>OY776277.1:92792562-93992562 GCA_963675445.1 Linnaemya vulpina
GAATCCACCCCTAAAACTTTTATTTCAAAATTTTTTTAACTTGCACTCATTTCGAAACCATTTTCACTAAAACCTCTCTAATAATTAATATGCGCAAGAAAAATCCATACGCACGTATTTCGTTTATTTTCAATTTTATTTTTATTTTCTATTGATTTGAGATTTATGTTCGTTGTTTGCAGCATCTTCCATGTGTTAAGGATACAAGTGAGACAAACTTGTCATCCTTAAAGTAGCAAAAACATCAATATTCTACAAAAATATATAACAGTGGCTGTTATTTGTTTTGTTTTGAGAAAGAAGTTTTCTGAAATCGATTTTTCGTGCAGACCAAAAAGTTTAATAAAAGGATTGAAATTTCGCAGTTGAAATAATTTGTTTATTTTATATGTTTAATGTTTGATTTATTTAATAATTTCTATATAAATTTTCTATATAGTAAAAAATTCTTTAGCAGTTTAATTAATTAAAAGAAGTTTTCATAAAATATTGTTTTAGTGGAAGTATTTCATCAAGTCAAAATACGAAGGTCTAGCTTAGGAAATTCAATATTTAGTATTACTATTATTATTCGAACTATATAAAATCAAATATTAAAACGAAAATTGTTGGCCAGGCTTAAACTCAAAATATTTTTTGTTTTAAAGAGTTTGTCTTCAGATTTTGATAAAAAGTTGAAAATTTAGAATATTTTTCAAAACCATCAATAATAGCAGATGATATTTAAGTTCTATTTGTAACCACTTGCAAGTCTTTGTCAAGTCATTTTGCAATAGGGTGTTTTTAGAGAGTGATACAAATTTGAAATGGCGTCACTGCTTTATTTGACCACCCATTTAACAGCTGACAGTTGTTCTTTATTTAGTTTGCTTTGACATTTTATTATGGATCGACTTACACCAGAACAATGCGTGCAAATTGTGGACATTTTCAATCAAAATAATGGTTGTGTTCGTCAAACTTATCGGGCACTTCGTCCATTCAAAATTTTATTTTCCCATGAAGCCCATTTTTGGTTGATTGGGTACGCAAATAAACAGAATTGTCGCATTTGGAGTGAGAAGAACCCAAAAGCTTTTGTCGAAACACCATCCCATTTCACAGAAAATTACTGTTTGGTGCGCTTTATGGGCTGACGGAGTCATTGGCCCATATGTCTTCAAAAACGATGAAAGTCAGAATGTTACTGTCAATGGTGAACGGTATAGAAACATGATTCGAAGTTTTTTCGTACCTCAATTATCTGGCATTAATCTTGCTGATATGTGGCTCCAACAGGACGGAGCCACATGCCACACATCGGGCGCTACAATTGATTTACTCAAGGAAACTTTTGACACAAAAATAATTTCACAATATGTGTGATTTAACCCCATTGGATTATTTTCGTTCGGGGTTATGTAAAGTCACTTGTGTACGTCGATAAACCACAAACAATTGAACACCTGGAAATCAACATTCGAAGAATTATCGGCGAGATACAGCCGCAAAAGTTTTTGAAAATTGGTGTTCCAGATTGCGCCTCGTACGCTCCAGCCGTGCCCGAAATCATATATAAACATTAATTTCATGAAATTTTCTATCCAAAAAAGACCATTTTATTGATATCAAAAATATATAACTATGTTTTGTAATGATTTAAACTTGTATCACTCTTTAAAGAACACCCTATAAATAATCGCTCGTCAGTCTGTTTGAAATCATATTTATATAATATTTAAAAGTATTTGAGACAGACATAATAATTACTATTTCCAAAATAGTACCTCTTTATTAGAAAAAACTCTTCTTCTTCGCCCTTAATTGTATCAACAATTTACAAATATTTGATTTGATGAAGAAGCAAACAGTTTTAAAATTCCATGCGTAACCCATTATAATGGATATAATTATTATATATATATATAATAAATATATATATATATATATATATATAATAAATCACCTGCTTATTTCGTCGGCTGAAACACTTGCCACGAATTTTACAGGAGACACAAAATACGTTTAACATATTCCATTATGGAGATCCGAATTAATCTGGATATTTTAGCCATCAAAGCAACTTAGGCGCATGCGCAACTCAGCAGCACGTGCGTGTTGATCATCAGTGTTGATCATCAGTGTTGATCATCAGTGTTGATCATCAGTGTTGATCATCAGTGTTGATCATCAGTGTTGATCATCAGTGTTGATCATCAGTGTTGATCATCAGTGTTGATCATCAGTGTTGATCATCAGTGTTGATCATCAGTGTTGATCATCAGTGTTGATCATCAGTGTTGATCATCAGTGTTGATCATCAGTGTTGATCATCAGTGTTGATCATCAGTGTTGATCATCAGTGTTGATCATCAGTGTTGATCATCAGTGTTGATCATCAGTGTTGATCATCAGTGTTGATCATCAGTGTTGATCATCAGTGTTGATCATCAGTGTTGATCATCAGTGTTGATCATCAGTGTTGATCATCAGTGTTGATCATCAGTGTTGATCATCAGTGTTGATCATCAGTGTTGTCAGTGGGGATATATTTTGATACATGGGGATAAAAAATTTGGATTGACGATTTTTGGGGAATAATAATTTTATCACTTGGGGATTTTTTCTTACAAAATTTAATTTAAGATTAAATTTTTGTATTGAGTTATTGTAACGTTGAACAAAATTAAAATTTCAATCTGACAAGCACCTTGACAAGTTGCAATGCATTACCAAAGATTATGTTTAGAATATATTATGATAATACTTAAGAACAATCTAAATATATTGAATAATTTAATAATAATAAGCTTGGATGTTTAGGTTTGGAAATCGTGAGCCAAAATAATAGTCAGTGTTTATGAAATTTGATTAGCTTTCTTTTTATCAGAATACCAAATACACACACAAACATGCATATTTTTGAACTGTAGAATACCGAGCAAGTGTTTGCGATTGGAAGTATTTGCGCCAGAGTTAAATAATTGATAATAAACGAAAGAGAAAAATCTAGCAAAAATTGATTTAATAACACTTTTGCCTAACGGCATATATCTGGAAGAATTAATTATTTTATTGTCTGCTCTGTCACTAGATATCTATCTGTCTATGGAATATTTATGAATATACTCATAATCAACAGTGATGGCAAATTGATACAATAGTACAGGGTGTTTTTTATAGAGTGATACATCTTTGAGTTGGCATCACTACTTTATTTGACCACCTATTTAACAGCTGATAGTTGCTTTTTGTTTAGTTTGCTGTGACATTTTATTATGGATCGCCTCACTCCAGAGAAAAGCGTTGCACGTTGTGGAAATTTTTAATCAAAATAATAGTACTGTTCGTCAAACTTATCGTGCACTTCGTCCATTCAAAATTTTATTTTCCGATGAAGCCCATTTTTGGTTGAATGGGTACGTAAATAAACAGAATTGTCGCATTTGGAGTCAGGAGAATCCACAAGCTTTTGTCGAAACACCATTCCATTTCACAGAATATTACAGTTTGGTGCTCTTTATGGGCTGGAGGAGTCATTGGCCCATATGTCTTCAAAAACAATGATGGTCAGAATGTTACTGTTTGTGAAAATTGGTGTTCCAGATTGCGCCTTGTAGGCGCCAGCCGTGGCTTCCACAAGGCCGAAATCATATTCAAACATTAATGTCATACAATTTTCTATCCGTTTTATTGATATCAAATATATATTATTATGCTTAATTATGATTTCAACTTGTATCACTCTATAAAAAACACCCTATACCTTTTCTGAGAAAAGTTTCAATAAGTCAATTTTTTTTTGCAAAGAAGCACCTCTCTCGAGTTTCGGAAATGATTTGTTATGGAAACTACTACATAACAAAAATGAGGCTGCTGGCAAATATTTAGCCTTTTCTGAGAAAACTTTTTTATTTTTATATATATATTTTATTTTTGAAATATACAACGTCCAATATATATATTATATAGTGATTAATATGGTTGACAATATATTCCCACAATCCCTTGTTTGCCCTTCTCTTTTAAAATTTGCAACGGCCACACGGCTCTTTTCTCTCATATTAATTGAGTGTTTTGTGTCTCTCATCACTTCCTATTACTTGTTGCTCTCGGCACGGGTTCCTGGATTGTTATTGTATTATTTGTTTTGCGTAATCAGACAAAAAAAAATAAAATAAAAAATGCGGTAACAGACACATCAGCTGTTTAAAACATGTTCGACAGAGAATAATGGAACGCCTGCTTTTACCAAGCTGATCATTTTTGTTTGATTTAACCCATTGCAGGTGGTTGATTTTTATTAGGGGATACAAATAAACTGTTATGGCGAATTTACGACCAACTGACTTTACAACGCAGTTCTTTTGCAACTTATTTAAAAATTCCTTTTATTTTTTAAATGATTTAATACGATTTGTAGTATGTCACAGTCACGATATAACTCCTACCTGGAGAGTAACGGAATTTATATATACTTTACTCCATATCATGTCAGGTGGTTGGTACTTTAATATAAAATAGAAAGAACATTTTAACAGCTCTTTTTTTATTTTATTTTAAAAACAAACTCGCAAGTAAAATTGCAACCAAACACATACAGTACTGCCTCGACAATACGGACAAGCGGAAAACATTTGTAATGCGGATACTTGTGCAAACCGGTCCGTATCACTTTTGTTACTCTATAATCCGGAAAGTTAAATTCTTTTAACTGTTTTTACTTTTTATTTTGCCGGTGAGTTTTTTGCTACAGATGCCAATGTACTCTTCTGCTCTTCGGTTACGTAGCGATATAAATCGCTGTCGGTAATGCTCAGCGGCCAGTGCTATGCCTTCGTCATTGAGACAAACCGACAACAATTAATCCAATCTGGCATTAATGCAGGTCAGAAAAATTCGCCGCCAGATTCAAGACTGAGTGCGGGTCGAACTTGGAACCTACGGCATGGTAGTCTTGTGTCTTATACAGCAGCCAACAGCACTCTCATGTGGTTTTTCGAGTCCTATAAAATAATCCAGAGCTCTAATTGACCCCGATAATAATATAATTTTGGAGATTTTAAAATAAATAGTTTTTTTGTTAATCTATCTCGTTCTCGATATCTTACGCATGTTTCGAAGGAACTTAATCCGATTGGCGGCATTCGAAGTGATTTTTCAAGGTCAAGAGTTTCTTGAGGAATCGATCGTTAAGGTGTACAGAAGTTATTGTAAAAATAGCACCTGAAATTATATTTTTCTTAGTTACTACAAGATTTCTCGAAATCTAGCGGCCTGAACCGGTTCCAATTTACAGGATATATAAGTTTTGTTTAACTCTTTGGAACTTTAGTGTGCTTCTATTCGGCCAAGCAGCTCAATAGACTACACACACGGTTCAAAGACTTACACACACATGCACACAGCCATGGTGAGACCCCCTTATTGATAGTAGAAGAAAAAGTAGCTTCCTAGAAGCTCAGAAAATCCAGATCTGGTGAGAATTAAATTTTTGCTAAACGGGGTAAAACCAATTAGTTTCCAATTTTGCTAGTGGGACGCTAAATAGTGCAAAATATTAAAGGAATTTGAGAGGGCAAATTATTTCGATCTGTTGCAGGAAAGTTTTATATAAAAAATCTACTGCATTCGATATAAAATTGGTGTGTATATCAATAGATTGATAGTGAAAAATTACCAAATCCAAAATCTACATTTAAAATCTGGACACCCCAGTAATTCGGATGCACTCAAATTTCAGGCTGTCCGGCTTAACGGGATAGTACTGTATGAGCATATATGGGAAATAAATAAAAAATGACAGTAATATAGGATGTTTTTTATAAGGTGATACAACTTTGAGTTGGCATCACTGCTTTATTTGACAACCCATTTTAACAGCTGATAGTTGCTTCTTGTTTAGTTTGCTTTGACATTTTATTATGGATCGACTTACATCAGAGCAACGCGTGCAAATTGTGGAAGTTTTTAATCAAAATAATGGTTCTGTTCGTCAAACTTATCGTGCACTTCGTTCGATCAAAATTTTATTTTCCGGTGAAGCCCATTTTTGGTTGAACGAGTGCGTAAATAAACAGAATTGTCGCATTTGGAGTGAGGAGAATCCACAAGCTTTTGTCCAAACACTATTCCATTCCACAGGGATCTACTGTTTGGTGCGCTTTATAAGCTGGCGGAGTCATTGGCCCACATGTCTTCAAAAACGATGATGGTCAGAATGTTACTGTTTGTGAAAATTGGTATTCCAGATTGCGCCTTGTACGCGCCAGCCGTGGCGGCCGCATGGACGAAATCATATTTAAACATTAATGTCATAAAAATTTTATATTCAATAAAGCCGTTTCATACTATATTTTAGTATGATTTAAACTTGTATCACTCTATAAAAAACACCCTTTGACCCTTTATAAAGGAAATTAATGAAAATATATATAATAACATTTTCTTTTTGTATAGTAGACAAAAGTTAAGAATTATAAAAACAATTAAATTATTACGTAATTGATTCACTAATTGAATAATTTATTAAGTTCATTAACTACGCTTTTTTTTAAACAACGAAAAACAAGTTTAACTTAATAAAAAGTATCGTTATTTGAATAAGTATTTGATTAGCTAATTTGACAACATTCAAAACCAATCCTGTTATTCAAATTTCAAAAAGTACGTTATTTCTTGGAATTGTTTGATTTATTACAATTTTATTTACTCTCCGTTGGTCACATGCACATCCAAACTTATAAATTTTTATATGTATTTTCATTTGAAAGCAAGTATTTTTAGTTGAAATGTTTTTAGGCACAAAATTTACTTGTTCATATACATATAATGTTTTAATACTAACAACGGGGTTTCCAATAAGGACTAGATAATTTTTTTTTCTTAAATAAAATAAAGGGTGTTTTTTATAGAGTGTTACAAGTTTAAATCATAATAAAACATAGTAATAAGTTTTTGATATCAATGGAACGGCGCAATCTGGAACACCAATTTTCGCAAACAGTAACATTCTGACCATCATCATTTTTGAAGACACTTGAGCCAATGACTCCGCCAGCCCATAAAGCGCACCAAACAGTAATTTTCTGTGGAATGGGAGGGGGTTTCGACAAAAGCTTGTGGATTCTCCTCACTCCAAATGCGACAATTCTGTTTATTTATGCACTCGTTCAACCAAAAATGGGCTTCATCGGAAAATAAAATATTGAATGGACGAAGTGCCCGATAAGTTTGACGAACAGAACCATTATTTTGATTAAAAATGTCCACAATTTGCACGCATTGTTCTGGTGTAAGTCGATCCATAATAAAATGTCAAAGCTCAATAAAAATAAATAAAAAAATACATGTCAAATAAAGCAGTGATGCCAACTCAAAGTTTTATCACTCTATAGAAAACACCCTGTACTAAAAACATAAGAAACATGTTTTTATGCAACTTCTACTGGTTATTTTATTCAAAATTAAATGTATTTATTTTATAAAAATAAATGATATTTTGAGTATGATTTTATTTTTAATAAATTTCTTTAGTTTATGTTAAAAATAGTCGTTGATAGTCTGTATTATTTTTAAGATGACTGGCTCTTTATTTTTAGTTTAAAAATTGTTTACTTCTTTTTCAATATTGCGTTACCCTAAATTCTTCAGAAAACTATTAATTTTTATTTTTACTTTTGAAGAGGCCAAGAAACTGAAGGAATTTGAATATATATATTTATTTTTCTCTTTGAATAGAATGTTATCTGATTGTTAATAAAAATAATTAAACCAATCAGCCTTATTACGGTTGGCGTTTCTCATCTTCAAATTCGATAATTTGTAATAGATTAAAAACAAAAGGCTTAAAACAGGCTGATTAACTTTACAATTTGGCTAAGAGCCCTTATCAACAACAGCAGTAAAAAGCTATTTAGAAACTTGTGCTGATTTCTTTTCTAGAAAAAAGTGCAACATATTTTACACTTTTTAACAGAAAATGGCAACAACTCGATATATCAAATTGGGGAATTTATTAGAAATCAATCCAACATTAAAAACAAAAGGCTTAAAACAGGCTGATTAACTTTACAATTTGGCTAAGAGCCCTCATCAACAACAGCAGTAAGAAGTTATTTAGAAACTTGTGCTGATTTCTTTTCTAGAAAAAAGTGCAACATATTTTACACTTTTTAACAGAAAATGGCAACAACTCGATATATCAAATTGGGGAATTTATTAGAAATCAATCCAACATTAAAAACAAAAGGCTTAAAACAGGCTGATTAACTTTACAATTTGGCTAAGAGCCCTCATCAACAACAGCAGTAAGAAGTTATTTAGAAACTTGTGCTGATTTCTTTTCTAGAAAAAAGTGCAACATATTTTACACTTTTTAACAGAAAATGGCAACAACTCGATATATCAAATTGGGGAATTTATTAGAAATCAATCCAACATTAAAAACGAAAGGCTTAAAACAGGCTGATTAACTTTACAATTTGGCTAAGAGCCCTCATCAACAACAGCAGTAAAAAGCTATTTAGAAACTTGTGCTGATTTCTTTTCTAGAAAAAAGTGCAACATATTTTACACTTTTTAACAGAAAATGGCAACAACTCGATATATCAAATTGGGGAATTTATTAGAAATCAATCCAACATTAAAAACAAAAGGCTTAAAACAGGCTGATTAACTTTACAATTTGGCTAAGAGCCCTCATCAACAACAGCAGTAAGAAGTTATTTAGAAACTTGTGCTGATTTCTTTTCTAGAAAAAAGTGCAACATATTTTACACTTTTTAACAGAAAATGGCAACAACTCGATATATCAAATTAGGGAATTTATTAGAAATCAATCCAACATTTCTTACAAAAAGTGATTTCTGTTTTAAGACTCCTCTAAACTGCCACTTTTTGGAAAATAATTGAAAAAATTTTACATGTTCTCCAGTCAAGAAAACGCCATTCATTATTTACAATAATTTCCATTTAAAAAATATCGCTAAAAATGTTTTTGTTACTAACTGACATTAAATTTGTATTAAGCAAATAAATCAAATTAAAAACACTCGTACATTTCGTGATATTAAAGGAAATAGAACAAAAACCAACAACAGATGTGACTACGCGGCTGTCATTTGTAAGACTTTATCACAACTTGACAAAAAATGTCACATTAGAGACGTGTGCAATATTTAGTCTCTGAGACATCTTCACTTTTGCTTTCATTATCGCCGCTATAAAATAACGTTTAAGATATTATCTTTATTTACATAATATCAATGTTAACTTTTATATGGAACAAGAGTATTTTTGAAGTAATTAAAATTTTTTGTGAATGTGAAGCTGTCACAATTATTGTTGATATCATCTGCGGCAAATATTTGCACAAGTCAAGCGACACAATTTATAAGGCTGAAGTCATATGAAATTATTTTTTCTTAGACAATTCACCTTAAATGCAAACGGAGTTTATAAGTTATTTCGTTGCTCAAAATCATTTCAATATATTAACTTGATCTTTTGTATCTGCAAGTCGTCATAGTTTATCTGTACAATTGTTTTGAATTGTTGTAAATCTTATGGAGACAAAAGAGTCCCACTTGTTGTGGTTTTTTATGATTTTAATTCTACTGCAGAAGGATTTTTCGAAATTTAATAAAAATACTAATAAACGTTGCTTTGATTTCATTATCATCCAAAATAATTAACTTAAAGCCACTTAAGATCAGAAACAACATAGAATGCAGTGCTCCCAAGTATTTATAGCGGGCAGTTAAAAATATTATGAATAGTTTGTGTTTTTTGATCTCTATCCAGCTTAAGAGAGCTTAACAATCGTTTTGAGCTCACTTTTTGACATACTTACGAGGTCTGTTAAAGAAATCAGCTTTTGAAATATATTTTTATTTCCTCAGAAATATTTTTTCATTTCGCAATTTCTATTTTGCTCCTCAGTTATAATTCTCAAACAGTTCTGATACGCACTTTTTAGTATCTGGTGTTTTTTATAGAGCGATACAAGTTCAAATCATAATAAACCATTAATAATATATTTTTGATATTGATAAAAAGGTCTCTATTATATAGAAAATTTTATTACATTAATGTTTAAATATGATTTTGGCCATGTGGCCGCCACGGCTGGCGCGTACAAGACGCAATCTGGAACACCAATTTTCAAAAACTTTTGCGGCCGTATCTCGTCGATAATTCTTCGAATGTTGATTTCCAGGTGTTCAATTGTTTGTGGTTTATCGACGTACACAAGTGCCTTTACATAACTCCAAAGAAAATAATCCAATGGGGTTAAATCACACATTTTGTGAATTTATTTTTTCGTCAAAAGTTTATTTGCGTAAATCAATTGTAGCCCCCACTGTGTGGCATGTGGCTGCGTCCTATTGGAACCACATATCAGCAAGATTAGTGCCAGCTAATTGAGGTACGAAAAAATTTCGAATCATGTTCCTATACCGCTCACCATTGAAGACATATGGGCAAAGTATTCCACTAGCCCATAAAGCGTACCAAACAGTAATTTACTTTGGATGTAATGGTGTTTCGACAAAAGCTTGTGGATTCTCCTGACTCCAAATGCGACAATTCTGTTTATTTACGTACCCGTTCAACCAAAAATGGGCTTCATCGGAAAATAAAATTTTGAATGTTCGAAGTGCACGATAAGTTTGACGAACAGAAACATTATTTTGATTAAAAATGTCCACAATTTGCACGCATTGTTCTGGTGTAAGTCGATCCATAATAAAATGTCAAAGCAAATTAAATAAAAATCAACTATCAGCTGTTAAATGGGTGATCAAATAAAGCAGTGATGTCAACTCAAAGTTGTATCACTCTATAAAAAAAACCCGATATGTCCTTTAACTAATTCAACGATTCGGTTACATTGACTGAGGCTTTAAAAATTCCGGACCGCTTTTCATTCGATGGAGGTAATTTTTTTTATTAGAATTAAGTGATTTTGATATGCCTATAGCTTTCCTAACTTTTCTCATAATCGTTCAACGTTTCTCTGTAACAAATTTCTTGACTTTCCAACATTTTTATTAGTTCTTCATGCCGTCGTAGTTCCGTCGCCAGTCAAATCTTCTTGAATTTCTTGCACAACTTTTAATAATTTTTCTGTCTCAGAATACTACTGGCAATCGTTTCCTGTACTGGCCAATGCCTCCGCCACGTACATAAGCCAACAATAATTAATTCTGGTCTGCACTAAAACACATCAGAAAAATTCGATATTTGCCTGGACAAGGCATCAAAGAAAGAGCCACCAGTTTCGGCACGCTGGGCCACGTGTTAAGCACTTCAGCCAGCAGCACTGATTAAAAGTAGTAAAAATTAAAGGCAGAACACTATAAAGTTTTCCAGACGGATGATTAATTACACGGCACCTGATTGATTATTTATTGCCATGGTTTAATTAAATTACAAGCCGATTTTGATTGAAATACGACCACATATTTAGTACTTTCCATCACACTTTATCTTTTTATACGAGTTATTCATCGCATTGCAAGTGTGTGTGTGTGGGTGGTCATACAATTTTAATAAATTTCTATCTTATCATTTCCTTTAGAATATAAAAAAAATTTCTTATAAAATTTTCATTCATTGTGCTGTGATTTAAAATACAAGACAAGAGCGTTATTTTTTGATTATTTAATTTTAGCCACGTTTTATGAGGGGCGCTGTCATAAGACCGATATTTTCAAATACTTTTACGAGCAATAAATCCATAGATTTCAAGCTTTTTGTTCAAATTACTTTGTATGGAAATTTATTTCGCAATAAAGCAGTGATGCCAACTCAAAGTTGTATCACTCTATAAAAAACACTTCGCAATAATCTTGTTCATATATTCTGACTAGATCCCTATTTTAAACATATTGCACTACCATAAAATATAGATATTGCTTATCTCATTTCAACTTTACATGGAGTAAGTAAAAATAGGTAGAAATTCTATTGAAATTTGTCCGAATAACATTATTTCTGTCGCTCCCCCACTGAATGGGACTCTAAATTTCATATAAAGGAAATTTATTAGGACCAAAGTTTATTTAAACAAAAGTTTCCACAACTTTTTTCGGAGTTATTTCGCACTATTGACATAAGAGAAAAGGCTAAGGGATTAAAAGGAATGTTTAAGAAAAGATAATATAAAGAAGGAGCTAAATGTGAAATTTTAAGCTAAAATATAAAATATACAAGTCCCGATCCACACTATGAAACTACTGCAGTGATTCTTATTTTGTTTGAGAGCGGTAAAATTGAAACATATAACTTTTCTCTTCCTTTTTCGCTCTTTCACACCATTAACGCAAGAATTGCAGCAACAAAAATTGCAAGTGTAGACTGGAACTAACAACGGTCTAATACGGCCACACTGATTTACTCCTTATTTTAGTGTCATATACACCGTGCATTTGTCTCTTTACAACTGTTGAAATGGTGTTCCTTAACAATAAAACCTGTTGACATCTGCCTGCAAAAAAAATTTGACAAAAACCAAATAAAATACGATTTTGCGTTTTAAATTTTAAATGGAGTAAAACATTTTTGTTGTTAAACCAAAATTTTGAAGCCAAAACTCAAACATACATTTGTAAATTCCTAACCAATCGGTTGCTATGCATTTATGTTCCACAATCAAACCCCACGGCCACTCATGTTGTCATATATCGTCAACAGGTGTGTGGCATGTCAACATGTTGACTGCCAACAACAGGTTGCAAGCCTCAATAAATATCGATCCTTATTACTCACACACATTGTTACCACCTTAATCCTAGCAACCAATTGCTATGCTGCAACATTTCATTATTTAATCAATATTTTTCACAGTTGCAATTTTCAAACGTTAAGCTAAAGCAGTGCAAATCCTTTATCGTTGTGAAATTTTATAAAAATAATAGTAAAATTAATATACAAAAATTAATATAAAAAATTAAAAGATCTACAGATATTTAATTAAAGTTTTGAAGTGTATTATTTTTGAATTTTGGCATAGATTGCATACAAATACACACACACACCCACAATAAAGATGTTTGTGCACAAAAAAACAAGGGCGCACTTTGCACAGCATGCTGCTCAAATACGAGGGGATACAAGTTCTGAAGAGGACGACGAGGAAGGCGATATACTACAGGTTAAAACCAGAGACAGCTTTAAGAATTGAAAATATTGCAAAAATGGTTTTTTTGTAAAAAAATATTTGAACAGTTTTATGCATACAAAAACGTAGAACACTTTCAATGGTTACGTAATTTTTATTCATTTCAGTGGTTGCCATATTTTAAAAAAAATGGAATAATAAGTGTTAAATCGATATTTTGTATAACAACTTTTTTTGTTTGTTTCAATTGGCAGAACATTTTTCCTACCTGGTTGTTTTGCAACTTAATACATGTTGTCACGCAAGTGCTGAAACTCACAAGAATAGAGTTTCTATGCATATATAGATGTATAAATATATATGAAACATATTCTTTGATTATGAATATAATATTTTATTTATTTGGTAATTTTGAACTCAAATAGTCGAGATAACATGCAAAGTATTTTGTGTTAAAAAAAAAATTTGTTTTATTTATGTTTTGTAATATCTTTGCAGATAAAAATCGACACTATTTGAAAGTAGTTGTAATATTTTTTAAACACAATTACTAAGTTTGAAGTGAAATTATGTTTTAATTAAATATTTTGAACAAACACAAGAACAAAAGTACTTCTGCACTGTAAAATATTTTTGGACAGCATTGAATTTTTGAAGCTGCCATAATGTTACGATATTCTCTACTAACAATTCACAAAAAAAAGAGATAACTCACACTTAGAAAATTTATATAAAAATGAAAATGGCCTTGTGGGCAATAAATGAGCTGACCATTTTTAGTAAAACTTCACAAGCAATATGAATGGTGGTCCAATTAGGGGCCAGGAAGCAAATTGTCTTAGAAACACCCAAATTTTTCACAAAATTTTTAACTACATTTTGCAATAAAGCTTCGCTTATCTCGTCCAATTTCATATATTAGAAAACCAGTTGCTTGTGATTTCACATAAGCCTAATCTTTCAAATAGCTTCTGAAAACGTCATTAAATCACAAGAACAATGTGGCCACTTGAGAGTGGGCATAATCTGCCCAAAAGCGTTGCTTTCGTTTAATTTTTCAAACAGCCAATTCACTTCTTTTCATAATTGAAATTAGTGGAGTGTTGCTCCCCTTGTTAAAACTCGCTAGCTTTTTAATAAATAACACTAGGCAACAGCCATTTTGTTATTTGGTTCTAGCATACTTTTTCTCATGGATTTGGACCTACTGAACACGAAAATGAATTTTAAAAATTTTTCTGTCGATTGGTTTGCGAGATACAAATTTTTTAATTTTTTTTTTTTTAATTTTTGGAGGTACACTTACTATTTTGAGCATATCTTTAGTCTTCTTTGACCTATTATATCCTACTACTACTCAAATTAAAGACAATTGAGCCGTCTACAACTTATTCTCAGAAAATTTTCAAATCGGGTTAGTAGTTTTGATGTTGGCGGCTTAAAAAGGTTAAAAAACTGGGTTTTTTTAGTAAAAATGTGGCTGAAAAATTCATATAAAAATTCATATAAAATATTAAACGCGATGTTAACAGCGATTTTAATTTTTTTACATATAGCTGACACTTTTCCAAAGAAAATAAGCCCTTACTTAACAAAATCTGATGAGAAATGGCCGACTTATTATTTTTTTGGTAAACGACCGAAATTCCGCTATTTCACGATTTTTTGATTTTCATTATTTGCACAGCTTACCTACCCAACGCAAACGAATAAATACATTTGAACTTAATTTAAAATAAACAAATTAGTCTTCGTATATTATTTTTTAATTTATTTACAGCACTACATGCTCATACATATTTAAACATAAGGAGACACGGTTATCAATTGCATTTCAAAACTGTCTGTGAAAGTGTAAAGAAGTTAATATTTAGAAAACGCAAGGAAGACAATGAGTAAAAGACTACGTGTGTTCGAGTGTTTGAACGATCCAGACAATTTCTGCAATGTTTGTGGCCAGTTTATAAAAAAAAATCACGCACACAAGTTTACTCCAGCAGTACAATTGCACTATTTGAATTATTTTGGTATTTCACCAAATATCACAGAACCATGGACACCTAAGTCGCTGTGTGATCTTTGCTATATAATCTTAACCAACTGGGCAGCTGGCGGAAGG
This sequence comes from Linnaemya vulpina, assembly GCA_963675445.1. NCBI lineage: Eukaryota > Metazoa > Arthropoda > Insecta > Diptera > Tachinidae > Linnaemya > Linnaemya vulpina. The sequence goes on from OY776277.1 coordinate 92,807,787, forward strand.
TAAGAATTTTTATTTAAACACATTATACATAGCGAATATAGTAATTTATTTTAATTTTAGCCGCCATATGAAATTCGATACACCAATGATGTGGAAAAAGCCGCTATGCCATTCCACAGACTGTTATTTTTGCCTCACCACAAACAGTGGGGTAGGAAGATTTTTTAAATGGAACTACGCTCAAGTGGGATCGTTTGCGCTTCCAGTACCACATTCGCATGATGTGCCATATCCAGTGTGCCCTGGTAAATCTCTTCAAAAAGCAGAATCGTCAGAAGAAGAGTCCGAGTCAAATGCAAGCGAATTTGAGCCGGGTGCAAAGCGAAAATTACTGTCACAGGCCGAACTAAACGATTGGGTGCGCGATTTTGGTCTCACTAAGGAGAAATCCGAACTTTTTGCGTCTCGGATGATACAGTGTGGATTTGCGGCTTCAGAAGTGAAAGTATCAGCGTACAGAAACCGTCACAAGGAGTATGCAAAATTTTATACAAAGAAAGACCAAATATGTTTTTGCAGCGACATTTCAGGCTTGTTCCAAGAGCTTCACCAAATTCACAACCCCAACGAATGGAGGTTGTTTATTGACAGCAACAAAGAGAGCTTGAAGGCAGTTCTCTTACATAATGGGAATGAAAAGCCATCTGTTCCTATTGCTCATGCGGTTCATTCAAAGGAGAACTATGAAACTATGGACATTTTGCTGAAATGCATAGAGTATAGGAAATACAATTGGAAAATATGCGCCGACCTTAAAGTTGTGGCCATTCTGTGTGGACTCCAAGGAGGCTATACGCGACATTGCTGTTTTCTGTGCCTTTGGAATAGCCGCGCTGATGATCAGCATTATATAAAAAAAAAATGGCCGGTACGAACGAAACCTGTAGTTGGAGAAGCGAATGTTCAGCGCAAACCACTAATAGAGAACCGTGAAAATATAATACTTCCGCCGCTGCACATAAAATTGGGTTTGATTAAAAATTTTGCCAAAAAATTAGACAAAGAAGGTGAAGCTTTTGCCTATTTACGGTCAATTTTCCCTTACCTTTCGCTGGCAAAAATTAAAGAAGGAGTCTTCGCAGGACCCGAGATAAAAAAAATTTTGAAAGATGAAAAATTCCCAAAGCTGTTATCACCCATCGAAGCCGCAGCATGGAATTCCTTCAGGCTTGTTGGGGAAAACTTTTTAGGAAACAACAAAAGCCCGAATTATAAGGACATAGTTGAGGATCTGGTAAAGAACTATGAAGCCATGGGAGTGCACATGTCACTTAAAATACACTTTCTGCATTCTCATTTGGATTTTTTCCCTGAGAATTTAGGAGACGTGAGCGACGAACACGGCGAGCGCTTTCATCAGGAATTGAAGGCTATGGAACGACGCTATCAGGGCATCTATGACACGGCTATGATGGGTGACTATATTTGGACCCTAATACGTGAGACCGATTGCAGCGGATACAAAAAACAAAGAAGAAGTCAGCAGTTTTTCCACATGGCATAAAATGTACACTTATATCTTTGTTTTTACTCATTTTTTTTGTTTTTTTCGTTAGTTTAGCTAATTGTGCGATACATTGAGCATGTAGTGCTGTAAATAAATTAAAAAATAATATACGAAGACTAATTTGTTTATTTTAAATTAAGTTCAAATGTATTTATTCGTTTGCGTTGGGTAGGTAAGCTGTGCAAATAATGAAAATCAAAAAATCGTGAAATAGCGGAATTTCGGTCGTTTACCAAAAAAATAATAAGTCGGCCATTTCTCATCAGATTTTGTTAAGTAAGGGCTTATTTTCTTTGGAAAAGTGTCAGCTATACGTAAAAAAATTAAAATCGCTGTTAACATCGCGTTTAATATTTTATATGAATTTTTATATGAATTTTTCAGCCACATTTTTACTAAAAAAACCCAGTTTTTTAACCTTTTTAAGCCGCCAACATCAAAACTACTAACCCGATTTGAAAATTTTCTGAGAATAAGTTGTAGACGGCTCAATTGTCTTTAATTTGAGTAGTAGTAGGATATAATAGGTCAAAGAAGACTAAAGATATGCTCAAAATAGTAAGTGTACCTCCAAAAATTAAAAACAAAAATTAAAAAATTTGTATCTCGCAAACCAATCGACAGAAAAATTTTTAAAATTCATTTTCGTGTTCAGTAGGTCCAAATCCATGAGAAAAAGTATGCTAGAAACAAATAACAGACAAAAGTTTGTTATTTGTGACCTAGTGTTACACGGCACCTGCGACATCAACATGACTGTCATTAATCTATCTACTGCCGATTGATTATTTATTGCCATGGTTTAATTAAATTACAAGCCGATTTTGATTGAAATACGACCACATATTTAGTACTTTCCATCACACTTTATCTTTTTATACGAGTGTTATTCATCGCATTACAAGTGTGTGTGTGTGTGTGCGGTCATACAATTTTAATAAATTTCTATCTTATCATTTCCTTTAGAATATAAAAAAAATTTCTTATAACATTTTCATTCATTGTGCTGTGATTTAAAATACAAGACAAGAGAGTTATTTTTTGATTATTTAATTTTAGCCACGTTTTATGAGGGGCGCTGTCATAAGACCGATATTTTCAAATACTTTTACGAGCAATAAATCCATAGATTTCAAGCTTTTTGTTCAAATTACTTTGTATGGAAATTTATTTCGCTATAATGAAATAAATTTTAAAGGCGTATTTGAAATTTTTGCTATTGATTTTAAAAGTTCAATTAACTGGGATTATCTTTTTATAGATAAACAATCAGTTTGATTACGGTTGGCGTTTTTCGCCTCCAAACTCGACAATTTGTAATAGATTAAAGAAAAATTCAGCTCTTTGTCCTTAATCTATTACAAACTGTTAAATATGAAGGCGAAAAACGCCAACTGTAATCGGGATGAATATCTGCAAGATCTGGAAAATTTCCTACACAGATCGAGAATCGATTTCTTCGCGAACAGCAGCTTGAAGGCAATTCCAATGCAATTGATTTCTAACTAGTTTGATAGCGTTAATATAAATTGTATTTCTTATGATCAGGGAATTTGTTAATAATCAACTTTGAAATTCCCAGCTGTCAGACTACAGCTATCTATATCTCATGCTAATATATCTATAGTTCTCATGCTAATATATATACACCCGATACATTCAGCCTGTTTTTCGCCTACGAGTTCTACAGTTTGTAGTAGATTAATAAAGACAAAAATCTTTTACAAATCGTCGAATTTCAACCGATTTTTCAACCGGCTGCTTAATGACGAATTCATCTTTTATTAAAGAGAATTGTCAAAAGGGATAGTGTAGTAAGATGAAGTATATATATCATTCTGCATTTCCGATTCTCGGCAGTTTTTAAAGAAAAACTCGGCCCACTTGACAACTAATAACATACAGAAATTAATAATTCATAATGTATTTGGGAAGTGTAAAATAATATAAACAAAATCAGCCTGGTTCTTATAAGAGATTAAAGACAAAAATATTTCTTTAAACTATTTCAAATTGTCAAGTTTGAAAGCGAAAACTGCCAACCGCAATTAGGCTGAATATAAATTGGAAAACTTTTAGCAATCGCCTACAGCGTCAGCAGTTGAGAGTGTAGGGTATTTTAAATGATTCACATAGAAAACAACTGTATCAAATTTGATGTGTTCAGAGTCTGCAGTTATTTTCGTTTCATACTTTTGATTGCAAACACCGTACAAATTCGTTATTAAACTGGTCATATTTCATTTCAGAGATAAAAAATTATATACAAAATATGTTGAGGATTGTTCTAATTTAATAAAAGAAAAAAATGTTTTTATGACATTTCATTTTGAATGAAATCTCAGACCTTGACAGATTTATAAAGTTATTAAATATTAAATCAACCAAGTAGTCTTTCCTTATCTCTATAACTTCACGTGATGTACACTGAGATTTAGTATTCAGTTTATACGAATAAAAATTCAAGTACATATTTGTTTTATTTAATATTTAATCTTTAGACATCATGTTATCACATGCATCATACCTGGCAATTTATTAATGCTCAAGTATAGGGTGTTTTTTATAGAGTGATACAGCTTTGAGTTGACATCACCGCTTTAGTTGATCACCCATTGAACAACTGAGAGTTGTTTTTTGTTTAGTTTGCTTTAACATTTTATTATTATTTATTATTGTAGAAATTTTTAATCAAAATAATGGTTCTGTTCTTCAAACTTATCCTTAACTTCGAACATTCAAAATTTTATTTTCCGATGAAGCCCATTTTTGGTTGAACGGGTACCTAAATAAACAGAGTTGTCGCATTTGGAGTGAGGAGAATCCACAAGCTTTTGTCGAAACACCATCCCATTCCACAGAAAATTACTGTATGATGCGCTTTATGGGCTGGCGGAGTCACTGACCTGTATGTCTTCAAAAACGATGGTGGTCAGAATGTTACTGTTTGTGAAAATTGGTGTTCCAGATTGAGCCTTGTACGCGCCAGCCGTGGCAGCCACATGAAAAATTAATATGTAGTACTGTTTCGACAAAAGCTTGTGGATTCTCCCCACTCCAAATGCGACATCGGAAAATAAAATTTTGAATGGGCAAAGTGCACGATAAGTTTGACGAACAGAACCACTTTTTTAACTAAAACTTTTCACAGTTTACATGAGTTGCTTTGGTATAAGTCGATTTGTAATTAAATGTTGATGCAAACTAAACAAAACGCAATTATCAGCTGTTAAATGGGTGGCCAAATAAAGCAGTGATGCCAACTCAAAGTTGTATCACTCTATAAAAAACACTCTGTACATACATTTTTGAACCGCGTTAAATCAAATCCAGTCGCGTGAAAACAGAATGAAATTATTGTTTGAAAACACGTTAAATGAAATTCGCGTTAAAACAAATCGCGTAAAAACAGGATTAGGTGTAGTTGTTACTTGTTCAATATTAGTTTCAGCGGAAAAATCTTGTTTGTTGTCATAATTTATTGCTGCTGCTGTAAAGTTCATTGCATGCAACAATGACGGTCTTCGTTTCGTATTTAACACGTGCCTGCATTATCCTGGTGGCATGTGTGTGTGTGTGTGTGTGTGTAGGGCTTTTCAACAGCTTTTAATGTTTTGTTTGAGTTGTTGCTATAAAACTATTGAAAAAGTTCAATATATTTAAACTGATCACAAGTGGAATTACTAACATGCACTATTTGTATGAAAATTTATCGTAAATTTATATTCGTTTTCGTTGTTTTTGGCCATTTATCAGGTTAAACTTATATGGCATGGAGTGCTAAATACGCCATGTCATATGGTTCACTTAACATTCAGGGTCGTTTTAAAAATAAAACTACCTGCTGGAGCTGCTACTAACAAACTAAACTAATAAACTTCGAGCTCTAAACTTAAACGCAGCTCGAAATGCTGTATGAAGTTGTACTACAAATGGCCTATTCAATAGGGATGGTATTACTCCGGTAATTTATAATTCCTATGCCAGATATCAAATTTGTGTATGCCATCAAATATTCCAACTGCTGCGCTATTTTTATATCAGAAACTTAATTATTATAATACTGCAGTTGTTTCAAAAAGGAACACTAATTGTTTTTGAAAACGTTATTGTCCAAAAACGCATGTCACTAGTGCCAACACTAACGTAGTATCCGTAATTTAATTGCTGCTACCTGCTGTGTGGCCTTTTGCTAAAATATCCATACACTTGCAGCAGATAATTAATTCACTGTAAAACTTTTATATTTTCAAACAACATGTTTTTGGCAACCACTAACAAACTATTTGCATGTGGACTTGCTTGGCCTTAAAATGCAGATTTCATTAACGTCATTTTGTGTTTTTTGAGAACTTTCCAAAATAACATTATTTTGCAAAATGTACTCATGAAACTTATTGCATTACAGATATTTTTGGTTCAGTTTATATGTATATAATGAAAAATATTTGTAATATTTCAATTAATTCTGGATCCAAAGAGTGCTCTAAGTGGCACTCTCTGGGAACTCTTTCAAATTTTATTTAAAACCAAACAGAGTAATTTTGCTAAGTGCAGTTTCTTCAAAAAGTTCTATAACTTCTTCTCTCCCCTTATTACCACGCCTGTTTATTTTTCCTCCAAGTTTTTGGAAATGTTGGTGGTTTTTTTGTAACAAATAGTCTTTAAAAATTAAGTTTCTTTAGAAAATTTTTTACCCAGCCGAGTTTTATATTATAAGTTTCTTAAACTTATATCCATATCTTTTATATCCGCTCTTAATTATAAGCGTTATGGCCGAATTAATACACGTGCTTTCAATTCAATAGCTTTGAAGTCGAAAAAGAAAAACATTTGACTAGGTTTATATAAAATATTTGTTGTTGTATCAAACCGTTCATCAATTTCATAAGAAAAAGATAATATTTAAAATTATTTATTAGTAAAAAAATACTTTGAAAAAATTCATGTGTAAATGCGGGAAGAGTATCGAGTCAACTCATTGACATATTTTTGTTACTTGCATGTACCAGAAGAAGTCTCAATTGTCCAACCCTGTAATCGTCTTTTTGATTTTCTTTAATTCTTTTATGTCATTTGAATTTTTCCCAATATGTAAAAGAGTTATAATTCACAAAAAATAACAAATTAGTTTTAGTGAGTTATTTTTATATAATAAAAGAGTTTATATTATCCAGCTCTGCAATGTTCTTCTCGATTTTGTTTTTTACTCAATACCAATTTGGTTTTTTCCTGAACTACAAAATTGTTTCAATGAACAAAGTGACAAAAATTTGCTTAAGTCAATTACTTTTCCATAACAAAAACAAATAAAAGTGCTATATTCGGCTGTGCCGAATCTTATATACCCTTCACTAACGTACGTCTACTTTCTAACTTATAAAACAGTTTAAGTTAGCAAAAAATAAAAACAACTTCAGTTGCGTTTTTCATGTTATACAAAATATTGCAGTATCCAACCCTGGAATCGAAATTTTAATTTTTCTTAAAATTTTTAATACCAATTTAGTTTTGTCGAAATAAAAAATAGTTTTAACTTGAAGAAAACGACATTAATTGATTTTTGGTTATGTATTGTATTAAAAATTTAAATTTCGGAACCCTGGATGGGAACTTTAAATTTTTAAATTTATTTTTAATCGATGCAAATCTTCATGATACCAAAAATAATTTTATTTAAGAAAACCTTAAAATTTTTAAACATTTTAGTTACTATATGTACCACAAAATACCGAATGTGCCAAAAAAAAAAAATCTCACCCTTGGAGACGAACACTAAATTTTTTAAAATAATGTTTTACCAATGCAAGTCTTTATGATGTATAAAGCGGTTTTATTTAAGAAAAATTACAAATTTGTTACCACTTTCGTTACTTTTATGTACTACAAAATATTGCAGTACCGAACCCTGGAATCGAAATTTTGATTTTATTTTAAATTTTTGATACCAATTTTGTTTGCCGAAATAAAAAGTAATTTTAACCAGGAAAAACGACGTCAGTTGTACCAAAAAAAAAAAAAAAATTTTAATTTCCCATCCCTGGAATTTATTTTTTTTTTTAAAGTTTTAAATGGAAAATTGAGGAGTCCCAAGGCATGATATAGGTTCGATTTTCAAATACGCATGAAAATAATCGGTTTTTGGTGTTAATTTTGCGTCGAGAAATAGGTGTAAGCTTCCCAGCTCTGAAACCGTCCTTCCGATTTTTCTGAATTTCAATACCACTCTAAGTTAGCTTACTTCCAACCGATCAGTTCAAGAACGAAGTCTCTAGCTCTTCTGGGGGCTTGGGAAAACCGACAGACAGACGGACAGACGGACAGACGGACATCGCTCAATCATCATCGCTATTCATAAGGATCCGAAATATATATACTTTATGTGGTCGCATATTGATATCGAAGAAATTACACACGGAATGACAAACCTAAATATACCCTTTCACATTTTTGTGAAGGGTATAATAAGTTTCATATTTCCAGCTCTGAAAAGGTTCCTTGGATTTTGCTAATTTTCAATAGAACTGTTTTCAATTCATCAATCCCAGTCGTAAGTTTCTAGCTCTTCTGGAAGTTTTGGAAAACTAATTTCGGATAAAAACAGAGGGACATCGCTTATTCCACTCCTCTATTCATAAAGACTGAGAATACACTCTATAAAACTCCAGGATAATATTGAAAAAATCTTTACATTTTATGCAACATTTTTGCTGAATGATAGAAAACAAACGCTGCTGTTAAAAATGTGTTCGGCTTACACGGTTGCTAATTTCAAAATATTCATACAAAATTACCTAGAATAATAAATATGTGTGTATGTGTGTATGCACATATACACATGCATACTCTTTTTCAAACCTACCATTGTGTATGTGTGAGTGCTGGTAATAACACTTGTTGCTTTATTTTTGTGCCATTATTTCATGCATATAAAGCGAAGTTATAATATTTTCCACATGCCAACACTTACTTGAAGTCGAGCCAACTTGTTCGCTCACAGCAAAACCACCACCCACCCACAATTATTGTCAAAAAATAATCCTCTTATTACAAACGTTTTCTTTCTTGAAAATAATTGCAGGCATAACGTTGAAGTTAAAAATAAAACAGATAAAAATAAGACTTCCGCTTTTCATTGAATGTTTCCTTTTCACTTTTTCACTTTTTTCCCCTTAAAAGGAAAACTCGTGCAGGGTTATTTAGTCAAAATTTTAAATATTCTTATATACTCTTGTAAGGGATTTTGTTTTAATATTCATTTGCAAATTTAATTGGATTAAAAATTTGTTTTATCTACTTTTCCAGGTAAATGGGTACAACATAAACACCTGCCTACATGCGACCGTACCGTGTCAAATATAATTTTTTGGTATTCGTGAGCAGACATGCGAAGCCGGGCAACAATTTTTTAAATTTGAAGACATCAAGTTGGGCTTGAACTCGTTTCTGCTAAACGAAATGACCTTTGAAAGCGATGCTAAACACAAATTTTTTTAATTAAACGTTTTATGGTCTTTACACCTCTAGCCAAACAATACACACACACACAGAGATAATTTGCAGTCAAAATGGTTATAAAACCGTGATCCTTACCTCTTTCCTGATCCTCACATTCTTAAATAATTAAAATAAGGCGTTTGAAAAGTGGTAATAAATAGCATACATACAATGTAGGTGCAGTGGCTTTCGAAAACAGTTGTTCTGCTCTGTTACATAAATTGAATTATAAATCTGACTCTGTCGTTGCCTTGAAATAAAGGGTGTTTTTTGTAGAGTGATACAAGTTTAAATCATAATAAAGCATAGTAATATATTCTTGATATCAATATAACGGTCTTTATTGAATAGAAAATTTGTATGACATTAATGTTAAAATATGATTTCGGTCATGTGGCCGCCACGGCTGACGCGTACAAGGCGCAATCTGGAACACCAATTTTCACAAACAGTAACATTCTGACCATCATCGTTTTTGAAGACATGTGGGCCAATGACTCCGCCAGCTTATAAAGCGCACCAAACAGTAGATCCCTGTGGAATGGAATAGTGTTTGGACAAAAGCTTGTGGATTCTCCTCACTCCAAATGCGACAATTCTGTTTATTTACGCACCCATTCAACCAAAAATGGGCTTCAGCGGAAAATAAAATTTTGATCGAACGAAGTGCACGATAAGTTTGACGAACAGAGCCATTATTTTCATTAAAAATTTCCTCAATTTTCGCGCGTTGCTCTTGGTACCAGTTGATGCATAATTAAATGTCAAAGCAAATTCAACAAAAAGCAACTATCAGCTGTTAAATAGGTGGTCAAATAAAGCAGTAATGCCAACTCAAAGTTGTATCACTCTATAAGAAACACCCTTTACTTATCGTGTCTTTTTAAATTAAAAAACGCTTGTCCAAAAATTAGCCTATAAAAATTTAAAAATTTAATATCAAATTAAAGCGTTTCTCTTTATTATATAAACATTTTGATTGAATTCACGGGATAAGTGGAGAGACATGCGAAATAATATAAATAAATAAAATAATTGTCTAGCAACTTTAAAAAAGTCTGAGTAGTAGAATGGCCTGCAGAATAGTCTGCTTGTTGCCGTGTTTACCTAGTGTCTTGCGTATGGCGAGTAATATAAGTTGAAATAATTTAGGAGGGCAATACTTTAAGGGGTTTCGAAGGGAATCTATATACCATAATGACAGTATGTCAAATAACTAATTTATTATCATAATATTCCTTTAAAAATTAAAGAAATAAAAAGTTTCACAAAAAGTCGAGGAAGTTTTTAAGAGCTCAAAACTTAAGCATCTGATCAGAGTTCGATTTTTTCAACAGCAGGTAAAACAATTATTTTTAAAATTATTTTCAAACTTTCTAGTGTCAAGTTAGAAAGGATTCAATTATAAGAAATATTTTTCTTGCTTCAATACTTAATGAATTTTCAGAACTGCACTCGTTACAAAATTTATAAAGATGTTGTATATGTCACCACTTCCTTGTCTGTCTGTCGCTCAGGACACGTTACGTTTTATATGAATTAGAAGACCTTAAAAGTATAAATTTCATTAAGGAACTATTGTGGGAGTAGACGGAGGCGGGCACACATCCTGTGTGAAGCAATCAGTGGCCACCAACTACATCTACACAAAATGTCAACAAACAAAATTATTTAAACATTTTTAAAACGGACGGCACTGTTCTGTTCAAACATTTTATAACTCATTGTTTTTTTGATTTAATTAGATGGGATTTTATATAATTTTAAAAAATGCTACAGTGGCCGCTCAATTGCGTGGCAACTATAATTCGATATATTTTCGAAATGATTATTTGCATTTCTGTATGTTTTATGCTTTTATAATATTTTAGCAAGTTGTTATTTTTAATAAAAATAACTTAAAGTGTTAAAATGTTTTGCAACAGCAGCAACACCAGTTGTAAAAACAGAATTAATTGCTCAGACAGTGTTTTTAAAGTCCAGCTGACAGTTGGACATGCAGCATGCAGTACAACTGCTTCAGACAATGGGACCGCTTAAACACCAACAATAAAAAAAAAATTAATAAAAAAAAACAAAAACAATAACAATATTCATGTCATCTCTTTGATTGCATTTCAAAATTGATTGAACTACTCGCGAGTAGGTAGCGGCGATGGAATAAAAATATTCGTATCATCTTGTGTGCGTGTGTGTGTGTGTTTGCTTTTGTGTCTTTTACTGACGCTGTCGATGATAACCTTGTTTTCATTCAAGATTTATAATTTAAATAAACTTAAACACTCACAGTCTTGCAAAAAAGTGTCATATTTATGGATCTTTAAGAAGTTCATTGTTTATTTGACAGATAAAATTTGCCGAAAATAAGCAAAAGAGAAAACAAAAAGCTGCAGTCATTTAAATTGTGATTTTTTCTTTTAATATGTGTTTATTGCCACACTGTGCTACAATATGCTACACTGTTTTACAAAATGCTACACTCTGCTATAATGTCAGACCGAATTCCGCAAAAGGCTACACTCTGCTACAAAATGCTATACTGTGAGACCGAATTCTACAAAATGCTACACTATGTTACAAAATATTAGACTATGCTACAAAATGTTACACTGTGCTACAATATGCTACACTATGCTACAAAATGCTACACTTTGCTACAAAATGCTACATTATGGTACAAAATGCTACACTGTGGGACCGAATTCTACAAAATGCTATACTATGTTACAAAATATTAGACTATGCTACAAAATGTTACACTGTGCTACAAAATGCTACATTATGGTACAAAATGCTACACTGTGGGACCGAATTCTACAAAATGCTCACTATGTTACAAAATATTAGACTATGCTACAAAATGTTACACTGTGCTACAATATGCTACAAAATGCTATACTCTGCTACAAAATACTACACAGTGCTACAAAATGTTGTACTGTGAGACCGAATCCTACAAATGCTATAGAATGGTACACTGTGCTACAACATGCTACGAAATGCTACATTCTGCTACAAAATGCTACACTGTGCTACCGAATTCTACAAAACACTACACTTTGTTACAAAATATTAGAATATGCTACAAAGCGTTACACTGTGCTATAAAATGCTACACTGTGCCACTACGCTGCAAAAAAAAACACTATGCTGCAAAACTACATTTTTTACGACATCTGCTATTCATTATTCCTTATTTTTAAATAAATTTTATTATTATATTTTATCAAAATTGTCCAAATTTAAATGTCTATAGATATCAAAATATCGAGATATGGAACTAATTTTGCTACTTTGCAAAGTGTTCTATAAAATCTATTCTAATGAAGCATTTCTTGTTATAGAAAACTCGCAATTTATGCTGCAAAAATATTTGTGAAGTTACTAAAAGAGTTTATCATGAACACTAATAAAAATTAGGCAGCAAGTCAGTGATCCATGCGTGTAGGATATTTTCACTGCTAATGTTTTATTGTTGTTTTTGTTGGAACACTTTATTTTCAATTATAAAAATCAATTATTAACAATATCAAACCAGTTTAAAATTTTCAGGTAATTTTCGGAGAACTTTCTTAAAAAATTTGAGCTCATTTTTGGGGAGCTGCCTTTTCCTTACTTCCAAAGTATCAATTGATTAAGTTATTTTTCCTACACAAATTTGGAAGTCATTTGTGGAGTTTAACTTATGAAAAGTGCAATTGATTAAGAAAAAGAAATAAATTCCTTAACATAAGTTATGAATAATTATTTGGGCATTTAAAAATAGTCGCAAATTTTATTGCTACTCCAAACCTTAAAAAAACTGGTAGTGAGCGAATTTTCCTAACTCCATACAAGTCATGAGAAATAAGTTTGAAAAGTTTTTAAGAAAGACATCAAAAAAATCAGAATTAATTAATATCAGGACTCATGGCTTTGGACTCACTGGAAAGGACACGAAAAAGACAGCTTCTAGCAGACAAGTTGTTATAGAGAAAATATCCAGAATCACAAGTTGAGGATTTCATTGGATGTCTTGGAAGGGTAGTTCAGTAGATACGAGCGAATTGAAATGGTTTTATAAAAATCTAAGTTTTGTAAATTTCCTCAAAATTCATCAGTCTTTTCAAAGCATTCAAATGAAAGATACATTCTTCGCATTAATCCACAAAAATCCTGCGATCTCTAACAAGCTTCTTGAATAAAAGTGCACTAGCATGGTGGTGCTGTTTTGTAGTGGTTTCTGGTGACGAACATCATATGGCATTATATTGGACTGAGTTTATTTTTACTTGTGGGCGTGGCTGATGCTGACAAAAGTTTGTGTTGATCTTATATTTGTTTTGGAAAAAGTATTCTCAAAATTTTAAGACTTTTGTTTGGTTTTAGTCAAAAAAAAATATTTATTTTTACTCCTTAGGAAGGGGCGATGGGCGAGGTTTTATAGGGTGTTTTTTATAGAGTGCTACAACTTTGACTTGACATCACTGCTTTATTTGACCACCTATTTAACGGTTGATAGACGATTTTTGTTTAGTTTGCTTTGACATTTTGCACCAGAGCAACGCGTGCAAATTGTGGAAGATTTTAATCAAAGTAATGGTTCTGTTCGTCAAACTTATCGTGCACTTCGTAAATTCAAAATTTTATTTTCCCATGAAGCCCATTTTCGGTTGAATGGGTACGCAAATAAACAGAATTGTCGCATTTGGAGTGAGGAAAATCCACAAACTTTTGTCCAAACACTATTCCATTCCACAGGGATCTACTGTTTGGTGCGCTTTATAAGCTGGCGGAGTCATTGGCCCACATGTTTTCAAAAACGATAATGGTCAGAATGTTACTGTTTGTGAAAATTGGTGTTCCAGATTGTGCCTTGTATGTGCCAGCCGTGGCGGCCGCATGACCGAAATCATATTTAAACATTAATGTCATAAATTTTCCATTCAAACAAGGCCGTTTTATTGATATCAAGAATATATTTCTATGTTTTATTATGATTTCAACTTGTATCACTCTATAAAAAACACCTTTTTTAAAATGTGTCACGCATCTCGAAAGAAAGTAAATGATCAGTGATCTAGCAGCACTTAAAAATGATTGCAAACGATAATCGGAAGATAACAAGATTATAAATCTTAAAGATTTTCATAAATTAGACTTAATATATAAAACTTCCCCATCCCACTGTGCGTTGCTGGCGTAAATTTTTTTCTATAATACTAGGAAATTACACACGTTTAACAAACTATTTCCGCTAGTTAATAAAAAAAAAATTTATAATAATAATTTGGCAGATGTTTTCACAAAATCAAATAACAAAAATAATTAAATCCGATAAATGACCACATTTCTTTGGATTCGCTCGTTTGATATGAAAACTCCTCGTTGCGGGAGCGATTAAAGCGAGTTGCTGGATTTATGCGGTTGTAATAATTAATTTTTAATGAACACTCCAGAGCTGTTAAAGCAGAAAATTTTTAGCTTTTTAAGGCATTGAACACAATAACGACATCAGGCTACACGAACACCGTCTACAAAAGCCGTTGGCTACAATCGTCGCCTCGTACTTGATTATATTTAAGACGACACCATCAAATCAATAACGGTGATTTGTTGTTTGTATTAGAATTCTCGCTCACCAAAATAGAGTTTTGATTTTTTGGCTACAACCACAAAAACAGCATGAACAGCAAACAGTAGCCGTGTTCCCTGTAGTAGTAAAAGTAATCATTCGTATATACGCACATGCATTCTACTTTTGGCAAGTTGTAGTGCTTAATTTTCAGTAGCTTAAACTAAGGAAATAATTTTCACAAAAAACTATATAGAAATCTAAGGGACAGCTTTGCATTGTGCTAAATACCAACCAAAATAAAAAAAAACTTTATAGTAATTTTATACTACTTTGCTTCTTAATATCTCTTTAAGACACCATAAAAATACTAACTAAATGAAGGTCAAAGTGTTATTTCTTTAACTTTATTATACGACTCCTTTATTTATACGGGCTTTCTTTTATTAAATCATAAGTTAATGTGTCCATTTGTTACCAACTGCGCTGATTTTGTTGAATATATGTATGTGTGTAATTGTGCAATAGTGTTGGTAAATAAGTTGGCTGCAGGAAACAGTATGCTTCTGATAGACAATATTTGCTCTTTTGGCAAACACTTTGGCCAACAATTTCCTTAACACAAAAGACCTTGAACTTTTATAATAAAAGTCGCCGCAGAAATAAGTAGGGAATTTAAAAAGCAGTTTGCTAAGGAATGTTTAATAATATTAAATTCTAAAACCATTTTTAGCATTTAAAAAGTGTATTGTCAAGTAAAATATTCTTTTGGAAATCAGCCAAATTGTCTGTTAGGGGAAGTATGCCAAAAAGGAGAAATATTGCAAAAAAGTTTATATATACAGTTCTTGAATAATCAGGCAACCAACAGCAGGGATTGAAGCTCAAAGTAAATAATAATAATAATAAACAAGCAATAATAGAAAGTTTAAATAAAATAGTAAAATTATTATAGAAGAGTTATTATGTTCTACTTTATTCTGTAACTGTTTGTCAACCGCACATCGAAGGCATGCTCGTCTTGTGTTGACTATTTTTCTGGAAAATAAATCACTATTAGAAAGATATGATATAAAAGGAATGTATTGATGTGCATCACAAGCAGCTATAAAACGGTAGCAGAGTTATTGGCTCGTCTTGTGCCACAAATTAATTCTTGTTTTCCGGACATAAAATAAAAGTGACAAAACTCGCATGCGGATTAAAAAGCTTAAAACAAGCTTTAATTAAAAGCTCATTCGGCAGCATACAAAGTAAAATAAATAAACAATGAAAAACACAACAAAAAAAAAAAAAAAAAAAAAACACTGTCTAAAAACGTAGAAAAAGGAAAATATATCAACACTTAATTTGGCAACATCTTCAAAGGGAACATGAAACAAAAGGCTAAAATAATCGAATAAATTTCAAAAGAACTTTGAACTTTAAGCCACTCGACACAGAATGAAATTCGCGTTCTATAAATGATCAAAATTTAATATGGAAAAAGGAAATTTTGAATAGTAAAATATTGTGTTCATCATACTGCGTATGATGAATGTGGGCTGGGTGTACAACAAATTTAATGTTAATCATACGTCACGCACACACACACCGCGAGTATGAATAATAAATAAGTCATTGTGTCAATATTAATCATACGTCACGTACGCCAACTAAACTACTGTTATAAATACTTGAACATATTTTGTTTAAAGATGTTGCAAATAAAATAAAAATTATTCTAAATTTATAAATAGGGTGCTTTTTTTTAATATAGTGATACAAGTTTAAATCATAATGAAACATAGAAATATAATTTTGATATTAATGAAACGGTTTTTATTGGATACCAAATTTTATGACATTAATGTTTAAATGTGATTTTGGCCATGTGGCCGCCACGGCTGGCGCGTAAAAAGCGCAATCTGGAATACCAATTTTCACAAACTTTTCGCAGCATTTGTGGCCGTATCTTGCCAATAACTCTTCGAATGTTGATTTCCAGGTGTTCAATTGTTTGTGGCTTATCGACGTACACAAGTGAATTTCCATAACCCCAATGGGGTTAAATCACACGACCTTGGAGGCCAATTAATAGGGCCATTTCGTGAAATTATTTTTTCTTCAAATTTTTCCTTGATTCAATATATTATAGCGCCCGCTGTGTGGCATGTGGCTCCGTCCTATTGGAACCACATATCAGCAAGATTAATGCCTGCTAATTGAAGTACGAAAAAACTTCGAATCATGTTCCTAGACCGTTCACCATTGACAGTAACATTCTGACCATCATCGTTTTTGAAGGCATATGGGCCAATGACTCCGCCAACCCATAAAGCGCACCAGGCAGTAATTTTCTGTAGATTTAATGGTGTTTCGACAGAAGCTTGTGGATTCTCCTCACTCCAAATGCAACAATTCTGTTCATTTACGTACCCATTGAACAAAAAAATGGAAAATAAAATTTTGAATGGATGAAGTGCACAATAAGTTTGACGAACAGAACCATTATTTTGATTAAAAATTTCCACAATTTGCACACGTTGCTCTACTGTAAGTCGATCCATAATAAAATGTCAAAACAAACTAAACAAAAAGCATTTATCAGCTGTTATATGGGTGGTCAAAAAAAGCAGTGATGCCAACTCAAAGTTGTATCACTTTATAAAAAACACCCTTTACAAACATAATATGCTTAAAGATGTTGCAAAATTATTCTAAATTTATATATTTTACATTAACTTTTAGTTATGAAAAATTTTTAGAATACAACTTCGTACGGCTCTTGTGACTGCATAACAGATTCCTTATAACTTTATTGTTCACAACGTGTGAGTGAATTGTGTACGAAATGAATGCAACAATCAAGAGTTTTATTAATTTATTTATGTGCGTCGGTATAAGTTAATTGCATTAAATGAATCAAATATATTCGAATTATTAATAGCATTGAAAGGAAATAATTAAATATTTAGCAAGAAGACAAATACAATGAAATAATATGAATAGAATCAAACAGATTCCAGCAACAAAAAGTTACATCAACGTATTGGGATCTGTACAAAAGAAATAGTTTTCAAAATAAAAAAAATAAAAGAATTCCATTGAAAGTAAGATTGCAGTGTGCAGTCATCTTGCACTTATGACCTTCCAAACAACTAATTTTTTCTTTAATAATATATAGAAAACTATTTCTGTTTAGAAGAATGATGAATAGTCAACTATTCGATTTCTGCTTCGCTCGTTATACGGGACAACACAAAGACTAAAGTTAAGTAATAAAAAATACGTAAAACATGGAAGTCTTATCAAACCTTTTTTAAAAGTCCTGAAGCTGCTTAAAACCCTGGGTTTTGATTGTTGATATTTAGGGAGATGCTGGTTAAGAGCTTTGCAAAATTGCGTAAAGGAAAAGAGATATTTTTACTATAAAACGAAAGTAGAAAAACTTAATAATTAAAGCTGATGAGATGATGTAGAGGCCTCGAAATCCGCCCTGATCCCTTCTGTTAGTTTGACAATTTTAATAAATATTCTAAATATTGCACTTTTATTAAAAACTTGATAAATATAAATTTTATTTTTTGTCAATTAGTTGCCAAAAAAAAGAATTCACAAATTGTACTGCAGCTTTTACGGTTTGTATAGGGTATTTTTATGGAGTGATACAATTTTGAGTTGGCATCACTGCTTTATTTGGCCACCAATTTAACAGCTGATATATGCTTTTTGTTTAGTTTGTTTTGACATTTTATTATGGATCGACTTACACCAGAGCAACACGTGCAAATTGTGGAAATTTTTAATCAAAATAGTGGTTCTTTTCGTCAAACTTATCGTGGACTTCGGCCATTAAAAATTTTATTTCCCGATGAAGCCCATTTTTGGTTGAACGGGTACGTAAATAAACAGAATTGTTGCATTTGGAGTGAGGAGAACCCACAATTTTTTGTCGAAACACCATTAAATCGATAGAAATTTACTGTTTGGTGCACTTTATGGGCTGCCGGAGATATTGGCTTATATGTTTTCAAAAACGATGATGGTCAGAATGTTACTGTCAATGGTGACCGGTCTAGGAACATGATTCGAAGTTTTTTCGTACCTCAATTAGCAGGCATTAATCTTGCTGATATGTGGTTCCAATAGGACGGAGCCACATGCCACACAGCGGGCGCTATAATATATTGAATCAAGGAAACGTTTGAAGAAAAAATAATTTCACGAAATGGCCCTATTAATTGGCCCCCAGGATCGTGTGATTTAACCCCATTGGGGTTATGTAAAGTAACTTGTGTACGTCGATAAGCCACAAACAATTAAACACCTGGAAATCAACATTCGAAGAGTTATTGGCAGGATACGGCCACAAATGCTGCGAAAAGTTTGTGAAAATTGGTGTTCCAGATTGCGCCTTGTACGCTCCAGCCGTGGCGACCACATGGCCGAAATCATATTTAAACATTAATGTCATAAAATTTTCTATCCAATAAAGACCGTTTCATTGATATCAAAAATATATTTCTATGTTTTATTATAATTTAAACTTGTATCACTCTATTTCGGAAATCAATATTAATTTTTCATATTGTATATAAAAAATAATGTAAATTCTAAAAGAAAAAATACATTCTTCTGATATTATCAGATGTTTCCAATGTGTAACTTGGCAGCACTCAGCACAGCAAAGACAAAAGCAGACAAAAACAAGAATGTGCCTCCATAAGACCTGCTTTCGTGTGGTAGACGCCATGACGAATTTATTTACATGGTGGCTTGGACACAGTGTAAATTTCAATCATAATTTAGCTAAATTCATTTCAAGCTCTTGTGTATTACAAGTTCCCATTTCGTTTGCCATTGTGCGTGTGTGCAACATTTCAATGTGTGTTGTTGCTATACAACACAACCAACAATTGCTTTGGCTGCTGTATTGTTGTATTTATCTTATCTTATTATCCCATGATGACAAAATCTGGTTTTAACATTTGCCTTTAACAGTAAACCCTCATTTAATAAGACCACACCATGAGCCTGATTAATAATTTTCATTTTAATGAATATTATTTTTGGCATCTTCGGTGAACTTTTAATTCAACTGCTGAAAGTTCATTTGCTCAGTTTTTGCTTGACGCATTGACATTTCCTTCGTATCTTTCTCCCTGGCGGATTATTATTGATTGGATTAAAATTTATTTAAAATGTTAAAGACATTTTGCTATAACTTTTCATTTTTTCTTTTTCACTTTTGCTATAAAAACAAATTAAAAATCTTCTACGGAGAAATAGAAGAAAAGTAAAGGGTGTTTCTTATAGAGTGATACAACTTTGAGTTGGCATCACTGCTTTATTTGACCACCCTTTTAACAGCTGATAGTTGTTTTTTGTTTAGTTTGCTTTAACATTTTATGGATTGAATTACACTAGAGCAACGCGTGCAAATTGGGGAAATTTTTAATCAAAATAATGGTTCTGTTCGTCAAACTTATCGTGCACTTCGTCTATTCAAAATTTTATTTTCCCATGAAGCCCATTTTGTGATTTTATTTTTATTGAACATTTTTATTTTGCCATATTAATATTTATATAGGCTAATTGTTCTAACTTAGTTAAAATCTCAGAAAGACATGATGATAAATATTCCTAGGCATAAAGGAAGTTAACATCAGTCTTATTCAACTTACACAGCAGAGCGAAAGTCGCTACACTTTCATCTTCAGTGCTCATGTGTATATTGTGTTTATCACCACTGTTTAGGTGGCTTAGTTGAATATGATAACAGTTTTCTATTTACACAAATTTTATTGTGAAAAACAATCCGAGAACTGTATCAACCTGATGTTAACACTTGTGTGTTATGATACCTGTGTTACTATTTGATTATTTTCTTCATGTCCCATTTTTCTGAATTTTTTGTTCCATTATACATTTTCGTTTGAATGGGCATTTGGAGTGAGGAGAATCCACAAACTTTTGTCGAAACACTATTCCATTCCACAGAAAACTACTGTTTGGTGGGCCTTATGGGCTACCGGAGTCATTGGCCCATATGTCTTCAAAAACGATGATGGTCAGAATGTTGCTGTTTGTGAAAATTGGTGTTCCAGATTGCGCCTTGTACGCGGCAGCCGTGGCGGTCACATGTCCGAACTCATATTTAAAAATTGATTTAATAAAATTTTCTATTCAATAATGACCACTTTATTGATATCAAAAATATATTACTATGTTTCATTATGATTTAAACTTGTATCACTCTATAAAAAACACCCTTTATTACATGAGTTATAACAGTATGGAAAAGGAGTGAATAGAATTAAATAATGGCACTTCTATCATAAACTTGAGGCTTTTAATTGAAAAACGCATCGCGGGTATTCAATTATTCGCTGACTAGGCGTCAAGTCTCAAATACTTCAGTTCAGTTAACGCTTGGCAATAATTGAATACTTTATACATATAATTTTTAGTTGTACCAGCACTTGGAGAATTATCGCTATATATTCAGTGTATTGTACCGGAAATAGAAACGAGGAAAGAGTCCTCCATCGATGGCGAACTTCTGGTGCAGTGCCGCTGAAGTACGGTGCTTTCATTAAAGCAAAAAGAAAAAACTGGACATCAGTTTCATGACAGTACGGAGTCGAAGCGAGGATCTTCAGCTTCATACTCCTCCGCACTCACTTGGACGATCACAACTCATTAATTTGATTTAAATAGGATTTTTGTGTCAAGTGTAACAGCATCCATTCCTCTTCTCATAAAACATTTATATATTTGGAGTTCTGAAAGCAAAGTTGCATAGAACAATATCACGTCTTTAATTCATTCTGTATTTTAATTATCTTTATTTGCGCTCCTTAAACGCCATTAAGATGATTTTTGTTGCTGGTGTCATGGTTGCACTGTGCGTGTGTGCGTGTGTTTGTGTATTTGTAAGTATAACTTTGAATGGATTCATACGACGTGCCTTTATTTTTTGTTTGTTATATTTTTAGCCAACCGAAAAGCATCTTAAGTATTTCATGTTAATCTCACTCAAAATGATACAAATTGTGCATCCAAACGATTGCCCACATCACATGCATTTTATACATTTTTATTATATTTTATTTTCTCTTCTTTTAAATATACGAACGAAATATAAAAGGAGAATGTATTAGTAGCATTATTTCTACGAATGTTGTTATGAAGTTCCCCGCCTCTGGTTTGTTATTTAACATATTTTGCTTTATTAAAACGTATAAAAAGAATTGTAGTAATTTTGCCCCAAATTTATCTGCCAGAAACAGCGCACACAAATGTAATCTCTTGCATTCGTAAGAGTGGATGATATAAAAACCAACGATTGTGTGTAAAAAATATCTTAAAGGATTCAACTTTGCCCAAGAAAAGCAACAAACGAATGGTAACAAAGCAAATATATACACATATATACTGATGATTGCAGTGTAGCGGCTTTCAAAAACAGCTGATCTGCTCTGCTGGTACCCATAATTAATATTTAACAATCCGATGTTGACTTTCCCTTGTTCTGGGTAATATTTATCATGTCCTTCTGAATCCTTAACACTTTCCGGACAATTCGCCCATAAAATTATATATGAAAAAAGCAAATTATGATTTCAAATATATATGAAACTCTATATGCATTTCATACATATTTTCCTTCTAAAAGGCTTCTCTTAATATCAAACGCATGTTGAGTTTGTGAATGCAAATTTTGAAGGCTTTTCATTAAAACAGAATGTTATCAAGTACGCAAATAGTTGCTTTTAATAGAATTTGTTGCAGGCAAATAATAAGAAAATTTGATATAATTCCCCCAAAGCATGTTGCACATGATTATTAATTTGCATAATAATCAATGGCATGACGTACAAGAGTTTAGCAGGTTGCATGTTGCTGAGAGTTCAGCAACCTCAAACTAACTGCTGAACACCGTTGACCTAAACTGCACTAAATGCAATAAATTGTTTCCCCCCAACAAACAGACAGACGAAGAAGCGATAAAAAGGACACTAACAACGTAACGTAGACGTCAGAAAAAACCTTTGGAATTAATGGCAAACAACAGCAACAACAACAACAACAACAACAACAAAGAATGCAGTGTAATTAGTTGCAACAAAAGAACTGCTAGAAAAGGTACAACAAATCAATAAAACAAAAAGTTGCAATCAGCAGAAGAAAAAGAAGGTAAGAGAAGCTGAATAAAAATAGAGAATTAAATAAGACGAACATGCTTGCCGATGAAACGAAGCATGCTTAGGCAAGTCTGTGCCTGCAGTTTATGTTCATTCCTTCGTGCTTATTCTTTGTATGTGCATGTCTAAGCATGCACGTATGTATATATTTTTGTTATGCTTTTGTTTTTGCCTTTGGCATGTCATTGTAGAAAGTTTGTAACCTACTTTTTACATTTTCATCGTTTGCAACATGTGCCACAGTGGAGTTCTTAAATGATTCAATTACAAGCATGGAAATGAAATACAGGAATCATGTTTGAATGGGTTGGTATTTAAGAAATCTATCCCAAAATTAATTAACCGCATTAGGGAGAGGGTGAAGAGTTTCATAGGAGAGTGTAGGACAACGAACTCCATTGAATTAATTGAGCTTCATCGTGATGCAAGATGGACTTTTTTGTTTTATCGCAACTGCAGTGGGTAGGGTGTTTAATACTGACACCAGGGACCTTCTTTTCAAAACACAGTTCACACCCAATGCGCTCTCTATCAAGCAACCAAATGAACCATTAACAAAAGATCACTTGGCGGAGGAGGTGTTTTCTGTCACATGTCGCATAAACAAATTCATAAAAATATATTTTTTATCCTGGTACCCATAACCAGTTTACCTAGTCTCAGCAAAAAGCATGGCATGAATATAGATAATCTGCTGAGGGCTGGACATATCAAAGCAAGAAGACAAATTTGGGAAACTCCGGATCTTTCAATGGAACTTAGCGCGTTTATAAAATATTTTCCATTAAGTGCTTCTGAACTATAAAATTTAGTTAAATTATATTATTTGGAAAGCCTTATCGATGCCGTTGATGGTTCTAGTTGGAGGGCTTCTGATACATCTAATTTTCCATGAATCTGACTCATGTTTCAAAGTGAGTAACATTGATCGCATGGCTTATGTTGGCTTTATACATCGCCATGCTTCGTGGCTTAATTACATACCCTTGCGACTTAAGAAAATTCCATAAAAAAAAGAATAACCATGTCAAATCGAACGATCTCGATGGTCAGATCATATTATCTT
Organism: Linnaemya vulpina; assembly: GCA_963675445.1. Lineage (NCBI taxonomy): Eukaryota > Metazoa > Arthropoda > Insecta > Diptera > Tachinidae > Linnaemya > Linnaemya vulpina. The sequence continues at coordinate 92,831,600 of OY776277.1, forward strand.
CACTGAAGATGACCATGCCCTCAAATTGATTGTGCAGAATACATAATGTGGCATGAGGCATGTGGTACAAAGAGCGATCTTGTTGCAGCCGTACGTGATTGGTGTCCAGATCATCAAATTTAGGACAATAGAAGTTGGTAGCCATCGATATTGTTCTCAAATATATCGGGTGTTTTTTATAGAGTGATACAAGTTCAAATCACAATAAATCATAATAATATATTTTTGATATCAATAAAAAGGTCTTAATTATATAGAAAATTTTATGACATTAATGTTTAAATATGATTTCGGCCTTGTGGCCGCCACGGCTGGCACGTTCAAGACGCAATCTGGAACACCAATTTTTACAAACTTTTCGCAGCATTTGAGGCCGTATCTTGCCAATAACTGTTCGAATGTTGATTTCCAGATATTCAACTGTTTGTGGTTTATCTTTACATATTCCCAACGAAACTAATCCAATGGGGTTAAATCATACGATCTTGGGGCCAATTAATTAGACCATTTCGTGAAATTATTTTTTGTCAAAAGTTTCCTTGAGTAAATTAATTGTAGCGCCCGCTGTGTGGCTCCGTACTTTTGGAAAAACATATCAGCAAAATTAATGCCAGCTTATTCAGGTACGAAAAAACTTCGAATCATGTTCGTAGACCGTTCACCATTGACAGTAACATTCTGACCGTCATCGTTTTTGAAGGCATATGGGCCAATGACTCCGGATGCCCATAAAGCGCACCAAACAGAAATTTTCTGTAGATTTAATAGTGTTTAGACCAAAGTTTTTGGATTCTGCTTATTCCAAATGCGACAATTGTGTTTATTACGTAACCATTCAGCCAAAAATGGGCTTTATCGGAAAATAAAATTTTGAATGGAAATTAAAAATCAATATCAATTTGTGCTTCAGCCCATTCGCCGAATTGGCGGCGCATACGATGGTCGTTTGGCTTTCATTCCTGCACAAATTGAATCTTGATATTAAAGGCTTTCAAGCCAAGATCTTTGCTTGTAAAATCTTTCATAAAGTGGAAGGACACATCTCCAGTTGCTGAGAACGGCGACGAATTGATTGATTAGGATCATCTTCAATGCTTTCCTGTACAGCGGCTATAGATTCTTCAGTGCACACTGTTCGGCGTCTCACGGGATGCACATTATCAGTAACAGTAAATGTGGTCCGAAAACGATATATTTTTTTTCGAATTAGCAGCTCTGAAGGACGATTATGTACGCGATAAAATGGACGAAGTGCACGATAAGTTTGACGAACAGAACCATTATTTTGATTAAAAATTTCCCGCAATTTGCACGCGTTGGTCTGGTGTAAGTCGATTCATATTGAAATGTCAAAGCAAACTAAACAAAAAGCGACTATCAGCTGTTAAATGAGTTGTCAAATAAAGCAGTGTTGCCAACACAAAGTTGTACCACTCTGTAAAAAACACCCGATATACAAACCGATAATGCCTCCAGTTCAAAATCCACAAAAACCAGTAACTTTTTCGGGATGTACTAGATCTCGATCAAAGTTTTTGTTTAATTGAAAGTTTTGGAAACTGCTCTTTAGCAGTGATGCCAAGTCTTGGATCATCAAAAGCATGGTGGCCATTTAAAATGACGGCAAAAAATGGTAAAATAAGTTTAAATTGGCGGATAAAAAAGTACTGAAATTAAAATTGTTATTATTAGGTTAAATATATATATATATATATATATATATATATATATCTATATATATATATATATATATATATATATATATATATATAAATCTATATTTTTAAGCAACCCTCCCCACTGTGCTGTACACTGTACCATGAGTGTTACTTTGCAAGTGCATTTTGAAAGTTGATGTGTCTCAAGCTATTGAAATTGTGGCAAGAACACGAGTGTCTATAAATAGAAATATTTATTTCTTTTACATACTTAATTTCATACGGTTAAAAATAAACTTTCCAGGGTTGATGTGCCAGTTTAGTTGTAAATTTATAAAAAAAGCTCAAGTTTTCGTATGAAAGTTTGTTAAACGTTTTTTGCGTTCTCAAGCGAACAAGAATTGCGAGAAAGGACATTTGAGAAAAGTAAGTCTCTGCATGCAAAATTTATTACATTTTACAAGTTTCTGCTGAATGGGGTTATAGCGATGACTTTCAGTGTGACATTCAAACTTTTGTATTAACATTTTTGCTAATTCAAGGTCGCTGTTCAATTGCTACAATGAGCTTAAGCATTTAAAAGGATTGAAAATACCTTCAGTACAAAATGAAATAAAAGCTTGAAGACTCGAGAATTTATAAAATATTTCACTGCTTCGGGGGAATTAAAGATCAAATGCAAATAGAAACTGTTAACAACAAATTATAATTAAAAACAAGAGTACTTATGATGTGTGGCGGCTTTCGAAAACAGTTATTATGCTTTGCAAAAATAATACTGTACATATATTTTGAAGAGCTCTTTAACTTTTTTTATAACATTTGTAAGTTGCTGAATTTTGAATATTTACTTTTTTTAAATGTTTATGAAGAGACATTAAAATCCAATAACTGGCTTAGAATTTAAAAGAAATTTAAAATTTTTTGCTATAAAGTCCCACTATGCAGCGTTTAAATTTATAAAAACTAATTCAAACAGTAGTTTATTTAGGCTCCGAATTTTTCGTTACTATTTCATACTACATTAAATTGCTTAGGAACGACTGTAGCCTGGTGTAGAGTTTGAAATGTGAAGTCTTCTTAAAATTATGTTTAAAACTAACTGACGTCGATATATTTCTGTAGAAAATTTGTTTTCCTTTGTGTTTTACTTATTACTTCTTTCAAATGTGTCCAATAAAATTTCTTTAAAAAAAAATTTTGTGAAAATAAGAAAAAAAGAAAGGAAATTAAGTGAAACGTTATTTGGCGGAATAAAACAAATACTTCCAATAAAATAATTCAAATACTATTTCAACAAAAGGTTTTTAAGAAAATGAAACTGAAAGTTGCAGTGGCGAAAAACAATGAAATCGAACATTCACTAGACTTACATAAAAGTGATTCCATTGGAAAAACAAAAAACCAAATTTCTATAAAGAAAATTACGTGCAAAAGCTTAAAAGAAAATCTTATGAAAAAGAAAATTATTATCACAATTAATATTATTTCGAGTTAATAATTCGTTAGTATTTTGTTAACGTCAACAGGGAAAATCGAAATAAAAAGTTTAACAAAACTGAAGGATAAGTAAGACTGAATGGAACAATAAACGAAATTGCTATATTCAGCATTAACGAATCTTATACACCTTTCACCGACGTACGTCTGAATTATATATATATATATATATATATATATATATATATAGGGTGTTTTTATAGAGTGATACAACTTTGAGTTGGCATCACTGTTTTATTTCATCTATTTTATTTTGTTTATTTTGCCTTGACATTTTATTATAAATTGAGTTAAACTAGAGCAACGCGTGCAAATTGTGGAAATTTTTAATCAAAACAATGGTTCTGTTCGTCAAACTTATCGTGCACTTCGTCCATTCAAACTTTTATTTTCCGATGAAGCCCATTTCTGGTTGAATGGGTAAGTAAATAAACAGAATTGTCGCGTTTGGAGTGAGAAAAAACGGAAAACTGATTTCAAGTACAAACAGCAGGACACCGTTCATTCGACTTCCCTATTCATAAAGAACCAGAATATTCATATTTTATAGGGGGTCTGATATTCATATTGTGAAAGTGACTTTAGTGAAGTAAATAGGAAAATATTATAAGAGAAAACTTAACAAATCCTTGCATAATTTCATTAAAAACGTTATGAAGTGTATTTCGGATACAATAAGTTTTTTATTTTCCGCCACCATTGACTTTTGCAATCCAGAATGTATTTTAAAAACTTTAAAGGCTTCAAAAGTTAATTGCAATCTTTTTTTCACGTGATATGAAAACAAAGAACTGCATACGTCTTGTTGCTTATGGGTGCTTCGATTGCTGCTTTGATTAGTTTAAGTACAATAACAATATAAGGATTTATAAAAATATATTTCGTATAAGATTTCTTCATAAAACGAATTTAACTTTTAGCTTTTTGATCAGCATTTCAAGGTTGTACAATTACACACACCAGAGGTTTGTTCAAAGACAAGGAGTTAAGAGAATTTACAAATTTCCTACCAGAAGGTGTCCGCAAAAGAGTAAACTGATTCAAGCATTAAACACAATAACGGCAGCAGGCTATACGAACACCGACCACAAAGTCGTTGGCTACCATCGTTGTCGCCTCGTAGTCAGCTATTTAATTATTTTTAGAACGACACCACCAAATCAATAACCTTGAGTTGTTGTTTGTACTAGAATTCTCTTCAAACGCCAGTGTAGCCGCTTTCATATATATAATACTCTTAATTAATGTTATTCCAATTAAATATATTTAAAGTCTGCAGTATATGACAAGAAAGGTTTTACAAATAAAATGCAAACCGATGTAATATACACTGACTTCAGTAAGGCGTTCGATGAAGTTAACCACAATCTTTTATTACACAAATTATCACTTATGGGCTTTAATAATTCTGCTTTAAAATGGTTAAACTCTTATCTGTCTGGAAGAACTCAACAAGTTAAGTTTGGAAACACTATATCAAATACCATTTATGTTCATTCTGGTGTTCCTCAAGGCAGTCACTTGGGTCCAATTTTGTTCACTTTATTCATCAATGATCTTCCGACGGTTGTATGTCATCCCAGAGTGTTAATGTATGCTGACGCTATAAAAATTTTTAACTCTTTTAATGATACAGTCAAATCCCGATAATTCGTACCCCGATATATCGTAATTCCCGATAATTCGTAATAAACAGTCGGTCCCTTGAAAAAATCTCGTTAATTCGTAAAATTTCTATACATTTTGGTCCCCTCGCTAATTCGTAATTTTTTCAAATATGTAAAACCTTCTTTACCTCTTATAAATCGTAATATTTTTCTTACGTGCTTTATATGGAGATTATACTCTTCTCTTATTCTACACCTCTAAAGCTGTGGTCACATTTGGGAAATATTTGATTCAAAATATGTAACCATATATTTAATATGTGATAATCATTGATAATTAATATAATATATGACAAGCTTTTGAATAAATAAAGTTTCACTGTTAAACTTATATTCTTTTCTTTCAAAATATGTTGTTGTTTTAATGAAAATTTTGCTATTTAAATAAAATAAAACTTATATACTTGAAATTTGAAAATCTTTAATATAAATTTTCCAACAATTTCAATTGTTTCCCAGGTCTCTTGCAAAACTGCAATCCAGACAAGTGTATTGACAAATACTGAAGAGTTTTATATTATTTAAAACCACAATAAAATTCATTTCCCAGCAAAGTTTTAAGGCATGATGACTTTTATAAAATATCTGCCCAAAAAAGTGTTACCACTAAAAATTAATGAAACACATGAGATAATGAAAAGCAGAGATAAAACAATTAATAAGTGCTTTATAGGCAGATTATATGCTTCTCACATTTTACACTTCTAAAACTGCGGTCATATTAGGGAAAGATTCGCTTAAATATATGTAACCACTGAATAATAATGAGAAATCTTTTGATTCAGAGAAGTGTTTTGACAAGTACTAAATAATTTTATATATTTTAAAACCACAATAAAGTTTATTTCCCAGCAAAGCTTTAAGGCATGATCACATTCATAAAATATTTGCCCAAAAAAGTGTGACCACTAAAAACTAATGAAAAATATTTTTAGATACTTGTTTATTAAGTAAAACAGCCTCGTAATTATTATTGGAAACTATGGAAATATATAAACACTTGCCTGGATTGATATGTTTCCTTAACTATTTAGTGGTCACACTTTTTGATACAAATATTTGCTCAAACGTTAACGTTACTTTAGAGAATTATATTTGTATTTAAAACAATTTTCGCAAAGATCGGCTGCCTATGAAAAAATTTACATACAAACACAAGACCACACAAACTAGCCAACGCACTAACACACCTTAATAAAGGGTGTTTTTTATAGAGTGATACAAGTTTAAATCATAATAAAACATATTAAGTCGATAAAATATATATAAGTCGATCCATATTAAAATGCAACTAAACAAAAGGCAACTATCAGCTGTTAAGTGGGTGGTCAAATAAAGCAGTGATGCCAACTCAAAGGATTATCACTCCATAAAAAATACTCTATATTTATATGCATGCATACATACATACAGAAAATATTACCTTATCATATGATGGGACCATAAAACTTAAAATATAAATTTATAAAAATAAAAAATAAAAATTCCGCAAAATATCATTGAATTCCACAAGTTTGTTTATCCTCATATTTCAGTTGTAACATATTCAGACTGCAGATACTCACAGCACTTCAATTCCACCACAAGCATCTGAGATCAAGTATCAAACACACACACGGTTCAACTACAAGTATAAAACAAAATTCAAACACTAAATAAAATTATATGACATGTTCAAGTATTTAGTTCTGTTCTAATACTCTGCACTAATGAATTGTAAGTATCTCTAAGATTAAGTTAATTTATCGCTTATTAACTATCAGTGGCTGGTGAGCAAATTGCACAAGTAAATATATAAAATAAAATATTCTTACGCAAATGAAAACTGCCACTGCGATTATTATGATATTTTTTATTTATTAAATACTAACATACAGTTTTATTGTTGTTGTCTACCCACAATTTCATACAAACACTCTTGTTCAAGTCGTCTGATATAAAAATACGACACAGAACGCCAACAAACAGCATGAACATTTAAGCAAATAGCAGATAGTCCGAATCTAGAGTAGTGGCAGATGATATTCCATATGTGCGAGTGTGTGTGTGTGTGCGTGTGTGTGTGTGCGTGTGAGTTTGTGCTTTAACGGAGTATTACGTCAGACGGCTCATGCATGATGATGCTGGTACTAACGTAACGACAAATATTTTTAAATAAAATCTTTGCACGAGCAACAAACAAAATAATATATTATTTTGATTATTTTGGCAATCTTTTGAATAAATAAGAGTTTCACTGTTAAATTTATATTATTTTCTTTCAAAATAAGTTGTTGTTTTAAATGAAAATTTTGCTATTCAAATAGGATTGAAACTTGATAATTTGATAATATTTAATTTCAATTCCAATTGTTTCCCAGGTTCCTTAAGAACTTCGATTTGTTTTGCAAGAAAAACTCCATTTCATTTGATATCTTCGTTAATATGAAGTTATTTCAAAGTCATTTTGAAAGCCGGTGGTGCTATATAATTTGGACTTTTGCTGCTCTACATTTTATAATTATAATTATTTCAACGGGCTCTTTTTGGGGAAAAAAAATTGTTACTCGCGATGATTTTATAATTTATATAATAATATTTCAAATGAGATTAAAGATTAAGTCTTCGAAAAATTTTTATAAAAAGATTTCCTAAAATAGATATCGTATATTCTTTTTTAAAATTCTGTTAGTTTTTTACATCTTTTTAGCTGCTTATCAAATAACTCAATTTTTATTCAAATTCTTATCGATACAGGATTTTTATGTCACATTTTATATATTTTTATAGTTTTGTAAATAAAATACTTAATTGAAAATATTTTTCTTTATGTTTAACTTTAAAAATTGTTCCGCTAGAATTTGTTTAAAAAATTGTTCGTCGATTCAACGTACAAGCATGAAGAGTAACCAGCCAGGGTTAAGCAATAATATTCTCTAATATTTTTAAGCTTTTTTGCTTCAGTTAAAAATATCTATTTCTTTTTTAAATATTTTACTCTTTTACAGTATTTAAATATTAAAAAATAAATAAAAATTTAAAGAGTGATGAAATATTAAAAAATTACTTAAAATAAAAAGTCCTTAAACTTGAAGATGTTATAAGAATACAATTTCAAAAGCATTTTATTACATATTTTTCAGATAAATACAAATAAAAATCATTCAGTTTTATTTCTATAACATGCAGTTGCTGAATTTGGTTTCCGTGTATGAGAGAAAGATGAAGTAGACGAAGACGAGTAACCAACAATTCCAGTTTGCCCTACTGAAGCAACGACTTGTCTCGCTACTTACGCAGTTAACGGGTTATTAAAAATTATTCTTTTTCAGCTCTCTTAACGTTTGAAAGCTCATTTGATAAAGACAGAAATCACCTACATTAAACTCTTGATAACTTAAAATTAAAATTTGAACACTTTCTCTGGTCACTTTAAGCTCAAATTACAGAGAGTCGACTGGAGTAGATTTTCAGTTTTGTAGCAACTTATGTAATGAGACCTTGTCGACTACTTGGGTCTCCCAAAGAGGAGTTGTCAGCGGTTCTTAATCATGAGTAAAACAAATTTAAATTAAATGCAGTCCTTTCGAAAGGACTTAAAATCGAAAAAAAACAAGTCATAGAGGCCACTTAAAAGTGTTGCCCATTATGCGGTTTTGACAATCGTTCGAATATAATTCATTTAATACATTTTTACTATCGTTCGAATAAAATTAAATATATTTTTTCTTGTTCGAGCAGTCGAATTATTTTAACTTTTATTTGAATATTCAAACGAAAATAGAATAAAAATTTCATTCGAATAATTTTGAAAAAATTCAATGAAAAGAACATGAGAGCAAAATTCTTCTCTCACACCTGTTTTACTAATACTTGCACACTTTGAAGCTTTTACACAAACTCGCTTTCAAAGTGAGTGTTTTAATTTCCAGGCAAGAAAAATCGATGATATCCTTTTGATTTCGTAAACTTGCAGTTATTCTTCTTGATTGCCCTGCCATCATAACTTTGCGTATTAATTTTTGTTTTATTATATAAATATTTTACTTGTTCAAACACTTTCAATTAAGCAATTAATTTGAGTGGTTTTAGTTTCAACGATGTTTTAGAAACTTGATCTGATCCAAAGACATTCCAAAGAGGCGAATAAGATTTAGTAGTTACAATCCAAAAGTAATATAAATCTGGATCTTTTCTAATGCTTTTTACGGTGGATTGTCGTTGCAAGAAGTTCTCTTTTTTTCACATTTTTAGTGAATTCGAAGTTATGTTTTTGATTTTAGTTAAATCTGATTTTTGTATGTCGTTTAACAATAAAAAGGCAACAACTTTAAAATTCAAAACCAAAAACATTTTACTTAAAAAACCTGAAAGAAAAAAAAAATTCCAAAAAAAGGACTTGAAGGGAAATAATCAAACGGCAACACGGGAACTTAATAAAGGGTGTTTTTATACAGTGATACAAGTTTAAATCATAATAAGACATAGTAATATATTTTTGATATCAATGAAACGGTCTTTATTGAATAGAAAATTTTATTAAATTAATGTTTAAATATGATTTTGGCCATGTGGCCGCCACGGCTGGCGCGTACAAGACGCAATCTGGAACACCAATTTTCACAAACTTTTCGCAGCATTTGTGGCCGTATCTCGCCAATAACTCTTCGAATGTTGATTTCCAGGTGTTCAATTGCTTGCGGTTTATCGACGTACACAAGTGGCTTTACATAACCCCAACGAAAATAATCCAATGGGGTTAAATCACACATTTTGTGAAATTATTTTTTCGTCAAAAGTATCCTTGAGTAAATCAATTGTAGCGCCCGCTGTGTGGCATGTGGCTCCGTCCTATTGGAACCACATATAAGCAAGATTAATGCCAGCTTATTGAGGTACGAAAAAACTTCGAATCACGTTCCTAGACCGTTCACCATTGACAGTAACATTCTGACCATCATCGTTTTTGAAAACATATAGGCCAATATCTCCGGTAGCCCATAAAGCGCACCAAACAGTCTATCGATTTAATGGTCTTTCGACAAAAGCTTGTTGGTTCTCCTGACTCCAAATGCGACAATTCTGTTTATTTACGTACCCATTCACCCGAAAATAGTCTTCATTGGAAAATAAGATTTTGAATGGACGAACTGCACGATAAGTTTGACAAACAGAGCTATTATTTTGATTAAAAATTTCCACAATTTGCACGTGTTGCTCTGGTGTAAGTCTATTTAAAGCAAATTAAACAAAAAGCATTTATCAGCTGTTAAATGGGTGGTGGTCAAATAAAGTAGTGATGCCAACTAGAAGTTGTATCACTCCATAAAAAACACCCTATAAGAGTGTGGTTTGAGAGAATTCTCGTACGCTTTTCTATAATAAATTTTTTTGCGAAAAGAAACTGTTATCACATTCAATTAAGCCGGCTAATAAAGTAGTGAAAAAAAATACCCTTGAGTACTGATGATGAAAGTGCAGCGGCTTTTGAAAACAGCTATTCTGCTCTGCTGCTGTGAATAAAATATATATAAAACTAAAGTTGACTTTCCCTTTGGAATATTTTGAAAAACTTCTGAATTAAAAACTCTTTTCGAAAAATTAGCCTATTAAATTATATAATTGTTAGAATATAACGGCGTTTTTTTTTCTGAAAAACATGTAACATTTTTTTTACTTCTTCTTCAAAAGGTGGAAGCTTAAAGGAGTTTTAAGACAGACATTATTATTCGCAAGGGATGTGAGATTAGTTTTTAATAAATTTTTTACATATTTAAATAAAAAATTTGTAAAATTTTCTATTAAAAAGTGCAAAAAATGTTGCACTATTTTCTAAAAAAGAAATCGAAATAAGTCAGAAACTGTTCAAAATATTTTTTATTGTAAATTGTAAAATTTTAATCGTTCCAACAGAGTACAAAAAAAAGTTATTCGAATACTTAAATAATTTTTATTTGAACGACGACTCAGATCTCCAGACAACGTTTGGGCAATCGGTACGTATGAGTAACAGCTGTTATTCTGAAAATTGTGTGTTTTTTCAAATTTATAATCTCTCTGAAACGCGGTCATAGAAAAAGACCAATTTGGACCTCGTCGACTTATTGCCGAGATACTGCCCGATACAACCCTAAAAGAGATCGAAAACTATTTCTAAATAATTGACCTCAACGACTACTGTAAAGGGCGCCCTTTAAATCACCTTCTACTTCGTAAATAACAGCAACGTTCGATCATTAAAAAATAAAATAATTAGCCAAAGATGGACAATTTTAACCGCCTCTAAAATAAAATTCCGATACGATAAGTCAAAACGCCGGCACACGTATTCTTTTTTGGTCTCCTCTACCAGAATCAATTCTCGGAACCCCGTAATATTTTGTGTTGTGTTGAACAGTGTTATCAGAATATAAGTCAGAAACTGTTCAAACTATTTTTTATTGTAAATTAAAAAATTTTGTTCGTTTCAAAATAAGTAAAAGAAGTTGTTCGAATACCAAAAGAAATTTGTGCTAGAATGACAACACCTCTCCAGACATCGTTTGGGCAACTGGTACGTATCAGTGACAGATGTTATCTATTCTGTCATACGGAACAACAACTGACCTTTTATTTGTATCTACTGCTAGAAATAATTTCAGTTTGACATTTTTTAGCATAAGTTCTAGAAAATATCTGTAAAAACAAATATCTTCCAAAATTCTAATAAAATAGTTTATTTTATAGTTATGACACTTTCGTTGCAAATGGGTCAATAATAAATTGCTTTCTAGTTTAGTTTAACTGCGTTAATATTATTCTACTGGTTGACTAATTAATTTTAACAGCATCATTAACATTCAAATAAAAGCAAACAATTTCCACATGCATCATGACCAGATATCAAAGCAAAAACAACAACAACAACAATAGAAAACAAATAAATAAACAAAGTTTTATATTTCCAGTGCTTAACACCCATTCTTTTTGGTTACACCAGCCGTGTTTGACTGCTCTGCGAAGCAGATTTACACTTTGAGAGAATAGAATTCTAGTGTTTACAATGTCAACACCAGCTACAGTGGGCTCTGTAAACAACAGCGTTGAGATATTTTACTCACACGGTTGTTCTAAATGATACCAACTGATACATTCACACGCACGCACACTCGTATTTTGTGCGAAATATTGGGTAAGAGCAAAAGTATCTAAACCGGACAATAAGAGAATTTTATTTGGAAGTATTTTCCTATGTTTAATCGTTTATGTGCGTGAATTAATTAATTTAGGAAGACAGTTATTTGGTAGAAAATATGTAATAAAATTGTGTTGTGTTGTTTAATCTCCAGGGGAACTACGGATAACGATATTTGAGTTTTCCCAGCTGAGAATGTTAAATTGAGCTGATATTTCTTTTGATATAAAATTGGCAAGTCCTCATGAATCGGAGCCAATGCTCCGAAATTATTTTTGTAATAAAATTTTGCTTATATAACACAATTTTTAATAAGCTTTTTTCTTTTTGAAAAATAGAGTTTTTACCCTTTTCTTTATAAATTGCAAAATTAGTTTCTCTTCTTTTAAAAATTACTGGCAAAAAGAAGGATGATAACAAATATTTTGTCTTTTTTGAGAAAATTTTTAAAAATGTTGAATTTGTCTTTTTTTTTTAGATATTTTGAGATAAAAAATAAAAATGGAAATGTTTAACCCTAAGCGCCTCCCTTGCAACATCCCTCTAATTTTAACAACAAAGTTATTGTAGACTGGTTTTAGAGTAGAAAATGATTTATTTGTGAATACCACTTTGCAAGAAAGTCGACTTTTAAATATTTCAAAATATGAAAAGAAATCTACTTTTTAAAATAGAAAAAATTTTTGTATCAACCTTCTTTTTGCCAGTAGTTTTTAAAATAAAACATTTTTATTTGCTGTATAATTGAATTGATGGTAAAGCCGCTCAAATTAAAGCACCACTAAAATAATAAAATGGCGGTACAGGAATCCAAAATGTCTTACCAATGGTTTGACAGAATTCTCGTATTCTATTTTATCGGGTATTTTTTATAGAGTGCTACAACTTTGAGTTGGCATCACTGCTTTATTTGACCACCCATTTAACAGTTTCTGACTTATTTCGATTTCTTTTTTAGAAAATAGTGCAACATTTTTTGCACTTTTTAATAGAAAATGTTAAAAAATTTTTATTAAATTTATAAAAAATTTATTAAAAACTAATCTCACATCCCTTGCGAATAATATTGTCTATCTTAAAACTCCTTTAAACTTCCACCTCATTTTGCTTTGACATTTTATCATGAATCGATTTACACCAGAGCAATGCGTGCAAATTGTGGAAATTTCTAATCAAAATAATGGTTCTGTTCGTCGAACTTATACTGCACTTCGTCCATTTTATGGAATTCATAATTGTCCTTCAGAGCTCCTAATTCGAAGAACAGTAAATCGTTTTCGGACCACATTTACTGTTACTGATAATGTGCATCCCGTGAGACGCCGAACATTACGCACTGAAGATTCTATAGCCGCTGTACAGGAAAGCATTGAAGATGATCCTAATCAATCAGTTCGTCGCCGTTCTCAGCAACTGGGGTTGAGTCCTTCCACTTTTTGGAAGATTATACGCAAGGATCTTGGCTTGAAAGCCTTTAATTTCGAGATTCAATTTGTGCAGAAATTAAAGCCAAACGACCATCGTATGCGCCGCCAATTCGGCGAATAGGCTGAAGCACAAATTGGTATTGATTTTGAGTTTCCATTCAAAATTTTATTTTCCGATGAAGCCCATTTTTGGTGGAACGGGTACGCAAATAAGCAGAATTGTCGCATTTGGAGTGAGGAGAATCCACAAGCTTTTGTCGAAACAACATTCCATTCCACAGAAAGTTGTTGTTTGGTGCGCTTTACGGGCTGGGGGCGTCATTGGCCCATATGTTTTCAAAAACGATGATGGTCAGAATGTCTTGTAAATGGTGGACAGTGTAGGAACATGATTCGAGGTTTTTTCGTACCTCAATTAGCTGGCATTAATCTTGCGGATATATGGTTCCAACAGGACGGAGCCACATGCCACACATCGGGCGCTACAATTGATTTACTCAAGGAAACTTTTGACACAAAAATAATTTCACAAAATGTGTGATTTAACCCCATTGGATTATTTTCGTTGGGGTTATGTAAAGTCACTTGTGGACGTCGATAAACCACAAACAGTTGAATATCTGGAAATCAGCATTCGAAGAGTTATTGGCAAGATACGGCCTCAAATGCTGCGAGAAGTTTGTGAAAATTGGTGTTCCAGATTGCGCCTTGTACGCGCCAGCCGTGGCGACCACATGGCCTAAATCATATTTAAACATTAATGTCATTAAACTTCCTATCTAATAAAGACCGTTCCGTTGATATCAAAAATATATTTCTATGTTTTATTATGTTTTAAACTTGTATCACTGTATAAAAAACACCCGATAAAAGCTCGATATTTTAAAAAGGATTTTTTTTAAATTGTCTTAAGAAAGCTAAAATTTTGGCAAAAGTTTTCAAAATAAATCATTTTTAAAAGCCGCTGAAATTAGGGTAACACGAAAATAATAAAATGACTGCACAGAGATTCAAAGCGTTGTACCATCGATTCGATACAATTCTCGAATTCTATTTCATAACAAAATCTTTATTAATAAGAATTGTTATCACATTTCGCTATGCCCAAAAATGCGATATACATGACCTTTGATGATGTAGAGGTTCTTTAAAACAGCTGTTCTGCTGTGTATTGGTGACTTTCCCATGTGATTTGGAATATTTCTCATGTCTTTATGAAGTAAAAAGTCCGTTACGACCAGTAGCCCATCGAATTGAATTGAATAATTCGCTCTGTTGTTTAATTCCAGTTCTTTTTTGATTGATCGGCTGGAATATATTTATTTACATATCGGCTCAAGTTTATGGAAATAAATACCGGCATAAAAAACCATTTATTCGACACTTATTTTTCCTGGCTTTTTTAATTTTCTTTGTATTCTTTACTAAGAAAACAAAATTAATTTACTGGGATCTTTAAAAAATTATTTATCAAATTTTTATAAACAAAAGATTGACTGTGACAATAATCTAAAAATATGATGATTTTTTTGTTGTAGAAATTAATATAAATTTCGGTCATAAAGGATTAACAGCTAAAGCACGATGGGCAGTATCTTCCACAACGTCTTATTGAAAAGCATGAGTAACCGAGTTTTGTAAAATAAATCTATAACAACGTCAGTTGCAATAACCTTGAATTTCGATAGAAATAAACCTTTCCCCCATCCAATAACAAATTGTAAATCTTTATTAAATAGTGTTTTGAATAATTATCGCAAAGGGCTTGCAATTGTAGGTCAACAAAATTTGCAGCAACATTAAATATTTTTCTAAATTTTATTACATTTTTATTGCCAAAAATTAAACAACAAAATACAACAAAAACAAAAGGTTATCTCTCATTATTAATAATAATAATCTAATTTAAAAATAGTACATGAATACAAGCGAGCACTCACACATGCCTGAACCATCAGAGCAACAAATGAAATGAGTGACAATTCAGCAACAGAATGTAGACAACAGATTTTATTGCTGCTGCTGTAGGAAATATGAAAGCGTGTGTGAGCTAAGCGCCAACCGCAACTGCGCATAGAACAAAGAGATAATGAGTAGATGAAACGAGAGGCCAACCCAAAAGTTGTTTTCATCATTTGAAGCACTCGTAGCCGGTTGGTGTCAGTGCACTGGAAAAGTCCGAGGAAATTTTAAACCTGCACTTGTTTTATATGTATTTGTAATGATGTTCGCATCAACATATTTCCGCGATCCGGCAGGTGGTCTTTGGTGACCTCCAGTAGTCAACAGAGAATAGCATGCGGTCCGTATTAGCGAACATAAATAAATAGGTCGTGAAATTTTATTAGTTCGTCTCAAGCATAAAACAAATCAACCGAAACAAGACGGCTTGTTATTGTTGTGGTTGAGTTCGAACTGTCAGCCAGCTCATTAAGAAAGAGAAGAAAAGTAGCAGGTGTTTTCTCTATGTGCTCAAATCAAATCTTTCCCATCTCTTCGTAGTAGTTTGTGTAAGTAGTTGTACAACTTGAGAAACATTCGACAGTTCAGAACGAAATAAAAATATATAAAAAACGGTTGACCTTCAAGGCTATATAAAACTGGCGCCATTCTAAAGAGTTCTTTGCAACTTGAACCGATTCAAATCGGTAGATTTCCAGAGATATCAAACAACTAGTAAAAAAACTCTTTTTAAAGTTATTGATTAACACCAGCTTCAACGATTAATTCCACTAATTAATCAGCTCCACACATTTAAAATCACGATTATTTTCGCAAACTGGCTCAAGATCGGTTAATAGGTTCGTTAGTCTGTGATTCTTTTTATCTCCGAAATTATATATCGGATCAGGTAGTGTTTCCGATTCTCTTACTGTAACTTCCCGCTGATATTAACCGCAAAACTAGCGCAAACTGGCTTTTGTGTTGTTCTTCTTTTGGGTTCTTGAAACTAATGTCGATTTCTTTTCTGGAAAATAATGCAACATTTTTCACACTTTTTTTTTTTTTACAGAAAATGCCAACATTTTGCCATTTCAAATTAAGGAATTTATTAGAAATTAATCCAACATCCCTCACGAAAAATAATTTCTGCTTCAAAACTTTTCGAAACCGCCACTTTTTAGAAAATAAGTGAAAAAATGTTGCGTGTTGTCTAGAAAAGAAAACGGCATAAAACAATTTTTTGAAATTTTCAAATCAACCGACTCCCAGATAAAAAGCGGTGAGTGATGTAGTTTTCAGTTTTTACAAGGAAAGCGAAAACACTGCCTGATCCGATATATAATTTTGGAGTTTAAAAAAAAATCACTTTTTTTAAATTTTTCCTACGTGATATCTTTCGGACTAATAAACCGATTTCGGCCCGATTACAAGCTATCGAGCTAGCTTTTTTAAATCATATTTTAGAAGGAAAAAAGCTTATAAAACGAGGTATAAGATGGTTTCTAAATAAACCTTTAAGCCCAGCAACTCTAGAAAAACATTAACATTTAGATGAAAACGACATATATATTTTGTGGTACACTTTTAAGTATTTTATAGACCAACAATATTTACAAAATATAAATATTTTGTAAGATCCTTTTGTGTAGATAAGTACAATATAGATAAATTTGCAAAATTGTTTGCGCAAAAGTTATAAACAGCGTCATAAATTTGCTTATATATCATCGATCTTTTTAGTTCCGTTTTATTTGATGGTTACAAATTCACATACACATACACACAAGGCCTGAGAACTTAAAATGATGTAACAACAATATATTGTTTTATTAAGGACTGGTAGATAATTTCATGGCATTTTTTATATGGAACTTGGCATATATATAGGGTGTTTTTTATAGAGTGATACAACTTTGAGTTGGTATCGCTACTTTATTTGGCCACCCATTTAACAGCTGATAGTTGTTTTTTGTTTAGTTTGCTGTGACATTTTATTATGGATCGATTTACACCAGAGGAACGCGTGCAAGTTGTGGAAATTTCTAATCAAAATAATGGTTCTGTTCGTCGAACTTATCGTGCACTTCGTCCATTTTATTGAGTACATAATCGTCCTTCGGAGCTGCTAATTCGAAGAACAGTAAATCGTTTTCGGACCACATTTACTGTTACTGATAATTTGCATGCCGTGAGACGCCGAACAGTGCGCACTGAAGAATCTATAGCCGCTGTACAGGAAATCATTGAAAATGATCCTAATCAATCAATTCTTCGCCGTTCTCAGCAACTGGGGTTGTGTCCTTCCATTTTATGGAAGATTTTAAGCAAAGATGTTGGTTTAAAAGCTTTCCAGATTCAACTTGTGCAGGAATTAACGACCATCGTATGCGCCGCCAATTCGGCGAATGGGCTGAAGCACAAATTGATAATGATTTTGAGTTTCCATTCAAAATATTTTCTGATGAAGCCCATTTTTGGTTCAATGGGTACATAAATAAACAGGATTGCCACATTTGGAGTGGGAAGATTCCACAAGCTTTTGTTGAAGGACCACAGAACATCCACAGAAAATTACTGTTTGATGCGCTTTATGGGCTGGCGGAGTCATTGGCCCATATGTCTTCAAAAACGATGATGGTCAGAATGTTAGTGTTTGTGAAAATTGGTGTTCCAGAGTGTGCCTTGTACGCGCCAGCCGTGGCGACCACATGGCCGAAATCATATTTAAACATTAATGTCATGAAATTTTCTATCTAAAAAAGGCCGTTTTTTTGATATCAAAAATATATTACTATGTTTTATTAGGATGTAAACTTGTATCACTATATAAAAAACACCCTATAAATTCAACGCAGCAATTTTTTTTTATGTTTTCCATTGAATTTCGCAGGCTGTTGTACATCTCTAATAAGAAACGTTATTGTGGTGGTGTAAAAATATAATATAAAAATATAAACTTAATCAATTTTTCCAGACGATCTTTAGGCTGTACCCGGCGTCCTGTCCTTTTCGATCCTGTTAGTTACGTAAAAGTAGCCTACCGCGAAGTTGCTCTTAAAAATTCTTGAATTTATTTACTTTGTACTTTCATTTGATTGTTTTCTTATTTCTATGGTTATACCAAAAATTCATACTATTCGTCTGGACTGTTGAGATTTTATTTACCTCCGAATTGTCAAAAATTTGACTAACGTGATCAGTTTACTATCGCTTCACACATACACCCTCAGAGACAAGCAAATTTAAATCCTTCTCGGTCGGCTGTCGCTTAATTGTTTTTTCTTTTCTTTTCTTTATTAATTCCAGAGTGACGAGAGATGTTGGTAGTGCTGATGGTGGTGGTGGTGTTTGCGTCTAACAACATTTCTATTGTTGCAACAACCAATTTTTGTCTTTGTAGCAAAAGAAAAGCAAGCACAATGGGAATATTTAAATGCGAAAAAGAAAATGAAATATGAAAACAACAGCGATAATATGTAGCACAACATACTGGCAACTAAAACAAGCAGCCAACAATAGTAGCAACCAGCAGCAGGCAACAACTAACCAAAGCAAAAAAAAAAAAAAAAACAGCAGCCAGTCAAACAGACGGAGCACAGCGCCAACATAATACAGTAAAAAGAATATCCGAGACAGTGAATTGGAATGTTTCAGTCAGTCACAGCCTTACACGCGAACAACAAGGCAAGCGAACGGCCGGCCGGTTATTAAATATTAAGAATCCAAACGAACTTTTCAGGAAAACTAAAACGTTTCTTTCAATTTAAACGATATATTTAAGTGGCTAAAAATTAAACTTTTATTTTCTAAATTAACGAAATTAATTTCAATTTATTAATTTGCTTCAGATTTGGCCATTAAAATCAAGTTAATACAACTATTTTGAAAAGTAAAAGAACAGTTTTTCTTTAAACAACGAATTTATTTGACGATGAAAGTAGAAGAGTGTTGGCGTTTTAAATTATTTTGGTTTTAAAAATAAAATTAAATACAAAATTCATGGAAATCGAACAAAATATATAAGAAAAAACAACACCAAAAATAAAATAATTTTGAAAAAAGAGTTATTAATAAAAAAAGAAATCTCAAATTTGAAACCAAAATGTCGCAGTAGCAGCAGTTGGAAAAATAATCTATTGATGTTTGCAAAATATCTAAATATTTTTAGCAAAAACAAATGAAATTAAGCAAAAAATATATCATCAACGATTTGTAATGATTAAAAGAAATATTTAATATGAAATAATGGAATCAATAAAAATGTAAAATGTTTTAAATTTTTCTTAAATAATAGAATTTCATTGCGACTATATCTTCTATGGAATCTGTTATGAATAATTTATAAAAAATTAATTAATTAAATAAAAATAAAGAAATGTGCTGTTGTTATTGTTGTTGTTGCTGTCCATGTGTAAAAAGTGAATATAAATATTTTTTATTGTGCAAATAAGAGATAAGACTTATATTTTTTTTGTTACACAAAATCTATGTCTGGTTCGATATTCAGCAAAAAAGTAAATAAATAAAAAAAGAAAAATATTTAGAAAATATTCGGAAGAGATAAATTAAATAAATAAAATATTTGCGAAAACAAGTTGGAATATTCTTAACAAGTTTTCCATAATTTGATTTAATAAAAAATATATAAAAAAAATTAAATAAACACAAATTAAACAGCAACTGTTTTGGATTTAAAGTTAAACGCAAATTTTTGCCGGATTATAAACAACTAAAAGTAAGTTTTAAGCCGTTGGATCGTATTACTTTTTCGATATTTTTAGGTGGACATTTTTCCCCTCTTAAGATCAGTCACTGCAGCTGCCAAGGATTCTTGTGTTTGCCCTGAGAGGCAAAAATGGTTATAATCAGTGTTGTCAACTCAGTGCTCGGTGCTTTTTATATATAATTGTAATCTTAAAATAATTTTAAAGCCAAAATTCGAAATAAAATGCTTTACATTAAATTTCTATCGGGTGTTTTTTATAGAGTGATACAAGTTTAAGTCATAATAAAATATAGTAATATAGTCTTGATATCAATGAAACGGTCTTTGTTAGATATAAACTTTTATGACATTAATGTTTGAATATGATTTCGGCCATGTGGCCGCCACGGCTGGCGCTACAACGCGCAATCTGGAACACCAATTTTCAATTTGTGGCCGTATCTCGCCGATAACTCTTCGAATGTTGATTTCCAGGTGTTCAATTGCTTGTGGTTTATCGACGTACACAAGTGGCTTTACATAACCCCAACGAAAATAATCCAATGGGGTTAAATCACACATTTTGTGAACTTATTTTTTTGTCAAAAGTTTCCTTGAGTAAATCAATTGTAGCGCCCGCTGTGTGGCATGTGGCTCCATCCTGTTGGAACCACATATCCGCAAGATTAATGCCAGCTTATTGAGGTACGAAAAAACTTCGAATCATGTTCCTCTACCGTTCACCATTGACAGTAACATTCTGACGATCATCGTTCTTGAAGACATTTGGGCCAATGACTCCGCCAGACCATAAAGCGCACCAAACAGTAATTTTCTGTGGAATGGGATGGTGTTTCGACAAAAGCTTGTGGATTCTTCTCACTCCAAATGTGACAATTCTGTTTATTTACATACCCATTCCACTAAAAATGGGCTTCATCGGAAAATGAAATTTTGAATGGAAATAAAAAATCAATATCAATTTGTGCTTCAGCCCATTCGCCGAATTGGCGGCGCATACGATGGTCGTTTGGCTTTCATTCCTGCACAAATTGAATCTTGATATTAAAGGCTTTCAAGCCAAGATCCTTGCTTGTAAAATCTTTCATAAAGTGGAAGGACACATCTCCAGTTGCTGAGAACGGCGACGAATTGATTGATTAGGATCATCGTCAGTGCTTTCCTGTACAGCGGCTATAGTTTCTTCAGTGCACACTG
Source organism: Linnaemya vulpina (assembly GCA_963675445.1). Classification (NCBI taxonomy): domain Eukaryota; kingdom Metazoa; phylum Arthropoda; class Insecta; order Diptera; family Tachinidae; genus Linnaemya; species Linnaemya vulpina. The sequence goes on from OY776277.1 coordinate 92,852,872, forward strand.
TTCGGCGTCTCACGGGATGCACATTATCAGTAACAGTAAATGTGGTCCGAAAACGATCTATTGTTTTTCGAATTAGCAGCTCCGAAGGACGATTATGTACTCAATAAAATGGACGAAGTGCACGATAAGTTCGACGAACAGAACCATTATTTTGATTAGAAATTTCCACAATTTGCACGCGTTACTCTAGTGTAAGTCGATTCAAAGCAAAAATATCAAAGCAAATTAAACAAAGAACAACTATTCACTATTAAATGGGTGGTCAAATAAAGCAGTGATGTTAGCGCAGTTGTAACACTCTATAAAAAACACCCTATATGTTTTGCACAATATTTTTAATAATTTTAATTTTTTACTACTCCAACTGCTTTATTAAATGTTGTTCAATACAGAAAATGTTGTGTAATAAATCAAAAGCATGTGATTTTTATTAACATTTTGTAAGAATGGTTGATCATTAAGTGCTTTTGGGAGTTGACAACACTGATTGTGATATTATTTTCCAGAATGCTTCTCTATAACAAAAAGCTATAATTTTCTTAGAACAGCTTAATATCGCAAATTTACTGAATATGAAAATAAAAAATATAAAAAACGGTGGACCCTACAACACACCCCTGTAACTTTCCGCTAATTTCCTCGTTTCTGCAGTTGATGTGAAAAACTCTTTCATCGCAAAACTTAATAATTATGGTTGTCATGCTCTTTATTGTAGGGTTGTCTATAGAATAATATATTAATTATTACAAAAAACCAACAAGATTTTAAATGCATTAAGAAATATATTCTGACTCCCAGAGTTAAGTTTAGGCTCAACCATTTTCCATTTTGTTTTAATATTTTTTAGTATGAGATATATTTAAGGAGAGATATTTAACACAATCATTTTAAAATAAGTGAATAATTTTCAATAGTTAAATTTGCAAGTGTAAAAGTTTCTTGTAAAGATTTATCTTCACTCAGTTTTATGTTGAAACTCTTCTGCTACAAATTTTAATCGATTCTATGCACTCTAGATATTATAAGATTAGACTGCATCAAATCACCTGCAAGTGCACAACTTAAAGTTAATACCAGTTTGTGGGAATCACTTTTAGTTGCCGACATCGTCTGTTCAATTATGAAGTCAACATCTTCAATATTTTCTTAAAAAAAGTACCATTTACGCTCCAATTACTTGAGAAATATCTTTTATAAACAATTTAAATTTTTCTTTTATATATTTAAATGTGAAATATTTTTCTAGCTGTTTATGTTGTTGGTTTTCTTGTTTATACGCTGCAGGTGTGTCTGCTTTGGCGTATACGTTACGTGCAGTTGTGCAACGTCGCATGTTAAGTATGCGTTGTGATTCAGGCACTGAAATGTGAAAAATTTCATCCCATTTATTATAAATCATTTAAAGCCGATACTAAAGGATATTTTATCGTGTAATTTTATATGTGAAGTATTTTTATATGACAAATATTTTATGTGACAAAATTATTTTGAAAAGATATTCTTATTCGATGCACGACTTTGGGAATATATCCTATATCCTCAACAAATAATTTAAGTTAATTCATACAATTTTTATCGAAAACGTAACGAGAGAGCCAATAATTTTTCACAGAACAAATAAGCTAAAACGCATGATAAGAATATGAGTTCTTTTAATAAATAAAATTAACAGAAATGAACCTCTTTAAGTTTAATTTTGTACAGATTTTTTCCCCCCAAAATCTTACTAAAAAATTCAAAGTGATCAATTGAGGGGTTTTAGCTAGTTTCCATGCTTATTTCCCCGGGTCTAAGGCAGATCATCTGGGATGCTTTACCCAACATTTCTTAGAAAAAATAAAGATAATTATTTCAAACTTCCACTTTAGTAAGTGAGAAGCTTAAAAACAAACATCAAAGTCATAACAACAACTTCGCTTTCCTTTTATTATATTAAGTTCCTTATTTTTCTTAAGTTGCTATTAGATTTAGTTTAATTCTAGAGACAAACTTCAGGCGTTTGAATTTAGATATGAATTCTGACAGGTGACTGCCGCAGCTGGATCGGTTCAATCTGATAGTCCAATTTTTGATAAATTCCGACTTTCCAGCGTCTGTCTGAACTTAAAACACTTTTCGAACAATAAACCTATAAAATAAAATTTATAAATTCGCTACATTGCTTCATAGGAAAATAAAATTTTGAATAGACGAAGTGCACGATAAGTTTGACGAACAGAACCATTATTTTGATTAAAAATTTCCACAATTTGCACGCGTTGCTCTGGTGCAAGTCAATCCATAATAAAATGTCAAAGCAAACTTAACAAAAATCGTCTATCAGCCGTTAAATGGATGGTCAAATAAAGTAGTGATGCCTACTCAAAGTTGTAGCACTCTATAAAAAACACCGTACGTAATTAAGGTACACAAAAATTATATTTCAAATTCAAATAGGAATTGTTTCATATTTTGCAAATCAATATTCCAAAATTATGGAGATAATTATTCAAAAATATATTATTTCATATAAAATTATGTAAATTCTGAAAGAAAAAACTGCGGATGTGGTGGATTTATCAGTGTGTTTTTTTACGTTAACAGATGCTTCCAATCTACAACTTGGCAGCACTCAACTTAGCACAGACAAAAACAAGCAAACACCAGGTTGAATTTCATAAAACCTTATTGAAACCACTTTAAAAAGTGCTTTAAATTGATTTTAACCAAACTATTTTGTATAATAACAACAGATTTAAAGAGTTGGTTTTAATGCTAAAACCAGAATTTATTAATGTCCTGTCAGTGTGAAAAGAATATAAAATTTTTGGCTCCCAAAAATAAGTTAAACTCGATTAATTCCTGAAATTGAGAATATCGACTGCACGTAGACCGCGATATTATGTTTTGAATACAGGACGTTTTATGAAATTTATTTCTTCCTCCATCAATATTGTGGCTACGCAATTGATTTCGTGCAGAAAAAGAAGTTGCAAAACAATGCAGGTCTTAGAGAACTCGACTGCTTAACAAAAAACAGTGCATTCACAACGTTTGATGGAATGGAAGGATATTAAATCTGAGAGGGACTATTTTGGAGGTGAAGAAAAGAAAATTGATGAATAAATATATTTTGAAAGAAGTTGGCATTTACTTTATAGTTGGTACAGACCTCGTGTATCACCTGGCGCCATATTTTAGTTCGTTACATGTGTTACATATTTCCAATTAATTGAATATTAAAAAAAAACAAATAAAAAGGTATTGTGTTTTATAAGCAGCCTTTCCACAAACTGTCTTTTGCGAATGCCAAGCGTAGAATGTGTGGGACTGGCCATTATTATATTGCGCACACATACACACATACACACCCACACACAAACATAATAACTTAATTGAAAGTATACTTTCATATGTTGCTATTAAATTGTTAAAGAAATCTTTTGACTTGTACAAATTGAAATTGTTGTCTTGAAAAACCGCACAGAATTTATAGAATTCGCACGAGTCAAATTGTATTGGCTGCCACATTGGAAATTATCACCAGCGTGACTTCAGTTTTTATTTGGAGGTTTGAGAGGAAAACAAAAACGTCATTTTGTAAAAAACAAAACAAATAATTTAAATATGATAAGACGGAAATAATAAGCGTATTTAATGTGATATAATTTCAATTGTTCATTGAACACTTCATACTCGCAGTTTGTTTTGCAGTCGTTCAGCATTTGAAGACATTGAGAATTGTATTGTTGTGCAAACAAATATCGGCTGGATTCAAATGATTGATCATGAAATTCTATTTTATTGTTTGTTTGATTTGTTATTAACACAATTTTTGAAATATGCCGGGTACTATGCAAAAATGAAAAATATATTAGGGGGGCTCATGGTGTTACGCCGCTTTAAAGCTATTTTTTCAAACTCGACTTTCTCGGTCTGTTCTCTCGAAACTTCAGGGTTTATGGTAACAGATTCATAATTTCAAACTTAAATAAAAACGTAATAATTGATAAAAAATTTTACTAAAAGCATTAAACCATAAGATATTATTTCCCAAGAAGTATGTTATTTAGTTGTCTTCCGTCGAGTTGAATAGACTGTTCAAAACGGAGCCTTGTATTCTGCGCCACATGCTGCAGTAGACTTGGTCCAATTGATCTGATTTCTTGATGAATATATTCCTCTAAAGCCACAAGTGATTGGGAACTGTCATTAGAATACTTCTCTTTGAGGTAGCCTTATAAAGAATCAATGGGAGTTAGATCGGGCGATCTCGTTGGCCATGAGATGTCTCCATAGGGACTGATCAGAATTTATCAAAACCTGGCAGTGAGAAAATATATAGTTTTTTATAGAGTGATACATCTTTGAGTTGGCATCACTGCCTTATTTGACCACCCATTTAACATCTGATAGTTGCTTTTTGTTTAGTTTGCTTTGACATTTTATTATGGATCGACTTACACCAGAGCAACGCGTGCAAATTGTGGAAGACTTTAATCAAAATAATGGTTCTGTTCGTCAGACTTATCCGTGCACTTCGTCCATTTTATGGCGTACATAATCGTCCTTCAGAGCTGCTAATTCGAAGAATAATAGATCGTTTTCGGACCAAATTTACTGTTACTGATAATGTGCATCCCGTGAGACGCCGAACAGTGAGCAGTGAAGAATCTCTAGCCGCTGAACAGGAAAGCATTGAAGATGATCCTAATCAATCAATTCTTCGCCGTTCTCAGCAACTGGGGTTGAGTCCTTCCACTTTTTGGAAGATTTTACGCAAGGATCTTGGCTTGAAAGCCTTTAATTTCAAGATTCAATTTATGCAGGAATTAAAGCCAAACGACCATCGTATGCGCCGCCAATTCGGCGAATAGGCTGAAGCACAAATTGGTATTGATTTTGAGATTCCATTAAAAATTTTACTTTCCAATGAAGCCCATTTTTGGTTGAATGGGTTCGTAAATAAACAGAATTGTTGCATTTGGAATGAGAAGAATCCACAAGCTTTTGTCCAAACACTATTCCATTTAATAGAAAATTACTGTTTGATGCGCTTTATGGGCTGCCGGAGTTATTGGCCCATATGTTTTCAAAAACGACGATGGTCAGAATGTTACTGTTAATGGTGAACAATCTAGGAACATGATTCGAAGTTTTTTCGTGCCTCAATAAGCTGGCATTAATCTTGCGGATATGTGGTACCAACAGGATGGAGCCACATGCCACACAGCGGGCGCTACAATTGATTTACTCAAGGAAACTTTTGACGAAAAAATAATTTCACAAAATGTGTGATTTAACCCCATTGGATTATCTTCTTCGGGGTTATGTAAAGCCACTTGTGTACGTCGATAAACCACAAACAATTGAACACTTCGAAATCAACATTCGAAGAGTTATCGGCGAGATACGGCCGCAAATGCTGCGAGAAGTTTGTGAAAATTGGTGTTCCAGATTGCGCCCTGTAGGCGCCAGCCGTGGTGGCCACATGGCCGAAATCATATTTAAAAATTAATGTCATAAAATTTTCTATCTAATTAAGACCATTTTATTGATATTAAAAATATATTACGATATTTTATTATGATTTCAACTTGTATCACTCTATAAAAAACACCCTTTAGCATCGCTGAAAATATCGAGTGTTGGTTTAATAAAACAGTTGGTTAAACTTGATTAGAAACAGAACTCAACTCGTTTCTAAAATCATTTAAAATGTTTTCTTAAAAAATTAAATATGTTAAAGTCAACAAGATATTTAAATAGTTGCTGCAAAAGGAAACATTTAAAAATTTTATTTAATTTTTCCTTCTTTTCCTTTTCCAGATCTAAAACTAAAACTCGATGATTGTTTTAAAGACAATAAAACTTGAAATATTCAACATCAATTTACGTTTGGCAACGTGATATTTAACCGGCTAAGATTTCCTGCTGCTGCACAACGTTAAGCGAAATTTATAATTAACTTCACAAATTCAGAAAATTAAACCAAAAATCAGAATATGATTGTAGATAAATCGGATAATATGGGCGAGCACGCTTGGACGAAGCTGCTCGACGACAAAGATAGTACAGGAAAAGGGGCTGTGATTGTCCAAAAGTCCAATAAAAGCGACAGTGGTCATGTACAAAATGCGAAAGAAACCAGCCCACTGACGGGCGATGTGAACGACAACCTGCCGGGTACAACGATAACCAAGACAAGCGAGAGAAATTTATTGGTTATGGATACGGGCAAGGACGAAGCCACCGAATGTTTAACCAAATTTAGCCGCAGTAGCAACGGAGAGGAGAGAAATGTTAGTGTGCAACGCAAAGAGTCAATACTCGGTACATTCCATAGGCATTTAAGGAGATCGATAAAGGCTGTCAGTGAGTCACCGGGTCCTATAACGAGGTAAGCAGTTGTTTCAAACAACTTCCTAATTTGAAGTTTATTTATATATTTATTATAATTTTTTTGTTTTAAAATCAAACAAAAACTATAGTTTTTCTTGTGTTAATGACTCAATTTGGCGGAAATATTAAGGCCAAAATGGTTTGGTAGTAGCGTGGGTCTTTTAATTTGCCAAAAGCACGTTGTTTAGTGTGAAGATCGGGTGTTTGTGATTTCACACAAGCGAAAAGAAAAAAAATCTTGATTGTTTTGTTTGATATCCGACATTCAAATTTGCTTAAACAAAAACAGAAACAAAAACATAAACAAAAACAATTTCTAAGTGTGTGTGTGTGTGTGTTTGTTTTAGGAATTGTGTGGAAGCACAAAATTTATTGGTTGCAGTTGTTTTTGAATTGATTTATTTCACTTGAAAGTTTAACATGTTTTTTTTTTTAAATAAACAAGAATGACTTGGTAAATAATCAAGGCAAGAAGTTAACAAACTTAAATGATTTGGCAAATTCTAAGCACAAATTTTTCTTAATAACTTTCGAACTTAAAAAAATTAAATTTTATAAATTATATTCAATTCAGAAATGATGTCAGCTGATAAACAAATTTTTAATTGTGGTATTGTGAAAGTTTCAAAAGTCATGCTTTTTTATTTATAAAAAATTCTTACAAGAAATTAAAATCTCAAACTTTAAAAACTCAAAGATCTCTGACAAAAAAAAAACACCCGTTGTAATTATTAATCTTTGTCAAATTTAGTTATTTCAAAACTGTTTCGATTCAGAAAGACATTAAAAATATTCCAAAGCACGAGCGAAAGTCAGCATCAGTTTTTATATATCCAAAGTTATACAGCAGAGCGCAACAGCTGTTTTCGAAAGCCGCCACACTTTCTTTGTTTTAATCTTTGTTAAATTTAATTGTTTGAAAAGTGTTTTAATTCAGAAAGACATGATAAATATTCCAAAACACGAGCGAAAGCCAACATCAGTTTTTAAATATTCAACCTACACAGCAGTGTGGAACAGCTGTTTTCAAAAGCCACCACGCTTTCCTTATTTTAATCTCTATTAAATTTAATTGTTTGAAAAGTATTTTCATTCAGAAGGTCATAATAAATATTCGCAAGCATAAGGGAAACTCGACATCAGTTCTTAAATACTCAACTTACACAGCAGAGCACAACAGCTGTTTTTGAAAGCCGCCACACTTTCATTGCTTTAATCTTTGTTAAATTTAATTGTTTGAAAAGTATTTTAATTCAGAAAGATATAGTAAATATTCCACAGCAAAAGGGAAAGTCCCCAACAGTTTTTATATATTAAACTTAAACAGCAGAGCGCAACAGCTGTTTTCGCAAGCCGCCACAATTTCTTTGTTTTAATCTTTGTTATATTTAATTGTTTTAAAAAGTGTTTTAATTCAGAAGAACATAGTAAATGTTCCACAGCAAAAGCCAACCTCAGTTTTTAAATATTCAGCGGAACAGCTGTTTTTGAAAGCCGCCACACTTTCATTGCTTTAATCTTTGTTAAATTTAATTGTTTGAAAAGTATTTTAATTCAGAAAGACATAGTAAATATTCCACATCAAAAGGGAAAGTCCACATCAGTTTTTAGGTATTCAATTTATACAGCAGAGCGCATCAGTTGTTTTCGAAAGCCGCCACACTTTCTTTATTTTAATCTCTATTAAATTTAATTGTTTGAAAAGTATTTTCATTCAGAAGGACATAATAAATATTCGAAAACATAAGGGAAATTCGACATCAGTTCTTAAATACTCAACTTACACAGCAGAGCACAACAGCTGTTTTCGCAAGCCGCCACACTTTTTTGTTTTAATCTTTGTTAAATTTAATTGTTTGAAAACTGTTTTAATTCAGAGAGACATAGTAAATATTCCACAGCAAAAGGGAAAGTCCACATCAGTTTTTAAGTATTCAATTTATACAGCAGAGCGCAACAGTTGTTTTCGCAAGCCGCCACACTTTTGTTGTTTTAATCTTTATTAAATTTAATTGTTTGAAAACTGTTTTGATTCAGAAAGACATGATAAATATTGCAAAGCAAAAGTGAAAGTCCACATCAGTTTTTATATATTTAACTTATATAGCACAGCTGAACAGCTGTTTTCAAAAGCCACCACAGTTTCTTTGTTTTAATCTTTGTTAAATTTAATTGTTTGAAAACTGTTTTAATTCAGAAAGACATAATAAATATTCGAAAGCACGAGCCAAAGTCCACATCAGTTTTTTAAGTATTAAATTTATACAGCAGAGCACAACAGTTGTTTTTGCAAGCCGCCAAAATCTCTTTGTTTTAATCCTTGTTAAATTTAATTGTTTGAAAAGTGTTTCAATTCAGAAAGATATAATAAATATTCCAAAACACGAGCGAAAATCAACTTCAGTTCTTAAATACTCAAATTACGCAGCAGAGCGCAACAGCTGTTTTCGAAAGCCGCTACACTTTCCTTGTTATTTCATTGTTATTTTTCATATTAATTATTTGATTTATTTATTTTATTTTATTTCATTTTATTTTATTTATATATTTATTTAGATGTCTGTTGACTTGAAAATAAAAAGTTCATTTCCCAACGTGAGACCTTTTAAACGTGTTTAAGCTTTTTGCAAAATTGTGTAATCAAAATATTTGTCAGAATCTATAAATAAAATCATATGCATTCTCACCTACAAAATAGTATTTATTTAATTGAATTTCCCGTGTATATGTATATGTGTGTGTGGTTTTAGTTGTTTTACAAATTAACAACTTGATTCAATTTAATTAACTGCCGTGTGCAGTTGGTTTTCCGTTTAAACGCTGCAGTTTGCGGCAATTTTTCAGTAAACGCTTGAAGAAACTCATTAATTGTAATTGATTGGCATGAGGTCTTGTATTTGCATTTTCATTTTTATCAATTTATCTTTTCAGCGAAAGGTGTTAATCAATTGTCGGAATTATGACTGATTTGCAGAGGAGTTAAAATAAAACATTTTGCTACAAGAGGGGGAAAGTGAAATGAATCGTTTGGCAAAATAATTATTTTATTCTCCATCCGCAGTTAGATCTTTAGGTCACACATTTTTAAGTTGGTGATTTACGCTTTTAAGCACGTTGCGTTAAAAGTACCAGCAATACAAGCACTAACTGATTTAGTGTATTCAAACAAATATTTGCCTTAACTGTTTCATGGCTATAATTTGTATTCAATTAACGTTTGTTTTAAATTCCAGACACATTTAAAAATACTCGCAGTTTGTGGAAACAAGTTTTAGTTTTAGTTGTAAACAAATATTGTGTTACATTCTTTTAAAACAGTCGTGGCTTTTATTAAATAAGTATGAGAATAGGAATAGGAATAGAATAGAAAAATTATGCACTTGTATTTTGTTTGCTATTACAGAAAACACTGCCCATAGTGCTAATTAGTATTCAATAGTCGTTGTCTGTTACTTCATTGTTTTCAATGGGATAATGTCAAATGAGTGAATTTTTGTCGAAACTATAAATAAATTGAATTGAATTTTGTAATTTTCATCAATTGGAATTGATTCAATAGAAAACAACAAATACTTGGAATTAATGAATGAAATGTAAAAGACTGTTGTGCGGGTAATTAAATAAAAATTTGCAAATCAAATTAATATATCATTTTCATATAATCTTTAGCTTTTCTTGAGGAAATCGTATGAAAAAATAAAATTCCGTACCTCTCACGATTTTTCATTAATTTAGCACAATTTAGTTTTTAATGAACCTGAATGAGAATAAAATTTCACAGCTTTACACAGACCAGCCACTATCATTTTTATTATGAACTTGTGCCTTAATAAAATGACCATTCTCCAGATTAATATTATATTATTATAAAAGATTTTTATTATTAAATAATACCAACACGTAATTTCTAATTTGTACCATTTTATCAGCAGCAGGAACATTAAACATCAATTGTGATAAATTTAAAAAGAGTCTCATGTGTCAGACTTGTATTTCATGCGATTAAATTAATAAATAAAAAGTTGCAAAATAAGAAAAACAAAATAAAAAAAGATCAAAGAATGCATGAATTGTATAGATGATAATGGAATTCAAAACATTTATCTCTTCTATTGAGAATATAAATTGCATTTTATTTTAATTTTTTGATTGCTCAAATCGTATGACGAGAGTGTTGAATACAAAACGCACAAAGAAAACACTATTTAATGAAGATTTCCTATTTAACTGTAAAGTTTTCTTATTTTTATTTAATTAAATAAAATTTTTTGGAAAATAAATGCAGTTTAAAATAACTAACAAGAGCAATTTTTAATAAAGTTAAATTAAAAAGTTAAAAAAAAAAATTTAAAAAAAAATTTAAAAGTGCATAAAAAAATACAAGTGTCGGGAGCCTGATAGATGAAAAATAGGCTACAAAGCGCCCACGATATTAACGATGATTTTTTTGTTTTCTCTTTTACACGGTGGAATAACTTCAAAAGTGACTTAACAAAAAATACAAGTGTCGGTCGCTTGATAGATGAAAAGTAGGGCTTAAGGTGCCCGCAACTTGTAAAATATTAATTTAAATACTGGTAAGAAAGCGAAACGCGCCACATATTGTGCCGACGCTTTACCGCCAATCTTTTTCTTCTCTCTTTTACACGGTGGAGTAACTTTGAAAATGAATAAGTAAAAATACAATTGTCGGGCGCTTGATAGACGAAAAATAGGCTACAAGGCGTCCACGACTTGTATAATATCACTTGAACTGTAGTACTATTGATAAAACGAAATGTAAGACATATTTTGTGGACGATATTATCCTACACGGTGGAGTAAGTTTAAAAGTAAATTAACGAAAATACAAGTGATAGACGAAAAATAGGACACAAAGCGCTTGCGACTTTTAGAGTATCACTTTAACTGTAGTAACGCTAAAATAACGAAATGTAACACATATTATCTTTTTGTTCTCTCTTTTACACGGTGGAGTAACTTTGAAATGCTCTTGCAACAGCTTGTGATTCCTCAATAAACTCTCAGAAAAAAAAGCCTGAAGTTGGAATGCTACACTCCAGCTTACGAGTATTGGATTTCATTCTATTCATGATTCATGCAATCGGAGAATATATTGCGATCGCTGATATAAACTTCTCATGCAGCCTATTGGCTTAAGAACCTGCCATGATAACGTAAGAAAATCAAAAGGAGCAGTAATCATTGAACTCTTGTCATTACTTGGATATTTATTCAAAATTTTTTTTTCATTTAAATGGAAGTTCGATATTATATGTTTAATTATCTTAACTAGTTTCGATGCTAGAAGTAGTAAAATTAACTGTAAAAGTGTTGGAGGTGGGCATTTGATTTGAACTTCCACAAGTTTAATGTGGCAGCGTAATTTTGATTTTTTTTAAGGCGGGTGAAATGAGTAACTAACAGTAACTGGCAGCTTGCTGATGTCACAAGCTTTCATTCGATTGCATAAATAACATTGAAAACACACAAAAAAACTTATTTTGGTTCTGTTTTAATTATTATTTACACCGAAACGGCACACTGACAGTAAATAAAATAAAAGTGTTAAGCAAGAAATCAAATATATACGAGTTCTCACCTATTAAAGTGGGAGTTTTTTTCTTTAATTTTTATAATTTTTAGTAAAAACTGCAGCATGTTTAACAGTTAATATCCCTAGAGCTGATTAAATAAAAAAGAAAAAAAAAGCTTCCAGAAAAATTGTTTCTAACTTATGGCTTCAGGCTTTTATATGTTAAACATACAAAAAATGAAATAAATTAATAACAATAAAAATATAAACGCTACAGCACACTTTCTCAAGTTAGTGTAATCTTTTTGGAAACCGTGTAGAAACGCAGCATGACAGGATACATAAAAAGGGCGCAAACAAATTAATTTGTCGATGATTAATTGATAATGAATTACAACAGTTTCTTGTCTACTGAACACCATATTTTTATGCAAAATGTGTGTGTCTTATTTTGGGTTTTTTGTAAATTTTCAGCAGAACTAAACAATTATTTGTTTCAAAAGGTTAAATTCATAAAATTTATTATCAGTTCAGAATCGTAAATCTCGTTTTTTCATCTGTTGAACAAATCGCGCTTCACATTTTCTTCCGAATTTTTGACAAATTTGTTTTTTTTTAATTAAATTGAAAATTTTCAATTTGAAACTATTCTATTAAAATTTATAAAAAAAAATGTTTTTCTTTTTAAAGACAATCAGGTGTGTGATGAAAAAAGATTTAGACACTAAAACGTTTTGAAGAACATAAGAGATGTGATTTATTTGTTTGATCCTTTTTTGTCAAATATTCAAACTTATTTTTAATACTTTTTCCCATCATTTTTAATATATATCTTCTCATCCTTTTACTGAATTTTTTGTATATAATCTCCCAATGTTCTTTTTTAAAAGTCGGCGATTTTAAACTGGCTGTCAACATTTTTAGGAATGCGTCATACTTTTTTCAAAATGATCGTTTTAAAAACTATCGTTTTCCATCACATACTCAAATACTTACAGGTTGGACCGCTATAATCGTATGAATTTGACTTCCGTGTAACTTTTTCCTTAATAATATTTTTTTTAATCTTCTGCTAGAAAAGTTTAAAAATTTAAGAAATCGGAAAGTTTTTTGTTTTTATCTCGTTTTGCAGAACTCATGTTTTGAGGTTCTGGGAAACTTCCCTGATTAATTTTGATAGCCTGTCACTATATTTGTATGCGTGCAAAAATGTGTATGTGTGTGAAACCTACTTAAAATTTTGAGCAGCTTAACAAAATTTAGTCACCATTCTGAAGAAAATTACTGGTACTAGATTTTCTGTAAATTTGAACCGATTGAACCGGCAGTTTTTAAGAAGTTAAAAAAAAACTTAGCAAAAAGGATATTTCAAAGTAGTTTTTTTTTTTTTAAAATAACTTTTAAAAGACTTCACCGCTCGATACTACAAGCTAATCAGCTCTGAGAATTTAAAACCACGTCGTTCACCACAAATCGAGTCACATCGTTCGTGAACGAAAAAGTCTAATAAAATGATTTTGTTTGAAAAACTCTGAAATTATATATCTGATCAGTTAGTGTTCTCGATTTTTTATAAGAATCGAAAGAAAAGCGTTCATAAATTTATATTCCCTGTGAATTTGAACCGTTTCGAACCGGTAAATAACTTAGAAATAAGCATTTTTCAAAGTGAATTTTTTAGAATAAATTTGCAACCAGAAATATTGATCACTGCACACTGGGCTAAAGTCGGCTATTTCGTTCGTGAATGAAAAAATTAGAAAAAAGTGATATAATTTTTAACTCCGATATTTTATATATCTGATTAGTTTGTGTTCTGGATTTTTTATAAAAATCGAAAAAAATAGCGTTCTTAAATCTAGATTCCCTGTGAATTCAAACCGTTTCGAACCGGTAAATTTCTAGACATGAGAAATAACTTAGAAATAAATCTATTTCAAAGAGATTTTTAGAATACATATTCAACGGTTTCACCTATCGATTCCGCAAAAATAGAAACCATATCGATCATTGCTCAATCGGCTAATCCGATTTTCTTACACTCCGAAACTTTTTATATCTTATCAGTTGGTGTTCTCAATTTTCTTATAGTAACTGATATTAGGCATCTTACCAATTTTTCTATTTTCCTTTATTCACAGAACAGGGGCTGACTGTTTCATTTTCATATTAAAATTCGATCACAAATATTTTATTGGGTCGATGATATTTCGTTTCTATGTTTTGGTTTTTGCGCTAAAAATTTGATTAATTAAATATCTGGCAGCAGTTTATTGCCCTTTAAAGCATCCGCAAAGTATTTATTTCGAATAAATTCACTTTGTTTTAATGGAAATATTTAATGGAAGATTATGAAAAAATATTCAAACTGCTGAATTTCTATTTGCAAAAAAAAAAAAAAGCAAACATATTTAAACGCACATAAATGAGTCTAGGGTTCTAAAGGGCATTTTCGTTAATGATCTAAAATAGAATTATTTAAAAATATATTTTAATTTCCTTTACGGTTATTAATTTTAAAATTAATTATTTTGCTGTTTGTACAGTTGAATCTTTTAGCCAAATTTCCGCCAATTAAATTTATATATTTGGAAAATGTTGTTTTGATTTCTTAATTTAATTTTAATCGTGCTGATTAAAAGTCTAATTTAAAAAAAACATGTTCAATGCTTATAAGCTGCTTATAAGACTCATTTTTAAAACTGTCTTATAAGCAGTTTATAAGAATTAAATATTTTTTATGAATAGGACCTTAAAATTTCATTATGATTAGGAAATATATTGTCCTTTGTCAAATTAATCGAATTTCAGACGGATGAAATTGAGATTCTTCAGAAACTTCTTAAGGAAGCAATGAAACATATCGGTTGCACGCCATTAAGTACAGTTTCATTCTGTGATAAGTGCCACATGTTTTGTGAATTATATTATAAAAAATATATTTCAGATTCATATTTATTGTGTATTTGTTTGGAGTAAAACGTGCTTTCAATTCACTTGACTGTTCACTGCACGTTTCCTCTACCACTGAGTGCTATTCACACTGGCGCATCGGATATTTCATTGAGTCTCATATAATCAAATTTTATATATATTTTATTGCTCAATATTTTTTTTGAATAATCTTGAACTTAATGCTGCATTATTTGGCGTGGAGCCAGTAGAAATTTTAATTTTATTAAAAGAAAAAATATATAAATAAAAAAAATGCAGATGGAGAGCAAATAAAATGCCACATTATTTTCCTCTTGATCAAAAAGTGAAAACTAATCCCAGCCATTTTTAGAACTCTTCTTTATCAGTGTTGACTTTTATTGGCGTTTCAGAAGTCTCATAAAATTTATTTGTTTTCGGAAGCAATAATTTATTCGCAGTGTTAAGACTGTCAGACGGCAGTTGCATTGAAAAGCATTCAATTATTAATTGTAGATTTATAAAAATTTATGATCAAGTATTTATAATATTCATGTTAATTTAAGTGGAAAAGATTTATCAGTCAGTTTTACAGCATAATAAAATGGCACAAACGTTCAAGTCGTAAACAATTATAATAAACGTCCATTACAAACAGCATTTAATTTACTCATAAATAGCTGTTCCTATAAAATTTGGACACTCAGAACTATAAGAGATTTTTGATAGGAAAGATATAAAGCCAACTCAATTATATAATTTTATTTGTTGTCTCATATCCGCAATAAAATTATTATATTTAATTTAAAGAATCGTTAAAAAAAGAAAAATAAATAATAGTAATTAAAAGTGTTGGTTTTCAATTCACAAAGACATGATAAATATTCTAAAGCACAAGGGAAAATCAACATCATTTTTATATATTTAGCTTACATAGCAGATCAGAACAACTGTTTTCGAAAGCCGCTACAGTTTCATTATCAGTAGTCATTAGTATTTTAATTTATTACCACCACTTTATTAGCCGGCTTAATTGAATGTGATAAGAGTTTCTTTTCGTACCAATTTTATTATAAAAAAAGCGAGGTTTTAATTAGAGCAGAGTAGAAGTTTTCAAAAGCCACTGCACTTTCATAATCAGTACTCGTGTGTATTTTTATTTATAACCACTTGTTTGGGTGGCTCAGTTTAATGCGATTTTAGTTTCGTTTTGCACCAATTTTATTACGATAAAGAATACGAGAATTATATAAAGCTGATGGCAATATAATTTTTTAATAAGTTCCTCTCCTGCCATTTAATTTATTTTTTTTTCGTGTGTTAGTTTTTGAAATTTATCGTTCCATATATTTTAAGCCAAGTTTTTTTCTTATTTGAGCTTTCTTAAGTATATTAAAACGTTTTTGTCCTTTTGAAGATTTCAATTTTGACTTAATGTATAATGGAACAAAAAATTCAGAAAAATGGGACATGAAGAAAATAATCAAATGGTAACACAGGTATCATAACACACAAGTGTTAACATCAGGTTGATACAGTTCTCGGATTGTTTTTCACAATAAAATTTGTGTAAATAGAAAACTGTTATCATATTCAACTAAGCCACCTAAACAGTGGTGATAAACACAATATACACATGAGCACTCAAGATGAAAGTGTAGCGACTTTCGAAAACAGCTGTTCTGCTATGCTGTGTAAGTTGAATAAAACTGATGTTGATTTCCTTTGTGCCTAGGAATATTTATCATCATGTCTTTCTGAGATTTTAACTAAGTTAGAACAATTAGCCTATAAAAATATTAATATAGCAAAAATAAAATGTTCATAAAATAAACAAATCACAGATCAAGTTTAGTTAATCCGAAACCAAGTTTGCATACATAATTTGAATAGAAAGGCTCAGTGTTGGCTAAAATTTTGTCCCTTAATGAACTAATAAAATAATAAAAAAAGAAATTCCATTTTGCCGCAAATATCCCAGTTTAAGACTACATTAAACTGAGATTAAACTTAAACGACATCTCTAAACCGGACCCAACTGGCATGTGACTGACACTCTAAGCAATTTGGAAATTTCATAATTGATCCCAAGGCTTCAGCTGTCATGTTGTTAATATTGTTGTGTAAAATGTCTTTTAATTGGAGCAGTTTTCCTATTAAATTATAAGCAAAGGAAACAGTCTGGAGCGTTTAAATCCGGTAAAGGTAGAGGCCAATAATTCGTTTACCAAAGATGCCGCGTAAAAGAGCTACTATATCCCCGGCAGTGTGCGCTATTCATCCTCGAGACTCTTTCCCATTGCTGGTGTTCAAAATGTTGTCAATATTGTCTGATATCTCACACCAGTGGAGGGAAGTGCAACAGCGCATTTATTTTCCAAAATTATGATTTTCCATGTAACACCGCACAAAACTCTACGCTTAAGTGGCTTTAATTTTCCGTTTTCCTTATCCTGCATTTTTCTCCCATAATTAGCAATCTATTTCGTCACTCATAACTATATTCTGAATAAAATAATGACTTTTGTCAACTTTTTATAGTGTAACCAACTCGCTGCTGGTAATCTCCAATTTTTAACATCCCAAGATTTCTTTACAACACTTGTAAGACAATAACTCTAATATTTTTAAATCCATAACTTGAAAAAAGCTTGAAAAAATTTAAATTAAATACAACAGAAAATTTATTATCATAAATTAAATCTTTTACTCAACAACGACGCTGGTTACGGCTTGGGAAGTTGTACTTTTTTTGTAGTTGATAAATTATTTGCTATTTTCAATACACAATTAATCAATATCATCGATAATAAACGTTTCTTACAAATGACAAATTATTATTCTCTTCAATTTGCTTATCAATTATTTTATAAACAATTAAATATTCACCCCTATTTTGTCGCTACGATATAAATAGAAATCGTTTTTTCTTTTAATTTGAAAGCAAACTGTGATTTTCAATTATATTATTTTGTTTTTTGTATTTCATATGAAAATCAAAACGCTATTAATGATCTGAAGTGTGAATATATAATTCAAGGTCATGCATGTTCATGCTGATGGCAGCGTTGATATCAGAAACACTTAAATTATGCTGCCCAGATGGCAGCAATTTTCAGCTGTACAACACCACGTGTTTGTAAGCGTCAAGATTATGACAATTCTTAAAATGTTGTTTCATTTGTAAAATTGAATAGAAGACGTCAAAGCGAATGTATGTTTTCGGGCCGAAGCTTATCGGGCAGAAGGGAAGGCTAATTTATATAGTTTTTAGTTATAAAAAAATTCTAGCTGCTGCGGTTAATAGGACGGGGTTGTTGTGTTATCAAAATATCACATTCATAAAAGCCATTGTTAAGATAAATTTGAGTTTCCTTAGGAGAACGTCTCCCAATTGGCATAACTGACTACCCCACAGCTCAAGTACAATTTAGTTGATTCCTTATTGAATCTTTATTTCGTGCCGATTTATCTTATTTAAATCGTTATCTGAGAAGTTATCCAGTACCAGACATCCTAAAAATCTATGCCTCTTGATATACCGGCCTTTAAACACACAAATAAAATGGAAAATTGTCTCTTCTTTCTTCATGGTTGTTATCACAGAATTCATTAAAGGACAGACACAATCTTCTAGCATATTTTTCTTATAATTATTTTTTTCTTCTTAAAAGTAAGTCAGGGGGTGACCCCCTACACATGCAATGTATTGCGCTGGAACTGGGAAAGAATCGGATAGATAGTATTAAGAGAAAAGATGAAAATAGAATAGATATTTTTGCAGCTATTTTTTATCTTGTTACTTCGCTAGTGAATTTTTCTACTGCAGGTATGGGCGAAGGAGGATGCTGTACTCTTCTGTTTTAGAACGTGACTGTTTGAATCGATGACGATAATGATCAGTACTAATGCCTTCGTCATTGAGACAAGCCGACAAAAATTAACACTATCCTGCAGATCAGTAAAATTCGTCACAATATTCATGACTGATTGCGGAATAGAACTCGGGACCAACACTCTCAGTAGAGTGGTCCATCACTACTGCGATCAGCCTTGAAATTTCCCTGCGTTTACAACTTCTTAGTTATATGGAGCGCCTGGCATTGAGCCACAAGATGCAGTTGTAGTTTTCAATAGTAACAAACGGCATGAATAACAACTCGGCTGCAGACGTGCTACCTCTAGCCGCATCATCCGCCGGATCGTTACCGCGAATTTTTGCTGTATGTTTTGTGACACAAGATTTTTTATAATACAATTTTTATATTAAAATATTCTAGACAATCAGATTTATGAATTAAGCAAATCACCAAGTCCAAGAATGTTACGGAAGAAGGAAAATAAGAGATGATGAAAACCGGGTTTGCAGTAACAACGCCAAGAAAGAAAAGACAGACTAATTATTATGAGAACAGGCCTATTGTAATAATAGAACAATAGATCTTAAATCACAGCAAGAACGATCATATGGCCACCAAATAGCATTTCTCTGGGCCTTTCGCTTCCGACATTTAAATTGAACTTTATCTTTAAAAGCCTTAAACAAGTTATTAAAATGATTTATTAATAACAACAATTTATTAACATTTCAAATGTCAGGCTATAAAACACAAAATGACTGATAAGTATGGACACAAAATATTTAAGAATTAGAATTCTGGTAAAACAACATAAAAGTGAAAGAGACACCCTAAAAAATTAAATTATTTATTTTACTAAAACACCCACAGACACGCCAATAAAATTAACACCACAATCACTTAAAGAACAATAAAAATAACACATTTTTATTATTCAAATTAATAATTTGCATACGATCCAATAAAAAATTAAATTGACAAAAAAAAACAAACAAAAATATAACAAACGATTGATAATAATTTAATTAAAATTCAAGTTATTAGCCCAGAGTTCAACGTTTAAGTTTGATTTATTTTTGAAAAGAAATAGCGAGAAACGATTTTTAATCACTGAAGTTTTAGGAAAATGATTCATATTTCAAGTTTTTATTGCGGCCAATGGATTTCAACGTTTATTGTTGTTGTTGTGGATTTCCTGCGCAAATATATTAGCGTTTCTTGTTATTTTTATGTATATTTTAATTAATAAAATTTTTTATCAATTATATTTTAATTTCAAAGATTAAGAAGCGAAATTAATTGGCAGTGAAATTATTGAATTGTGCGTTATTTTGTTGGATAATTTCGATTTTTTTTAATACCTAAAATTTGTAAATTCTTAGAAAATGTTGAAGTCCTTTAAGTCATATACTGGTATACATACAGTGGATCCTCTTACAGCCGTAGATAAGTATTTAATTAAGATAATATATTCAACTAGAAAGAAATTAGAAAAAATTCTCTCAAATTTCTGCCTGAGAAATTAGATTATAATAAATTATTAATATAAATTAAGTCATATAATTTAAATTATAATTATTTATGTTTAAAATGGCAAAAAATAGTGTATCCTCTGAGAAGGCTACGCAAAGAAGTGACCGATTTTGACTCGTATCGATGTGAATTTGTGGTAAAGAAATTTAAAAAATACTCTATAAAAACCAAGTTGAGGTATCTTTTTAAGTTTTTTTTTTAGATTTCTGGAAGTCCAGGGTTTTGAATCGGTTAAAATTCAGATGAAATCTAAGTTTGGGAATGCTCTTTAGAACACCACTAGTTTGATTTGGTGCAGCCGTTTAGTAGTTACATATAAGCGGGTCATATACTTACACACAGACATAATGACACCCTTTCCAAATTAGTTAACAACGCTTTCTTTGGATTAAAAACATAAAGAATTCAATTTTTTTTTTAAAGGTTAAAACAAACAACTTTCCACGGAAAGTCAAGAAACTAACAACAATCGATGTAAAGAAAATATGATTGAAAATATGAGGAACAAATAAAATATTCGATTAATGAAACTTATAAACAAAATTTAATTTGAAAGTGTTAAACTCCGAAATTATATATCTGATCAGTTAGTGTTCTCGATTTTTTATAAAAATCGAAAGAAAAGCGTTCATAAATTTATATTCCCTGTGAATTTGAACCGTTTCGAACCGGTAAATTTCAAGACACGGGAAATAACTTAGAAATAAGCATTTTTCAAAGTGAATTTTTTAGAATAAATTTTCAACCAGAAACATTGATCACTGCACACTGGGCTAAAGTCGGCTATTTCGTTCGTGAATGAAAAAATTAGAAAAAAGTGATATAATTTTTAACTCCGAAATTTTATATATCTGATTAGTTTGTGCTCTGGATTTTTTATAAAAATCGAAAATAAGCGTTCTTAAATTTAGATTCCTTGTGAATTCAAACCGTTTCGAACCGGTAAATTTCTAGACATGAGAAATAACTTAAAAATAAATCTATTTCAAAGAGATTTTTAGAATACATATTCAACAGCTTATCCGATCGATTCCGCAAAAATAGAAACCATATCGAGCATTGCACAATCGGCTAATCCGATTTTCTTACACTCCGAAACTTTATATATCTTATCAGTTGGTGTTCTCAATTTTCTTATAGTAACTGATATTAGGCATCTTACCAATTTTTCTATTTTCCTTTATTCACAGACCAGGGGTTGACTGATTCATTTTCATATTAAAATTCGATCACAAATATTTTATTGGGTCGATGATATTTCGTTTCTATGTTTTGGTTTTTGCGCTAAAAATTTGATTAATTAAATATCTGGCAGCAGTTTATTGCCCTTTAAAACATCTGCAAAGTATTTATTTCGAATAAATTCACTTTGTTTTAAACAATATAGATTTCACTATGCAGATCAACCCACATTGAACGTACAGAAGATAAAATATTTAAAAGCAAATAAAGTTTAAAACTTTTTTTTTGTTTTGTTAAAAGTGGGAAAATGCTTTAAACATTTCGTTGTTTAGATTTATGTGTCCAGAAAACACATGCAATTATCTTATAACGCCTAAGAAACTTATGTTTAGTTATATAGAGTGTTTTTATAGAGTGAAACAACTTAGAGTTGTCATCACTGCTTTATTTGACCATCTATTTAAGAACTAATAGTTGCTTTTTGTTTAATTTGCTTTGACATTTTATTATGAATCAACTTACATCAGAACAACGCGTGAAAATTGTGGAAATTTTTAATCAAAATAATGGTGCTGTTCGTCAAACTTATTGCGCACTTCGTCCATTAAAAATTTTATTTTTCAATGAAAATCATTTTTGGTTGAATGGGGAAGTAAATAAACAGAATTGTCGCATTTGGAGTGAGTAGAATCCACAACTTCTTCTCGAAACACAATTTCATTTCACAGAAAATTACTGTTTGGTGCGCTTTATGGGCTTGCGGAGTCATTGGCCCATATCTCTTCCAAAACAATGATGTTCAGAGTTTTACTATTTTTGAAATTCGGTGTTCCAGATTGCGCCTGCTATGCGCCAGCTGTATGGGCCAAATCATATTTAAATATAAAATGCCACAAAATTTTCTATTTAATAAATACCATTTCGTTGATATTTAAAATGTATTACTATGTTTTATTATGATTTAAACTTGTATCACTCCATAAAAAACACCCTTTATAATATGCCTTTATTCGGTTAATGCTTGAAGCAGGGTTTACTTCCCAAGATCCAAAGTGTATATTTTGCTGTCTTTCAGTTATATTAACAGCCGATATCAACCAGAGAATTCGCTGTCAAAAGTATATTTGTGGTGTCAAAATTTCAAAACTACAGTAGAGTCTTGAAGAAGTTAACACGGGGAAAATGTTAAACTCTTCAATAAGTTAAATAACAGCGTTTAAGAGTCAACTATTCGCTATGAAAAGTTGAAGTTCTAATTAACTTTTTGAAGTGTATGATTATTTAAAAATAAACATTTTTTTTAGTGTGGCGATTGAGGTATTTCCACTGGCTACGATAGGATTTAAATTTATTGCAAATCATATGGTATTCCCACACATAAAATATTTGTTCGGCTAAAGGTCCACTTTTATGAAAATAAACTTGTTTTTATATTATAACATTTTATATTGGAAAAAAAAACTGTGACTGGTTTTTCTAAAAAATTACGGGAGTAGAAAAAATCATCAGAAATCAGTGCCTCGTTTCTGTAACTGATGTGAGAGCTTCTTACATCGAAAAAATTGTCGTCACTCTGTGAAACAGACAACCCTACAGATTCTATAGACAACCCTACAATAATGAACCTGACAACCATAATTATTAAGTTTTTCGATGCGAGAATTTCTCACTTCAGTTACAGAAACGAGGCACCGATTTGTTTTACAGCAGAAAGTAAAAATTTTAAAAGAGTTTGATGAAGGTATTCATGAAAGTCGATTGGAGTTGAATTATGGCACGTCTTTGGCGCCTTTATCGAAAAAAAAAATTCCCATCGTACACACTGTGACGAACAGATTATAACAAACAAAAACGTGTCATTTAATCATTTAAGAAACTCTTGAAAAAGTCAACAGTCCCTGCAACATTTCGGTTAACTCTTTCGAAATTCCACTGTATATAAATAAGAATATAATTTTTTTTGTATTTTATAAATTAATTTATAAAATATATTACTTTAAATAAATTAATAAGATTATAATTTATTTAATTTATATTTCATAAATTCATTGCCCACAACGAAACTGGTGAAATTAACTCTGAGTCAAATAATAAAAACGTTTTCATTGTCTTGGAGTTCTCTCAACTATTTTAAATAAAACTTTCATTGAAGGATTTTATTTTTTCTAAATATTTTTCTTAAACATTTTTTATATGTTTGACAAGGCAAATAGAAATGGAATTCTTGTCAGCTGTTATAGATTCGCCTTGGCTATCTGTTTAAGACAATGAAAATTTTTGTTGGATGTTTGTCTTAAAAATAAAAAAATTTGAAGACATTAATTATTATTTAGGCTCAAGTTCTAACCGGCCAATTAAAATTTAACTTTTTCAATTTATATTAACATCGATTTTTAATAAAAGTGGAATATATACAACTTTTATTTACCAAAAAATAATAAGAAAACTTTTGCCGCAAAATAATAAAAATTAAAACAACATTTCCCCCTTCAATTTATTTAAAAACTTCATTAGCACTCTTTTATCTGACAGAGATTCAATTAATGGTGCCATTTAGTTAGAATGAGCATCTTTGATTTTTAATTGCAATTAAAATAGTTCATGATTACGAGTGTCGTCCACTGTTTCTTAAACTTTTCGTTTAAACCCTTTTTTATTATTTCTAGAAAGACGAGAAAAGCAACACCGTGAAGGTTGCACAGTTTCATTTCATCGATTGTTTGCCAGTGTGCGATGGTTCTTTTTCTCTCCACAATTCTTGTCTGTATCGCGCTGTTTCTTCTATCTTTAACTTAACCTGTCAGTTATTATTAATTAAAACTTCATATTCATAATTCAAAGTCATACCTGCCTTTCTGCCAGCCATAACTTAATGTCACATTCGACCAATATGTGAAGAAATAAGCAACAATAGAAATTGTGTGAGAGTGAGGACTTTCCATCGCACTTATTTTGCTTTTAACTTAAATTAATTTTTTTAATCGTTTAAAACTCCTTAATTTTAATATAATTCTACTGATTCTTTTTGTCCCAAAATTTTATTAAACAATTCAAAGTGATCAGTTGAGGGTTTCTAAAATAGTTTTCTTGTTTTTTATTACAGAATTCCTTTATTAAGTTTTTAAATCGGGAACATATTATTTTATTAAATATTTGCTATATGTGACAGTTGTAGTCTTACATGCTGCCATCAATATATTAACGAGGGGACTACAAAATGTTTTATATGAATTTGCTTAACACATAACATTAAGGCTATTCACTGTTTGGGCAGCTGCAAAGAGTGCAACTGAATTTTGGAGTTTGGATGAATTTTTGTGACACTTTCGATTGTTAAATTTTTGATGCCACTATATTTTTGTGGCTTCGCAGCAACATATGATTTGTCAGAATTAACATCATTTGTAAATGTCACAAGTGTTTCTTTTAAGATTTTTAAGGTACGAGGGCTATTTAACAGCTCCATGAATTCTTAAATAAAATATTTTTTAATTAATTTTCTGTTTCATATCAATATTTTCATGCTGTTGAATTTTTTCTATATTTTGCAGAAATAAATTTCAGTTATAAACTCCACAATTTCTGCCGTTTAAGTGTACAGTTTTTTTTTTTTAAATATCTTCGTTGTGAAAGACAAAAAGATTCGAACTTTGTTTGTATATGGTTATTTAAATCAGTTTCCATCAAATATGCGGTTTATAATGATTTTTAATTATGAATTTAAAATTTTTTAAAATTGTTAAGTTTTTGGTTTTACTCCGTTTGAAAAAAATTGAGTTCATATCAGATCTTAACGTTTTGAGGTTTTTGGAAGACTCCATGACTACTTCTGGCAGGTAAACACTATGCCTGTATGTGTGCTTTTGTGTGTGAGTGTTTGGATGTGGATGAAAGTAAAGGTTGCGCTATTTAAAACTCCCAAAATTCGGGTGGACTGTACAAGCACGCCGACGTCTTTGCGCAATAACGAACTGAAGCAATTAACTGGCGTATACCGGACACTGTTGGTTGGTTGGTTTTGAAGATATATGGGCCAATGACTCCGCCAGCCCATAAAGCGCACCAAACAGTAGTTTTCTGTGGAATGGAATAGTGTTTCGACAAGAGCTTGTGGATTCTCCTCACTCCAAATGCGACAATTCTGTTTATTTACGCACTCGTTCAACCAAAAATGGGCTTCATCGGAAAATAAAATTTTTAATGGACGAAGTACACGATAAGTTTGACGAACAAAACCATTATTTTGATTAAAAATTTCCACAAGTTGCACGCGTTGCTCTGATGTAATTCGATCCATAAAATGTTAAAGCAAACTAAACAAAAAACAACTATCAGCTGTTAAATTAGTGGTCAAATAAAGTAGTGATGCCAACTCAAAGTTGTATCACTCTATAAAAAACACCCCATATTTGGTAGACATATAAAATTTAAAAGGTTTAGTACAATAAACTTTTGTATGAAACTTACCAACAACAAATATACAGTGTATATGGTACGACAACGTATACGACGCTACTGGAGTTTGCGACTTGAGCATATCTACTCGATTTGAAAATCGAAAAGAACAAGTCCAGAGAGAGCAGCAAGTGGACTTATAGAACACCACTCGCATATCGCTCAGCTGCAGTGCCAGAGAATTAAATTGGCAAATATATGGAAAAGCAGCACATGTTTTTAGTTGTAAAAACAATTAACTAAAAGAAAATCGACTACGAATGAGTGGATTATAAAATGACAACAACAAAATTTACTCCATCGGCAACAACATTCAAACAAACATCAGTTGTTCCAGTGTAAATTGTATTTTATTTGTTGTAAATTGTATGTGTATTTGAGTGTATGATTCCCGTGTTATCTGTTGTTGTTATTGTAATTAGAATCATAAATAAATATTTATAATGTGGCTCAAAGCTGTTAAGAGACTTTTTTTTTGCATGATTTAACGTGTGAATTTTTTGTTTTCATATCAATTGTTGCTATCGTCGTTGGTATTGGCTTCTTTTGCTCTCTGTTCAGCTGCCTATTTTTTGTTTGTTTGTTTGTTTGTTTTGTTTTTGTGGATTCGTAAATGCTTAGCACTTTGGATTTGCATTTTATGGGGAGACCGTGCATTATGGTAAGTGTTATAAAATCGCTGTCCCAAAAAGAAATAAGCAAGAAAATCAAATATATTATTCGAAGCACAGTGGGCTGCGATTGGAAAAAGGTGTGAAAAAATATTAAAAAGTTATATATTTACAACCATTTACAATAATTATTTTTAAATTCATGGTTCGTTAAGAATATTCCAGAGATGTGCTATCACACCTTTAACGTACAATAGAGTTTAAAATAATCTGATTCTTGTGTAACATTTTTTAAACTTTTTTTTTCTAATAATATATGTTATATTCGATATTTCACTAACCATCGGTTAGCCGACCTACTCTGTTGGTCATCTTCAGGGAATTACAATTTTATTTTATGGTCCTGGTATAGTCACTTGTTTATGCTTGTAGGTGACAAAGTTTACAAGTATAAACAAGTGACTATACCAGGACTATAAAATAAAATTGTAATTCCCTGAAGATGGCCAACAGAGCTGGTCAAAATATTCGAATAAAAATATGTTTAAAAGAAAAGTCTTAATTTTATTTTATTATTAAAAAAAGACCTCAAGCCGAAAAGCGACTCACGAACAAACAATAAAAAATATATTAATTTTATTAGGTAAATTAATATATTGTTATGTCACGTGCATAGTGGCAAGGAATCCAATTTTATTGCAAACTTTTTAACTCAATAAATAATTCTTTGAACTAAAAGGTTTTCATGAGAATTTAGTGGTTACGCTTTTTTGGCCACATATTTTACTAGAGTGAACTTAGATTTAAAAACATCAGCCTATCAATGACTTCATAATAATAAAAATTAAAATAAAATAGAGAGACACGACAAAAGACATGTAACAGCTGATCAAACTCTCCGGCTGTCATAATCATCTGGCAAGGCAAATATGATCAACTAATACCAGCTTAAATGCCGCTTATAAAAGAGCCTTGACTAACCAGCAACTAAATATTTTTTAATGCTCATTTACATCCGACTCTTTTATTAATTGTAATAATTTACTAGGCAACCGAAGCCACTGTGCCATATCATTTCATGCAGACATTTGCTTGTGTTGAATTGTTGTTTAACACAACAGCTTAAATATTATATTTTGTCGATTCTCTTTTAATTTATTGGGTATGTTGTTGACTTTTTCTTTGCTGTTTTGTAAATTTTTGATTTTGATTTCGTTTTTATGTGACTGAGTGATTTTGTTGACGTTGCTGCCGCTGTTGTGTACAAGTGTGCGTGGGTATGTGTCGGTTTGTTGTTGCTGCCGTCTGCTAACGCTGGCAGTCCATTTTTTTGATGTGGTTGAACAATAAAAGATACGTACTTGTTGGATGAATTTTTCAGTTTTGTTTTAAGCGTCTTAAAGGTGGTTAATCAGACACCATAAAATTAATTCGTTTTAACGCAAAATCGTTGTGTCGTTTTACTTGTTTCAAAAAAAAAAGCCTGTTTAACAAAAAAAGTTTTTTTTATTTGTTAACTTGAACAAAAATTATAATAAATATTAGATATATTTTAAAGCACAATTGCTTTTGTTGAAACTAGCAAAGTTTTCGCGAGTTGCATAAATAATTCAAGTGTAAAAATAAGAAGCAAAAGAACAACAATAACAAAAACTATGTTGTATCGTGAATTTTGTAAAATTCATTCTATATTTGCCTTTCCAACCGCAAAAAGAACGTATTTGTGATCCAACCGTGAGAATTTCGTAAAAAAATTTATATTCATCTCTCCGTTCTCCTGTTTGGCCATCGAGCATCCCCGCATTACCGCTCAAGTATTAATAAAAAAAAAAAAAAATAGAATTTAAATAAATATTAATAAAACCAGCATGTAAATTTAATATGTAAAATAAATAACATATAAAAAGAATCATTTAAATTAAGGTTACATTGAATTAACGAAATAAAATTTAAAAAGAAAATACAAAAAACATAGAAAAGGAAAATCGTAAAAGATCGCAGATTGCAATTGTTTGCTCATTCTCATTTGCTCTCCTTGTTTATACCCCGCGTGTTTTTATTTTCAATATTATTTTTGTGAGTGTAACCAAAAATCTTGATAAAACTCTCTACAAAATTGTGCATTTTCTTGTAATAACAAATATATAAAATAAATTATCAAAAGCATCAGAAAAATAGTTATAAATTCATGTTTTACAAGAAATCATTTTTGAAAAATTCGTTTTAATTGAAAAGCGAGTGCATTTTGCTTTCAACATCCTTTTGATTTGCTAACAAATTCGTTCAACACTGAATTTTAAAATTAGTCGCAAATTTTTCTCCTCTAAAATGAAACGATTGGTGACATGGGAGCGTGAGCTGGTCGATGCCATGTATGAGTAAGTTTTTCCTTCTTTTTTTTCTGTTTCTTATATTTTATGTTGACTTATTTTAGTTCTAAGCAGAGTGGCCAGATAACATTAACCTTTTCATTAAGAAAAAAATCCTATTTGCAAGATATAATTGTTGGTAAAAATTTGATAAGCGGGTTTGTTTTAGGAAAAACTGTTTCAATTTTAATAAAATATTTGCTAAGAAAATCTATCACAAAAGTTATATTATTTGCCATCTTCTGAGTGCTGAAAATACTGAGAGCGTTGGACAATTGAGAAGGTCAATGTTGTTTGCATAACCAGCATAAAAAATGCAAAAAAGGAAACTAAAAAATAGAGTTAAAAAAATACTTTCCAACATATAAATCAGTTTTTCAAAAAATAAATTTAACAAAAAAAAAAAAAAAACTATAAATAAGTTATGACCATAATTTATAAACAGGTCCCACATGTTGCAGACTGTTTGCCGAACTTTATCAAGTTGTGCTGCTAATTGTTGCACGAGCATTGTTGGCTGACAGTCTGGGCGGTGAAAATCAGAAAACTCTTTTTTAAAATCACTGCATGCTATGATATTTTAATAAGTTTATATTTTATTCTTTATTCTCATTCGCTTATAGTCAGAACGAACACACGGCAGCATCATTGAGAATATAAAAACTTTGACAACAAAAGCAACAAGACTCTGGAGGACTATAAAATTAAATAGCAAATTTTTAATAGAGAAAAATTAAAAAATTTGCATATGAAATTGAAATAAGCAGTAAACAATTTATCCAACTCATGTTGACGATAATATAGTGATTTATAAATAAAAAATTTTAAATTGTGAGAAGAGAAACCATCTGGTTTATGTATGCGAGTTTGTTGCAACGTGTAGAGGTCAACTAAGTCATCTAACACGTGGTAATAAATAAAAAAAACCCCAAGAGTACTGATGCAGCGGCTTTCGAAAACAGCTGTTCCGCCTAGCCGTGTTAGTTTATTATATATAAAATATTATGTTGACTTTCCCTTTAATTTTGGAATATATATCATGTCTTTCTGAATTTCAAAAACTTTTTGAATAATTGTCCTATAAAAGTAAAATTTCGGGTAGAGATCATGTTGGCGGTACAAAGAAAACCGAACATGTCAATTGATTGAAGTAGAGAGTAAAGGTTACGTTGCCTTAGATCCGAGTTCGACTCAGCACTCAGTTATGTTTATGGTGGCAAATCTTTCTGATCTGCTTTAACGCAAGATCGGCTTGTCGAGGGCATAGAAAAAGAAAAAGTATTTCTCTCCAAAGTTCTTAGTGAGTAAAAAATATATATCAAAAGACGACCGTGTATTACAAATATTTAACTCTTAAGGCAATTTGAATATCCGAAGTTTTTGAATTCAGACCAGTTCAGTTGTTTATATAAATTCTTAACTTCATTTTAATTAAAAAATTCAGTCACGTCAAGCACTCAATATATCTGGTTGAAAACATAAGTATGTGTTATAAAAAATATATTTAAAAAAAAAAAATTTTGGTTGCAGAATTTTACTTAAAGTTTAATCGATAGAAGCGAATATATGAAAGAAGAGATTCTTGCGAAGATATTTCCTATGCTGGACGTTTTTAAATAAAAGAAACAAACCAGACATTATTTATTTTAAAACTAAAACGCCATTATCTGTAATTAAAAAATTCGGGACTTAAACGAAAATTATATTCAAAATAGAACTTCAGCAAGCTGATATATAAATAGTAGTGTTGCCATTCGAATAAGATTTATTCGAATATTTGAACAACGTTTTTTAGTTTTTTAAACCTCTTTAATTTTAATTAAGTGGTGATTTTTTTTTCTCGCAAAATCTTACTAAAAATTCAAAGTGATCAATTGAGGGGCTTTAGCTAGTTACCATGCGGATTTCATTGGGGCTAGTGCAGGTCATCAGGGAACCTTAACCCAGCAGTTCTTGGAATAACTAGAGATATTTACTTCAAATTTTCACTTTAATAAATGAGAAGTCTAAAAGAAATATCAAAGTCATGACAAGAACTCACTGATCACTTTTCCTTTTTTGTTTTTTACGTTTTTATTTCATTCTACAATTGGTTGGCTTTTTTCCGCCTTTAATTGTAGTTGTAAGAGAAATAAAGAACAACAACAACTAATTATTGTTGTAATATAAAAACAATTTATTTAGATTGTTGACAACATAAGTTGTTTTATTTTGCACAAGCTCAAGCACTTGCATTTTTAATTTTTAAATTCATAAATATATTTTAGTTTTTGTTTTTTAATTATCGTTCCAATAATTCTATAAAAAATAAAAGTTATTCTTGTGTTCGAACCAGAAAAAAATTTCAGCACTTAAGAAACCTGAATAATTGACACCACAATAAACGTGTCATTGTGTTGCAGACTCATCTCATAAGATCATGAGAGATTTTCCAATTTACAATGAAATAAAATATCATTAAACTTCGTATAAGATCACATATATTTTGGAGTTATTCCATTGAAACGATACTGTTGAGATGATCAAAAAAAGAAACGATGTTGTTACGGTGGGCTAAAATATCACATAAAGAGATATAACCCGCGATCTGTGTCACCCTTTTGTGTCACTTGCCAGTAACGCTTTCTTAAAATATCGATAAATAAATTGTATGCAGCCTTTTAAAGAACTGAACTCGAGTTTGTACCTAAATCGAGCTGGTACCCAAATGGTAACACTGCGCCGATCTCACCAAATTATGAATTTGTAAATTATACTCCGAAATTGTTTTTAAACAAAAAGTGAAAGTATGTGACATCAACGAAAAATTAAGTTAAAGAAATTTCATTGTCAATTGTATTTGTAACAAAAAGCGGAGGGAGTGTGTTGTCTGAACGCATAAAATCTGAAAATACTAATTCCTGCTTAATTAAATGCAGAGATTTTTTTGTCTCTTTATTCGACTCCTTAAATATTTTTATAGCAGGGATTAATCGCAACGTTAGTATATGAATTTATTACGCTTAGGAAAGTTATAAGAAATATTTGTGATTTATATTCACGCGCAACTTTGAAACGCGATATTTTCAATAGTATAGCAACTCTATTTCTTTTTTAATTCATTATAAGTTTCTAGATTACAGCGGACAATTTTGAAAATATTGGAATATACGAATGCCACAAAAAGGTCTTAAGGTGTGGTCGCATTAGGGCAACTATTTGGCAAAAAAAAAAAAAAGTAACCACTAAATACAATAGAAAAACCCATTGCATTTATTGAGATAATCGGTTTCCCGTAATATTGGCTCCTGTACTAGTGACTACTATTTTTATATGAAACTGTTTTGTTTAGAAATCATGAAAATAAAACGAAATATTTTTCTTTAGTTACATTATTTTGGGCAAATATTTGCCAAGTGTGCCTCTCACAAACACTGAAATTAGAGCACAATATTGTGAATATATATTTTCATTTGAAGAGAAACGAAAATCATTTCAATTTTTAATTTTGCTATACTGGCGTCCATAATTTAGACTTCAAATTATATCAAGAGGTTGCTGTTTTCAATATTGGGAATACTGGATATATAAGAATCAATACATTTTAAACTCTTATTAGATATTAAGGATCGGTCTACGAAAAATATTTATAGAAACTAATAACTTTGTTTTTGTCAATGAGTTCTTATTTTTATTTTGCTTATCTTATAAAGGGAAGCCCAAAAAGAATTTCAATATAAAATTTTTATAACACATAGTTTAATAAGAAAATATATCCAAATATTTGCATGGTGTTCCAAAAAGATGAATGGAAAGTACTGCAGTTGTTACTTTTCGTCAAGATCTCAAGATCTCGTAAAGACTGCAGTTGTAGTGCTCGCAAGAGCTGCTAAACTGAACGCTGCTAATACAACAATTTGCTCATGTGCAATGAAAATTTGTTGTTATTGTGTTTACACAAACTTAACCACATGTTTATATGTCTGCTTATGTAATTATATATACTTTTCCTTTGATAATTAAAAAAAAATTATGCAGAAATTTAACAAAATGAACCTTTAAAAAAATATTTAATAGCAGTGCTCCAGTTGCAGCTAAACTTAACCTCAATTACAGACTACCACAATCGGTATACCAAAAGCATTTAACTTGACATTAAGCCAAAGAAACACATGGCAACAAAGTTTTGAAAATTTAAAACACCTGCTTTTTAATTAAAAAAGAGCAACAGAATGCGAAATTTTTAAAACTTATTTTTATATCGTGAGTGCAGCATGTAAACTATCGATATCGGCAACTATATTTTGACAGCTGATATTGACCAACTGTGTTGACATTTCCGTTCATTAAAGTTTGGCAAGTCGTTATTAATCGCTTAATGCCGCAAGAAAACTTTAAAATTATGGAAATTTCACTTTAAAGGAAATATATCTATTCGCAGAGAGACCAAAGGACTGGGTCCATTTATCGGGCAACATCATCGGCCTAGTGAGCAAATAACTTGTGCAATTATTGATTGTTATTGCGCTAAATTTACTCCAGCAAAACGGCCCAAATTCTCAAACAGCGCGCTTAGCATTTAATTTATTAAAAAATTAGTGAAAAATCAAAAGTGATCCTGTCCTCTTGTTGTTGTGCGATTTAAAGCTTTTAATCTATATTTTGAGGAATTGTTCGTTTTAAACTCTTCTATTTTAATTATGTGCTGTTTATTTTTCCCCAAAATTTTGCTAACAGATTCAAAGTGATCAATGGAGGAGCCTTAGCTAGTTCCCGTGCGCATGTCACTGGGGCTAATGCAGATCATCAGGGAATCTTCACCCAACATTTCTTAGAATAGCTAAAGATATTATTTCAAACTTCCTCTTTAATAAGTGAGAAATCTAAAACAAATATCAACGTCATAACAAGATCTCACTGATCAGTTTTCCTTTTTTTACTTTCTTAAGCTTTTAGATGATTTGTATTATTCTCTATTTTATTTATTTAGTATTTCATTATGCCGACAAACCATCAACTCTCAAACCAGCATTAGAAGACAATATTTAACCACTTCGCAGAAGAGCCAGAAAGATTATAATTAAAAGATTAAATGTTTATTCCCACAATCTATTTGCGCATGCGCTTAAAAAACCTCCCGGTACACACTAAATGTGTGTGGCAATAAATAATAAGTGTTTCCCGGTCAAATGAACTTTGAAGCGGTTTCAATCAAACAAAATAAGTCAAAAGAAGTCGGTAAACTTCTAAGGAGTAGCCTGCGAAAAACAATAATTCACTTTAGTTACCTCAGGCAGTTATTCCTTTTTTCTTTAGATATAATTTCAAAATAAAATAAACTCAGTTTTTGCGAAAAATAACAAATTTAAATATTCTATCTAATCAATCACTGCTGACAGACAGATCTTTGAATTTAAGTTTGGAAAGCACACGTTTTTTAAATTTATAAATTTATAAGAATTTACCTGCAATTCGATGTGGGCAATTATAATAATATGATCACACACACACAAACACACAAGCTAGAGATAACAATTTAGCTAAAATATCAAATAAGTTTGAGTTAGAAAATATTATATTTAAAGGAAGAGAGACTTCAAATTTTTATAACCGCAAGACAGAGTGACCATCGAAAAGTTTTAAGGAAGATAAAAATATGAAAAAGTGGTAGCAAAAAAATGATCGATGGAAACTGAATACGTTTTATGGAACGTGATAATAATCTTAAATGTATTTTCAAATCTGAACAACTCGTTGCAGCAAAATAGCAAAAATTTATTTTAATTTTAACAAAATAACGATCAAGTTAAAACAAACTGTGTCATGTAACAGAACAGGGGCAGCATGTCACAGAAAGTGATTTATTTAATTAAAACTGGGACAATAAAGTGTCGCACAACTTCTTTCCTTAATGGCTACAACGACTACGTTGATGCCAGCTTATTTTATATATAAATACGCCACATATATTTTTGTGGTGCACTTCTTAATATCTCATCATTTATTATCACTGATGAAATATATACGACTTAAAAGGTATTTTCAAGTAGAAATGTTAAATGTAAATAAGATTTTAAAAATCGTTGTTTTAAAATTTCAAAACAACAACATAAGTTTGCTTTGAATGAAACAACAATATTTTTAAACGCTTTATTTTAAATTATGTGCTGATTCTTTTTTCCCAAAATGTTACTAAAAAAACTCAAAGTGATCAATTGAGGGATTTCAAATAGTTCCCATGCACATTTCACTGGGGCTAGTGCAGATCATCAGCGAACTTTTACCCAACGTTTCTTAGAATAACTAAAAAAATTTATTTCAAACTTCCACATTAATAAGTGAGAAGTCTAAAAGAAAAGTCAAAGTCATAACAAGAACTCATTCATCATTTTTCATTTTTATTTTCCTACGTTTTGATTCTATAAATGATTGGCTTTTTTCCGACTCTAGTTGTAAGAAAAATGCAGAACAACAACTATGAATTGTTTTAATATAAAAACAATTTATTTATTAATCATTAATGGACCAGTATTTCTAAAACATGATAAACAGTTCAAGGATTAACGGAGAAATCAACATCAATTTAATTTTCAACTCATCCAGCAGAGTGGAACAGTTCTATTTTCGAAAGCCGCTGTACTTTCTCATCAGTATTTGCTATTTACCACTAGTTAGATGGCTTAAATGGTGTTCAGGCATACACTTCAACTTTGTTTAATACAATTAACACTATTAATAAGATCAGTTAACCATATACAGTTTTAAATAACTAATTGCTCAATTAGCAGTTAATTGTGTACACAATTGAGTGAAGTGCGTTCAACTTAATGAACAAACTCAGGCGAGACTTACTATTTAAATTTGATACTAAAGAAAAAAACTCAACCATAAAATGTCTAACCAAGTTGAAGGTTAATCTATTAATATTAAAATGAAATTAGAAAATAATAAATAATTAAATAGAAAAAGTCTTAGATTTGTTCCTTTTGTATAAAAAATTTGCCTCTTTAGTTGTCATACAATATTTATTTAATTTAAATTCAGTAAATATTGACTCAATTAAAAATGTATGTCGAAATTTCTGTTTTAGTTGAGTGTGAGAACAGTTTCCATTTTCCATTTTCCATATTAAAAAGGAATTTTTGTGTCCTTTTTGCAAACACTTAAGTATAAGTGTCCTTGCAGGATATTATGTATTAATAACAGAAAGAGAACAAGTTCGCTTCAAATATGTTGTGTAATAAATGAGAGGAATTATTTAAAACAGTTTGTTATAACAATATGTTTCTTATGTTAAGGAAAGAGTTTAATCTAAAAACAAATATGAAGTGGTAGAATTTCGACCACCGGATGGCGATGCTAATAACAATTATTTTTGTTTTAAATGTCAACTGCTTCCTTTAAAAGCTTTTGGTGCTCTGGAATGAATATATGACACTATGCAACAATTGAAGACCTTTTGAAAAGCGAAAGGTCATAGTCACGACCAAATTGGCCAAACTGAGTATGAGAAATATATTTTTTTTTAAATATATTAATTATTCTAAATAACAAGGAAAAATCAAAAAAGCTTTGAATATTCTGTCTACAACAATTCCAATTTTTCCAAATATATAGTGATAAATAAAATATGATTTAAGAGTTAGAAACTAGGGTTAACATACTGATTTCAAACTCTTACTTCCATATTCATAAAATTTTAAATAAAGATGAAAGTGCGTTTTATTTAAAAGTGTCCAAACATAATTTCCTTAAAAGAGGTTCTAAAAATTTTTTATTTTTCTTTGAAGATGAGGATTAAAGTGTACAATTTATCAATGTCATAGCCAAAACAATAATTCGATAATCACTCGTCTTTTTATTAAAAAATATAATAATAATAAAAAACAATTTAATCCGTATGCAAAAGCCGAAGTTAAGAAACATGAAGCAAAGAGTTCTATTAATAGTTTTTAA
Source organism: Linnaemya vulpina (assembly GCA_963675445.1). NCBI lineage: Eukaryota > Metazoa > Arthropoda > Insecta > Diptera > Tachinidae > Linnaemya > Linnaemya vulpina. Next base: position 92,889,647 of record OY776277.1, read on the forward strand.
AGAAAATTTATGATTGGAAAATACTATTTAATTTGCTATACAAAAAACATCTAATTCTTTCAGTTTCAGATTCTTAATCAGTTGCTAGGAGTTAAGCATAAACAGCCTAATTTATAAAAAAAGTGGATTTCTAAAACTTATCAAACTTTGTTTTATTAACCTGCTATAAAACAGTTTTTGTTTGTTTATAAACTAATTCCAATATTTCGAGTTTTTCTGAAAAACAAGAAAAAAATAGGGAATGTTTTGAATTTTCAAATGAGTAAATATTATGGGGAATTGTCGTTTTTTAAACTCTTTAATTTTAATTATGTGCTGATTCTTTTTTCCCAAAATCTTACTGCATAACTCAAAGTGATTGTTTTCTAATTGTATTGTGCAATAAATTATTATAAGAGTCCACTACTGCTTGCTTTTTCAAAAGATCCAAATTCAAAGAACTAAAAAATAGCAAAAAAATAAAAAAAATTAAAATAGATAATATAAAAAAAAATTGTTGCCTAGTGTAATTTGAGTGAAATAACTTTTCTTCTTCAATATTACAATTTTGACACGTTCATTTCGAAATAAACTTGTCAGCGACTCAAGAATAACCAGCAAGTTCATTTAGAAGCTCGATTGCCTTCCAGTTAAGGTAATTTCAGTTAGAAGAGTAGATATTTGAAAATTAAATTTATATATCGTTGCCTGAAATGCAAAATACTCAGCCAATTAAATCGAATTTTTTAAAAATAAGTTTCTTAATATTTCATCAAAATCGGCACTACAGAAGAAGATAAGATTCCTGCGAACGAATATATACTTAACAAAAACGTGTTACCACCGCTTTGTTACAATTCTCGTATACTTTTTCTTTATAAAATTAATACTAAGAGAAAATTAATAAGCAAGAGAAACATTAATATAACATTTAACAAGGGCTAATACATAAAAATACTCATGAGTATTGGTGATGAAAGTGTAGCGGCTTTCGAAAACAGCTGGTCTGCTCTGCAGTGTAGGTTGAATATATAAAAACTGATATTGACTTTGGAATATTTATCATGTCTTTCTGAATTAAAAACACTTTTCGAATAAATAGTCTAGCAAAATTAAATTTAATACGGCGACAAATAGTCCCATACAAAAGGCCTTCAATAAAGAAAAAAAAATTTATTTAACTGCCTCAATATATGGAATTTTAACTTGACTCATTTCCGGTAATATAGTAGGTAAAGTGTTTTGCATTTCAGGTTTCGATATGCCAGTCATTAAAAACATTATTTACACAGCATAAAGCATTGAAACATTTTATCGAAATGTGTGTTTGTACACAGTAAATATTTACTCGGCAATTGTTTCAATTAAAAAATTTTTTTTTAAATATTCCCAAACAAAGCGATCGATATCGGCCCTCCCCGTAGAAAGCGAAAATGCTACTGAGTTCAGTTGGATTTTTTATATCAGCGAACATGAAAAGTTGTTCAATATTTTTACTCTGTTTCGTTTGTTTGTTTGTTTTGTGTTCTCCGTTTTGTGTGTGTTTCTTAAAATTGAATATTGAAAAGAGTATTTCGCCGGCTTATTGAGAAGTTCTTTTGCAGCATTTTTTTTATTATGAATAAATAAGTATTTATTTTATTTTATGGCCAAAACTTTTGTAGGCCAACAGCTGTAACTTTATTTGCAAAATGTTTTCTCTATTCTAAAAATAATCAGCAGCCAAAAATAGTTCATTGACCAAAAGCGTCTATTACAGACGATTTATAAAAACTCAAAATAAACAAGAAAACTTGTTCTCCAGTGTTTAATCCAAACTTTTTAAAGAAACGATCATTAAGTTAAATTCCATAAGAGTTAATTTCTTTTGAATTTTTTTGATTTGTGTACAAGAACGCGCTTATTTTGAGGCTCTGATATCTGTGATGGATTCGTTGGAGTTTAATAAAATATTTATTTGCTAACTCCAGGTCATTTATTCTGTTTGAAATGCTGCCAAAATTCCACACTGTCTTTTCTTGAAAAATATTCTCCTAGAAAAATTTGAGCTTAACATATTTTATAATTATTTTAAACGTATTAAATCATATTACAAATAAACCCTGCAGTGTAGAAGGTGTTAGGCAAAATTCTAATAATTGAATTTTGCTAACCATATTCATAAAAACCATTTAATTTATTTCAAATCTATTTTAAGGAATTCATCCACGTATTGTCCTCCTTTCAAATATTTCACTTGCTTTCTTACACTAACTTTGATACAACTTCTTTTATCTCTTTTATTGAACAGTGAAAAATCGTCGAACACGCGAAATATTTTTAATTTTTGTGGCTTTTGTAAGTAAAAATGCTAAGTAAGTGAATGTGTCAACAACTTTGTACCAACATTAAGCAGAAAACGCTAATATAGGGTGTTTTTTTATAGAGTGATACAACTTTGAGTTAACATTACTGCTTTATTTGACCACCCTTTTAACAGCTGATAGTTGTTTTTTGTTTAGTTTGCTTTAACATTTTATGGATCGAATTACACCAGAGCAAGGCGTGCAAATTGTGCACATTTTTAATCAAAATAATGGTTCTGTTCGTCAAATTTATCGTGCACTTCGTCTATTCAAAATTTTATTTTCCGATGAAGCCCATTTTCGTTTGAATGGGTACATAAATAAACAGAATTGCCGTATTTGGAGTGAGGAGAATCCACAAGCTTTTGTCGAAACACCATTCCATTTCACAGAAAATGACTGTTTGGTGCGCTTTATGTGCTGGCCGAGTCTTTAACCCACATGTCTTCAAAAACGATGATGGTCAGAATGTTATTGTTTGTGAATATATTTAAACATTAATGTCAGAAAATTTTCAATCCAAGAAAGTCCGTTTCATTAATATCAAGAATATATTACTATGCTTTATTATGATTTAAACTTGTGTCACTATATGTAAAACACCCTATATTACACAGAATTAAATGAAAAATATTGCCAAACTAAGATCGAGTTAATTATGCAACTTAAACTGCAGGGCAGACCAGCTGTTGTCGAAGACCACTGAATTTTCGTCTGGCATACTCTTGTATATTTTTGCTTATCAGTATTTGAGAGCTGGTTTAGTTGGAGGTGAGAATAGGTTTTATTTACACAATTTTTATTGGGAAATAGAATGCGATAATTGTATGTAGCCATTTGATTACCTTGTATATATTTCTTATATATTATTTAAGCCCAATTATTATGGTGTTCTGCTCTACTCTGTAAGTTTGATATATAAATTGATATTGACTTCTAGTGTCAAATTCAACACCTGCATTGAAACCATAAAATTTGTCACACAGCAGATTTAATAGATCCCGGTTTTAACAAACAGGCTGTCCAATAAATCGAATCTCTTAGAGAAACAGGTATTTTTCTCTACGTTTTATAAGACTTCATTTACAAAGTTATAAAAATTACAACATTTTCTATTGCATTTCGAAATAAAAACTATTTAATATTTTGCAAATTAATATTTAAAATTTTTTTTTTTTTTCAAATTAGTACATATTTTGGGGAATTGTCGTTTTCGTGATCAGTGAGTTCTTGTCATGACTTTGATATTTGTTTTGAACTTCTCACTTATTAAAGTGGAAGTTTTAAATATATATCTTTAGTTATTCTAAGAAATGTTGGGTAAAGGTTCTCTGATGATCTGAATTAGCCCCACGGAAATGCCCATAGGAATTAGCTAAGACCGCTCAATTGATCACATTGAATTTTTTACTAACATTTTGGGAGGAAAGAATCAGCACATAATTAAGAATAAAGAGGTTGAACTTATTATATATCTGTGCATTCATTAAATAAAATCAGATGTTTCCGATATACAAGTTGGAAGCCAATTCAAAACTGGTTTAAGTTGCGTTAGAAGAATACATTTTGCATGGTTAACACATGCTTTGATACACAATTCACTTCATGTGAAAACACATGAACACATTACAGCAGAATAGATGTTTTCGAAGGCCACTACACTTTTATATTCAGTACTCATATGTTTTGTTGTTTATCACTAACTGTTTGGGGTTTTAGTTGGCTTGTGATAACAGGTTGTATATATCCAATTTCTATTACGAAATAGTATACGAGAATTGTAACAAACCGATGTTGTTTGATTATTTTATTTACGAGTATTAAATTGATTTATAAGAAAAGTTATTAAGTTTCTTAGCTTAAAACCAAAGATAAATCATTTTAATTAATAATAAAATCGTAGCTTAAAGCAGCTGGTTTTAAGATTGATAATTAAACCAGAGAGTGAAATGTTTTTCTTTTTCACATTTAAACTGATTTCTAAGTATTTCAAATCACTGTTCTGCAGAACGAAATTTATACTGGATTTTTGAAAAACTCTTGTCAACCAGGCTGATTCATAGTCAATAGAAGTAAATCGCCATGATTTTTATTTATGGTATTTCAAGCTTTTGGCGTTCTATTATTTTTTGCTTATCAAAAGAGATAAAACCGCTTGTTTATTTCCAAAGAAAAGAGGTAAATTTGTGGAATTAATACAAAATGCTAGCAACAGCATTCCTATGAACTCACAGATCGATCTAGTTTTGCTTTTTTTTATATTTATTTTGTTAATTTGTTTGCACTCTTTAATGCCTTTTTGTCTTAGTCATAGTTAATGGCCGCAGCGCTTTTCTCATAGTTTATTTTTAACATTTTAATTTTTGCTTTGGTGTTCACTTTCACGCCCCATGTAGTCGTTATTCGATCTGTGATCGGTTGTTGTTTGACAAATCCGTTTGATTAGACTTATTGACAGACATCTGTGAGACGTTTTTTTTATTCTTATTTGAAAGCCAAAATAATTTGTATCTCTTTTTTTTACAAATAGAAATACAAGCAATTATTTCAAATATCTTTCAGCTCTTTGTGAGAAAAGCTTTTTTGTTCTTTCTTTTCAATTGCAATTGCAATCATATTTCAAATTTAATTAATAGAAACATTTGCTAGAGCATTTGTCGTTGCTAGAAATGAAATTAAAATTTTCCAACATTTAATAACAAATAATTGTAAAAAATGTAGAGATAAAAGTTTTATAATATATAAATTATCACTGCAATGGAACTTGCAGTAGGTTGCAATTAAATGGGAAGTTATATAAAAATAAAGTGAAATGTCTGGAACTTAAAATATCTGATACTTGATATATTTTGTATAATAAAGGGATTATGTTTGTAATAGGAACTGCTGCTTATTGTTTTATAAAACTCTTTTTACTATCATTTAGTTATTGTGCTTAACTTTTGCTAAATCATTTGCCTTAAATAAGAAATAGAATTGAATAGAATTCAAACTTGGTAAAGCTAAATAACAGTGTGCAGATTTGAGGTTAGGAAGTAAATGGTTTGTCAAATCATGAAATATTGAGAATCGATCTGTCATCTTTTTTTATTTAATTAGTAAAAAGTTGGGAAATTTTTATTATAAAACGCAACTTCTTAAAACAAAGAATTTTAATTGTAAAAATTTACTATCAACATGATAAAAATTTTGCTGCATCACTTCATACAATTCCAGCAGTTATTTCTCGTGTTGCAGCTCCTTCTGAAGCCTAAATTTGAGGTCCTAAATTTGAGGCCCCTGGTATGGTATAATTTCTTAAATGAATTGTTTTTTTACTGTGCAACAAAATCAATAAGTCGACTTAACAGTTTTGTTTAATTAATTAAAAAAAAAAATCATAAAAGCTTTCCTCTTGAATGACCTAAAAAAGTTCTTGATTATTCACAATAACTGACTAATTAAAACCTTTGATCAGCGGAGTGAGTGATCGTTTATCTTTAAATGCAATCTTATCATTTTGAGTTTTTCAATTAAAGTAGTGGTTTGGGAAAATAATCAGCGTCATTTATATTTGATTACACTTAATCGGTATTAAATTTTTTATTTCCACCATTTTCGGCTCACGTGATTGCATAATTTTTATAAACGTGATTTATGTTCATGGTGATTAAATATTTTGCAGGCGCCAGGCACTAATTGCATACAAAATAAATTCCCAAGCAAACAATTTTCTGAAAATCTGAATTAATATGTTAGTTTTATTAAGGTCTCGGTAGCTAAGAAGGGACATGTCCCCATTGATCCACCGGCATCTTGAAATCTTTGAGTTTTCATGTAAAAAGAACTGCACAATTTATAATTGAAATATTGTTATTGTAAATTATTGCTGATCCTCGCCCACTGTGCATTACGATTTTATGAAAATCTATTTAAGGCCTCAGGTAGCATCTTGTAATTTTTTACTTTTAATATAAAAGAACTACTAACAGTTACTTTAATAGCACAATTTCTAACTAAAATATACTGTGAATTTATATTATCTTGTAAGAGTATTTTCTAAGATTTTTAATGCAGTTGATATAAAAAATATTTTAGTCATCCTCTCCCACTGTGCATTACGTTTTAGCATACTTTTGTTTTTCATTGCTCTTCCTTCCGAAAACATTTCACACATTTGAATATAATGACATCAATTAGAAATATTTTTAGTTTGTGTATTTAAATTTATGCGCATAATATTAAATACTAGAAGCACGCAAATAACACTAACCGTCATAAAAAGTGAAACCCTCATGTTTTGAAATAAACGGTTTTCAATTTTAAATCAAATCTGACCTACTTTTTTATGTTATTTCGGGTGCTAAACAAGTAGGCCATACTGCCGTGTTATCTGATTTGCTAAATTGAAATCAACAACGCAATTTACTCAAGGAAATCTTTCAAAATACTTTTCTTTAACGGCTCTACAATTGATGGCTCTATAAGAGTGCTTTTGGCTGAAATAGTAAACAGAAGACTGCGCTTAGATCTGCTCTTAGTCAGGAATATGGTGCCGAATTTCTCTGACCTGATCTGTCGAACTGGTTGCTAAATATTGCCAACAGCGACTAAAACCTTCATGTGCTAAAAGACCAGAATACGGCACCCTCCTTCATCGGCATTTCTAGAAAAAAGAAAACTGACCAGCAAAATAAAAAGTAATAACGCGTCACAAAAAATAGCGAAGACCGGGGACCTCGACTTACAACAGAACAACACATCCAAATTGTTAAGATTTTAAACCAAAATAATTGTTCTATTCGTCAAACTGATACATTTAAAATTTTATTTTCCGATGAATCCTATTTCTACTTGAATGAGTGTGCAAATAAACAGAATTCCCGCATTTAGAGTCAAGAGAATCCACGAGCTTTTGTCCAAACACTATTCCATTTCATAGAAAATCACTGTTTGATGGCCGACTCATTGACCCGTATGTCTTAAAAACGCTGATGGTCTGCATGTCGCTGTCAATGGTGGACAGTGTAGGAACATGATTTGAAGTTTTTTCGTACCTCAATTACGTGGCATAAGTCTTGCTGACATGTGTCTTTAATAGGAGGGAGCCACATGCCGTACAGTGAGCGCTACAATTGATTTACTTAAAGAAACTTTTGAAGAATAAATAGTTTCACGTAACGGCCCATATAATTGGACACCAAGATCATGGATTGAACCCTATTAGATTATGTTGTTAAGTCCCTTGTCCTCGTCGATAAAGCACAATCAATTGAGCTCATGGAAATCAACTTTCGAAGATTAATCGGTCAATTACGGTCGCAAATGCAGCAAAAAGTTGTTGAAAATTATTCTTTTACAGGCCAGCCGTGGCAGAAATCATATCTAAACTTAAATTTCATAACATTTTCTTTAAAATAGAGCCAATTTCATTGATATTAAAAATATATTTCCTTGTTTTATTAAGACTTAAACTTGTATCACTCTATAAGAAACACCCATTATAGTAAATCACCTCGAACAACGTTTATTTTTGTAGCGCAGTGTAACCGTAAACCGTAACATACAAATTTTCTATTTCATTTGCAATGGAAAATGAGCCAAAATATTATACAGTTTTATTAAAAATTTTCTGGCACATTATTGTTCCACTTCGTTTGCCACCGGACTAGAATACAACAATTCAATGTCAAAGTTGTTTACCACAAAACAAGGGAAACGTACAAAAGCACAACTTAATATTCCATAAATTTGAATGACTGATGGAAAATACACGTCCAGTGCAAGGACAAGTTGGAACAGTCGCCCATAAATCAGTGAATATTTGTTTGCACACGCTTGTTCATTATTAAAAAAATTTTGCATCAATTTAAATAAAAAATTTTTTTTGTGTGATTGTTGCAGTGTACAATAGATGAGATAACATCAGTTTCTGGATTGTAGTGGTTGAGATTATGCGGCAGGGGTTCGATAATTCCATAGGAAAAAATATTTCTTTGCCAAAAGGCCCTTAATATAAGCGTTTATTTTCATATTGATCTCCCTATTTGAGCAACATCTATTGCCACCAAGACTTGTGGGCATTTGTACACTATCTTAACCCTGGATGTTGACTGTCCAGCGAATTGAGAAAGCTCATTTACTCTTTATTATATAATTCTTTTATGTTCGCCCACTTTCTTATCGTTTTTTAAGAATGAAAAAATTTTTTTGTCACATATATTTTTTTTAAACTATTTAATTTTATATATGTGCTGATTCTTTTTCCCCAAAATCTTACTAAGAAAATTCAAAGTGATTGATTGAGGGTTTTTAGCTAATTCCCACGCACATTTTACTGGGGCTAATGCAGATCATCAGGGAACCTTTACCCAACATTTCTCAGAATAACTAAAAATATTTATATCAAACTTCCACTTTAATAAGTGAGAAGTCCAAAACAAATATTAAAGTCATGACAAGAACTCACTGATCACTTTTCCTTTTTCATTTTCTTATGTTTTTATTCTACAGTTGGTTGGCTTTTTAACGACTCTAATTGTAGTTGTAAGCGAAATAAAGAACAACAACAACTAATAATTGTTTTATTTGTATTATTATTTTAATATAATAATTAACTAAAAATATTTTTGTTTATTTTTAAATATGACAATTGTTCCGCTAAAACTATTTTCAAAAATTGTTCATCGATTCAGCGAATCGAAAGACTAACCTTAATGTATCAAAACAAAGAGTAGCCATCCAGGGTTAATGATTATATCCCTTTTTGAGCAAAATATGTTGCCACCAAAACTTATCAGCACTTGCAAACTATCTGAACGAAACAGTCATGATTCTAAGATCATCCATATCTCTCCATGTATTTTATTCTCTCTTTCTGGAGGGAAGGCTGACTTGAAACCGACATCCTGATTCAATTCTTCAAAATTCTGCTAATGAAATATGAAATTGTCTAAATAACGATTTATATTGCTGTTACCGGATTAATGAAATCCACAGGTCTTTAGTGCAGATCATTCGGCTTTTATTTTTATTTCGTTAAAACGATCATAAATGCATGAGTCTTAAGATTTCTTAAGTTCAGTTAACATTAGAAGTAAGTCCAGTGCTCTATAAGTACTAAACGGCAATCCTTGTTTTAACACTAGACGCGACGGTGTATCATTTTTCCCCCACAAGTAAATTATGGCCCATAAGATCTTTGTGTTTTCGTCAAGCTTCGTGAAATTTCACTTTTATACATATTGCAGAATAAAAAGGTAAGAAAATAAAAAAAGGAATAGTGATCAGTGGGTTTTTGTCATGACTTTGATATTTGTTTTAGACTTCTCACTTTTTAAATTGGAAGTTTGAAATAAATATCTTTAGTTATTCTAACAAATGTTGGGTAAAGGTTGCCTGATGATCTGCATTAGCCCCAGTGAAATGCCCATGGGAACTGGCTAAATCCCTCAATTGATCACTTTGAATTTTTTTGTAAACTTTTTGGGGAAAAAGAATCAGCACATAATTAAATTTAAAAAGTTTAAACAAAAATTCTAAAATTCATTAAATTTACTAAAAATTTGTTTCATTTTATAAAACACAGATTTCAGAATATGGGATATATAAAACGGAACAAAGTCGGAACAATGATGTCGTTTTATAAATTTGCCCAATTATTTTCTTGAGTTTATGAACAAAAATTGGAAATTCTTACTGTGTGAAAAGAGAAGACAATTGTGCCAGTGGGATAACCTGTTTAATAAATTGTAACATTATTTTGATAATTGAAACAAAATAAGTTAACCATCCCACTGTCTCTGAAAGAAGCTCTCAAACAAAAGGTTTGGCAATATTACAATAAATTTCGCTTGCAAAAATTTTGATTTTACTATTCTTTCAATATTTTTTAATTTAATTTAATTAGTTTGTGTGGTTTTTCGGCGTTTAGAAAAAGCAAACATATTCTACGACTGCACGAAATGGTTGTAATAGAAATAAAACATTTTTCTAGGAAATCGTTAACAAAAACATTGAAATCTTGTAAAACATTAAAGCAAAAAAAGACAAGATGTCTTAAACATAAATAAATAAATTATCTCACATTCTTTTTTTCTTTCTTTTCTGACGTGCATTGGAAAAAAAAATTGGTTGGTAACAATAAGTTTTTAATTTTAGCCTCTTAACGAGGGTAATTAAAGAAAATTGTATGATTAGAAATCTTCATTTAAATGATATCAAAATATATATAATTAGTTTAAAATGAAAGTACACAGAAAGAAATGTTTGAATCTAAAAACTATTAAATTATTGCAATAATTTAAATAATTAAAAATATAAATTTATATTTACTTGAACATAAAAACGGATGTTATTTATTTTACCAATTTAAAAGTATTTGATATTTCAATCCAACAGCAGTTGCACATAAAAAAAAAATATATATAGAAAACGGTTGACCCTTTTTGTAACCAGGTTCTTATGCTATTCTATGGTTTTGAGCTGTTAGAGCTATTTTAATTTTCAAATATAAAAGAGTCGAGATCACTAATTGACTAGATATTAATTTTTTCCAATTTCTTCGTTCACCATATCTCACCAACGGCTTAACCGATTTTGAACCGGTTTCCTTTGTTTTTTGAATGTCAAGAGCTGATTTGTGGAATCGATCAATTAGGCCGTTAAAAAATTAGACTAAAAGGCACTTGGAAGATATCTTATATTAAATCTTTTCAATTTTTTTTTTTTGAAATCTACCAGTTTGAATCGGTTCCAGGTCAGAGAGATTAAAAACGCTCTTCAGAACAGTGAAGTTTAGGTTTAATTCGGTACAGCCGTTCAAAAGTTATAAAAGAGTCGCATACTTGCACACACCCTCTCACCCACACACACACACACATACACTCAAACATAGTGACTGGCTCTCAAAATTGGTCAGGGAAGCTTCCTGAGACTTCAAAACGCATAGATCTTAAGAGAAATTGGTCTTATCGAAAATGGAATAAAACTGAAGATTTCCCGGTTTTAGAATATTTTAAATTTTCCCATCGTAAGTAAAAAATAAAGAAAACAGTTGACATTTTTTCCGAATTCCTTCGTCCACGATATCACACAAACGGATTACCCAATTTTGACTCGTTTTGCGATCATCAACGTGGTTTTACTAAGTCAAGAACTGATTAATTTGTGACATTGATCCATTTAAAAGTTAAACAACACTTTTAAATATTTCTGATTTATTTGAATATTTTAGTACTTCTTGAAATTTGCCAGTTCGAATCGATTCAAATTTACCGGAAACCTGATACTCTTTGGAACCCCATCAATTTGGTTTGATTCTGTGCAGTCGTTCAGAAGTTATAAGCGGCTCACTTACACACATAAAAAAAAAGACGCGCATATACACGCACTCACACACATACAAATAAATAGTGTAGATCCTTGGAAGTCAAACCGTTGAGATTTGATGAAAACTCAGTTTGTTTACAACGGGGTTGAATAAATAACTTCCCGGTTTTTTGTTTTTAATTTTCAATTTTCTTAGCGGGATGTTAAAATCCAATAAAAAAATGAATGACAACTATTTCTAATTTTCGAGTTGAAATAAAAAATTCTCCACTTATTTTATTGATGAACAACTTTCATTGAATATATATAAAATATTTTGGTTAAGTTTATTTCAATTTTATTTTGCAGTTTTTATTTTCAAATAGAATAAACAAAAATAGTAGAATTCAATTGTAATTGAAATTCAAAAAAGACTGTTTGGCACACTTTTTTCTTAAGTGTATCAGGGACTTCTAAAATTCTTTTCAATCTTATTTTTATATATCAAAATATATAAAATGATTACGAATGTTGAAATTTAATTGAATTAATCGATGGAAGTATTTTGCTTTTACTGTCTCTTATTATTGACTGCACATGGCCCCTATTTCAGAAATGCAATACAAGTCAGTTTGTATGTTTCATTTCAAATATCTGATTGCAATCAGTAACCAAATTTATTTCCACCAAAATTTGAGGAACTTTTTTATTTATTATTGAAGGTAATTGACCATAAGAATTCGTTATTGAAACGAACGACAGCTATTCCTCGTTTCATCGCAAGTGACCGACTTTTTGTTACAACATATTTTTTTGTTGTGTTGCCCATGTAACGGCAAGTCTTTTGGCTATAATGCCAAAAGTAGCGCTTATTTAGAAAAAGGAAAACTATTTCTTTTAATAAAATATATTGTCATTATTTTTGAATATATTTTTTCTAAGAAAAATTGCTCCCAAATGACCACGAAAAAAAAAGGTTATTGAACTCAAAATTTATGTACGAGTCGTTATTTACGAGTATAAAAGCATTTTCCCAAGATCTTTAATACTTTTCATAACCTTTTCACAACTGACAATAGCGATGGGAATCAATCATCTATTTATTCGTATTTAAAAGATTAAAAAGAAACAACTTTAGCTGATTAACAACAACAACAACAACAACAACAACAACAAAATAATACTTTAGCGGAAATTTCTTTGCAACGAATGACATAAGAAGTCAAGTTCACGGTTTTATGTTACCGTCCAACTAGAAGTTACCTTGTGGCTTTTTAGAAAACAAATACTATTTTCATACATTTTGTCGTTGACACCATCATACAGTTGTGGGCAACATAATAGCAGCTATATCTTATTGTATCGATAAGTAAAGATTTTTGCTAAAAAAACAACTATCGTTATCGTCAAATGTAAATAACTTTTATTTTCTGTTGAATGTATAAAAGTGAAGAAATAATTGTTATTTTCGGATTGAAATATTGAATAAAAATTAAAAAAAACTTCTTTTTATTGAAAAATTAAGCTCCAGAAACAATTTCTATTTTCTGAAAAATTAATAAGAAATCAAAAAATAACTTTTACTTTCTAAAAAAAAATTAAAGTCAAGAAATAATTGTTATTTTCTGATTGAAAAACAAAGCTCAAGATATAATATTTAATATGTGGAAAATAAAAACATCAAGAAATAATTCAAAATTTTAACTTTTAAAAATTAAACTAATGAAACAACTTTTATTTTCTGCAAAATAAATAAAAATCAAGAAATAATTGTTATTTTCTGTTCAAAAAAATTAACTCAAGAAATAGTTGTTACTTTCTGACTGAAAAATAAACTCAAGAAACAATTTTTTATTTTCTGAAAAATATAAAAAAATCAAGAAATAATTGTTATTTTCTGATTGAAAAACTAAATTCAAGAAACAATTTTTATTTTCTGAAAATTTTATAAAAATCACAAAATAATTATTATTTTCTGATTGAAAAGTTCAGCACAAGATATAATATATATTTTGTGGAAAATAAATAAAAGTAAAAAAATAATTATTATCTCTTGATTTAAAAACTAAATTCACGAAGTGACTTTTATATTTTGCAAAATAAATGAAAAATCAAGAAATTTTTGTTATTTTCTGATCAAAAAAATTAACTCAAGAAATAATTGTTATTTTCTGATTGAAAAAATAAACTGAAGAAATAACTGAAAAAGAAATAAAAATCAAAAAATAATTGTTATATGCTGATTAAAAAATAAGCCCGAAAAATAATTGTTATTGTTTGAAAATTTAATAAAAATCACGAAATAATTGTTATTTTCTGATTGAAAAATAAACTCAAGATATAACTTTTATATTCTGGAATATTAATAAAAATCAAGAAATAGTTATAATTTTCTGACTGAAAGAAACAACTTCTATTTTTGTAGTTTAACTGAATACCCCTGCTGTTTATTATGCGTCAAATGTTGTCCTTTTTTTAAAATCAAAATCTTTAATGTTGCATCGTGCTGTCTTTTTATGATCTACATTTTTATTTAATATTATTTTGCACGACGCTGTAGGCAGCTCGAATGAGATGGAAGATCTGAAATGAAAGTGCCTTTTAAGTCTTTGCCATTTTGTTGCGAATGTGGTCTGTTTGCAAGACTGAATTGGCGGTGTCTTGTTGTTATTAATTAATTTAATAAAATTATTTTATAATCAATTGATTTGTCATTTTATAGATGTGTGTGTGTCTTTTAGCAAAAATATAATTCCCAACAACCGGTTGTTAACTCTTAATGATAAAATTATTTATTTTTTTTTTCAGTCATATTTCATTTCTATTTTCACAATTCTTCGTTTTTGACGTCATTTGTCGACATGTGCATTTATATATACATATATATATACACATATAAAAATACATGGTCGCCTTTACATAGTAAATATGTACACATCAGTTCGTATTATAAAAATAGAGTAGATATTAAAAAAAAAATTGCCATTCGATTGTGATAAAACTGTTTGCCAGTGTAGTCGACATGTGTTCGTTTGGCACCGCAACCCAGAAATTCCTTCAAATAATGAAATCAAATTTTTCGCTTGAAATGAAACTTGTTTCAAAAATACACTTGAATCATACCCACATGCATGAGTGTAACCCAGCAAACCTAAATGGTTAAGAATATACAACGTGTTGTTGAGAAAATTGTACAATTCATACTGCCGATCACAAAAATTTGTTGAATTTAAAATAATAATAAAAAGATGGTGAAAAGAATTCAATTATCCGATAAGAGAAAAGATGTTTTTTTTACATCGCCTGTGAGATAAATTTTTAGAACACGTCTAAATAATATGGGACGCGAAATACTTAAGAAATCACACCGATAATAGAGGCTAATGTTAAAGTTAAATCACACGATTTTGGGGGCCAATTAATTGGGCCATTTCGTGAAATTATTTTTTCGCAAACGTTTCCTTGATTCAATATATTATAGCGCCCGCTGTGTGGCATGTGGCTCCGTCCTGTTGGAACAACATTTTAGCAAGATTAATGCCAGCTTATTGAGGTACGAAAAAACTTCGAATCATGTTCCTACACCATTCACCATTGACAGTAACATTCTGACCATCATCGTTTTTTAAGGCATATGGGCCAATGACTCCGCCAGCCCATAAAGCGCACCAAACAGTAATTTTCTGTGGAATGGTATGGTGTTTCAACAAAAGCTTGTGGATTCTCCTCATTCCAAATGCAACAGTTATGTTTATTTACGTACCCATTCAATCCGAAATGGGCTTCATCGGGAAATAAAATTTTGAATGGATGAGCTTGACGAACAGAACCAATATTTTGAATAAAAATTTCAACAATTTGCACGCGTTGCTCTGGTGTAAGTCGATCCATAATAAAATGCCAAAGAAAGCTAAACAAAAAGCAACAATCAACTGTTAAATGGATGGTCAAATAAAGCAGTGATGCCAACTCAAAGTTGTAGCACTCTATAAAAAACACCGGCTAATATAACAAAATAATTGGTCACCGTGACACTTCTCGCCATTGACCACAACGTCAGTTGAGTGCAAGAAAAAATTGTTTAATTGGCGTCAATACTTCGTGCGACTGCAGCAACATTCCTTTTGGTACGAAAGTATCTCTACTTGTTCATGGTTTTGAATCGAACTTCCGAACTGTCTGCTCAGTAGACCCATAAAGTCGGTTGTAAAATAAACGAAGTACTTTTCGGGATCCGCAAATAGATTTATTTATTTCGAAGTAACTCCCAAAATTTGGTAGTGTTATTTCCTCATTAAGCTCTTCAGGATTATCCACAAGCCAAACTTAACTGAATCGAAATGTCAACACAATTTGACATTTCTCAGCTGTTAAATCGTAGTTATCGATAACTGTAGCTCTCATGCATCTAAAACAATTCCATTGGAACTGCTGAGTTATTTTGAACAGATTTATTTTAGTATTGCGATGAGATCAAATTAACTTAGATGCTATTCAGCTATTACGTAACTCGGTTTTTGACGTTTTTTAACTTACTACGTTTCCAATATATATAACATTTTATATAGAATTTTTACACTAAAAATTGCTATACTGGGGCCATACATATTTTCATTACTTTTCATTTAATATGACAATATATTTATTTGAAAAACATACTCTGAGTTACAGAGAAGAGGAGAATAGGACAAAGTCCATCTGGTTATTTCATGTTTGCTGGGTTGTGGCCAAAGAAAACACATGCAAATTCAAATGAGAATAAATTAGTTAAACCGTGTTGCCGCATAATTGTGTGCGTATGGAAATAATTAAGTTGTTACCTTTTGAAAACGTTTCGGTAATGCCGCCATATTAACTCATCAGCAGCGTGTATGACTAAATATTATTGAACTTAAAATAATTTGTTCGCTGTGCTTATGACTCGTGGCTCTCTACCCAATAAATATATATTTTTTAGTGCTTAATTTTAATTGTTATACCGTGGAAAGAATACCGATTTAATATGCTTTAAGCGTTAAGGGATTTCCTTAATTGCTGCAGTTGTTAAACAAAATGTGTGTGTTTGTGTGTGTGTGTGTGTGTGTGTGTTCAAAATAAATTACTTAAACGCTTAAATTAACAAAGACAACAGGCAATTAATATTTTTAGTAAATTTAGCCGGCATAAAATTAAAGAATTTTGCCTCATAGATCCAATGAAACGATATTATTGAGATTTTTCTTACAAACTTAATGAAAATTTTATAAAATAGTTCTGTTGGAATTGATTAAAAACATTTCATTGGCTCAACGACAACAATATTTTTTGTCTTTTTAGAAACTCTTTTTTCTTTAAAAATACAAATATTCAGTTCATGTTTAAAAATATTTGAAATCTATTCATAAATACAATTGAATTGAATTGAAAATTTTGAATTTCATTGTATCTACGAAACGTATTCGTTGTTTTAATGACAGTTTCGTCAAAATCCTGACAGTCTATTACAAAAAATACATCAACAGTTTCTGATTCAGTTGAATGGTTGTCAACCAAAAAGTTATTCTGTATGAAAATTTTAATGCAGCAGTGAAATGGTTTCATTGTATTAACGATCCTGCTTAACTAAATCAATGACAAACACAAAATTAATTGTTGTGTTTTCTAATAACTTCAATAATTATGCTTTTGCTTACTAGTTCTGGAATAGTTTTTTTTTTTAAATTCATTTATAAGTTGAGAGGTTTTTTTATTTAAAAATTAAATTAAAGTCCATTGATGATGTGGTGGAAGAACCCATGATATGCAGCATAAAGACGTGCTTGACCACACAATTAAAAAATTAATTGTTTATTTGAAAAATTAACCGAGAAAAAGCTGAAATAAATTACATTTTATTACGCTAAATAATCGGCTTTATGTGGTTTTATCAGTGAATTAATTTCGTAGTATCAGTGAAATTATTACATTAAATAAATGCAATTATTTTATTCTATTGATTAAATTGTTTCCTTATCTTAATATAATTGTGCTGTTGTATTCACGAAACTAGTTCGTAGTATCCACGAAAGTAGTTAATTAGTTTGACGAAGTTTTCATTTAACTAGTTTTAAAGAAACTGGTTTCATTAATCCAGCGAGGAGCGACGCTGGTAGAATTTTAATGAAATTTTTTATGGCGTTAATTTTGAAGGTATTAAATTTATTTGAAGAATTACTTCATTGATCTAATTTTAACGCAAGTGAGATCAGAAGGCCACAGAAGGCGTTTTTACGTTCGGATTTCAAGCATATTAAATTAATATATTTAATATTAATAATTTTTCGAAAAATGTTTTTAACTCAGAAAGACATAATTCATATTCATCAGCTTTTATAAATTTATTTTACACAACAGAGCGGAATAGATGTTTTCAAAAACCGCTGCACTTTCATTGCTCTTATTATGGCGTAACTTTATTTATTATCTAGACTCTTTAATTTTAATTATGTATTGATTCTTTTTCCCTCAAATCTTACTAAAAAGTTCAAAGCGATCAATTGAGGGGTTTTAACTAGTTCCCATGCGCATTTCACTGCAGCTAATGCAGATCATCAGGGAACCTTTACCCAACATTTGTTAGAACAACTAAAATATTTATTTCAAACTTAATAATAAAAATATTTATTTCAAACTTAATAATGTAATAAGTGAGAAGTCTAAACCAAATATCAAAGTCATGACAAGAACTCACTTATTTGTTATCATTTAATCGGCGGCTCAGTTTAATGCGATTTCAGTTCTCTTTTGTGTCAATTTTATTATGAAAAAAGGATACGAGAGTTATATCAAACCAATGCTAACACCTCGTTTGACTTTATTGAATATTTTGTTAAAATTTTTGTTTCATATTTCTTAAGTGAAATTCATTTGGTTTGAATTTTTTTATAATTTGATAACCTGAAACTGATGCTGAATTAAAAATACTTTTGGAACAATTAGCCTGTGGAATTAAAATTAAATTTTATATAGAAATATAATGTTGATTTCTTTTATAGAAAATAATGCAACATTTTTCACACTTTTGAACAGAAATGGCAACATTTTACCATTTCAAAATAAGAAATTTATTAGAAATTAGTCGAACATTTCTAACGAAAAATAATTTCAGCCTTAAAACTTTTCCAAACTTCCACTTTTTGGAAAATAAGTGAAAAGATGTTACATGTTGAAAACGCCATTAGACTTGATTAAAATTACTTACAATTAGTTTCTCTATAATTTGAATTAAATATTTTCTTTTTGGTCTTGGATTAGTACTCAGTGAATAGCAGCCTGTTTAATGCTGCTGTTATCCGCTAAAGAGAGCACCCTTTTGATAAAATTCAGTGGTAGTAAAGCAAATTTGCATTCTACAGGCTTGTAGTTGCGGCAACTTTCGAAATAGCAGTCGGAGTAAGAATGAGGGAAAAAGAAATTTTCAGTTTATTTCGTATTAAAAAATTAATAAATTCGGGACAATGAAATTTCGTTGAACAATAATTGTTTACTGCAGCAACTTAAGCGGCATTTACTGCCACTTTCACAATCCCATTCTTATAAATTCTTTTTCATAAGAATAGAGCCGTTTATCAATAAAAAATTATCCCAAAAATTCTTTCATACGCTCATTTTATATTGTCGTTGGATAAATTAAAAAGCTTCTCCTCACCAGTCTCGTGGTAAAAAAGGCCAGTGATGAATTACTTTTTAATCAGTTGTTTTGTAGGACTGTGTAAAAATTATCATGTTTTACACATTAAACTTTGAACCGTTTATTTTTTGTTGTTGTATATCAGTCTTAAGATATTTATGCCAATAATGAATTAGTTTTGCATTCTCATTTGTTTTGCATTCACAAAACGAAATAAATTGTTGTACTTTTTCAGAAAACAACAAAAACATTAATAAAAATCACATACAAATGAAAAATTGAGCAGATAAAATGCGCACATTAAAATTTTTGATTTGAATTTTCTGCTGGCTTTAGTCGAAGGAAACCTTTTGCTCAAAACGAAAAAGAAATTGTAAAAAATAGTTGACATTAAACACTGCAAAGAGAAGCAGCATTTTGCAAGAAAAACGAAGGGAACGAAAGAAAAGTTTTTAAGACAACATAAATTAAGCAAATAAATTTCAAAAATTGTTGTGAAATTATAACATAAAGTCAGATAAATTGTTGTTAATATTTAGCCTAAGAAAGCGTAACAAAATGATAGCGTTGCTAAAACCGCACAAGTTGATAAGTTTCACAATTTCTCAGACCAGATTATATAAGTCGTTACATCTGGTGAAAATATATTCAATTTAAAAAGTGACCTTCTTTGAGAGATTTAAAAATAAAATTATTTAAATTGTTAGCAAAATGCCAGAACTGAAGCGCAGCATAAGCCGTCTGTCCATGATAGTGTTTCGTGCCACACACTCAAGTGAGCAAAGTTGGCGTGAGGAGCTGCTAAGGTACGACTAATTACATTAAAAAAAAAAAAAAAACAACAAGTAAAGAGTTGCTTTTCAAATGAACAAGAAACAATAACAATTTAACTTAATTTATAATTTTATGACCCTAATTAATTAATTTAAAAAATCATAAGCCTTTTAAAAATATACAGTCATAATAAATACAGTCACGCATACTGACATGCGTGAAAAGCGGGATTCATGTTGACAATTTGATTTGGATTGAATAAAAAAAAGTGTCATTGAAGTAATTTATTTTGCAAGGTTTTTTGTAAAACTTTGACAATTTATTTTTAATTCGATATGCTTTATTTGTTTTATTACGGTGGCTTAATTTAATTGGATTACGAAATGATCTGCACAGTAGCACCGCCAGCCAAACATTATGGTAACAACGTTTGTTTAAAAAAAAGATTGAAAGTGATTTCAACTTACGATTGTTGGATACGTCAAAAGACATCCTATTTAAATAAACGTAGTTTAAGAATCTTATTTATTTTTTTTACAGGCTTTCGAAGCACTTTAAACTAAAAAATAAACAGAGTTTCCATCAACTAAAATAACAGGCTTTTTAGAGAAATTCAAGGCTAATAATATTATAATGAGACATGCCCTGATATTTTTATATTATTGAGAATTGACGTTTTTGAAACCTTTTAATTTTAATTATGTGCTGATTTTTTTTCCCAAAATCTTACTAAGAAATTCAAAGTGATGAATTGATGGATTTTGATTAGTTCCCATGCGCTTTTCACTGGGGCTAATGCAGACCATCAGGGAACCTTTACCCAACATTTCTTAAAATTACTAAATAAATAGAGTTTCAATGAACTAAAAAACAGGCTTTTTAAGAAAATTAAATTAAAATAATTTAAACCTTTTTTATTTAAAATAACTGACTATTTTCTTAAATATATATAATAATAATAGTAAAAAGGGGGAATTGAATTAGTGAAATAAATAGTTATTTCAAAATAAACTTGAAATAAACATGAATCGAAATACAAACAAAATTATTTCAATTTACGGTTGTAGGATAAAAAATCACACTTCTTAAGAAACTCAAACTAAAAAGCTAAAATGGAATTTTAAAATAAATTTTAAAACAATAACAAACTTATATAAAAAAATTATTGTGAAAAAAAATCATCCGACGCTCGATTTACGAAACAAAGGGCACAAAGCGCCCGCGTTTATTTTTTGCAATAATGCTTGAATTTTATTTCATTTTTTTTAAATTTATTTTTGAATTTTGGATTCGAGTTTCTTAAAAAACGAGTTATTTTTTCAACTTTATTATTCTCAACTCTTGTATGTATTTTAGTTTAATATGTTTCAAAAGCGTGTAAAAATACTTGCACATTATAAGCAGATAAGAACAACTTAGCACGTTTACAATATGGCGCATGAGTAACATTTTAAATAATAGAAAGTATACGCCTGGAAGCACAATACAAACGAATTCGATACAAACAAACAAGTGAAGCTGAGGAAAAGCGTTTAAAAAAACACTTTTAAAACACTAGGAACTCGTGGCGGTGGTTTATAGTATTCCAATTAATTTAAAAAAAATTTATTGTAAAACTTTTACTGTTGATGATTCAGTTTAAATTTTGACAATGTTGCAGTTTGTTTCACAAAATATTAATGTAACATATTGATTTTAACGGTTCGACGATGAACGGGAGTCAAGTGTGTCATTTGGTTTTATTCATAAAAGCAATAAAATTTTATAAATTTTTATGAAATTTTTTGGGTTTCCTTTTAAGAAATCAAAATAAAGTTTTTAAAACTCCTAGACTGGGCTTAAGAGGTCCCAGTTAAACTTGGTTCCGTTAAACTAAGTTTGTATACAAAATGTTGACGGGGAACATTTTACTTTTGCCCAAAAGGCTGGTCTTTAATGAAATAATAAAAAAAAACAAATACATTTCGCTGAAAAAATCAAACTAACATCAGTTTCTTTTCTAGAAAATAGTGCAACATTTTTCACACTTTTTAACAGAAAATGGCAACATTTTGTCATTTAAAAATAAGAAATTTATTAGAAATAGATCCAACACCGCTCATGAAATATAAGTTCTGCTTGAAAACTTTTCCAAACTTCTACTTTTTAGAAAATAAGTGAAAAAATTTTACATGTTTTTTAGAAAAGAAAACGCCTCAAGTTTAAATTTAATCTACATACATCCAGAGGAAATTGCTTCGCCATCAAAGGGTTAATTATAAACGTTGTTTTTCCTATTGCCTCCACTGTGCACAGTAAAAGTAATTTTTAAACTTTTTTATTATTTAAATGTATCTTCTAACGCTGTAGGACGTTCTTGTACGTTTTTGAATAAAAACAATTGTGTAGGAGTACTTGAGACTTTTTTTTTTATCGTTTACAATTCGCAAATGAACAACAAAATTTAGAATTTTATGAATAAAATATTTTTCTTTATATTCAAGTAGAGCTTAACAAATATTTATAATCTTTTTTTAAAGTAACATGACGATTTTATTTGTTGGAAAAGTACTGAAATTTAAATATTTGCTTAGAAATCGATGTGGAGCACTTAATTTAAATTAAAAGAATAATAACAATAATTATAATAATAACAACAATAATAATAAAATAATAATAATAATAATAATAATAATAATAATAATAATAAGATAATAACAATAAGAAAAAAACAGTTGGAGTATTCAAATTAACCGAAATTTGCAGGGATTATGCTGGATGTTCCAATACTATTTTTGATTTCTTTAGTTTTTATTTTCGTGCTGATTCTTTTTTCTCAAAGTTTTATGAAAATTCCAACTGATCAATTGAGGGGTTTCAGCTAGTTCCCATGCGCATTTCACTGGGGCTGATGCAGATCATCAGGGAACCTTTCGCCAACATTTCTTAGAATAACGAAAGATATTATTTTAAGCTTCCACTTTAATAAGTGTTGGGCAAAGGTTCCCTGATGATCTGCATTAAAAAGGTTTAAAACGCCAATTCCCAAAACATGTACTGAAACTTTTTTATATCTATTTTTAAAGCGTTATTTTAGCCAAAAATAAATTTAATTTTATCATTGTATTGCTTGAAGGCTAATCATATTATAATGAAACATACTCTGATTCTTTTAATACGCGTAGAACCGTGTAAAGAGAAAATAAAATTTCAGTTGGTTGTTACACATGAAACATTTTACATTTATAGAAATGACCTCGTATATATAATAACAGTTAAATATTAATTTGTTTTCAAATATTTCGCATAGATTTTACTAAAAAGTTTTTGCTTTATAAAACACCAGCGCACAAGCAAATTAAAAAACAAACAAATACAGGCAATGCTCGTTAGAGCGAATCCCACTTTAACGAGAATCCCATACAACGAACAACGACAATAATATTACAAAACAAATGCTGTAAAAAAAAGCGAACAACAAGAAATAAAAATAATATCTAAAATAAGGCCGAATTCATATTCAAGAAAAAGTCGTTCCATTAGGTTTTAAATATGATCATTTTTAACAACAATTTGCCGCGATTTCTATCACTACAGTTTTAAGTGTCAAAGTGAATGATATAGAGACGTCTGGCGTGAATACAAGACCGATGAAGACCATGGCACTGATAAGACTGCAGAATTTTCTGTTGTCACCTACTCAGAATTAAGACACGTTAATGCAAACACTTGGGGGATGCTGCTGACTGAAGTAGTAAAAAAACAAGACAACGAGGCCTGAGATCTCGAATTCGACTTTGCACTCAGTCATGAATACGGTGTGAAATATTTCTGACCTGTTTTAAGGCAAGACTAAGTAAATTGTTACCAGTTTGTTTTAATGAAGAAGGCACAGCACTGGTCCCTGAACATTTCTGACAGCGATTAACACCGTCACATACTAAAAGAAAAGAGTACAACACCCTTCATCGTTGATAGTTGTAACCAAAAATTTACCAGAGAAGTAAAAAATAAAAACTACTGTAGCAAAAGCAAAAGGCCTTTTGGGTCCTTTTAACCCTATCCCCTTTCTAGTTCTGGCACAATGTCCTGCATTTTTTGGGGGCCATCTAGGCCAAGACAAAAAATATATAAAGTCGTGTTTAACTCTCTCACTTAAATCGTGTTTCCAGCTTTCAAGGTCCGTAGAAGCCCCATTTAAATCTTTATCTTTTCTAATTGTTATCGAAATTTATCGTCATCAAATGAAGTTTATAAACGAGGTGGACATAAAAAAATAAAATTTAATTCAGCTATAAAAACGTAAGAAACTAAAAAAAGGAAAAGTGATAAGTGAGTTCTTGTTATGACTTTGATGTCTGCTTTAAGCTTCTCACTTATTTAAGTGGAAGTTTGAAATAAATATCTTTAGTTATTCTAAGAAATGCTGGGTAAAGGTTCCCTGATGATCTGCATTAGTAAAATGCATATGGGAATTAACTAGCACCCCTCAATTGATCACATTGAATTTTTTTAGTAACATTTTGGGAAAAAGCAATCAGCATATAATTAAAATTAAAAAAAATTTGATTCCTTTAGGATACAAAAAAGATATATAGATAAAATTTGTGGTTTCAATGAAAGCAAATAGACGTGTTTTATTGCCACAAACGGAATTGTCGAGATTAAAAAATATTCTGTCATTAGATCAGTATGATTCACCATTGTAAATAAGAGAGCGAATAAAATGTTTATGTTGCCGTGTGAACATGCTGCTAGTAAATTGAGAAACACAAAAATACATTCGTACCTTCCTTTGTTCGTTATACCGGTACCCAGCGGTACTTGTGGAATTAAATCAAATACAAGATAATATTTTTTTGCTGATTGCTATACACTCGCACATTGAAACACAAATAAACAAAAATTTCAAATAAGTATCAAAAATTCAGGAAATCGATTATTGATTACACTGTGCAACACATATTTTTGGTAGACCGATCCTAAATATCTAATAAAAAAGATTAAAAATATATTGATTCTTATATTTGGTATATCCAACATTGAAAACAGCGACCTCTTGATATAATTTGAAGTCTAAATTATGGACACCAGTATACCAAAATTACAAATTATTAATTTAAATTAGTTTCTTTTCTTTATATATATATATTCACAATATTGTGTTTGTGCGAGGCACACTTGGCAAATATTTCCGATTTATCTTCATGATTCTTAAACAAAACAGTTTCATATAAAAATAGCAGTCAGTAGTACAGAAGCCAATATTATTGAAAACCAATTATCTCAATAAGTGCAATAGGTTTTTCTGTTGTATTTAGTGGTTACGTTTTTTGGCCAAATAGTTTCCCTAATGCGACCACTCCTTAAGACCTTTTTATGGAACTCGTATACTCCAATATTTTTAAAAACATCGGGTGTAGTTTAGACATTTTTAACAAAATAATGTTCAAATAATCCCATAAAAAATTAAAGTTATTCTTGTGCTCGAACTAGAAACAAAT
Organism: Linnaemya vulpina; assembly: GCA_963675445.1. Lineage (NCBI taxonomy): Eukaryota > Metazoa > Arthropoda > Insecta > Diptera > Tachinidae > Linnaemya > Linnaemya vulpina. The sequence continues at coordinate 92,915,164 of OY776277.1, forward strand.
TTGAGAGCTAATGAAACCTAAATAGTTGACACCTCAATAAACGTGTCGTTGTGTTGCAGATACACCTCATAAGATCATGAGAGATTTTCCAGTTTACAATGAAATAAAAATAATTAAACATCGTTTAAGATCATAAATGTTTTGGAATTATTCCATTGAAACGATACTGTTGAGATGATAAAAAGGAAACGATCTTGTTACGGTGGGCTAAAATATAACATAAAGGTATATAACCCGCGATATCTGTGGCCTTTTTGCATCATTTGCCAGTAACACACTTATAAAATGACGATAAATAAAATGCATGCAGCCTTTTAGTTTATATATTTAGCGTTAAACACAATAACGACAGCAGGCTACACGAACACCGACTACAAAAGTTGTTGGCTACAATCGTCGCCGCGTAGTCAGCTACTTAATTATTTTTAGAACGACACCACCAAATCAATAACCTTGAGTTGTTGTTTGTAGTCGAATTCTCTTCATATGCCAGTGTAGCCGCTTTCATGTGGTTATTCCAATAAAATATATTTAAAGTCCAGCACATGTGACAAGAAATCATTTCATTAGCTTGGAAATATAGTTTGTTGTTTCTTTTTGTATAATAAAACAGCATGTTTTCAAGTTTACAAATAGTTATATATATTTATATTATACTGGCAATATTGCATCTACTCATTGTCGCTCACCAAAATAGAAATTTATTAAATTTCTCTACAACCACAAAAACAGCAGGGACAACTACCAGTAGCCGTGTTGTCTGTTGTAGTAAAAATAATCATTCTCATATACGCACACGTATTCTATTTTTGACAAGTTGTAGTCTGCAGTATGCTGTCGTTATTGTGTTTAATGCTTAAATGACTCTCAAAGCTCTTAAGAACTAAGAAACTTTTAGACTTTTCTTTTGGTAGAGGGGCAAAATATATAGAACAAAACATTGTGACGGCTGTTTTTCAATTCCATGGACAATTTTCGTACCGATTACTAGGATTTGACAGTTACAAATGTCAAACTGTGTTGACATATTTATTCAATAAGCAGTTGAAAGTCATTGTAGGCCGGTTAATTCTACAGCAAACCCTCCGAATGTGGAAATTTATTTTCCAAAAATGAAATAAATAAAAAATATATTTCAAAAAATTTAACCCCATAATTGAAAATGGGTCTCATCGTTAGGATGATTTTCTTGTTTTCGTTAAGTTTTCCAAACAGCCATTTTTCATTATTAAAATTCCTCGTTCAGGAGTGAAGCATTACATACGCAAAATTTCCCAACTTTTAACTAAAAAATATCAAAGGATGACAATTGGCTGCCTTATATTTCATTACTTGCACTCAATTTACTTCCTAACCTCAAATTTGCCCACCCCGTACTTGTTTGCTAATCAACTTTTAAGCAGCATTTGTTTTCTGCGAATAATTAAAAAAAATTATTTATAAACAAGATTCTAGGAAATCTTAATCTAAACCGGTGGATGGTTTTGTAATTAATTAATGTTGTGTTAAGCTTAAAATCTCATTCTATTATTTAATTTATGCGTTGTACAACAACTAATCAACGTGCACAACAACAATTCAAATAAACTGCAGCAGGTTTTGTGTGACACTGAATTAAGGGTATTCACTTAATATGAGTATACGGGCATATCATTTTAGTGTGAAATGGGAAAATATAATTCAACTTCAGACTTGCTATTTATCGACATATCGTTGGCATACAGTAGAAAGGCCTGAAATCGTATATTTCACAAAATTGTGAAAAGATATTCAGTGATAGAAATACGTTTCAATACAACTCGGGACAAAAAATTTGTGCAAGACTTTCAAAAATAAAGTTTTTCCAAGATTTTGCTGACTATAATTATGCCTTCATACATTTAAATAAAAATAATAATAAAAAATATAAAAATTATAAAAATAAAGAGAAAAATAAAAGAAAAATAAAAGAAAGATAATACAAATATATTAAACAAAAACTATCTGATGAATTTCAATTTTCTTAAACAAGTCTTATTTACGCAGGAGTTCCCCTTGTGTCTGTTGCAAAGCAGTACCCCTCGTATATAATACACCTGACTCAGCGTTTTTTCGACTATTCGATGGTGTTCTGATAAACTCCTCTTGTGTGTCCTTATATTCTTTCAGCGTTTCTTTTTTGATATCCTAAATCATCGCAAAACTCCGCTCTTTCATGGAGTTCTTCAATCCTGGAAACAGGAAAAAGTCTCTGGAGGCCAAAACTGATTACAGTGGCTGAGACATGATTACGGAGTTGTTTCTGTTCACAAAATACTAACAGATAAATACAAATGAGTTCCTTTGAAGGCCTTTTCAAGCCTGGAAAAATGCGAACAGTCAAGGACGAGTGAACAACTGCATGGTTTTGATGCAAAAGCCATGAATACACACTTCAGGATGTTTTTTATTTTGTTTCTTTCATTTTATTCTCGCAAGAGGCGAATAACTTCAAGAGCACCTAAAAAGAAATGTGCGAGTAAATGGGCGAGTAAACTCTTTATACTGGATCGAATTCGACGTGTTGAACTTGGAATACCAGGACTCTTCTATTGGGACTATTGGAATCATGCCTCGATTTCATAGTCATGTACCGATGATTCGTCAAATGTTAAGATCCTCTTAAGGATATAGCGATGGCCATTAACGCCACTTAGAGATTCGCTTAGGAGCAACTCCGTCATAAGCAACTTCGCGGTCTTCCTTATAAAACATCTGTAAGAACTTCCCTGAAAACTACTCCCCCATTTATTTAGTGAACACGGACACCCTTTTCTTTTTTGACGGATTATTCAGGAAAATCAAAGCCCTACAAATTAATTAAAATTTCTGGCGGCATTTATTCTCTAAACAAAAATCTTAAACAAACTTCAAAACAATAAACAAAAACAGTTGTTTATTTAATTTGAAATTGTTTATAGAAAAAAAAACTTTTTTTTGTCGTTCTAGACGAGTATCTAAAACTACAAATCGCACATAAATCTAATAATCAATTATTATGACTTAATTAGGCATTAATTAAATAAAACTTAACACGAAATATCTGTACAAGTTTGCACGAATTTTTCTTACGTTTGAAATTTATTAAAAACAATTACAAGAAGAAGAAAAAAACAACTTATCTCATAAACAACAAATTAACGAAAGTTGAAGGAAATTAGGCAGATCATTCATTAAGTTTTAGAGGGCTATTAAAATAAATTTTTAAATTATTTGACGTCAATCGATGGTGCTAAAAATTTGCACAAGTTTGTCGATGAAAAATTGTCCGTTTTGTGATTTTTCATATTTTTGTTTTGTTATTAAAATTATTAAAAATAATTTCGGCGGGAATACTGATTTTGGCACACTTGCCAAAGCACTTGCGATAACAATAAATTTTCAAATGTTTAGCATTTTGTAACGAATAAATAAAGTTAAAATTAAAGTGTATATAACGTACATGGACCAGTGATCATAATTATGTACCAGGCATGGTTGCAGGGGTAGGGTAAAGGTTATAGTCCCCCACCCTCGCCCCAATATCGAATAAAATTAGTTGATTAAACTTCAATTATCAATGAAACGTGTCTTATTTTATGGAAAATTTTACCAAGTTCAAAATGTCAAATCGCATCCACGCTTGTGATGCACACGTTACTAAATGATCCTCCCAACAACAACAACTAGTTATTACATTAAACGTCAGGAGAGAGTTACTGTCCAATTGGATTTGAATGTTGTTAATATTGCAATTGGAAAGCATTTCTTTTTAAACTGGATTACATATTTTTGTCCTTGAAATATACGAGGTCTATTCAAAATATAAGTTGAAGATTGAAAGGAATTTATTTACACTGTTTCCGCTATTTAATATGATATACAATATACTATATAATATAATATAATAACGACGATTTTCTGTATTAAAAAATTTGCAGAAAACTTTGTAAGAAAAGTGAAACTAAATAGTCAGAAGCTAAACTGCTAAATGAGAAAATTTTACGAGTAGCACACGCTTTTCAAAGAAGGTCAAGGTGATGTCCATGACGATGGTCACTCTGCTTGTTTTAGCTCATAAAGAACCGATAAAAATGTTGATAAAATTGAATGATTGAAACGCTATTAGAGAAACTTTAGAAAATGTCGGTTGGGTCATGTCATACAATTTTGTCGGAAACTTTGGGATTTAATGCAGTGACAGCGAAAGCGCTGAGAATCGGTCAGGGATTATTCAATGACGTCAATGGTGATCCAGTGCCTCGTTTCTGTAACTGAAGTGAGAATATCTCGCATGGAAAAAATTGTCGTCACTCTGTGAAACACAGGGTGAGTCAGGGTATATATCTTAATGCATTTATAATTTTGTTAAGTTTTTATAAAATAAATATATTATTCTATGGACAAACCTACAATAAAAAGCCTGACAACCATAATCATTAAGTTTTTCGATGCGAGAATTTCTCACTTCAGTTACAAAAACGGGGCTCAGATTTGCTTTAAAACCTTCTAATTAATAAGGAATCATGGGTACGGGGTTATGAAATTAAATTTCATCATTCCAATGAAAGGGTGCAGGAGACGCATGAAAAAATAAAAAATTTAAAATAACATAATCATGCCAAGCAGCTGCTCTGCGCTGGCAATACAAAGACAAGGTCTGGAAAAAACAATTCGTCTACTCATTTGCTTTTTTGTAACATTTTGCCCCAAAACTACAACATCATCATGCCCAGTAGTCACCAGATTTTGGCCCCCTGCGGGTTTTTTTGTTTCTGAAATTGAACAGATCCTGGAAAGGATGATATTTTTTGACAACTAAAAAGGTAAAACTAGAAATCGCTGAGGGAGATCAAGCTGACACTAAAAACTGCAAGTCAAAACTTCTTTGACGAATGGAAAAATCACTGAAACAAACCTATAACATTTTCTTTTCTAGAGAACATGTTACATATTTTCATGTACTTTCTAGAAACAGGCGGTTTGTAAAAGTTTTAAGACAGAAATTATTTTTCGTGAGCGGTGTTGGATCCATTTCTAATAAATTCCTTATTTTTTAATGGCAAACTGTTGTCGTTTTCTGTTAAAAAGTGTGAAAAATGTTGCATTATTTTGTAGAAAAGAAATCGACAGTAATAGATCCGAGGGGATCTATTTTGGCACATGGGAAAAAATTTCTGAATAAATAAATAAATTTTGAGTAAAATAAAAATTTACTGTTACTTTTTGAACAGATCTCGCATAGATAAAATTTTGTTTAGATCACTCTACTACTGACGCTATTATATATTTTTTATTTATTTATTTTTTTTTCAAAGAATCTAAAGGAGAGTATCTTATTTTTGCTGTAGTTGTCGTATTTTGAAAGCCATGGATGACAAAAAATTATGTCATATTTTTATGAAAAAAATATTTTGTTTAGATATCGATTTATAGAAAACATGACAGCATTTCCTGTTTATATTTGGCGATGTGGTTGTATGTAAACGAATTTAGTCAACTAAAATATAAACGAACACAAAAAATGCACAACAATTTTTATATTTGGAAAGATAAGTTAACACTCTTGTATTTGTTTTCGCTGATAAAGTGCGTGTCAAGCTTTTTTTTATCTATTTCACAGGAATCTAAACAGTCTAATTTGTTTAGTTGTTTTATTATTAAATTATGTTGATTGATTTCAAACAACTTTTTAATATGTTTAGTGCGTTTTAACAAACATGACTTCTTTTCTATGAAAAAAAAAGAACGTTTGATTTTAATTAATTGTTGCTTTTGTGTATTTGGATAATAAATATTTTAGGGATTTTATAACTTATTTTATAAAAACAAAAAAAAAAAAATCATATGTTATTTATGATGAAAGTGCAGTGGCCTTCGAAAACAACTGTTTTGCTGTAATGTGCTTATGTGTTTTCACACTGTCATGTTTTAAGTGAACTGTGTATCAAAGCCTGTATTAACCATACAAAATGGATTTTTGAACATCAACTTAAACCAGTTTTGAATTGGTTTTATGTCGGTTTGGCAACATGGTTTTTGTAAGTGCCAAATAAAGTGCTGCCAAGTTGTATATTGGAAATATCTGATATTATTTAAACAGTGCACTGAAAAATAATAATAAGTATAACCTGTTTAATTTTAATTATGTGCTGATTCTTTTTTTCCCAAAACCTTATTAAAAACTTCAAAGTGATCAATTGAGGGGTTTTAGCTAGCCCCCATGTGCATTTCGCTTAGGCTAATGCAGATCATCAGGGAACCTTTACCTAACATTTCTTAGAATAACTAAAGATATTTATTTCAAACTTCCACTTTAATAAGTGAGAAGTCCAAAACAAATATTAAAGTCGATTCCCCAAAATCACTTTTTTTAATTTTATCCCACTGTGCACTGCTAGAATACACGCTGTAGGCTATAAACTTATTTCCATGGCTCTTGTGGCATGTTAAAATAATATGATTTTGTCTACTAATTTTATTAATAGATAACAAGGAAATACTAAATTTATTTATTTGCAAATTATAAGATAAATTGTGCGAAATATTCAAACTTATTGTTGGCGAAATATTTTTTAAAAATTGTTTTCGCAAATATGTTATCATTTTTAGCAGCTTCATTTCAATTTTATAGAAGAATATATTACTTAATATAAGATAAATGAGTAACAGGAGTTGCTATTTGGTTAAGAAATCAAGTCCACAATTATATTTATAACGAATTGTTTAAATAACTTTGCAACAATTCAAATAACTTTACAGAATTTTTTTTAGTAAAGTATTTTATTGAAATACTGATTAAAATATAATACAGATAATATTTTTATAAAAAAATCAGCGATTAACTAAAGGTTGTTTTTCATAGAGTAATACAAGTTTAAATCAAAATAAAACATAAAAATATGTTTATGTTTATTGCACAGAAAACTTTATGACATTAATGTTTAAATAGTGATTTTCTGTGGACAGAAGCTTGTGGACTCTCCCCACTCCAAATACGACAATTCTGTTTATTTACGTAACAATTCAACCGAAAATGGGCTTCATCGGAAAATAAAATTTTGAATGGACGAAATGCACGATAAGTTTGACGAACAGAACCATTATTTTCAATAAAAATTTCCACAATTTGCATGCGTTGCTCTGGTGTAAGTCGATCCGTAATAAAATGTCAAAGAGAACTAAATAATAAGCAACTAACAGCTGTTAAATGGGTGGTCAAATAAAGCAGTGATGCCAACTCAAAGTTGTATCACTCTATAAAAAACACCTTATATAACTATAATGTAAAAAGTGTTTATATTAGATTGTCACATCTTTTAGTTGACATCACCGATTCAACAGCTGATAATATGCTGTGAAATTTCATTATGACTCGAATTACACTAGAGCAACGCGAGCAAATTTTTAAAACTTTTTATCAAAATACTTGTCCTATTTGTCAAATTCATCCATTCAAAATTTTATTTTCCGGTGAACCCGGTTTCTGGCTGAGTGGGTACGTAAATAAGCCGAACTATCGCATTTAGACTGAAGAGAATCCATAAGCTTTTGTCGAAACACCATTCCATTTCACAAGAAATCAGTGTTTGGTGCGTTTTAGGGACTGGTGAAGTTTTTGATTGATATGTCTTCAACAACGATGATGGTCAGAATGTTACTGTTAATGGAGGAGGTCATAGGAACACAAAGGAGCCACATGCCACCTAGCGGACGCAACAAATGATTTACTTAAAGAAGCTTTAGATGAAAAAATTATATCACGAAATAGCCTTATTAAGCGGCCATCAAGATCCTGTAACTTAACTCCATTGAATTATTTTCTTTGTGATTATGTTAAGCAGCTTATGTACGTCGAAATATCACAAACAATTGATTACCTGAAAATTAATATTCGAAGAGTTATCGACGAAAAACTTTTGTCACTCTATAAAAAACATCCATAATTTTGCCAACAATTATTAACGAATTCTTAACTCTTGAATAATAATTTGTTACTTTACAAATGCAATGACTGGTGGGAAATTTTAAAGTCATTTACATAATATATTCAGTTAATAATATTTTCAGTAAGTGCCTTCGTTCTTTAAGTTCTTATCATTTATAATTGCGTTGGAATACAGACAATATTACAAAAGCAAAAGGCTTTAATGAAAAGAAATTAATGTCAATGAGAGAGTTAGAAGAGAAATACTGTTCTTGTAAAAAATAATGATTTAAATAAAGAGTTAAGAATATAAAAAATAATAACTATAAAATATATGACCTGGAATGATAAACGGCCGTAGCGAAGTTTATGACTGTTAATACGACCCATAAACATGATGGAATTGTTATCTTGAATTAGGGGAATCAAAAGATTGCGATACAATTAATTGATTGACAGACATATTTTTACATTAACAAGGGCTAGACCAGGAGGGCATGATAAGAGAAATAAGAAAAAAACCCGTGCAGTGGACTGAAGGAATGAATTCGTTGAAAATAAGTCCAAAAAGGAGTTGTTAGTTGCATAGTAAAATTTATGTTGTTCACGTTTTATGTCGGTTACATTTGACAGTTGTAAAGTAGGCATATACAAACAGGCAAGAGAGTGTAATAATTTCCATAATATTTTTTATCAATAACAGGTCTGTTAAAATCAGCGTGAATTAATTCAGAGACTTTCCAGTTGTGTTGCTCAAATTGGACAATTATTACGACGCCTAGATGCTCGACTCGAACAGGGAGCGGCAGAGACAGGATGTGTCGCTCGGTCTAGAATATCGCAGCTGTGGCTGCTGATGTTGCTGAGAACAAAGAAGCTTCAGCTAAAGGAAGTAGAACGAAAGTTAAGTCCTACTGATCCTTCTAGCTCTCAGAGAATAGCTTGAAGAGTACTCACAGGCCACAATGACTTGCCAGTATGTTGCGAAATTTTAAGTGAAACCAAGAGCGTTTTGGTTTTAGGTTGCAACGTTATATTTATATCTAGTTTAAGCTTAAAGCGCCGATTTCTCGAATTAATATATTCCTCTCACTGTATTATGGAAATAAGTTCAATACGCTGGTTTAGCTTTTTGCTTATCTGCATATTCGTAATAATAAAACCGCACATTTAAGTGAAATTGAGTCCGATCGGAAAAAAAAGACATGTAAATTACACTGCAAATAAAAAGTAGCAGCTCTCTTTCCCTCTCACTCTCTCTCTCCCTCTCTATCTTCCTCTCTTTGTCTATAACTCTCTCACTTGTTTTTGCTTATTGTTGGATAAATTAAAGACTAGAAATAATTAAGCTCAGGTATTCTTTTCACTTGACATTCCGCAATGACAGTTAACTAAAGAAACAAGAATGGTGGCGAAGAAAATAAACAATAACTTTTAAAAACAAAATAAAAAAGAGATTTCTAAATATTTGCAAAACAACAAAATGTTAAAAAGTTTTAAAATTCGTAAAAAAGTGGGGAACACATTTTGTTAAGAAATGCAAATAATTAAAAATATTTGTCTACGTAAAAAAGAAAAAAATGTCGTGATATTTGCTCACATAAGCTTTTATGAAATTGTGTAGCCGTAATTACGTTAGTAGTGGCTGTTACTTAATATCTTGTCGTTATATTTTAAGCTGAAATGTACAAATTCGTCGCAGTTTTATTATTAATTGCTTTTAGTTATTCCGTAACGCAAAAACTATTGTGGTAAAGTACAGTGATATTTTTATATATATTTCAATAAATATATATATATTTTTAAATTATATTTATAACTTTGCACTTTAACGAGATTTACATAATAAGCTTTATAATGAAATGTTTTGTGTCGTGGCTTTTATTTGTGTATAAAAATGTCAGTAAAACTATTTTTTTAACCCGCATCTACTCTTTTTCATAGAGAGTGTTAAACCAAAAAAATTTTTTTCATTGCTTCAATTATTTTATTAATCCAATCGAAAAAATGTGAATTAGAAACGTCCTGTGAACTATGTTGTTTAATATATTTAAGTTTGCAACACTGTTTTAACCGGCGGCCGCTTTATTAGCTGTTAAGTGATTGTGCTGTGCGAAATATGAGGAGTCTTTTGTACCAGAATTTTTAACTCCGGTCTACTCTGTCTCATAGAAAGTGTTAAGCAATAAACTATTATTGAATTATTTTGATTAAATTTTTTAATAAACTAATTTTTTGACATTGTCATTATACTATTATAATATGAAATTTATTTGTTGGGTGGTTAAGCAATGTCTATATGCATTTCATTGGCGCTTCTTACCAAATCGTCAGTAGACTTCAACCACAGTTTTGCAAAGTTTCAAACTTCTCAACTTATTAAAAGACTTCCAAAAACCATCTGAGAATTATGTTAAATAAATTAACTATAAAAATTCACAAACAATTTCAAAAAATCACATTATAATAAGTGTAGCAGGCTATGAAACTTATACAAACCAAACCCAACAAACAACTTTTATTCGATATGACTCTACATCACAAGATGTGTATAATGATGTTATTTTGCGGAGGCATAAAACTTTAAGTAGTCAACACTGTTGTTTTAACTGGTGGCCACTATGTCAGCTGTCAATAGGTTTATTGTTATTATTATTTTTTGGAATTTCATTATGAATAACCTGACACCTGAACAGCGCTTAAAAATTGTGGAAATTTGTTTTGAAAATTATGGAAACTTCAGGTCCACTTTAGGGCCACAACACGATCAGCAATTAATTCGATCAACTTTGGAACATTGACTATAAATGATGACATGCACATACAAAAACGTCTTACAGTGCTTATAGAAGAGGTCACTGCTGTAGTAGGGCGTAGCGTAGAGAAAGGCGCGAATCAGTTTATCTGCCGTCGTTCACAGGAATTGGATATGGAAGATTTTCCGAAAAGATCTTGACTTGCGCGCTAACAAAATCCATCTCATGCAAAATAATTGAAAAATCGCAATCATCTAGATTCGGTTAATGGCCCCATACAAATGCCATCTTTGAATCCGATTCCCATAAGGGAATTTTAATGTGCGATGAATCACTCTTTTGTTGGAACGGATGCATCAATAGACGAAATTAACTGCCATATTTGGAATGACGATAGTCTCCAGGTGTGTGTTGAGAAGAACTGACTGTTTGGTGTGCTTTACCGCCTGATAAAATCGTTGATCCATACTTCCTCGAAAACCATGCTGGTCCAAACGTTACAGTCAAGTGCGACCTCTGACCTCTATAGAGTCACTGTTCGCTTATCAGTTGAACAACGATGATGTGCAGGAGTTGTTTGTTCAACAAGACGGCATAAAAATGCCACTCGTCCTCCAGCCACTATTAATTTAATAAAGGAAACCACATAATTTCACTTTTCGGAGCTGTGAATTCGGTTTCCAAAATCGTGCGTTACAAGGACGTTGGCAATTTTCTGTCGTGAAGTCGCTAGTGTACGTCGGTAACTCTAAAACGATTGATCACTTGGAGGACAACGTTTGACACTGTATTGCCGATATACGGCCACATATTTGTGTTGGAAAAATTCATTGGAAATTGGAACTCCAGTTGACACTACGTTCGAGCCAGCCAGAAGTTTATCTCTTGTATAAAGTAAATTTAATGCCAAATTAAGAAAAACATTCCTGTTTTATTCCATTTTAAAGTTTTATACCTCTATAAAAACACCCAGTATTTGTATAACAGTTAAATAATTCTATTCAGTTTATTTGAAATTATGGACAGAAATGTTAATTATATTTCTTGGATATTCTTTTTTTTAATATAGTGCTGCAGGTGTTTGACATTTTTTTAAATTATAGTGTGTTCTTTTCTAATATGAGAGGCTGTTTTTGCTGCCTGATAATTTGACATGATAATATGAGAAAGAAATATTGCGAGATAATTTTTTTGTGTGAAGAAGTCACACAAAGGAGTGGCGAAATATTGAAAAACAATGTATAATTTAATAAAAATAAAGAGACCTTAAACTTAAAAATATTAGTGCATATTAAAATTTGTGGAATTAACTTTTCAAATATGACTCCCGGCTTCTAGACTTGCGACTAGAATTTAAATGGTCCAATTGATCACACCAATTTTTTACTGAATTTCTCGTGTGCTGTGGAGTTCTTAAGCCGGTTATTGAATTATCCAAAAACCTACTTTTTTCAAGTTTTCCCGGGGTTCTAAAGTGGTTAAGCAGTGGAGTTCAATATCTCAAAAAATTATAATTACTCGCTAAAATCGTTTGTTTATTAAGTCAAAAAGCTGTTGTATTTATATTTTTCCAACAATCAGTTAATAATTAAAACTGTGATTCTATTGAGTATTTAGTCTTGTTTTTAGTTATTTTTTATATATATCACTAGATCCATGTTTACAAAATCTTATTCCAAATAGTGGATTCACTGCAGGCAACTTAAAGAAATTGCTGAGATAAAGTTTTCATTTAACCGGTGCTGGCATTTCATATAATTCTTATTATTAAATAATATATATATCTTTCGAGTTGTTTTTTTTCCATTTAGTTTCTTTTCAAATTATTATTTTTGTCTCTATGAAAAGTTATTAAAATTTACGTCGTAAATAATAAATTTGTACGGCAAACACTAAGAAAAGAATCTCTTGCTAAAACATTTGACAGCAGTTTTAAAGAAATCGTAATAACAGGAAGTGTTAAAAAAAACAAACAAAAAAAATTTTCTATAATAAGTGCTCGTAAATGAATATTAAAATAAATATATTGAAAATTGTTTATGCAAATAGTTGATTGTGTAAATATTGATGCTGCTCGTTAACTTATTTTATTTAATAATTAATTTGGATTTTTATATCCTATAAATTTACTTTTATATTGAAAACTGTAAATCAAAATAAAGACTTTAATGTAACTCGACTTTTGATGTATTTTGATTATTATTTTTAATAAAATTATTAAGTGATAAACTGCTGGTTTTTATATAAAATCGTTTATAAAAAAAGTATGTGTCCAGCTTGTTGTTCCTGTTCGCCAACAACTAGTGAATCTATTACATTTAATTTGTTTATTTCAAATTTATAGTTAATGGCAATTTTTCTATTTATAGATTTTAATGGAATTTATTATAAAATTAAAAGTTTTAAAATTTCATACTTGTTTATATAACCAATAGAGCGCTTTAATCTTTAGTTTTTAAACAACTAAAATTATGATTTCTTTTTAATTATTTGGCCAGAGAGCGTAAATGTAATTGATGGCCATGGCAGTGATCATATCGGCTGAAAATATTTAATGTAAATTTATTAATCAGTGTTTAGATAAGTTATACAAAAATCAGCCAGACTAATTGATATCCGGTGTAATTTACTAGCAGTTTTAAAATTAAATTTTACTACATAAAAAATAATATTTAATTGTTTATTATATATATTATTTTTCTTACGATAATAACTTCTAGATTTGTGACAATATTCTGAAGAACAAATTTTAAAAAAGTAGCAGATATCTGTAACAGTATGGAACTACAGGGTATTCCCATAAAACGTTTCATGTTCAACAGTCCCTCATATCTGCAGGTCTCATAACTCAAACTGCAACCGCTTGAGAATTGCTAGTCTGTCCAAGATTTAGCAAATAAGTTTCATATAAATAACATTCTAAAATCCATATTCTTAACGCCGCCTTGGTAGCGGCTCATGGACTTGACTATCTACTACATGTTTGGGTGTCGTCACTTTATTTTCTTATATCTTTTTATTATCTATTTTATTCGTTGCTTATTTCTTCTGCTTTATAATTTCCTCTTCCTCTAAATGTTTAAAAATAATATGCGAGCCATTCGCTATAAGTATTTATTTAACCAGCACTTTTTCTCGATTTCTTGCTAATTGACAGCAATTTTAATTGCTTCGTTGGCTGTAAAAAGCCGCAAAAAAGCAGCGCTATAAGACAAATAAAAGAACGTGGCAAAAGAGGTGTGCTCAACTCATAAATATTTAAATAATTCATTCGAATTGGAAACAAGTATTGAAGCAATCGCACTGCAACACGAGATATTATTTTTAAAGCAACAGCGATTTTGTTTTCAAAAGTTGCTGAAATAATGTAAAAAAGAATAACTAAAGGAATTATGATTGAGTGGCTAAAACCCTTAAAATAAAATACTTGTTCAATAAAGAACATGAGACAGAAATCTAATTCTATTGGATGGCTAAAGAAAAAATCAAGAGATAATTTTCAAATTAGTTAATATTTTGGCGAACTGTCGTATTTTGAACCTCTTTAATTATAATTATATGAAGATCTTTTCTTTCCAAAATCTTACTAAGAAATTCAAAGTGATCAGTTGAGGGGTTTTAGCTAGTTCCCATGAGCCTTTTCACTGTGGCTAATGGAGATCAGCAGGAAACCTTTACCCAACATTGCTTAGGATAACTAAAGATATTTGTTTCAAACTTCCACTTTAATAAGTGAGAAGTCTAAAACAACTATCCAAATCATAACAACAACTCACTGATCACTTTTTCTTTTTCATTTTCTAACGTTTTAATTCTACAATTGGTTGGCTCCTTTCCGACTCTAATTGTAGTTGTAAGAAAAATTAAGAACAACAAAAACTAATAATTGTTTTATTTTAAATTTTGTTATAAACTCTTCAGTCCGATTTTCTTTCAATTTTTGGTTTTTTCAAACTAAATGAATTATTTATTATTTCGTTTAATGCATTTCGAAAGCGTGTAGAAATACTTGCACATCATGAGCTGATAAGGACATGAACCACACCAACAACCTGTTACAAACCACAATGTGATGTATGAGTAACATTATTAATAACATTAAGTATACGCATGGAGGCACTATAGAAAAGGGAGTTTTAATACAAGCAAATAAAAGAGCGAATAAAAAAAAATAAAAATAAAATATATATATATATATATATATATATATATAAAGACCAAATCGATCAGACTATCGAATAGAAATTTTGGAGGAAATGTAAATACAAAAAATTTAAGAAAATCAGGCGCCATAAAACTCATGGTTGTGAGCTAAAAGCTCATATATGAAGTGTGAACAAATTTTAGTTTCGGAAGGAAGTTGAATTAGAACAAAAAATGTTTAGGCAAATTTTGTTATAATTTTTTGTTGTTTTTTTGCTTATGAGTAGGATTAGAACTCAGGGAACGACCCCTACATACATAGTGCGTTGCACTGGAACTGGAAGAGGAGGGGATTGTATTAAGAGGACAGATAAAAATAGAACAGAAATTAAAAAAACTAGTACATAGTTTGGGAAATTGTTGTTTGTTTAACTTTTTAATTTTAATTATGTGCTGATTCTTTTTTCCCAAAAACTTACTAAAAAATTCAAAGTGACCAAACAGTTGTAGAGTAAAACGTAAGATAAAAAGCAAAGTGATCAGTGATCAGTAAGTTCTTGTCAAGACTTTGCTATTTTTTTTTAAGCTTCTCACTTATTTTGAAGTGAAAGTTTGAAATAAATATCTTTAGTTATTGTAAGAAATTTTGGGTAAAGGTTCTCTGACAATCTGCATTAGTCCTAGTGAAAATCGCGTTGGGAACTAAATAAAACCCCTCAATTGATAACCTTAAATTTTTTAGCAAGATTTTGCTAAAAAAGAAACAGCACATAATTGAAATTAAGAAACTTCTTTGCTGCATCTATTTTTACTCTGTTACTTCGCCGGTGAACTTTTTTGCTGCAGGTACCGATGAATGCTTTATTGTGCTCTTTAGTAAATGACGGTATCAATCAGTGATCAGTGGTGCTACGCCTTCGTTTTTAAGACAAGCAGATAAAAATTAATACACATTCCTTTACTAAAGCAGACCAGAAAAATTCGTGTCTGAATACGGAGTGGCACTCGAAAAATTAGACCTCGTGGTCTTGTATTCACTACTTCAGCGAACAGTACCCTCAGTTTGAAATATGTGAAATATGAGACCTATTCAGTGAATGTAACGTCGGGCAAATGTCGAGCGTCGGCAAATGTCTGTTTTCACAAAATTTTGAACTTCATTTTGCAATAAGACTTCGTTAATGCAGCGCTGAATTGCAGCTCTTAGAGTGTGAATTATTTATGGTTTATTTGCTCAAATACAGTCCTTTAAATGGTCTCAGAGAAGCTAATCCGGCGGTGATAAAACACAAGATCTTGATGACCACTCCACGTTAGTATATCTTCGGAGAATTTGTTGTGGAAATCGTTGCTGCAACAAATTTATCGCTACAAATACAGCACTTTAATAAGTGAGAAGTCTAAAATAAATATCAAAGTCATAACAAGAGCTCACTGATCACTTTACCTTTAAATAACATGAATAACATGTCCATCCTGTTGAAGCCGCACCAGACAGTTCCTCATCGAGGGTGCTTTTGTTTCCCATCGATTGCATGAGAATGTGCTGAGTCCACAGAATTAAGACTTAGATAGAGAGGAGCTTCCTTCGATAAATGTGGGCAGTTTCAGCATAACTTTTCGTAAGAAGTTTTTACAATTGCAACACGCTGCTCTTTTGTAAAGCGCTCCACTTTTCATAATCGAAGTAAACGAAGGTCACATTAAAGGGTATCTTACCGAGACACCCTTTTTATTTCAATCGTAGTACATAATAAATTGATGGAGATCGATTACATTTCTGTTCCCCTTCAGCTATTTTAGCGTGCCATTTTTTATTGAATATTTCAGCACTGAAAAAAAGCTGAACAATTTTATTTTCTTCATGTATATTTTTGCCAGGTTAACAAATTTATCCCATCGCCTCTACAGGCTACTAAAGGCGGTTTATAATATTTAAATTTGTTTTTATTTAAAAGCCACAATATTCAGTGTTCTTTTTTATTATTCTCTTGTATCTTTTATCCTTTGCAGGTATCGTCAGACACGTTTTAGTTCTCGGCGAGTACGAAAACGTGTGATATTCAAACATGGTGATTGTAATGTTGTGCAAGGAAATGTGGCCAAAAGAAGACGAAGATATCTGCAAGTAAGTTTTGAAAACATAAGCCCAGCAAAATATATTTAACTTTTATAAAGTTTCTTGCAAACTCTTTGATCTTCCGAGTGCTGATTGAAATTTTCTCAAGTTGTTCAAACATTTTCTTACCCAAGAGTTGTTCCTTGAGCAGAAATGGTGGAATATATCAGCCGTCTATTGCAGTGGACTTCAATCCCTTAAATCCGTTACTATTTGAAACTAAATTATGAAAAAATACTCTACTGAAATCTGCTATGGAAATTTCCAATATTTGAGAAGTTTTTGAGAAAATATATAGACGGACGACAGCTGCTATTAAATTTCCTCAACAGTTCGTTGGCGGAAGTGAGAACTTGTAAACTTTGTAAAAGCTTTAAATATTTCTAATGAAAACGCTTATAAATGAATCGGCATTAATTTGCTATTTTACTATTTGCAATGGCCAGTGAATAATATTGGAAATTAATTTAAAAAAATTACTTTTAATCTGCTTCCCAATCAGCAATACGAGTATTTATAATGGATTTAATACGCATAATTAATAAAAATTGTATTCAGATTAATTTCTCTCGTAAAAACTTTTTAAGTTCGCTGGAATTACATATGCGAGGTGTGTTAGTATAAAAAGGAGAAGCTATTTATTAATTCATCAATTTCTATTTTGTCACTTTCGAAATAGTGTTGCTCAGGTCTTGGCTGAAATAGTGAACACAAGACTACAATGTTTTAGATCCCGAGTTGGAGCTCGCACTCAGTCAAATATGGTGGCAAGTTTTGCTGACCTTCATTAATGCCAGATTGTATTAATTGGGCTTATCTCAAGCATATCACTGGTTGGTATCGCCAGCGTTTAATACCGTCATGTCCTCGAAGAGCGGAATACAGCAGCCTTCTTCATCGGTACCAGTGACAAAATAATTTACCGGTGTAGTAAAAAGTAAAAATAGCTGCAGCGAAATTCTCTATCTTCAATCTGTCTTCATCTATCCTCTTAACACTATTCCCTCCTTTCTATTCCTGGCACTATTTCCTACATATGTTGGGGCCATCCCCTGAGTGTTTGTCCAAGACAAAAAAAAAAAAACAGCCTTTTATCAATGCTGGAAACGGTATCTTTGAGCTCAATATTCTTGAGCTCACTTTTATCACCTCCATCGTTGCCAAACAACATCCGCCATGTGTTGCTTCAATTTTGGGAAGAGGAAAAATTCGCAGGTACTCCAATCTGCTGCACACGATGGCTGAGGCAGGGTGTGGTGTTTGGCTGCCAAGCGAAGGAATTTAATTTAATTTTTTTTTCGTAAAAGTTCAGCTCATGAAAAAAATTGTTGCCTGGCATGTTGACATCCTCAGCAGCTTCTCCAGCAGATATTGTATAACGTTTCACAGCAATTTTGTGGTGCATTTTTAACATTTCCAGCAGGAATCTGAATGCAAGAGAATTGTGACCACGAAATCGGCTTGTCAACTTAAGCTTCTATCATTATTTTTTCTAGGAAGTTTACTAATTTTCGAAAAATAATTATAAAAATAATTCCGAAAGAGTAGGAAAGAAGACAGGAAATAAAAAGCAAAAGTGATCAGTGAGTTCTTGTCATGACTTTGATATTTGTTTTAGACTTCTCACTTATTAAAGTGGAAGTTTGAAATAAATATCTTTAGTTATTCTAAAAAATCTTGAGTAAAGGTTCCCCGATGATCGGCATTAGCCCCAGTGAAATGCGCATGGGAAGTAGTTAAAACCCCTCAATTGATGACTTTGAATTCTTTAGTAAGATTTTGGGAAAAAAGAGTCAACACAAAATGTATGTAAAAGAATGTGCTTTTACCTGTAGTCTTAAATGTGTTAGAGAGTTTTTCTGAAATCCACGGTTGTGTTACTTGTGCTTCAAAGGCGAAGGCAGAGCACTCGTCGCAGAACATATTCTGTAACGATTGTCACTATTCTTTCTTAAAGAGCTGATAAAAAAATACGCCAGCGAGATTGAAAATTCAATGGCTGCAATAAGTTGTATATCCTGTCATATATTTCCATCTGTCCTCCAAACACTAATCCCTCCTTTTACAGTTCCGTCACAATGCATTGAATGAGTAGGGTTCATTCCCTAAGTGCCAATAAAAATTAAAAAAAAAATATTAACAACTTAAAGGAATATTAATCAAAATAATAACTTCTGCCAATAACTTTTCTTTGAATGCTGAAAAAAAAATCATTAGAATTTATAAAGGACATGTTGCAACTTCATATTTGAAAGACTCCTTTGATCGTAAAGCTTTTGTTAAGGCTTCTCTATGATAATCACTGATGCATTTCAATTGCTTTTTAAATGATTCTTTGACTAAAATTGTTTGCTGGGAAATTCCTTAATTGAATAGAAAGCTGCAGTATAAAAAGCACAGAAGAATAAAAAAATGACTAAAAACGTACCAACTGTTTCATTTCACTTTCAAGGTGAATTAATTTAAATGGCTTAAATAATATCATCAATGCTGGTAGTTTTCCAAAGATGTTTCAGCATTTGAGTTTTGTGTTTCATCTTTTTTTTCTTTTTTCTTTCTGTTGCTCAGGTTTTGTTATCTTTTATGGAAAAGACTTAATTTTGTTGTTAAATTTTTGCCATCGAATATCATTGAAAAACGCGACACAAGTGGGATGGCTTAATCCACATATTTTATATTTGTTAACTTGTTTATTTAATTGAAAAATATAATAAATATTAATATTAACGTTTTTGTTAACACGAGTCCTGTTTTAAAGTGGAAATATTTCCTGCGGTGTTGTGCGAGGTCACTACAGTCTACACTGATAAGCCCGAAAATATTGACCACTCAAAGGACAAAATTCGCCTCGTTGTTGCGAAAGTGGTCAAAAATTGGACTTCCAGATTAGTGTATGTCCAAGCCAGGCGTCAGAAGTCATATTTATATTATAAATTATATTTAATTATAAATTATTAAAATAAAATTTATGGTAATTTTAAAAACTGCATTTTTGCTTCACTCCATTTCAAACTCTTATAATTCCATACAAACATCTGTCAAAAGGGGGAATAAAAATAAAATAAAAAAGATCGAAAAATAGCCCAAAGATTTAAAAAAAGTTCGGAAAAAGTAATTTCTGTAACCTGCCACTAATTTTAGTCACCAAATTATATCAACCTGTTGGTTTAGGCTTTTCAGATACAACATTTTTCACACTTTTCAACAGAAAATGCCATTTAAGAATTAGAAATTTATAAGAAATGCATCCAACACCTTTCACGAAAAATAATTTCCGTTTTAAAGCCTCTCCAAACCGCCACTTTTTAGAAAAGAAATGAAAATATGTTACATGTTTTCTAGGAAAGAAAACGCCATAAAACACAATTATTTTATATTTTTAATCAACCGATTAGTTATGAATCATGTGGTTTCCAGTTACTATAAAATAACCGAGAACACTAAGTGATCAGATATATAATTTCGGAGTGCTTCCAAAAAATATTACTTTTTTCGTTCACGATATCTGACAAACGGATTAATTGATTTTGATGGTGTTCGACGAGGTTTTTAAATGTCAACAGCTGATTAATTTGTGGACTTGATCGCTGAAGGAGTTCAAAATTTTTTCTAAGAAAGTCATTTTGAAAAATGCTTTTTTCGGGTTATATACTTACACACACATACATACACACACACACACACAAACACGTTCACATACAGTTATAGTCACAGGCTCTCTTTTATAGACGGAGAAGCTTCCCGGGACTTCAGAACTTAGAGATCAGATAAGAACTCTTTTTTTCAAAACTTACCCCGTTTTGAAAAATATACAATAACTTTCGAATTTTTATTTAAATTTATAATTTCCATTGCGGGCAGCTAAAATATATTAAAATTGTTTTTGTTTTATATGTAGTTGTGCAATAGAACAATATTTTGTGACACGTTGTGACTGCTGGTAAATAAGTTGTATTAAAATTATTAAAATAATTAAAATTGAAAAGAAAAACTTATGATTTAACTTAAACGACAACAGAGATCTTGTCGTGTCCACTGACTTTTTTGACGAATGAAGCACTTGAAATTACTTCGGGATGGCGTAGAATAAAAGTGTTTCTTATCTGCCGCCAAAATACCTGCCAAATTAATATTTTTAAAATTGTATCACGATCTGGTGCTTCAAAGTACTCCTGCTATCAAAATAATTACCCCTAACAATTGTCACTTGTAAGCACTTGAAAATTGAATTAAAAATGTATAAAAACAATTAAATCGTTAAGGCATGTAAATTTAGTGTACAAAATGATACAACTTTTTTTCTTAAACTAAATATCACGGGTATCTGCGGTATTTATGATTCGATATTTTGTAAACATTGTTTTAGAACTTTCAAGATATTTTTGCGGCAACTTTTTCCCCCTTCTATTAACTAATTGTGTTGTATTGAATAACACTCTGCAACATTTTACTTGCTGTTTGAATTAATTAAGTGGACTTGTGGAATGGGTTTTTAAATTTAAAAGGCAACTTCTAGGAGCGTATAAATTTTATAAATATGTCGTTTAAGGAAGAAAGAAGCCACAAACAGCCATTTAATGTAACCTGAGAGGTGATAGTTTAATGGCGTAGTTTAAACCACAAGTGGAATATTTTTTTATTTCAATAATGGAATTGTTGCACATAAAAGCCTTGAGAGTATTGAAGGAAGAATAGAAAGAAAACAAACAGGAAAAAGTTCATTCCACTCAACAAGACTACTGGCACGTGCATCATATACAAGATGTTCAAGGTCACTTAAAGTGGGGGGTGTTACAACATTGTGTTGTGGATGGGAAGCAGGGTATAGCAGCCCTTAAAAACAGTAACTTCAATACGTCGTTAAAAACTCAGTAACAGAAAGATCTTTTACTTCCACGTTACGGAAATTTGTTTTTATAAGATGGTACAGGTGAGGCGGATTTTGTAAGTGTACATTGAATCCAGGTAGAGACTTTCCGCTGAATACGAAACCGATAATTATAATTAATTGTTAAAATGTTTTATTACATATAATTTTTTATAAGCTAATTGTTCGAAAAGGGCTTTTTAATTTTGAAAGGCATTACAAATATTTCAAAGCACAAAACAAAGTCAACATCAGTTTTATATATCTAACTTACACAGCAGAACAGTTGTTTTCGAAGTTCGTTACGCTTTCGTAATGTGTATCCTTATTTACTACCACTTTTTAGGTGGCCTAATTGAATATGATAACCGGTTCTATCTATATCAGTTTTACTATAGGATTGTTCTACTTTTGAACTATTTAAAGTAAATAAATTTTTTTTTAATAAAAAATATTTTTCCCCTTTTACCCTTCTCTATATTTGTTATTTGCAAAACAAAAAATTTCTCACATTGTCAAAATTTTAGTTTATAAAAAATTTTTTCTCTTACTACTTTTTAAATTTTTTTTAAATAATTTTGATTTTTGATTCTTTTCTTTTCACCCACTTGACACCATTTTTTTTTACTTAAATGGCAACGCTGATTGTACAATTTCTTAAAACTGAAATGGCAACATTGATTAAACAATTTTTTTTTGCTATACACATAATTAAAAATAGCTAGAGCTAAAATTTTATGTATATAAAATTTTTTAAAATGTACTTTTATAGAAGGCACTATTTTAAAGTACCTTAAATGGTACTTTATGAAAAGAGTACTATTGTAGACAAAAGTTTTGAAGGCAGTTATTTACTTAAAAAAGTAATTTTGGAAAAACTATAAATTTTTAAAGACTTTGTTTGGGAATAGAACTTTCTCAAGAAATGTACTTCAAGCATTTTTTTCGAAAAAAAAAATCATTTTACAAAAAGGGAACTTTTTTGCATTGGTACTTTATTGGAAAATTTATTTTTTAAAATACGCTTTTTGGAAAAAAGAAGATATGTTTATTTCAATGAAAAAAAATACTTATTTTTGAAGGTACTTTTTAAAAAGTACCTTTTGGAAAACAAGTTTTTGTTAATAGTACTTTTTTTAATTAATGTTTTTTAAGAAATACTTGATAAAAATTAATTTGCATAATGAGTACCTTTTGGAAAAGCACTTTTGGAAAATATAACTTTTTGAAATCTGAGCTTCTAAAAAAGGGCCTCATCGAGAAATATATTTTCAAAAAAGGAACAATTTTTATTTCTCTTTGGCTAAAACACTTTTTGAAAAGAGTATTTTTTTAAACAAATTCTAAATATATACTTTAGTAAAAAGGAAGATACTTAGTTAAAAGTACTTATTTTATCTTAGGTACTTTTTTGAAAAAGTTGTTTTGAAAAAGAAAAAAAGGTTTGGAGTTGTACTTTTTAAAATTATTGTTTTTTAAGAAGTACTTCACAAAATGGAATTTTCAGAAAAAGTACTCTTTGAAAATAACTTTATGGAAAAAGAAATTCTTGAAATTTAAACAAACGGAGTTTTAGAGAAAAGTTCTATAAAAAAAGGAATCAATAATTATTTGCTTTTTGGCAAAAGTATTTTAAGAAAAGGGTCTTTTGGGAAATGGTGTATTTGAATATGGTACTCTTTTGGAATATTTTTTTAATTTTAAATAACTTGAACTTCTATAACAGTCAGCCCTCACCTATACAGTCGCAATTATATATTTATGAGAGCACCAACGAGAGCTTTAAATTACTCTTCTCCTATTTTCCTTCCACTTACAGGACATATTCACCACCCTCGTTGACGCTCAGTGGCGTTGGACCCTCATGGTATTCGCTTTTAGTTTTCTCATTTCGTGGGCATTCTTCGGCCTAATTTGGTGGACGATAGCGTACGCTCACGGGGATTTGGAGTGGATAAAAATGCGCGATCAACAGCCTGAATTAATACAAAATACAACACACACCATGTGTGTGACAGAAGTACGTTCATTCATATCAGCATTTTTGTATTCGATTGAAACTCAGCATACGATCGGTTATGGCAATCGGTTCATAACCGAAGAATGTCCCGAAGCGATATTTACAATATGTCTTCAGTGCATAACGGGTGTATTTATACAAGCATTTATGGTGGGCATAGTTTTCGCCAAACTCTCAAGACCCAAAAAACGCGCGCAAACTTTACTTTTTTCGCGCAATGCTGTCATTTGCCATCGGGACGGTGTGCCCTGCTTAATGTTTAGAGTGGGCGATATGCGCAAATCTCATATTATCGAGGCGCATGTCAGAGCGCAGCTCATACGAAAGAAGGTGAGAAAATATTTTGTTGTTGTTGATGTATTGAATTTAGTTTTTGTTGCTTTTTATTCTTGTTTAGGTCACAAAGGAGGGTGAGATTCTGCCATTTTATCAGCAAGAACTCAAAGTGGGAGCGGATGGCGGCGAGGATCGTTTAATGTTTATTTGGCCCACCACAATCGTACACAAAATAGATCGTCACAGTCCGTTGTACATGTTATCGGCCTCGGATATGCTCAAAGAGAGATTTGAAGTGGTCTGCATGTTGGGTAAAGTTTCTTGTATAAATTTTATTTTCTATTTTACTTTTTTAATGAGAGAACAATTTTTTAATATTCTTAGAGGGTGTTATAGAGTCAACTGGCATGACTACGCAGGCTCGCAGCAGTTTCCTGCCGTCCGAAATCCTGTGGGGTCATCGTTTTGTGAATGTGGTTTCATTCCGCAAAGAAACCGGTGAATATGAAGTAGATTATACGCTCTTCAACAACACCTACGATGTGGATACACCGCTGTGCTCCGCCAAAGATCTGGACGAGCTTAAAGATGAATATACCAAAAATAGTAAGTCCGGTTTAGGTAAGATGTGACAAATAATTTCTCTTTGAGTAGAAAACACACAGGGGCATTTTGTGACATCACTAGCAGATACAGTAGTGTGCACTAGTGGCAGCGTTTGTCATTTTCCTCGATTTTTTAACACGCAATTTTAAAGAGCTGCGCAATATGTCTTGAAAGTTCTAATTCATCTGCAGTAAGTACAGTAAATTCACTGTATTCCTATATAATAAAACAAATACAACAAAACATTTCTCTCGCTACAACAAATCAAAAATCAACAGAACAACAAAGCATTTCTCTCACAAATGAAGCAGCTTGCGAATTGTTTTTCTCTGCAGTTTTGTTAGTGTTTTTGTTTGCAAAACAAATAGAATATCAATACAAAACACGATAATGCAGTAAAGAAACGGTAAATTGTAGCAAAAGCAACAGGTGCACTAGAACATATTCACAATAATATTTGTTGTTGTTTCGTTGAGCCAAAAACAAAATACTTTCAGACATGTTTTGAATATTCTATTTTCGTTTTGATGTTGTACTTCAGTTTTATTCGGGTTCGTTTAACTTCAACATTTTTTAGTGGAGTTTTGTTTTATTCTTCAACATTTTGATCGCAAGAGAAAAAAAATTTTTTGGTTAGTATTCGTTTTATAATGGGAGAGTAATAAACACTCACTTTTTGCTGTTGCAGAGAAGCCATTTTTGTACGCTATTTTCCTTGTGTTTACGCAAGGCCTTAGTAAATTTATAAATCACAGCACCAAAGCGTTATCACAAACAGCCATCGTGTGTTCTCGACTTTTCAAATAAACATTCATAAATAATAAATAATTTTTTGTTTCCTATTTCTTTTTCTCCGAATAGATCGCGCTTTATCTGTAGGCTTCATTAAGCACATCGCCTCCGCTGCCTCCGTGGATCATTTGGATCCGGCCAGTGATGAATCCTTAGATTCCGGCCGTTTACATACACGCTCAAATTCCATTCCCAATGGCGCTCTGGCAGCTGAACTAGAACCTCTAAATAATAATAAACCCTCGTTTGTGGTGGGTGGTTCCACGATAATACCAACAATTACCACAAATTTCCAAAGTATTAACGAATTAAATAATTCCAATACCAATTTAACATCAACAACCAAAAATAATAATAATAATAATAATAACAATAACAATAATAGCACAAACAACGTACACAATAGTAACAGTAGTTTAAGAAAATCCTCCAACTATCGACGTCTTTCCATAAAACAGGATCAGCTACGTTTAGATTCCTTATGCTGATATTTAAGTAAATTTCTAAGGAAATTATATTAAAGTTTTTAATTTTGTTTTTTTTTAGAATATTTAATATTCTTCTTTATTTTTTTATTTTAATTATAATTTTTATTTTAGTTTCTTTTTAAATGCTGCAGAGATGGAGAGAAATAAAAATCTCTTTGGAAATCAATTGCATATCAAAAGATCCATTAACAACTACAAATTTCCATATGAAACTCCTATATTTCCTTTATAGTGCGCGCAATATTTGTGCATTAATTTTTTATAATAGTAAATTGCCGTTTGCTTAATTAGAATTAGTGTTTCTAAAAAAGAGTATGAACTTTTAATTGAAATAAAAAATTTCCCTTCAACGGAAATTATTTTATCTCCGGAGATATTATTTTAGAGATCAATTAATTTACCGCTTGAATGTTTGATGTAATAAACGATTTCTGGAATAGCTAAAAGTCCCCTCTAAAACTTAAATTAAATGAATATTTGAAACAGCCTTAACCCTGGATGGTTACTATACTTTATTGTTACTCTTTGTTAAATCGACGAGTAATTTTTTCAAATAATTCCAGCGGAACTATTTCTAAACTTAAAAATAAATATTTTCAGTCAAGTGTTTTATTAAAAAAATAAAGTAATAATAAAAAAATAAATAAACAATAATCATGCAGGGTTAACGAACTACTGGAGTAGAGACTTTATATGCAACATGAGTGAAAATTTATTTGCACCTGGGAACTGGAATTGTATGGAAACATTTATTCGGTGGCTTTAAATCTGAACTTTTTCTTTAAAGAATACTTTTAAATAGTAAAGTTGAGAGTTATTTTTCTAAATCACTATAGATTTTTAAAGATCAGATTAGAATGAATGAGTTAATATAATTTTACAGCGACTCTTATATGAAGATTTTTCTTACGGTCTCGGAATTTCTGCTCAACTGAGGAAAGACTTTTACAATTTTGCTATTTGGTTTCGAAACTTTATCTTTTTGAATAAAAAAAGTGGTTTGAAAATTTAACAGAAATTATATATATAAAATATGTATGAATGTAAATATATATTGAATATGCATTAAGTGATCTTCGAATAAAAATTGAGAGAATATTTTTATGCTTCTTTTAAATAGTTAAGCAAATCTTAAGAGCACTAATTTTTAAACAAAAGCTTTTATAGGCAGTTTTTTATAAAATTTCTCCAAAATTTATTTAAATTAAAGAGAAACATATTTTCCAATTCGTTAAATATAGCAAAAATAATTAAAATTTTCTTATTATTTAACTAAAATTCAGTTCGTTTTAATCCCCATCTCTGCGGCGCATGTTTAATTTAGTAAACAATTATCTCCAGAGCCCTGTTATCAATGGGATACTTTAAGATTAAATGCCATATATTTTATTTTAGTTTTAAGTCTAAGTAAATCAAAAGAAAACAGAATTTATAACTGATATTAAGTCACAAATCCATTTATTTAAAAGAAAGATATTTTCAAATAAAACGTAAAGTTGAAAAACGTCAAAAACATTGTGATTATCTGCGTAATAGAATCTAAATATTTTAAAAGAAAAGTTACACGAAAATGAACAAAAAGCGCTTAAAGAAAAATAAATATAAAAAAAAACTGTTTCATCAAAACTTTTCTAAATGCAAGAGAACAAACAAAAAGTGTTTATAAACAATATTTTTATCAATCTATATTTATAAAAGCGACAAATTTGAAAGAATTCTTGGAAAAAAATATACAAAAAGTCTTTAGTGTCTAATTCTGTAAGCCAAGTAAATCAACCCGCCATATTCATAGAAACAAAAATTATCTATTTAAAATCTACTTTAAGAAAAGTTTGTATGAACAATTAAAACACATTTCGAACGCTTTTCAAATGTTATGAATATGGGAGAAAGTGTCTCAAATATTTGACTTCCTGTCACTCGCTGTCACTAGTGATCGTTCTAACGCAGAGCTGTATATAAAACAACATGGTTTTTGTTTTCAATGTAATTGTGCAACTAGACGATATCTAATGACATAATTGATCGGCTGGTAAAAATTTATATAATAAATATTGAGTACTTTTATAAAAACTGTTTAAACGTTTTCACTCGCTTAACGTACCGCAGCAGCCACTAAGACAAATTGACCATTAACGTCACTTTTAAGAATGCACTAACTGTTATGTCAAATTATATAGACTTAAGATCATGATATTTTCGCTATATATTTTAGTCATGTTATTTGTGAAAAAAATCGCGTGGAAACAAAAATTTAGGTTATGTTTTATGGCGTTTACTTTTCTAGAAAAAAATGTAACATTTTTTCTTTTATTTTGCAAAAAGTGGAAGTTTGGAAAAGTTTTAAGGCAGACATTATTTTTCGTGAGTGACGTTGGATTCATTTCTAATAAATTTATTAATTTGAAATGGCAAAATGTTGCCATTTCCTGCTAAAAAGTGTGAAAAATCTTGCATTATTTTGTAGAAAAGAAATCTACATTAGATGTCCATAAGACTAAATAATTTTTTTAATCATTTCATAAAATCTCACTTCTATCTGATTAGAATTGCTTGATGTATTGACAAACCGTCGTTCGCAAATTGTTGTATTCTATATGAAAAAAGAGTTGAAATTTAGCTGTTGAAAAAGAAAAAGAACAATATCGGGATATATTTTAGTAAGAAAATATTTTAAAGTTGCTGTTCTTATTTACAAAAAGAAAACAAACATAATTGTGATTGGCAACATTTTTACGAACAAGAAGAGTTTAAAGGAAGCCCTTTATTGCAGGCAGTAAAGGGAAAAAGGATTTGTCTTATGTCACAGATGATGATGAAGAAGAAGAAGAAAATGAGTAAAATATTATCGGGAGATATGTCCAGGGAGTGTTCCCTTTCATTCTTAAACTATCGTTGCATTAAGATTGCTTATGGTTTTCGCAGTCGTGAAGAAATCGAGAAAGAGTGGCAACAGTTGCCAGATATTTAACATTGGAGCCGTTTTATTTCGACTACGCCTACGACTACGACATTCGTTATAAGGTATTTTCTTCAGCAACTGACAATTTTCAACAGCCTCTTCTTATTATATATTCATAACTTTAGCGTGTGTTCACAAGCAGTCGGAAGTAGTTAATTGTGGTCCTATATTTGATATTGTCGTGACGTTGGTTATGCAAAGTGTTCAGGACTGTTTTACAATAAAAAAAAAAGAAATATAAATTATTTTTTTGTTAAAACAATTATTAGTTGTTGTTGTTCCTTATATCTCGTACAACTACAATTGGAGTCGGAAAAAGCCAAACAATTGTAGAATAAAAACGTAAGAAATTAAAAAAGGAAAAGTGAGCAGTGAGTTCTTGTTATGACTTTGATGTTTGTTTTAGACTTCTCACTTATTAAAGTGGAAGTTTGCAAGAAATAGCTTTAGTTATTCTAAGAAATCTTGGGTAAAGTTTTCCTAATGACCTGCATTAGCCGACAATAATTAATTATTATTAACTGCCTTTTGGTATTCTCGAAGGCGTATAATACTAATAGAACACGTTACCAGAAGTTAAAGTCTGTCGACAAGGACTAGACAAGTGACCATTTTTTGCTGTCGTATTGATGTGACGTCGACGTCGTTTATAATATGGGAGGTTAACAAGAAAAAGAAATTTAAAATTTTTTAAATTTTTCCAAGATATTTCTACCGTCCAACGATATCTGGCGGCACTGTAGGTGAGAAATTTTTAATCCACAAACAATGTAACAGAATAACTTCCTAAGAAATAGATTTTTAATATATTAACACAATTTCTATTGAACATTTTTTGAAATCCACTTTCTTAAGCGCTACACTTGCACAATATTATAAAAGAGAAAAACGAATTTATCATAAAACTTTTGTTTATATAAAAATATCTTGCCCCTTTTTATTAAAAAATTGTCCATTAAAAATCTAAATAAATATATATCGTTTCCTTTTTTTTCAAAAAATAATATCTATTGTAAAAACGATAATTGTAAATTATAAAACTAAAACGAAAAGTGTGCTATTTTCTGTAGATAAATCGAAATTAAGAAATTATATTTATACAACATATTTTTGTAAATGGACAATAAAATGTGAATGAAAAATGTTAGATTTAGTGAGAAATACTTGTAAAAATTGTTAACATGCTAAATTGTAAAGAAGAAAACAAAACATATTGTTTTACATTTTAACAAAAACAACCACTATTTTTAAAAGAATTATTTTAAATCAAAGACAAAAAAAAAACAACACAAATAAATAATATAAAAGACGGAAAAATATTAAAAGGAATTGTTTTACTCTGAATGAAAGCAACCGGAATGGGTCAATTCACACACTCCTTGTAAATAATTTTAAAAAATCAATGCACCACCTGGACTTGGCCATGACTGGTTTTAATATTCGTTAAATAAAAAGAAAATTTATAGAAAATCTTTCATAACAATTATTTGTTGTTTTAATTGAATTCTTATTGATTTGTTGTTTATTTAAACTTCTTATTAATTTAAATGGAAGTAGAAAATACTATCTGCAGTTATTTTAGGAAATTTCGGGCAAAGAAGTGCTGAAGATCTGTGTTGCCATCAACGAAATGCGCTTGGCAAATAGCTGAAATCCCGTTTCAGATTTCTTAGGAATTTTTAGATATTTTGAAGAAAATTTATCAGCACAATTAAACCACGATTTGCAAATAAATTTAATTTGAAATAACTTTGGCGATCTTATTTTAAAAAATTTCATAAGTTTGTAACAAAATTTGTTTGCTTTTTTCATGAAAAATATAATTTTTGTAATGTAGGGTTAAACGATGCTAATTAAGAGTCACACCTAAATTTGAAGTTTATTTTCCCAATTCAATCTGACGTTAACTTGTTTCCAAATTGATCCATGCAGGAGTACACAATGGGGCAGCATATTAAGCCTCTTATGAAAACGGCTGTTCAAAGCAAAATACATTTTGTGCACTTCGTGATTTATTTTCGTCAGTATAGTCGACCAAGTGGATCCATAATCGGTCTAATTGTTTGAAACTTTCTAACAACCGGGTCCGTACGAAATATGAAAACACCTGTGCCTGCTTGCTCGCTACATTCACCGGAAAACTTTTCTGTTGTTCGATATAGAGTGGCAGAAAACCTGTCAGCCAGTCACCGTGAACAGTGTTCTTTATAGTGTGATGATGTCCTACTTCTGCTGGCAAGGGATCGAATATATGGATCTGTGCCCATACACCCAACGAAACGATGGCTCTTGTGTGCGACAATTGAAACGGACGTGTTGTCTCGTATCGTGGCGATGTTAATTGGCTGCCACGATCATATAATTTGACATCTTTGGACATCTTTCTTTAAGGATAATTGAAAGAAAAAGTTTAGCTCAATAACAAACGAACAGTTCATGGATAATAAAATCAGCAAATTAACAACTTTGAGTTTCAGTTGTTGGATTTAATGTAAATTATAAACAAAAATACTTTTCTAAATTCTTACCCCCTAATTCATAAACGATTATTAAAGTTAATGAATGCTTTAAGGGATATTTAACCATACAAAATTCATACTTTAAAGCAACTTTAATTTTAATAATCGCTTATGAATAACAGTGTTATAATATAGTAACCTTTGATAGTTATATTATAAAATATTTTATCTTTTCCATAAATTATTATTCTTCGGTTGAAACCTTATGTAAAAGGTTGTTGTATTTTCTTGGGTTCGAATATCAATTATGACAATTATTTTTGTATTTTATTCGACCTTGTTTTTTACTTAAATTCTTCTTATAATTATTCTTCAGGCTCTAGGTCTAAGACTCGAAAATAAAACTCTTGTTATGTTTTATCTCGTTATATTTGTATATATTTACCAGTAAACATTTAACCCCTTTACAAAACTAGACGACTTTACTCAATATCTTTCCTGAAGAAGAACTATCGAAATAATAAAATATATACAAACATAACGAGATAAAACATAACAAGAGTTTTATTTTCGAGTCTTATATCTAGAGCCTGAAGAATAATTATAAGAAGAATTTAAATATCAATTATGTTTCAGAGTCGTTGAATATATAAACCAAAGTAGAGGGGAGTGCTATCGAGGCCATTGCGACTAATTGGCCGATATTTTGTTGCACGGATAATCGTCATGTATGTTTTTTCATAATAAAAAAGTAAGACAGTTCTCTGAAAACTTTTGGATTTATTTACAATTAAAATCGTGCAATTTGATTGAACCACCGTTTATTTATAAAAGTTTAGGAATTCGTTTATGAGTGTATTAAGATGTTCAGCGACCAGTGCTATGCCTTCGCCATTGAGACAAGCCGACAATAACTAATGCAATCCTGCAATTAAGCACGTCAGAAAAATTCTACCGCATACTCATGACGGAGTGAAGGGTTGAACTTGGGATCTAACACATCGTAGTCTCAGTACTTCAGCCAACAGTTATGGAATCGTTCTAATTCTAAATCAGAAACAACACAAAAATATTACGATGGATGCAACTTTATGTATCTTCAAAGTCCTACAAAAATTGTAAATAGTAAGAGATGACAAAAAGGCCAAAGTAATTCTTTTTTAAACCTCTTTAATTTTAATTATGCGTTGAATCTTTTTTCCTAAAGTCTTACTAAAAAATTCAAAGTAATCAATTGAGGGGTTTTAGCTAATTCCCATGCGCATTTCACTGGGGCTAAGGCAGATCATCAGGGAACCTTTACCCAACATTTCGTAGAATAACTAAAGATATTTATTTCAAATTTCCACTTTAATAAGTGAGAAGTCTAAAAGAAAAGTCAAAGTCATAACAAGATATCATTCATTTTTTTTCATTTTTATTTGCCTACGTTTTGATTCTACAATTGTGCGGTTAGTTTTTTTCCTTGTTCCAAAACAGAATAATAAAATTTAGGATGAAGGATCTCCAAAAAAGATTAGATGTGGATTTTACAAGAACTTATAACTTTTCATAAACGTTTATAAACTAATTTTATTTTCTAGAACTACAACTAAATATTCTTAATATCCTTTTGCAGGGCATATCACTCTGTAATATAAAGATGTAGTCCCAGCCAGGCTCTGAGGCTGTAGTGTTTGCTTAATAAATCTTAGCAGTTGTTGTTTTGAAAAGTATTGCCACGATGTAGTGATCAAATTGTTTAAACAAGTTTTTCAATTCAAAAAAATACTGCATATTTATTGGCACGTTTCTTTAACTTTTAGATCTTTTACTGTGGATCTTGTTTGTCATACAACTTTTTGTTTACCTCTATAATAATATATAAATCATATTGACTACAGTAGTGGCATATGAATGATGCCCTTTGCCATTTTCTTTCCTGGAAAACATGCAACATATTCAAAATTTTTTTCTCAAAAGTTGCAGTTTGCTGGAGTTTGCAAACGAAAACTGTTTTTCAATATATATTTTATAAATTTTGTAGGAAATATTTTTTTTAATAAATTCAATATTTTCAAATAACATATTGTTGCCTTCTTTTATAAAACACTCGCTGCCAAAGAGCCACAACCATGAATATATATCCACCGATCTTTTAAGCGGGGGACTGAGCTGTTTGTCTATGTGCCTGAGGCTGCTTAAGGAGAATACATGGTTTTATGAATAGAGTAGCTCGCATTTGAAGAGTGCTTACGGTTGTAAAATGGTCTAAAAAGAGGTTGGCTGTTGTGACGTATTTAAGCAAAATTTTAATTTATACTTATTACAATAATTCTAATTGTTTTGCAGTTTCTAATTCTAAAAATAGTTGCTGCAAATAATATTGTTCAGCACTTAAATAATATTTATTATTAAACATTTATTTCTTACAGATTTTAAAATGGCGTTATTTGCATCACGATGCTTATTTTTGCAAGCAAATAATTGAAAATAGCAAAACAAATAAAGATTTTTGTTTATCTTGCAATTCGCAGCAGCGCATGGAAATCAGATAAGATGTGGTATAAATTAATTTAAAATTATTTTGTTAAATAATCGCTTTTAGATGGCTAAAATGTTGATATTATTTACAAGAACTATAAACTAACTTTAATAAAATAACAATATTAATTTAAGGGTCTCTAACTAAAAGCACCAATTTTTAGTGGCCTGAAAGTATTTATCCGTGATCAGATTTCGCTAAGAAACTTTTTATCCAAAAGTGCGTTGTATTAACGATCTTGATTTTAAACATTTTTAATTATGAACTGTTTCTTTTTTCCCAAAATCTTACTAAAAAATTAAAACTGATCGATTGAGGGGCTTTGGCTAGTTCCCATGCGCATTTCACTGGGGCTAATGCAGATCATCAGGGAATATTTACCCAACATTTCATAGAATAACTAAGGAAATTTATTTCAAACTTTCACTAAGCAAATACTAAAGTTATAACAAGAACTCACTGATTACTTTTTTTCTTTATTTTCTTACGTTTTTATACTACAACTGGTTGGCTTTTTTCCGACTCTAATTGTAGTTGTAAGAGAAATAAAGAACAACAACAATTAATAATTCTTTTAATTGATCACTTTTAATTCTTCAGTAAGATTTTGGGAAAAAAGAATCAGCACATAATTAATATTAAGAACTCTGAGCTATGGTTTTTGTATTAACCCTGACATCGAATATGTCCGTACGTTAAGTCGGACAAGAAAAAGGTCAATGTAGGCGGCAAAGGTCCACGTCCCAGCCTTCCATATCCGACTTGATCTTCGTCTTAATATAGAATTTCAAAAGGGAATAAGAAGGGCAAATCCCGTGAAGTTAAATTTTGAACAACCTTCAAAAATTATTATAAATAATTGACGTGCCTGAACACATTGTCGCCACATACAAGAACATGCGCAAGTTATTACCGCTGGTCATGACGTCCATGTCACGTTTAATTTACGTGGGTTAAAGCAATTTTAGCTGCTGCTCCTTTCATTATTTCTCTTACAACTCTAATTAGAGTTGGAAAAAAGACAGTCAATTTAAAATGATTAGGAAAGAAAATAAACAGCACAAGTGATCGCGGAGTTTTGGTTGTGGTTTTAATAGTTTTTAAAAATTCTTATTCATTTGAGTGGAAGTTTAAAATAATATATAATATTCTTTAATTTCAATTGTGTAACTTTTTTATTTTCCCAAAATCTTACTAAAAATTTAAAGTGATCTATTGAGGGGTTTCAGCTAGTCCCCATGCGCATTTCACTGGGGCTAGTGCAGATCATCAGGGAACCTTTACCCAACATTTCTTAGAATATATTTAATATTATCTATTTTAGTTCTTCTAACAAGTTTTTGGTTAAAGTTTTCTGATGATCAGTAACTAAATAAGATCCCCTTATGATCAGTTTAATATTTTTTTCTCTTTGGGAAATAAAACGCAGCACGATTACAGTGAAATTAAGGAGTCCAAATTTATTTCTTCTTGTAGTTGTTTGAATAGAAAATTTATTGCCTGCGGAGAAATCGATCTCTGATAATTTTTTATATGATTGACAATAAGATTCACTTACATTTCCTCATCATGAAAGCCCTACATAACGCATGTAATCAAGATTCTAATTATAAGAAAGACTTCTGGACAAAGTAGTGACACGCGTCGTTTTACTTTTGCCTACAAAAAAAAGTCTCATTATGATTATGTTTTTTTTATGTTCGGAACCACAACCATTCAATAATGAATGAGCATCAATTCTAATTCTTTGTTATTCCATCAGTCGTTATTCAATTATCACAGTGAATAGGCAACAGACATGTTTGTGTGATATTTGACACTTTTCGGTTTTTATTTTTTGTTACTTTTCTTTTTCTAATATAATGCGGACATGAGGGGTGGCTGTTTCAGTATTATTTCCGCAACCAAGAGTGTCTACATACACACACACACACACACACACACACTTCATAATTGTACATTCACTTGAACGCTGTTGTGTGAGCGGACGAAATTTTATTTTGTTTTTGGACAACAAAGAATTATTAATTAATAGATCATGTTGCTGACATTTGTTTTATATTATTTTAGTTATTGTTTAGTTATTTTATTAGTGACGGCGTCTTCGCTGTTGGCTTCACTAGCGTTTGTGTTATAAATTTACACAGTCTGTGTTTGCTGATTGTTCGTTCTATCGTCGTGTAAGTTAATTTATTTAGAAATATGACATTGTTTTGTCAACCATGTGACGGAAGAAATTTATGTTTAAATACATATACTACTGGTTGGCAGGTATTTTCGTTTTGTTTTTAGTTTTTGTACTAAAATCTTTAATTTATTATCAAAATTGAATACAATTTTTCCTACCTATCTGTATGCCTGCAAGAGCATGTTAATTATGGCTTAATTTATAACAATTAAACTTTTCCAGCATTTTTTTCGTAAATCGGTTGGTATTATTGAAAGTATATTTTTAAATAAAAAATTATTTTAGCATTGAAAAGATTTCTCCTTTTTTAGCAAAAATTCAAGTTACACTGAAAATCAGTCTATTGAAATTTGAATTGTTTTATTTTCATGGTGACTTTCTGCAGTTTTACTGAAATTTTTAATGTCAATTAAATTTGAAAGACTAACCATAATACCGACCACTTTTATGTTTGAAGTCAAATTCCTTGTTAATTATTTAATAAATTAAGTACACGGTCTCTTTACTTCAAACAAAAAAAGGAAAAAAAGGATTATATGGAAGTCGATTGACTCTAAAGTACATCCCTGTAACTTCCCCAAAGGACTAAAGGTCAAGTAACCTGATTTTTCATACTCTTGAGCTCTTGAAGCATTTTTTCAAATTTTCAAATCAACCGACTTCCTTGAGAGTACTATAAAAGAATTGATAACTTTAAAGGAATCCAGAACACTAATTAACCAGTGCCTCGTTGCTGTAACTGAAATGAGAACTTCTCGCATCGAAAATATTGTCGTCACTCTGTGAAACACAGGCGAGGCAGAATATATTTCTTAATGCATTTATAATTTTGTTAAGTTTTTACAACAATCAACTTATTATTCTATGGATAACCCTACAATAAAGCGGATGACAGCCATAATTATTACGATTTTCGAGGCGAGAATTTCTTACTTCAGTTACAGAAACGAGTTAAAAATATACAACTTTAAAATTTTTTTGATCACGATATCACTTAATATTTTATTAGATTTTGACTAGGTTTGCATTAAACGACGTGGGTTAATTTGTGAATCGGTCGTTGAAGCCGCTTAAGAAACTCTTTGAAGAAGTTTTTTTTTTTTGGGATTATCTTGATATTTCCCGGAGTCGTTTAAAGTTCACAGGAAATCTAAGTTCAAGAACGTTCTTCAGAATGATTCGATTCGGCTCAGCCGTTTGAAAAACTTAATCGGGTGACATACACACACGCATACATACATTTTGACACACGCTCAGAATCAGCCATTGAAGCTTCATAGAACCTGGAAATGTAGAGACCCGATTAAAACCATTTTTTTTTCAAACAGAGTAAAAGCAATAACTTTCTGATTTTCGTAATGTAAAACTTTCTTAGCGAGAAGAAACACAATTTTAATAACTCCTAAACTGAAATTGTTGTATATTTTCAAAAATCGGTAAAGTTGTTGGAGCGAATCGGGATAAGGCTACCTAAGATTAAATCGCATCGGACATCAATCGATCCTTGGAAATTTGCTTATGCAAAAATCGGGTACACACAGTCAGTGCTGTAATGACACTGTTTCTTCCGCTCTAGGGCTAAGGTAGCTCAGCGGGGTCCAGTGTCTAACATAAGAAATCTTTTAGAGAAATTGAAAGCGTCGCGGATAGTCTAGGTCTCTTCTGTAGGGGATGTCTTTAACTAATAGGATTGACCAGCCTCTAGGTGACTCCTGTAGTGAAACGGAATACACCGTCCACTATAGAAGGCCACTGGTGTGCTATTGCGAAACGAAAAAAGCTACACTCATCATGCTGAAAGAGACCAGTAGAGATTTTAGAAGGCTGCTCATGGATATGGGAGTTTTAAACGAGAAGTTATCATAATGGGCATTAAATTTAAAATAAATTTAAAATAAAAATTAAAATTTGTTCAAAAATCATTTGAAATCTGTGGGTGTTAAAAGTATAACGAACAAACTTTTAATGGAAATACCTGGAATATATTGATTTTGTTCCCCCCGGGCGTATGATTATTTTTTAGCGGCAAATATTACGCATGACAATTAGAAACTATTAGATTGAAAATAACAATAAAATTATTATATATCATAATAATTGTATCGCATGTTATCTCAAAGTTTTGAAATAATTTCAATTAAAATTATAAGTAACAATTTTCCCTTTCCAACGTATCACTTGAAGTAAAAATGCTGTTTGCGTTTATTTATTTTTCATCGCAAATACACTTTTAATTTTGGTATCACTTTATTTATCTCTTGATAGAATATTACAAAACAAAACCTTATTTTTACTGAATAAATAAACAAACAAATACTTTTTTTAATTTACGAGTGTGTGAAAACTGTCACTGAAATGTATGATGATTGTGTTTGTAGACAACTTTGCAATACATTCAAAATGCTGTAGAGTGTTAAACAGAAAATGCATGCACAGTGGGACTACTGAAAGTGCAGACAACAAATCAAATGAAATATAAATGAAGTTGTATTTCTTATGATGACTATTCAATATTATCGGCAGATATAGAAAGAAAACTTATTGTACTGGAACGATTATGCCAAAAGTCGAGTTTATTATTATGCCAGCTTTTTTTTTCTAATAGTGGAAGCAGTGCATATGTGCACTTCTTGCCATGTCCTTCAGCTCCCTCAAATAAGGAAGCTAAAAACAACCCAAAATATTGTCTCCTTTTATTAAGAAAAATTATTTGAAATTCGAGTGAAATAGAATCAAAAATGGAATCGACTTTATAGAAATTGCGATTCG
This sequence comes from Linnaemya vulpina, assembly GCA_963675445.1. Classification (NCBI taxonomy): domain Eukaryota; kingdom Metazoa; phylum Arthropoda; class Insecta; order Diptera; family Tachinidae; genus Linnaemya; species Linnaemya vulpina. The sequence continues at coordinate 92,954,057 of OY776277.1, forward strand.
TCTTTATTCGGTGAGATAAGAGCAAAAAAAAAAAATTATATGGAAAACGGTTGACCCAAAAGCCCATTTTTTGTAACTTCCCGCTGATTTTAGCTGCTTTTAAGCTGTACCCAAATCATCCATTATAAAATGCCGTGATTGGGTCCCTGTTTTTAGTGCTTTTCTATTGAGCTCATCGAGCTGAAAAACGATTATTTTAACTTTTAAATCAACCGAATTGCACGTGATAAGCGGCGATTGATGTAGTTTTCAGTTACCGAAAATAATACACTTAATGGGATATATAATTGCGGAGTTTTAAAAAAATATATCACTTTCTTCGAACTTTTTCGTTTACGATATATCACGAACGGATTGACCAATTTTGCCCCGGTTTGCTGTGCTAGACGTGGGTTTTAAATCGTTAGCTTTTGCAACTAATCAATGGAGCCGTTTAAAAGTTATTAAAAAAAAAATACTTTGAGAAATGGTTCTTTCGGTGTCTTGATATATACCGGTTAGAATCGGTTCAAATCTATAGGAAATTCATGTTTAAAAGTTACAAGTCGGTCACACACTTTCACGCACACGCACAAACACACACACACACGTACAGACTTGGTGACGAGCTGTCATAATTAATCAGGGAAGCTTCTCAGGACCGCAAAATGTTTAGGTCTGTTTTTTAAAACGATGTGAGACCATTAAGTCTCCAATTTTTGAAAATTTTTAATTTTTCTAGTGAGACGTTCAAAATAAAATAAAAAGAAAAAGATTATGTTAATTCTCAAAAATTTATAAAGAAGGCGGCATAATTTTTGAGCAGAAATTTCTTTTCTTGTGGAAAATATTTTAAATTATTTTCGGGGACTTATTTAATGGAGCCCTGAATTCCTTTTTGTGCAACACATTTGCTGATTGCATCTGGTGATTGTATTATTTTTCCTACTACCCTTGAGTTGACTTCCTGCCAATTATATATTTAACTAATTTGTTCTAATTATTAAAAACAATCTATCCACATGATATCCTATTCATTTCACTGTGCAACAGAATGCGATCGCTGCCTTATATATTGTGTAAATGACACCTTTTCTAAATTTACTTTTAAAAATATTCGATTGTAAATAAAATAATTTTCATCGCTTCCTTTGTATGGGGAATATAAAAGTAGTTTTTAAGCAGCATTTTTTCTTCATTTTCAAAGTCAATTTTATTTGTAAAATTACAAAAACAAAAATATTATCTCCAAAAAAATGAACTGCATTCAACTCAAACCATTTTATTTGATTTACGTTCATAATTTTTGAGTTGTTTTTACTTGTGCTGGCGAAATAGTTGTTGCAGCCAGCGAAATAGTTGTTGTTTGCTGTTGTAGTTCATTGTTGTTGCTGTTGATATGAGTTTCTCTTTTTTAGTATCTCTACTTTTATTCTTTTATTACAGCGATGATACTTTTTAAATGTGTTGATAATTTATAATTGAGTGTTGGTTTGATGTTATCAATCATTTAAATGTTTGAGGTGTGTTAATTTTATCAGAACGCTTGTAACACCTAAATCTAACGACTCGTATTATAGAATATGCAGATAAGATACAATGAACACGTTAAATTGACGCCCAGGGGAACTATTTAATATTTTCAACAACAATTTCTCTTAGATTCACATTTATTGGAGTAGATATATATTCATGATTTTACACGGATATTATTTAATAGAACTTTTTAGTATGCAATAGGGTATTCAAACGATTAACCGTTATTCAATTAATGGCTTAATTTTTTTATATAAAAAACTTAGGATAAAATTATATATATTTGGAATAATTTTGAAATTAAAAATCTCTTGACGTTTGGAAACCACGTTAATCACCACAAACCGGGTCAAAATCGTCATCACAAAAATTCGAAAAACCTGATATATTTTTTAATAACTCCTAAATAAAATATCTGATCAGTTCGTGTTCTCGATTCTTTTATAGTCACCGAACTCTACATCAGTTACTAGTTTTCACGTGGAAATTAGTTGATTTCAAATATAAAACAAGAGTGTTTTAGCTCGAAAAGCTCAAAAGCATAGAATAGCACAAGAATCATCTCAGAATAGCATTGCGATTAAAATTGGTGGGACGTTGCAGAGATGGACTTTAAGATCAAAGGATTTCAATATTTTGTTGGAAGGTTGTTCGTATTTATTACACGAAGTACTTTTTTGTTAATTTTTTGTCATATATTTTAATAACTTTTTTTTAAATAGTATTTTTGATATTATTTTTTAGATAATATGCTAAACAGAATATAAAGTATTCGATTAATCGAATAACATTATATTATAGTGATAACATTATATTAGTGACCAGAGTTGGGGAATTTCTTACTAACCAAAAGTCAACTTGGAAATGAAACTCATGTCATTACTGACATCTTCAGCAGTAAAAATAATTTAATAAAGAACGCTCATCAGCTCTTCGCGCAGTTGCCTTGAAATTAGTACCGATTCGTTTTGCTTAAAAGAAATCATTAAAATAATTCCACTATTAAGAAAAATGATAACATGAACAAATTCATAAAAATTATTGTTTTGGTCGATTATTATTCGATTAACTTTCTTAACCTCGATTAATGCAAACTGAATCGATTAATCCATCAAGGCAAAACCTGAACCAATTTTATATTCTAGTCTATGGCATTTTTTTTTTTTGATATTCTAATTTAGTTTTGCATCATATTTAATGACAATTAAATTAGTCATGCAAATTATCAACAGTTTTTTACGTTCTTAATAAGAGCAACACAACTTTTTTAACTTTATTTTTTTTTAAGAAGGAACCCTGCAACTCATGTACATGTTTTATGCCGATGGGTAATTTCATATCAAGTCTTTTTGATTTTGATGAAATCTGGTCACAGAATCTCATTTAGTTCCATTTAAAATTCTTAAGAAAATAATGTGTCGTTAATATTTCTTAAAAAGGGAATTAAGAAGCACATGCTACTAAGTTTCAGGATCTTTAAACAACAGTTAACTTTATTTAAAAAAAAATTATGGAAAATGGTTGACTCCAAAGGTATTCCCTGTTACTTCCTGCTAATTTTAAACGCTTGTAACTTGTACCTATTTAAGGCGTTTGATATCGAAAGAAAATCTTAAATAAATTATATCGTAACTTCGATAGATATCGAATGCGGTGACTCGAACGGTTTTTGTGCTATTTATTCTATGCTTTCGAGCTCTTCGAGTTTAATTTGAAAATCAACCGATTCCCTTGATAAGCAGTAATTGATCTTGTTTACTGATCGAACTGATCGGATATATATATATCCGGAGGCTTTCAAAGTAAAACATTTTTTTCGAATTTTTTTATCCCGGTTTGCTGTGATCGACATTGTTTTTAGAGGTAAAGAATTGAGTAGACATCTGATCTGATCTAAAATATCTTGAATTGATTAGATTGCAATCCATCGGTGAACCCGCTGAAAAGTTTTTCTAAAAAAAATCGCTTTGGAAAATGTTTTTTACTAAAACTCTTTAATATTAATTATGGGCTGATTCTTTTTCCCCAAAATCTTACTAAAAAATTCTATGTGATCAATTGAGGGGTTTTGCTAGTTTAGTTGGGGCCAATGCTTATCATCAGGGAGCCTTTATCTTCAAATTCACAAGAAATCTAAGCTCAAGAATGGTCTTCAGAAGGCCATAATATATACAGATTCCCAGAATCATTCAAGGAAGCTTCTTAAAACCTCAAAATGGGGAGATCGGAAGAGAACCCAATGTTTTCTAAACGGCGTGATATATAAAACATCCTGTTATTTTTAAATTTTAATTTTTTTAAGCGGGAAGATAAAAATTATTAATGAAATATTTTGAGTTGATACTTTTAACGTGAAACAAGTCCGATATGTCCATGACTCTCCAATCATGGTGAAGGGCATGCAACAATCGCTGCAGACATATTGTCTCACCGTCATATTCTTCTTTATGTCACTGTGTGCGTGGGTTCATAGTGGGATCACATATATACTCCATTCATATTTAGCCACCAGCACAATAACAATATTGTCTTACTACGGAGTAAAGAACACGAGGCAGTACGATAAACAGCAGCAGAATTATTCATATTCATTCATTCATTCAATATACACTCGCTGAGAACAAGTGAATATGAAGTGTAATAAAACTGATCTTGTCACCGATGGCTTTAGTTTGAAATACGCGTCAAACGTTAAACGTGCATTGAAACAAAAGACACGATAATAATAAATATAATAATAAAAATAATAGTAATAAAAATTATAATAAAAATTAAAATAATACGATGTTGTAAATTGATTTATTACTTAAGTTTTTGCTCCGCGATAGTTTTTGAAGAGTTTTGCGATGAATTGTTTGCATACAAAATCCTGCCCTAATATTTTCTATAATAAAAAAAATATTCATTTTAATGTTTTATGAAAATATTGAAAATTTATATTAAAATTAAGAAAAAGTGTTAATAATTAACGTGCTAATTATGTGCTTTTGTGCCTCGTTAATGTTAACAAATTGATGTGAGTTTTAGTTTTTAAATAGTGAAGATAACAACAACAACCTATTTGTGCAGTTGTGATAGCATATCGTTAGCCAAAATGCAAAATAACGCATGTTCATTTCTTAAATATTTACTGGAGCAATAAGAACGTTATAAATGGAAATGTTTTTGGAATATTAAAACAACATTCTCAGGTCTAGATTAATGTAGAACAGATTAATCTAGACTGGATTGTATTTTTAATCCCAAATTGTTTGTGTTTAATAAATATTCTTGCTTCTCCTGTAACCTTTTGCAGTATGATGTTGCATTATTTTTCATTTCGGGTGACGTTATGGAACCATAACTAGCCAAGATAATATTTTTGTTTTTGTTTTTATAAAGAGAATGCAAGTCAAATGCCTGCTTCCACACTGGAACTACTTTATGATATATAAAAAAATTTATTTCTATGATCGAAAATAATTTACATACACTAAAAGAAAAGGAAACATTTTTTAAAATAAGTAAAATATTTAGTTAAAAATAATGGAAATAAATCTATTGAGTTATAAGTTTTTTTTTTAAGAGAAGAAACCATTTGAAATGGGTAAACTGCTCGTGCATTAAATCAATTGTGGCGCCCGCTGTGTGGCATGTGGCTTCATACTGTTTTACCGCATATCAGCACGACGAATGACAGCAACATTCTGATCATTTCCGTTTTTGAAGACTTGTGGGCCAATAACTCCGCCAGCCTACAAAACCAACGTTGACTTTCCCTTTTGTTTTGGAATATATATCAAATCATTTTGAATCAAAAACACTTTGCGAAAAGTAACATGATGAAATTGAATTTTATTTTAGTATTGACATAACGACTTTGATAACTTCAAGTCACTTTTGCTAACTTTCAGTTAATAATTTCTGTGAGTGTAGTTATTATGATCAACTCTAACTAGCCTGTTTTATAAAACCAGTCAATTGAATTCCTCTAATTCCAATTTCATCAGTCTTCAGGAACAGTTTATTTTAATGTTTCTTTAAAACTTAAAACATTATGTGTCATTATTATTCATGAACTAAAATATGTTAAAAGAAATAGAGTAAAAACGTTGCATTATATATTTACTTAAACGAATCACAATTCTTTATCATACTTTAGCAAAATATAAAATGAAATCAATGAGACAAGAGTATCTATTCTACGACTATATCAACTTGCTTCGAAATGTAGAAAATATATATTTTTTTATATCTTTCTATATCTATTCAATGTCAATAAACGTTATTTATGAAGCAAAAGCACTTTAAATTTTTTTAATAGGCTTGTAAATAACCTCTCTATTTAAAATATAATAACAATATAAAAATAAAAACAAATAAAAATTAATAAAAAAAGTGTTAGAAATGTTTTTAAAATTGTGTACAAATAAAATTTGTTAACTCATACAATCAATTTTATAATTATTTAAAAATTTTCCTTTGCAGAGTTCGTTAAGAAATTTCTATCCATTGAACAGAATCTTAAGAAATTAAAATGATTTCACGATTAAAGATGAACTATTTCAATACGGCGCTTATGGAAAATGACACTAAACCGCCCACAATTATAGCAAAAGCACCAGCAGAACCATTAACAGACCCCAAGAAATTACAAAGACAGATAACAATTGAACCCGAACCGGATTCACTGGACAGCGTTTTACTGAATCCACAATCGTATCCCATCACTATAATACCAAATCGTCCAAATACATTTTATGGTTTGACTACACAAAATGGCAAACCCTTTACGAGGCAACAGAGTTGCAGGTAAGTGGGTTGATGTAAAAAAGAAAATATTTAAATAAAAGTTTGATGGATCAGTAAGAATTTGCTTTGATACAGGAAGTTTGAATGTAAAAGGAAATTTTTGTTATTAATGTTTTCACTCTTCATCGTCAAAATATATACGCGGGATACCTCTTTCGAACAGAGCCACGAGTTGCAAAATAATTTCGGGCAGTTCAGAAATGCTGTTCAGGCATAAGTCTATTCATATTGAAATGTCATTCCGGACTAAATGGCCGCCAGCTAAAAGAAAGTATTGCCTGCTTTAAACTCTATACGTCTAAAAAACCCACCCTGTATTATACAACCACATAAATTGAGCACAACAACCAGACAATAAAAAGACCAGCCACCCCTTGCGCATTTAATCAGTTTCTTTACAACATCAATAAAACGCTTTTGAGTTTTATCACTGCCAAACAATCTTTAAGCTGAAAGGCAATTGTCTTCCTCTCTCACGTGATCAGCGTTATCGTCATAATATTTGGAATTTTGTTTTTTTATATTTCATTATTTATATCCATTAAATGAAGTGTGAAATTGTTATTAATGGCAGTGGAAATGTAAATACCTTTGCAGCTATTCAGATAACTTTTCACATCTAAAACATAATTAAAATGCAAACACTTTTAAGCGATAAATGAAAATAAAATGGTTGAAGAAAAAAAAACAATTCTCCAACTTGATTGTATGTAAAGAGTTGTGCAAATATTCGCAACACAAACGCACTATGAAAACATATTAGCAGCATGTATTTCATATGCTAATCATCTGTTATACAATAACTAAGTAAGCAAATATCATATGAATTAAATCGTGCTGCTAAATCTAACATAAAATTAATTTTCCATTAAAAAATTTAGTACGCGTTTTGCACGCTGACGGACAACAGTTTGAAACGGAGTTTTAATGATTCCACATATAAACGCATGGACACGCTACGTAACGGTCCAGCCAATTTAAAAATGTAAAAAATTTCCTTATCATTTGCTACGAAAAGTTATTTTAAAATTGATAGATTGTTTAACGTTATATTTAAATTTGAACTCTCGGTTAACTGCTGAAATCGCCGTCCCCATAAAATTAACAAAAATGCACAAACCATTGAACGATGTTCATGTGCAGCACGAAACGGATGAAGATCAGTACAACGTTAAGGACGATCAGAACTTTCTCACCAATCAAATGAAACATCAATATCAGCGCGGAATATCAACGACAACTTCTCAGGCTGGCATTTATTATGAGGCTTTAAAGGGGTCCAGCAATTCTTTGGTCAGAGGGTGGGTTCTTATTTGTTATTAAAATTTAAAAAGTGTGCTAAACCGATTTCTAAATAATTATAAAAATTATAGTTTTTAAAAGAGGACATAATATTTCTATAGATTTTCTATTAAAAGTTGAAATTTTAATCATAATTTTATATTAAATAGCACAGACGAACTTAGGAAAATATGACATAAGAATTATATAATAGTGAGAATGAAGTTATCATGCCTGAAGACGTTGTCTTAATGTTGTAAAACTATCTAATAGAGTTTCAAAAACTACGGTACTACGAATAATATTTATGGTTAATTTAAGAGATCTGGGGAATTATTATGAAACGCATTCCAAATTCGCATAAGTTCTCGAACTATTCCCGTTTGAAATCAATATACATAACAACCCCACTGTGCAAAATATAAGGGTTCCAGCAATTCCTTGGTCAGAGGGTGGGTTCTTGTTTGTTATCAATATTCAAAAAAGGGTGCTAAACCGACTATTTCTATTATAAAAATTATAGTTTCTAAAAGAGGACATAATATTTTTGGATTTATTATTAATTTTTTAAATTTTAAACACAATTTTAAATTAAATAGCAGAGAAGAACTTAGGAAAATATGACATAAGAATTATATAATAGTGAGAATGAAGTTATCATGCCTTAAGATGTTGTCTTAGTGTTGTTTAATTATCAAATGGTTTTTAAAAAAATGCTGCAAACAGTATTTATGGTTAATTTAAGATGAGATCTAGGGAATTATAATGCAACTGAATTATATAGGAAATGCATTCGAAATTCTATATCAAAAACATAAGTTTTCGAATCATTTTTGTTTCGAAATATATGATAACCCCACTGTGCAATATATAAGGAGAATTTTAGGAGATCACAAGGCAACTACCTTCGATTAAAGTCTTTTTTCTTTTTACTCCCGTCTTAAACACTCGTTAGGAATGCAGTTTCAGCAGTTTGATCATAAGAATTGGAGTTCCTTAGAACATTCGGTTTTTCGCTTTTCAGAAAAAAATTTTGTTGAAGAATTTGCATCAAATGTTGCTGCAAATTGGAATAAAGTGGTGAACAGAACTTGACAATTGAGACCCTGAGTCAGAAATATATTTACAAGTGCTACAAGTTTTCCAAAAAATGATCATGTTGCAGCTAAATGCATTCAGTAAATCGAACGCTCGATCAAACTATTGTGAAAGTGAAAAAAATTCTTGTGAAACGTTATCAAATCACTATTTCAAAAGTTGCTAAAGATGTCATTATATCCTGAAAGAGTTTCATCGAAATTATTTCATGGGCTTTCATAGATCTTTAAATATGTTTCATTAATTTAATGACAACGACATTTTTAGGCTTAATGCCTAAAAATATTTAAATATCAATTTGTAACCAGAACTAAATACTTTCTTTAATTCTTTAAAATTTAAAATACTAATGAGAATTTAGAATTTTATTATATCCTTGAAATATATTCGTTGTTTCAAGGAAGATGTCGTTGGAGTTATGAAGATCTGATATAATAAATGGATCAACATTTGCTGAACTATTTATCCAGCTGTCAATCAAAAATTGTTTTGTATCAATATTTTAATAAATCAATGAAAATGTTTCATTGCATTTATAAAACTATTTAATTCCGATAAAGCTGCATTAAATCAATTACGAATACAAAATTGTTTGTTGTTTTCTAAAATATATTAATGTCATTGCTTTTGCTTAGAAGAGCTGAAATAGTTTTTGAAATTTTTATATATTAGCTGAGAGGTTATGCTGTCGCGGAATCCAATCAACTATCCACTGATAGTTTGGATTAAAAACCAATAAAGTACAGCATAAGGTCGTGCTTGACCTCAAAGCTAAGAAATAAATAAAAGTTAATTAATAAATTGACCGTAAAAAAGCTCAAATAAGTTGCGTTTTAGTGCGTTAAAACTTCGTCATTATATGATTCTGTCAGTGAACTAATTTCATTGTATCAATGAAAATGTTACATCCAATAGATACACTTATTTTATTCTCTTGATGAAATTACTTGCATGCATCATTTAAATTGTGCTGTTTTACCTATGGAGTTAGTTCGCAGCATCAGCGAAAGCGTTTGATTAATTTTACTAAACTTGTTTCATTACTCCAACGACAAGTGAATCAGGTAAAATTTTAAAGAAATTTTTTAATGGATTGTATTTGAAATTGAAAGAATTAAATTGAATTTGTGTTTTTGTGTTTTGTATTGAAATTAGTTCATACCATTGTCGAAAGTATATAATTTATTTGACGAGTTTTTCATTAAGCTAATTTTAACGAGACTCGTTCCAGGAGTCCAACGAAACGTTACTGGTAGAATTTTAATGAAATTCTTCATAAGATTTGTCTTCAAATTCAAAGAGAAAATTCTTTAAAGGATCGAAAATTCTTTCAGTGATCGTAATTATGCTTGAGACCTTTTTTTATGAAATATAAGCCTCAGCGAATTTTGCTATTCCCAGCAATTGTAAAGACATATGAAAGGACAGTATTTTATGACTACTGAGAGAGATAAAAACTGTACCACTGGTAGAGCTCAAGGATATACAATGAATTGCTTATCAGACTTCAAACTGCAGAGTTAGATATCGACGGTTCAAAATCGGTGTGTACTATAATGCAAGGAAGAGATAAACTCATACACGCGATGTGGAAGCATAGAGATAATATGGATTCCAGGACATCAGGGAATACCTGGAAATATTGAGGCAGATAGGCTAGCTAAGATGGGAGCATTAATGGCAAACATCACACTAGGTAACCCAAAGCCATTTCAGGTTTTTAAGAACGAACTTAAACAGTGGGCCATAGAATTGAATACAAGAGATTGCCAGCACTCTACCGTAGGTAGGGTGACCAGAATTCTATGGGGTGACCCAGATGGTAAAAGGACAAGAGAGATCATAGCATTGAGAAGGCCCGTACTGCGGAAACTGGTTCATTTGATAACAGGACATGCAGAGTTAAGGACTCACATGGCACGCATGGGTATCGTTGTTGATATAACATGCAGAGCCTGTCAAGAGGAGGACGAAACACTGGAGCACTACTTGTGCCACTGTCCAGCTTGCAACCAGGTCAGAAGACAAGTATTTAATCAGGGGATAATACAGGAGATGGAACTTCTTAGGGGCTCCAACTGTAGGGACTTAAGAAGATACATTGAAGAGACTAGGTTCCTAATGTAACCAAATCCTAACGTTTTTTTTTTTTGGAAGATACAAAGGAGGTCCCATAGAATGGTTACTCCTAACTATAGAGTGCACAACAGGCCTATCGCGGCCAAGGTGTAATCCTTGTGAGGATTGGGATGACTCATGCCCCCCTTCTTCAACTAAACCTAACCTAACCTAGATATCGACCGAAATTTTTATTTTAATTGTAGTGAAATTTCAATAGATATCGAATGCGTGGGTTTCAAATTAGTACATATTTTGGGGAATTGTCATTTTTTAAACATCTTTAATTTTAATTTTGTGCTGATTATTTTTGTCCAAAAATCTTACTTAAAATTTAAAGTCATCAATTGAGGGGTTTTAGCTGGTTCCTATGCGCCTGTCACTGGGGCTAATGCAGATCATCAGCGAACTTTTACCCAACATTTCTTCGAATAACTAAAAATATTATTTCATACCTCCCTTGTTAATAAGTGAGTAGCTTAAAGCAATGTATGATTTTGGGAAAAAAGAATCAGCACAAAATTTAAATTAAAAAAGCTTAAGAAGTGTTTTATATTTAAGGTGGAATATTTTGGAGGGGACGAAATAGAAATTATGAATAAACACTCGTATTTTTACAACAGATATTTTTCAATTTTTCGAATTACAAAATGGGAAGACATATTTTTGCTTTGGAAGACTTTATTTGAAATTGTCATTCCAAATATAAACACATAACTTACAGGCGTGAATGTGAGTAGTATTTAGTTATTTTAATCGTTGGCATGAATATGATATGCAGAGAATATCGAAATATTAGTAATACTGTAAAATAGTATATCGAAATATTGTTAAAAGTGACTGGACTCCTTATTGATAAATATTTGTGATAATGCATTCGCAGTGAGCGACTTTCTCGTTATCAATTTAAAAATATTTTGGAAACTACATACGAAATTCAGATGTAATTCAAATATCAGAAACATAATAAAAAAGAAAACTTGACGACTAGTTCCAAAAAGCATTAGAAAGGATCCAGATTTGCCCTACTTCCGGACCATAAGTTTAGCTTCGTATAGACTTCTTTGAAATGTCCTTATTTATTGGGTATTTATTTGTTACCAATAATTCCTTCAAATAATTTATTATATATAACTCTTTTATATATTTTTCTACTTACAAAAACTCACTTATCAGCCTTGATCTTTACAAAGTCACTGTGGCAAACAATTCCCCGTCCTCATCTCAATGTATTCACTTATTAGCACAGTAACGTCAAAATATGATTTATAAATTGTGCAAAAAATACAAATTTTGCATAAAATATTTCCTCATTATCACTAACAAGTCAGTAAAATAAAGAAAAAAAAAATACTATAAAAAAGCCTTTCGATTCAATAAAAACCAAAAGTAATAAAACGAATCGCCTACGTAATTTCAAAAAAAAATTTGCAAATAAAATTAAATTGCAAGAAATATATCATTGCAAAATATTATTTTCATACGAATAAAAACCTTAAGAAAAACAAACATTTCAATTCGTTTAAATTAGAACGACATTCAACTTGAACTTAATGAGGTTTTCTAATAGACAATCAGTGGTTTGTTGTTCCTTCCAAAACCGAAATGAATTGATACCGAAATAATGATTGTAATTACAAGCCACTATAGCACTCGCATCTTGAATTGTGTATTTGGATTATAAAAAAATAATTATATGAAAATTTATGAGAACATTCTTACCTAGAAACGTGATCGGTTGTATATATCGCTATCAGTGGCTTAAATTGTAGGCTTGTTTCCATTTGCAATGCGGCTCGTGTAAAAAGTGTTGCAAAACAGCGCTGTAAATAACTAAAAAAAAACTTATTTTAATTAGTTGTATATTATGGTTTAGTAGGGAGATTCACTTCTTTTGACAGTTGCACAAAACTTAATTTCTTTAAAAATGTGTACACAATTTTTGCAAATTAATAATATATCTCTACTGTTTGCATGCTTAAAAAATTCTACAAGATACTAAACAAATGTAGCAAAATATTGAAATTACCTCCTTCATCTGAGCCTTCTTAATTATTCGCATTGAAACGCCTACACATCCAGTCTCATTACGGCTAATGTGGTTAACTTACGACGTTAAATCGTATAACAACAACAAACACTGCAAATATTTCTACACAAAAAACTCATACAAATTTCCATACAGATATTTTTGTTGTTTTTGTAGTTGCAATTTACATTTTATTCAATATTACAACAGCCCATTTAGTTTATCTCATGAATTGAATCGCAAATCACTGATCTCTCTGGGACCAAATTAAGTGCATTTAACACTTGTCAATTGGTGTTTGTTAACGGCAACCCAAAATTATAATTAAATTAGACACGTTATTGGGCACACTTGCACAAACACTGGCTGTTGCATTTATATGATTTTCTTTTATTATTTTTTATTATAATTTCTTAATTAATTAATTTTGCAGTGCAGTCAGTAAGTTGGATAGTCATTTAGACAGACAACTTTTAAAAGCAGCCATCCCAAGCCAGTCTAACGCGGCTGGTGTTGTTGTTTGTTGTTGGTTTAATTTATTAGTTAAAATTATACACGATTAACAGATCCCGCAAACATGTCCCTGGTATAACGGCCATATATTTGCGATAATGACGGCATGATTTAAATTTTTGTAAAGCAACGGAGTACTCCGACATAGAAAAAAATATCATGACTTATGAATTGAATTTGACTGCTGTTAAAATGACACAAGATGTTTATTGTTTCAATCAAAGAAAACTGATGGTTGCTTGGAACGCTTTAGCTAAAATATATCTTGTAAATCAAAATGAAGTTGTCAGCTCAAGTTCATGGCAGCTACTGCAGACTTTTATTCATTAACAAACACATAACAAATTTTAATTTTAATCAAAATAAATATATATAAATAAATTCATTTATTCTTCAAAGTATTCGCCCTCAACTATAATACGCTTCCACTATCGTTTTTTGCAATCCCCAAAATTGTTGCCATAAAGTTTTCAGATATTCTAAAGCTCTCTGGGGCTTTTGCCTTCTCAATTTTTACCAACCAGCGTTGTTTCGTAGGTCCCCTGAATCCTGTGCCTAAAATGTCTTAAGGGTTCAGACCTCGTAAATAAGTTGGCTGAGATATGATGTTGTTTTATAAGAGTTTTTTTTTCAAGTCTGTAATATTAGAAAGCATATCGCCGCTATACCCGGCATAGCCAAGAATGACGAAGAAAACTCAGCAACTTCTTTATTATTGATTCGAATTGAATTTCTCAATATTGTAATCAATCGTGGATGTGCTGAAGCATTCACGACGAGCGTTGTCATTTCCATCTGCTCACAAACAAACTAAATAGATCATACTGTGAGCATCCGAGTACGATTGAGATGAGTTGGCAAAAGAAAAAGATGGCCTGCAGATAGCTCACGATATCTAAACTATATCTTTTAAATAAGTTAATTTTTAGGCGAACTGTCATTCTTACAACCTCTTCAAAGTTCAAAGTGATCAATTGAGGGGCTTAGCCAGTTCCCATTTCACTGGGGCTAATGCAGATCATCAGGGAAACTTTACCCAACATTTCTTAGAACAACATAGATATTTATTTCAAACTGCCACTTTAATAAGTGAGAAATCTAACAGATCGTTTATTCCAATATTTTCTACATCATCTTGATCCGTTCATTACGGCTCAAGTGTATATGTGTGCATATTTATACTCGCACATATTTTTGTTAATAAATATATTCTCGTTGTCGTTCATTTTACTGGCACTTCTTGAACTTTGATAGCAAATTGTATTAATTAATTTGAAATTAATTTTATTAATGTCTTAATATATTTTAATACAAATAAAAAATGCCGCCAATTTGTGAGACTTTATTTGTTTTACAGAAAAAAAAACTGTTTGTAAAAGTTTTACAATAAATTCAGTTTGAATAATTTTTTTTTTAGCTGGTGATGGATATAATAAAACATTTCAATTGTGTCGTAGCATCTACTTGACATAACAACTCTTTGTGTCCTGATACAGGAAGAAAGATACAACATTGATTTTTTATAGGCGATTTAAATATTAAGAAGATAAATATAAAACGATTAAAACTAAAAGTATAATACGAATTTTCAGTTATAAAACTATTGCAAGTAAACTCTATTGTTTTCGCATAAGACCAGGACATCAAAAGCACAACTGATCACTGAGTTCTTTTTATATTTTTGCTATTTGTTTGATCTCTTTATATATTTAAAAGGAAGTTTGAAATATTATAAATATTGCGCAACGTTTCCTGACGATCTTAGCCCTAAATAAAACTAGATAAAACCATCCTAACCTCGTACGAGAATTGTAAAATATATTGGCAAAAAGGAAAAATAAAAATGAATGAATTAATATATATATATATATATATATATATATATATATATTATATAGATATATATATATATATATATATATATATATATATGTACTGAGAAAACTTAATATCATTTTATGTATTAAAAGTCTTCGTCTATCCTGTCTTGAAATTGGACTGTTATTCAAATTGAAAACTAAACAATTTTAAAATTAATTTACCAAAAAAAACGATTCTTTCGACTTCTTAGAATACGCAGTTAATTTAATATTAAATTATATCCATATATATAAATATCAATAACGCAATAATAAACACTTATCATAATGAAGCCATCTACAGTATTCACGTCACATTTATGAGCGAATGGTAGTGTTTCGGCTGGCACTCAGACGGGAAACGTAAAATTTGCAAAGAGAATGACATTCATTTATTTAGTACAATGTTAATTAATATATTTGTTGTTGTTGCTTTTGTTGAAAGAAAAAAACAATAATTTATGCATTTTAGCAGACATTCTAGTTTGTAGGCGGTTTTCAAACAGTCTATAATTTTTTATACAGTCGTTGTTGCACATAAATTAAGGCATTAAATAAATTAATAATTATATTTTTAAAAGAGTATTTAGTCGTAGTGTCCCCAGTACAACAAGACATTTGAAAGAAGTCAATAAGATCCTAAACTTATGATTCGGAAGCCGTGCAAATCAGGAACTCTTCTAATGCTTTTTGCAAAAAGTTCGCTTTTTCTGCATCTTTTCAGTGAATAAAAAAAGTCATATATCTGATGTTTATTAAATCTAATTTTCGTAACTCATTTCTTATAATTTTTTAAATTAATTTGGGGACAGTGGCCTACTGCGAACTCTCTAAAAGCTCAGGGATGCAAAGGACATTTCCTTGACATTTGCCAACGTGAATTTTAATATTAAACCAACTATTGATCTCTGCCAAATAATTTCCATATAAATAATAATTAATAATTTATATTTATCAATCTATTTTATATATACCTGTGATTATTTTCTTTTAATTGAATTATATTATTTATAAATAAAATACTTTTTATAAGTAACACCTTAATGCTTGCGAACACTACAAATGAACTCCCACTTTGCGCAAATAAAATAACTTCTTAGTAATTATCTGGATAATCGCTTCCTGATAAGTTGAAAATACAAACTAATTGAAGGTTTGGAAATAAAGAAGAAAAAAATTCCCCAAAAATAGTATACAAATTTTTAAATGATTCATATTATAATAAGATAGTTTGACATATATTGTTGTGCAGCTGTTTTCGAAAGCCGCTACTCTTTTATCATAAGTATTCATTAACATTATTTATTAACACTTATTAGGCGACTCAAAATAATATGATACATTTTTCTAGTTTCTATTATTCACTAATATTTTTAAGCTTAAGGTCTCTTTATTTTTAAAAATTTATAATTTGTTTATTGTGTGACTTCTTCAGGAAATTAATTAATTTATTAATTAATATAGTGACCAACTTGTGAAAAAAAGTTATAACTATTTGAAAATTTAGACACCTTAAACTTAAAATATTAGTGAATATTATTAATTCAAAAGAGAGAAAAAAAAATCGGTAGAATTTTCTTATAGGGTGTTTTTTATAGAGTGATACAACTTTGAGTTGGCATCACTGCTTTATGTAATCACCCATTTAACAATTGATAGTTGCTTTTTGTTTAGTTTTCCTTGACATTTAGTTATTAAGCGACTTACATCAGAGCAACGCATGCAAATTGTGCAAATTTTTAATCAAAATAATGTTCGTCAAACTTATCGTGCACTTCGTCCATTCAAAATTTTATTTTCCGATAAAGCCCATTTTTGGTTGAATGGGTACGTAAATAAACAGAATTGTCGCATTTGCAGTGAGAATAGTCCATAAGCTTTTGTCGAAACACCATTAAATCGACAGAAAATTACTGTTTGGTGCGCTTTATGGGCTGTCGGAGTCATTGACCCATATGTCTTCAAAAGCGGTGTTGGTTAGAAAGTTACCGTGGCTGCCATATGGCCAAAATTTCTATCCAATAAAGACCGTTTTATTGATATCATATGATTTATTATGATTTAAACTTGTATCACTTTATAAAAAACACCCGATACTTTAATTAATTTTTAGTATAAAAAAGAAAAGGAGAATTATATCAATCGATGGCAACACGCTATTGTTAACTTTTGACTTTGGAAAATAGTTGTTCTGCTATCCTGCACAAGTTAGAACGTGAAATCTGCGCTTTCTAATACTGATCATATCCTTTTGAATTCTAAATACTTTGAGAATAATTTAATATAAAATATTTTGTATTGATAGACTTTTGAAAAAAAAAATTATATTGAAACACTCTCTATTTCTTAATAGTGCAGAAGAAACCACAAGCTGAACTGAAGAATTTAATTGATTCAGAATTTTAAAAAAAGTTCTAAATACTTTTAAAGCATTTTGCGTCACATTTGCTTTTGAAGATGCTGGACTTATCCTTTAAATCATGAGTATAAACCAGCATCATATTTCTATTTACGATTTGAAATAGAAAAAAAATACATCTGAACTGTTCTGTAAAAGTTACAATCCACAAACAGTAATAATAAAATAACAGAAAACGTTGCCTACATTTAGGATGTTAATTAAAACTCAACAAAATTCTCTTGTTACAGATCGCGTAACTACCGGCCGGGCAGCATGCGAAAGGTACGACGACGTGCCGTATTCAAGAATGGCGACTGCAACGTCTTGCAGAAAAACCTGACCAAAAGACGTTTGCGTTTCCTGCAGGACATGTACACCACTCTCGTCGATTCCCAGTGGCGTTGGACTCTATTGGCATTTGCTTTGTCATTCATATTGTCCTGGCTGTTCTTTGCCGTGTTGTGGTGGCTCATAATGTTCACACACGGTGACTTGGATGAACTGCACTTGCCACACAATCAGGGTTGGTTTTTCCTTGTAGAAGAGAAAATAAGAAATAAAAAAAAAGAATTATTAAATATATTTTGTTCTATTGCCAGAGGAAAGTGGTTGGCAGCCGTGTGTATCAGCCATAAATGGCTTCACTTCCTGTTTCCTGTTCTCCATTGAAACCCAGCATACGATTGGTTATGGTGTACGCACCACATCCGAAGAGTGTCCCGAAGCCATATTCATGATGTGTTTCCAGTCCATTTACGGCGTCATGTCCTCAGCCTTTATGGCCGGCATTGTTTTTGCAAAAATGACTCGCGCCAAACAGCGTGCCCAGACGTTGTTGTTTTCGAAAAATGCTGTCATCTGCCAGCGTGATGGGACGCTCACTCTGATGTTCCGTGTGGGTGATATGCGCAAGTCGCATATTATTGGCGCCAGCGTTAAGGCTCAATTGATACGTACCCGCACCACCAAAGAGGGCGAGGTGATGAGCCAGTATTTCACTGACTTGGAAATCGGTGCTGATGAATGTGGTTCCGATATCTTCTTTATATGGCCCATGTTAATCGAGCATAAGATCGATGAGAATTCTCCGATTTATAATATTTCTGCCACTGATTTGTTGCAGGATAAGTTTGAAATTGTTGTTATTCTAGAGGGTACAGTGGAATCGACTGGCCAATCGACTCAGGCTCGTTCCAGTTATATAAACACGGAGATTTTGTGGGGCCATCGTTTCGATCCTGTTGTCGTTTACAATAAAGATCGTCAAGCTTATGAGATTGATTATGCACGTTTTAATGAAACGACCCAAGTGGATACGCCGCTGTGTAGCGCCAGAGATTTAAATGAAATTTACAAAATACAAGAGGGCTTCACCACTCCGGGTAAGTTTATAATTTAGATTTGAGATTAACGGTTGTTGGCTGGTTTATTTAATTGCTCATTGAAATAAAGTTTTAATTGGTGATCATGTTATTTAAATTATTTTTTAATGAACTTTTTAAAATTGATTTAGAATATCTAAAGTTTTGATTCCTGATCGTTTAATTCGCTGGCTAACTAAAAGCCTTGACTGACACTTATTATTTACATAAACAGCTTCTTTTTATAATTTATTATTTTTGATTATTGAGCTGAATATTATATATTGAAGAGCTGAACAAAATCATTCTGTTAGTATGAGGCTAAAAAGACATTCTTAATTAATGAATTCCAATTGAAAAAGGTTCTTAAATAAAAACAGAAGCAATTTTTAATTGAATTTGCAGATTTGAGTCAAAATCTGAACAATAAGTTTCAGCTTAATGATTAAAAATTTATCTTAAGATCGTATAATAATATATATCCTTCCAATGTTAAATGTTGTTGTTGTTGTTGTTGTTGTTAATTATATATGTTGCATAAAGAAACTAAACATTTAATCACATTTAATTTGTTTAACGTCTATTTCCACAGAAACCACATTTAACATGCGTCAATTGTCCCTCAACACTCCATCAGAACAAGCCTCATGAAACCCAAGGAAATTAAGCAAAACTTAACGTAAAAAATAAAACCAAATTTAATTTTAAAAACAGATTTTGAATCTCTATTAAGTAACGAATATTCGAATTGCATATATCAGCCGTTAGTTTGTTTTAGACCATCAATTAGACAAGTAAGAAAGGCAAAAGAAAATCAGAGAAGAAAATCCCGCTACAGATAATTAAACATCATCTTTTCCCAAAATTAATATAATTAACGACATTCAGAACCAAGACACTCTTTTAAAATTTTATAATTAATAATCATGTTGTTAAATTTTAAATACGTTTATTCTTTTATGTTGTAGACAATAATTCGTACTTGTATTTGTGTTAAGTATTCCGTACTCGTTCATATGTGTTGTAGTTGTATGTGTTTTATTAATAATTAATAACTAATTATAATAATAAAATATATTTTTGTGTTTGTAGTAGATAATAAAAATCATTTACATTTTAATTTCTATTCTTTTATGGATTTGACTTGTTTTTGATTATAAATTTTAATTAAGTCGTTACAAGTTTATTTGAGCAGGGGTATGAGAACAAGTAGTTTCGTATAAGGCGTAAGTATTACTGCTGAATGGGTACCGCAGATATTATTATCTATTTAGATGGGGTAGCAGCACATATTTTTTTTTATACCGGGCGATTTTTTAACAGCATGAGAATTATAGTCATCGATATATATCGTTGACTGATAAGCATGTCCAACCGGTTGTCACTCACCATGAATGGTTTGACCCCTGACCTACGTTTTCTAGGTGTGAAAGTTTATCATCGTTTCCAGCGTAGTAAACGATAATTGAATTTGTGTAAATATAAAACTGTTATCACATTCAACTAAGCCACCTAAACAGTGGTGATAAACACAATATACACATGAGCACTGAAGATGAAAGTGTAGCGACTTTCGAAAACAGCTGTTCTGCTCTGCTGTGTAAGTTGAATGAAACTGATGTTGACTTCCTTTGTGCCTAGGAATATTTATCATCATGTTTTTCTGATATTTCAACTAAGTTAGAACAATTAGCCTATAAAAATATTAATATAATTGAATTTCTTTTGTATACACTTTCAGACGCAAAAGTGCACCAATCGCTTATTTGGTATAATTTACGAATATTCTCAGCTGATGTTTTTTTATAGGGAAACCCCCTATATTGTTGTGAATGCAACAAAAACTTTTGCATAATGCGATTGAGCAATATCAAAAGCTCCTGCAATCTTACCGACTATCGATTGTAAGCAATCGTGACATTTCACACTCAAGTGATCATTCAAAATAGAAGCTTCTAGGCCATGTGAAATGCCTTTAGCCTTCACAAAATCTTTCACTTTCAGTCTCCGATCGGCTAAAGCGGTATTGATAATTTCTTCAATTGCTTTGGATACACTGGTTATTTGGCATCTTCCTTTGCTTAAGCAGCCTCTTCGAAGGTCCGTAAAATACTTCTGGGTCATGAAAATGCATGGTGCAGGATCCTTTAATATTTATTAGGGTAGCGTTGCTAAAAATAATGCTAAACGAGCATACGAAATTCGTTTTTTTCCATTGTCTTCTCAATAAGTGCCGTAGTCTGCTACAAATATCAACGCTTGCCAAACGCAAACTAAATGACGCAGTTTCTTTAAATTTACACAGGAGTCATGTGGCAGTTGCCTGTGGGCAGAAGCAGTGTTGCTCTTTCAATTAAGAAGCGATACTTTAAAAAGGTCACAAACTTATTGAACCGCCTTCGTAGTGAACTGTTACTCTCAGTTGCTTAAGGAAGAACAAGTTTTTGACGGCCACTTAAATTTTATTAATAAAATAATTGAACAGCTTTTGTACGTCTTACGGGTTAACCCTTTCAAGCACTAGTGGTTTGTACAAAAGTGTACCATTTTTGAAATATCATGATATAAAAAAAATTTTTTTGCTTTCTATTTAACGTTTCCTTAGTAGAAGTTGGAAAATATTCTTAATGCGATTTTTTTTGCAGTAGTGAAGTGCATAACACAAGGCCTGTTCGTAAATATATAAATTTCCCTTAATACGTCACAGTAGCAGACAAATACGGAGTCCAAAAATAGCTACTTTTACAAGGTCCCATCGGCAAATTTTTATAAAAAGTAAAATTTGCTCACATGATACACAGCAGTCATGCATGCACAAACAGGCCTATTATATATAATTACAAGACTCAAAATATATATTTCTAATTAATTAATTTTCTTTCTTTAATAACATTGTGAAAAAGATATATAAAACACTTGGTGTTTAAAGTTCAACATTATATCCCATTTAACCCATTAACCGCCATGCTTTATGAACTCCACATGCTCCGAAATCTGGGTTTCAATCAAAGTTTATTTTCTGTTTCCTTTTTGTCTCATTTTACTCTAATAAATTTATTATCAAAGTAAGAAAATATAATTCCTGAATTGACGAAGTTTGGTGCTTGAGAGGGTTAAATTATTTCTTCTTTTATTTCATATGCCTTTTATTTTATTTCTGGGACTTGAAGCTATTTCTGAAAGCTTACAAGTATTTAAAACTCATTGTTAATGTTCTTTTGTGGAAAAAATGCAACATTTTCGCACTTTATTTTTCAAAATGCAGGAATTTTCTATTAAAAGTGAAAGAAATGTAGCATTTTTTTTTAGAAACGAACACAAAATTATTATAGACAGTTTAGAAAGTGAATTATACTGAATAAAATAAATATTTAAAATAGTATTTCTGCTTGGACCAGTAATTTAAAGAATCATATTTTATAAAATCACATTTTCATACAGAATCATATTATTTTCATAAATGTTTTATTATTGAAAAAGTTTGTTTAAGGCACGAAATTGCTTTTTATAAAATATATTTATTTATTTAACATAAATTTAGTATTTAATTATAAAAGTAAATTCATTTCTAATAAAAATAAATTAAATGCCTTTTTCAAAAAAAGTGCAAGAAATGTGGCATTCTTTTTTAGAAAAGAACACAATATTAATTTAGATAATATAAGAAATGAGTTCTTTTGCATAAAATAAATATTTAAAAAATTACTTCCGCTTAGGCAAGTAGTTTATAGAATCATATTTTCTAAAATTATATTTTCAACAGAATCTTATTTTCCACAGAATCATATTATTTGCATAATATTTTTACAGATGAAAAAGTTAGTTCCTGCCACGAAATTGCTTTTTATAAGACATATTTATTTATATAACGTTAATTTCTTATATAATTATAGATGTAATTCATTTCTAATAAACTCTATATTTTTAATTGCCATAATATGGTCATTTGCTATAAAAAGTGTGAGAAATGTAGCATTCTTTTTTACAAAAGAACACAACATTAATTTAGATGATATGAGAAATGAATTACACGAACTAAAATAAATATTAAAAATAGTATATCTGCTTGGGCCTGTAGTTTTTAGAACCATATTTTATAAAATCATATTTTCATAACGAATCATATTATTTTCACAAATTTTTTATTTTAAATTCTGCTGTGAAATTGCTTTATATAAAATATATTTATTTATTTATCATAAATTTACTATTTATTTATAAAAGTAAATACATTTATAATAAATTCTTTATATTTAAATGCCATAATGTAGCCTTTTTTATAAAAAAGTGCAAGAAATGTAGCATTATTTTTTAGAAAAGAACACAGCATTAATTTGGATTATAAGAGAAATTAATTACCTTAAATAGAATAAATATTGAAACTAGTACTTCTGTTTGGGCCAGTGGTTTATGGAATCATATGTTTTAAAATCATATTGTCATACACAATCATATTATTTTCATAAATTTTTTAAAGATAAAAGAGTTCATTTATGCGACGAAATTGCTTTTCATTAGTTTACTATTTAATTATAATATAAAATTAAATTTATTATAAAAAACTATTTATATTTTAGACTTGTGCAAACGATTTTCCAACGAGACCGGAAAAGCCACTGAAAACTCTTTGCGCTCATCATTAACCGTTAGTCCAACGTATTCAACCAAAAAACGTGTTGCGGTTTATTCTTGGCAATTTTCTAACGAATCCTAGATGCGACTAATTTATTTGTTTATTTATTTTTAATTAAATAATAAAGTTTTTATAAGCGTAATTTTCTAGACACTCAAATTATCCTCATTAACTTTTATTTTCTTTACATGATCAACGAAAATAAAATGCGGACTTCCAGCTGTGAATTGTGTTTTTCGTGGTTAAATTATCAGTTAATTATCAACTTTTTTCTTGGGCAAGTTTTTTCCATTCTGGCTTTACTTTTAAGACAATATTAATAATGCTTAAATGAAATGCCATAAAGCAAACGTATAAAATACGGCTAAGAAATATATATGAGCTGGTAAGTTGGTGGTTATGATTTTTTTTAAATTTTATTTTCCATAAATTTAATACCTCTTTCATTCATATGCGAGCGTATCAGGTTACAGGCGTTTTTGAAATATTGACAGACAGTAAGTATTCCACTGATATTGATAAGTGAAACCATATATTATGTAGGTTAAGGACATTAATTTGGCCAAATCGAGAGACACAACAGATATAAAAAATGAAAACAAATCGCCAAAATTGCATTTTAAATAATAAATGAAATATTGCGGCAGTTGGGTTATACCAGAAATGAAAATCGTTAGCAAAATAAAATATATAAAAAACTATCTTGTGGTGTGCAGTTGGAGCAGGAAATTTTCGAGTTTAATAAAACACACAGAAACAGTGTGATAAATATGAAGTGGGCCAATAGAATCACTTTAACCTACAAGTGGCTAATAAGCAAAAAGTGATTATTTTTGTCTCCACTGTCGAACATTAGAAATGACCACAAAGTGTTGCAGGATGCATTTCAGTGTTGGCCATTTAGGACACTGTTGCATACTTTATTTTTAAGCAAAATGTGTTGATTTATACAATTGCTGATAACCATAATAACAGTAACACTGTAGGCTGTACCACTCAAATAGTATTCGCTTGCAAACACCCACTATAATGAAAATATTAGTTTCGTAAAATCGTAAATGTAACGCAGCGAAAAAGTGCTAAACAGGGTGGGCAAATTTGAGGTTAGAAAGTAAAGTGGCTGCCAAACAGTGAAATGTTAAGAATTGATTTCTTGTCTTTTAAGATTTATTTAGGGAAGATTTGGGAAGTTCTAATAATGGAAAGTTACACTCTTGGACAAAGATTTTTCGTTAAGTAAATTGGCTGAACAGCAACAACCTGTTCAGTAATCGGGCCCATTTTCAAACTAAATCGTCGCATATGGGACTCATATAATCCACAAACAGTCCTGAAAAAATCTTTACTTTCAAAGAAGGTAATCGTTTCTCAGGCGGCATCATCGGCTCTCAAGCCATAATAACCGATTAAGGGATAACCTCTAAGTGCTGCTCCTACTAAAAAGGAGATCTTGACATGCATCATACAAAATCATATTATCCTGCTTCTGTACAAAATTAGAAGTCGAAAAAAATATCAGCAGTTGGCCTTCGAGTGCAATTGTATTATACAGGGTTGGCAAATTTAAGGTTAGGAAGTACATCGGCTGTCGAATGATGAAATGTCAAGAATGGAACTCCCATCCCTTGAGAATTATCTAGTAAGAAGTTAGGAAATTTAAATAGAAATTTAGTTGTAAAAATTTGTTATTAATATTGTTAAAAGTTTTACTGTGTTACATCGTAACATTCAAACAGCTTTTCCTAATCATCAAGATCTCTTCGAGATCGCTGAGTGCAACTTACTCGCTTACTTGGAGGGTCATAGTACTGCGGCTGACAAGAGACTAATAGAATTAGCCCGCAGTGGTCCTAGTGCTGCAAACGTAGCCGCTGTACTATAGAGTAATAGAAATAATGCTGGAACGTTCGTTACAATAAAATTTTTTTTTTGAGGAGGACCAGCACTTAGGGGACATCCCCTACATATGCAGTGCATTGCGCTGGAGTTGGAAAGGAGGGGATAGTGTTAGGAAGACAGATTAGAAGATATAAAGGTTTTTGTAGCTGTTTTTACTTTTATTATTTTGTCGATTAATTTTTGCTACAGATACCGACGAAGGAGGGTACTGCATCCTGCTCATTTATTACATTATGGTGTTAATCGCTGCCGGTAATGTTCAGCGACCAGTGCTATGCCTTCGTCATTGAGACAAGCCGACAACAATTAACACAATCCTGCATTAAAGCAGATCAGAAATATTCGACACCATATTGATGACTGAGTGCGGAGTCGAACTCGGGACCTCAAGCATCGCAGTCTTGTGTCTTAATATGTCAGCTAACTAACTAACCTTATGGGCATGTCTGTAGACACACTGCGCAACGTTTTGCATAAGAACCGTCCATCATCTTCACGCTTATAAAGTTTGACTCATTCTAAAATTAAAGCCGGCTGACTATCGACGGTGTCGAGAGTTTGTGAATTCAACGAACGAACACAACGCAGTTTTCAACAAAATCGTCTCAAGTGATGATGCGCCTTTTCCATTTAGCGTTAAGGCAAAATTGTTGCATATGGTACTCGCCAGCATCAGGTACAGTCCTCAAACAAAGTGATCGTATCGTGCAGTTTGTGTTTAGGCGGCATAATCGGACTTTACTTTTTGGAAAATTAGTAATGAAACGCCATCACAGTGAGTTCTCTGCGCGCTACCAAATCATGATAACCAATTTTTTGTGACCACAATTGGCTAACGATGACATCATTGACCTTCAGTTCCAGCAACACGGTGCCACAAGCCACACAGCGGGCCAAACATTTCAGTTATTGTTTGAGCAATTCGTTCTGAAAAAAGTTTCCCAATTTGGCCGTGTCAATAGGCCGCCTAGTTCCTGTGATTTAAAGACGTTGAATTTAATTTCTCTGGAGACATTTCACGTGACCAAATTTACGCGGAAAAACCACAAATGAATGGAATTCCTTATAATGAATACATTATTGGACGTACTCCCCGAGCGGCACAATAGGCAATATGGTCAGTCACCTTTCTGCGGATAAGTTAAGAACAGGTGGAAGGATACCTCTTGCCCCACCAAAAAAAGGACAAAAATTCAATAGTAGGGTAAGAAGCCTAAATTGGTTTGACCTGTGAGGCGTAAGAAGTTTCCTTCCACTGGTACCAAGCGATCTGTTTGAGCCCCACAGATGATGTTAGATCGGCGGGTGCGAGCGACGATGCTGCCATACACTCAATTGTTTGCTGATCGTGTGTAAATTATCTGCTTCATAGGCGAAGCTCTGTCCAACGCACGTTCATCCGAGTGGTGGTGTGTGGCGGACTTCTTACCCCAAGACCAGTTGATTCTGTGGCCACATGTTGGATGAGGACTCTTCAGGGAGTCCACGTGGTGGCTGTGGTTTCATACCAAGAGTCACTGGTGATGGTGATCATTGATTTCACCCCTTGTTGAGAACACCGTCACGTAAGCCAAGTGGCAGGTACTGACGTAAAACTTCGGACATATCTGTAGTGGACGTAATGACGAGGAGGAGAAGCAGGAGGAGAAGGAGGAGATCATAATGCATATACTCTGTCTATATCTTGTTTTGGAGGATCAACGTCCCCAATTATTTTGGTAGAGCATCCCTCAGCAGCCTATCAGTGCTATCAGGAGTCAGTCGTCAGAGGCTAAGACTCTTAGCAGCTGGTCTTGCGGCTGACTCCTAATTCTTCCCAAGAACTTTCTCCTTCCCCTAACGCACACTTGTGCTTCCTATTTAATTTCTACTTCTCTCTTCAAACCCTACCCCAACTTTTTCTCTTCTGTTGAGACCATTAAGGATCCAAGTAACCGGCCTTAACCACAAACAACTGACTCTGTGGAGCATGGAATTCGGTGGTGCATTGACGACATAAGCGAAACTTTGTTACAAAAAGTGACTAAAAATTTTGTGTTAATTAAATTAAATTAAGTTACTTATAGATTAATTCAATTTTTAATTTCTTATTTGCATTGAAACTCAATAAAACTGAATTAATAAAAAAATTTTTGACATTAAAACAAAATTTACTTCCTAACCTCAAATTTGCCCACCCTTTAATTTAAAACATATTTTTTTTCCTACGATTTCAGTTAACTGGTGGGCTGTTTTCCACCGATATATTGAATATTTATAGTTTTGCTTTAGCCAAATATTATTTATAATGATTGTTTTTGAAAAGCAATTAATAACGTGAATTTTTTTCTGTTATACATTTTGGTTATTAAGAAGTTTTTTTTTTTTTAATTTTATTGCTTTTTTGGTTTTAACGAAATTCATAAATTTTAAGTTGAAAAGGTGTGTTGAAAATTTACGGTACTTATTTTGTAAAATCATGCTAATGGATCATAAATGTTATAAGAATAACCACTTAAGCCACACATACACAGGCACGGGTGCACTGGTCATAATAAAGTGTTCGCAAAACAAAAGACTTAAGAAACAAACTGGTATTTTATGGTTTTATTTTGTTAATAAATTCATCAATTGGTGGCGATTTTTCTTGAATTTATTTCAATATTTTTTTACAACATTTTACGATGGAAATTTAAAATTTATTTCATTTCGTTTGTTTTTTTTTTTAATTAAAGAATTTTTTATTATTTTATCACTTGGAGTTTGTTTGATCTCTCAAAGGCCTTGAACTGTTTTCCTTTTTACTGCAGCGTGCTTATTTATAACCTGTTTGATTTTTGAAACAAAAGATTAACTATTTCTTTAGTACTCAAAAGGTATATTAAATTTAGTCAATTAAGTTTATTAGTGTGCATTTCAAGTGATACGATTTTTATAATAATTATATTCGACGACCGTGAAATACTATATTCATAACAGTTTTTAAATAAAGACAATTGCGAGTCAGGGATTCAATATAAAAGCCAAAACAAATTTAAGTGCGAGTATATTAAAGAGTTATAAGGCAAAGAGTAGACGATTTTTATATCACAATAGTGTTATTGACCATAACTTTTACCCCTTTTATGCTTCACTCGTGCTGCCAAAAATTTTTTTCAGTAACTGAAAAAGAGTTATATATGGAATTCAACGCTTTCTTTCTGATTATCATTTATAAGTGTAAAAAACTATTAAAGTAATTAATTACAATTAAATAATTCTATATAAATAAATAATTATTGAAATAATACTCGGAAAGAAGCGGAATCAAATTTTAATATCCAAAATCTATTGGGTATAAAGAATTAATTAACTTTTAGTTAATCAGAAACCTATTTTTTGCTGAATTCAATTTATTTGCTCTTATTAAAATTTGATAATGGTCATCTTCCTGAAGCTACATTTTGTTAATTGAGTTGTCATTTGAGTCTCCTACTAGCGAAATGCACACAAATTCAAGGCAATTCAATATGCGTCGCGATGTTTGATAGCTGAATTGGCTCTTTAGTAGTTGGCACGAGATTCCAATTTTCATCGAAAAATTATCTCCATGGATGAGACCCACTTCTGGATGAGTAGTTGCATGAACAAACAAAACTGGCGAATTTCGGAAGATCCAAGCCCCCATGAGATCCAAGAACTTTCAATATATCCCGACAAAAATCACTGTTTAGTGCGAATTTTCTGCTGGCAGTGCCATCGATCCATATTTTTTTGAGGATGAAAATGGTCAGGTCATCACTATCAACGACGAGCTCCATAAGTCAATATTTATCAAATTCTTTTGGCTTGAATCGAATGATGTCAATACCAACGACTTGTGGTTTCCAATTGAGGCTGTTACATGCCACACAGTTCGTGCTACAATATATATTTTGAACAAGAGATTCGACAGCATGATCATTTCACGTAAAGCTTAAGTGAATTATCCACTGCGATTCGATCCCATTAAAAATTGTCTTATAAGGTTTTTTTTTAGTTGCAGCGATCCACAAGGCCATCGGCTGCATTTAATCTGAGATTCATCAGCCAGAGTCATGAGAAACTAGAAGATTTGGGATTCTTTTCAGCCAAATAAAATTTTGCTATTTTATATGCCAGTTATAATGCCATCAAAAGCTTTTTTCGAGTAAAAATTGTTGATGGTAGATCACAAAAACTTTGTTTTATTTATATATAAAAATATGAAGCGCTTGATAAAAATCTTTATGTTCGCATGGGAAAAATAACACAATTATTGAGGGTGATCCAACCACAACTCACGATGTGAGCTGGAAGTTACACCTTAACATCAAGTGGTTTACGTAACTAAATATGACATTTCTTTGTTTCACTGTCTGACAAATTCAGCCATGGAGAAGTTCACTATGCAGCAGCGTGTTATAGTTGTTATAGGCCTTCTACCAAAATAGACGTTTAAATCGAAATGCATTTTAAGATTTTTTTTTTTTTAAATAATCGATCAAATGTGTCCCCAATCAATTGAATTTTTAAAAAATTTCTGCAAAAATGGTCTTCAGTATATGTGAAAACAACTCTCTATGAGCGGCCAGTTCGCGATTCGGAAAATATTTCTATTGTTGGCGATTGTGTGGCAGAAGGGCAGTCAACCAGTCGTGAGATGATAAGGGACTTCTAATGGCCAAAAAGTAGGATAAGGACCTGGAGGACATGATACTCTCTAAAGCACGATAGCGCCATTTGCCACACAGCCAATACAACAATGACTCCTTTACGGGAGGAATTCAATGGCCCTGTTATTTCACTTCGTGGCGGGTTAATTGGCCTTCACCATCATATGATCTGACAATGATGGACTTCTTTCTTTGTGGATAATTAAAAGGGAAAGTGTACCCCAATAAAAAAAGAACAATTCGAGGATGAAACAATTCATCATATCAACGATATTGAAGCTCAATTATTTCTGAGATTTATTGAAAATATGAAACACGGCATAGAGATAAGACAGCGAAGCTTTGACAAGCTTTCGGCTTTACACATAATTTTGGTATATCCTTCTGCCATATGCCAGAAGTCATATCCGAACTATAATCCAATAAGATTATCTCTCAAATAAAGTAAATTTCATGCAATTTGAAAAGAAAAAAAACCATCTCATTTTTATTTCATCAATTCAAAGTGCTAAACCTCTATAAAGATCACCCTTTATTTATTTTAAAGTGGGCATTACCCTTTAGTAATATGGGCATTAAGCGACGAAGGACCACTTCTGTACGTAGAACTGATTTTTTGTCTTAAATTTCTGCAAAAGTATAAAATATTGCGCTGCCACATGAAACTTCAAGTACAATTTTCTTTCATTGATGTTTTATTGTCCTGGCGAATTGAAAAGTTTTTATACCAGTTTTCGTGTACTAAAATTGCAATTAATGCCACTGACATAGACTTTAAAGCCAACTCGCTAATCGCATAGAGCTTTTCCAAATAAGGCTAAATAAGTGATTTTTGCTTTAATTTAAAAAATATTATTCAATTCATGATTAAGATTTTTAAGGCACGTTTTATAATAATTTAAAAACCCATATAACAACGTTTATAGCTATTTTTTAAACTGCTGCTGCTGCTGCTCCTGCCACATTCGGCGGCACATGCAGCACCGCGATTATGTAGGTTTTCTATGCCGGTTAAGTGCTTGTATGGGTAAATGATTATGTTTTTTTTTTGGAAATATATTTATTACCCAAAATTAAAATATTATCGTGTATTACATTTTTGTAAACTTCTGAAAAAATGAATTTCATAAAGATTTTTTTTTGTGGCAATTTTTAAAATGCATACGAGAGTGGTTTTGCAAATTTTCTCTAAATAAAATCAGGGTAAATGCTGGAAAAGGATCTATTGACATTCACTTATAAATAAAATGAAACATCTTTAATTTTAATTATGAGAGGATACTTTTTTTCCCCAAAATATTACTAAAAAATTTAACTGAAGGGTTTCAGCTAGTTTCTATGCGTATTTTACTGGGGCTACTGCCGATCACCAGGGAACCTCTAACCAACATTTCTTAGAATAACTAGAGATATTTACTTCAAACTTCCGCCTTAATTGTAGTTAAAAGGAGTCACATGATTCGTTGGATAACCTGGACCAAAACCGATTATGTCGTGGTACGTTAAAAATGGTTTTGTAATCAAAATAGGACAGATCCACCAACAGTTGATACTCTTTACATTTTATGCAGAGTATCGTTTTAATGCTTTTTTTTATAATTTTTATTTTTTCCTGTTTTTTTTTAAATTATTTTCAAGGGTAGACCAACCAAAACGCACGAAGTGCATTAATTCTTACAAAGAAAATATTAATTATTAAAATTATCTTAGTTTTTTGTTAGAACAAAAGGATATACTTAAATTATGTTTTAAGCAATATATCAGCCAAGTCCTCGCCAAGGATTCTTTGGCTTATCTCCCTGCGGTTCAATGAATCTCAGAAATAATTGAGTTTCAATATCGTTAATATCATGAATTGTCTTATCCTTTAATTGTTCCTTTCTTATTCAGGTACACTTTTCCTTTTAATTATCCCTAAAGAAGCAACTCCATCTATGTCAGATCAGATGATCGTGAAGGCCAATCAACATCGTCACAAAGTGAAAGTACGCGACCATTGAATTTCTTGCGTAAAGGAGTCATTGTTTCATAGGCTGTATGGCGAGTGGTACTATCCTGTCTTGAAACCTCATGTCCTGCATTTTCCTCAATTTCTGATCATAAGAAGTCACTTATCATTTCACAGCTGATTGACTGGGCTTCCGCTACACTATCGCTAACAATAAAAATGTTTTCCGAAGCACGAGCTGGGCACACATAGAGAGTTGTTTTCACTTAAACTGACCCCTTTTGCAAAATATTTTTTTAAATTCAATCGGTTGAGGATATATTATTATTGCAGACGATTATGTAAACAAAAAAGGATCTTGAAATGCTGCTGGACTTAAAGGCTTATATTTGGGAAAGGTCTCAATAGTTTTAATGGGCTGCTGCATTGTGTACCTTTCCATAGGGAAAATTTTACAGCGAATAAAAAAAAAAGTCATATTAAGTTGGGCAAGCCTCTTGAGGTTAAGATGAGACCCCAATTAACATCATGTGTTGTGGTTGGACTGCCCCTTTTTAAAAACATTTCCCTTCTTTGAAAAATAACTATTCTAGCACATTCACTAGATCGATGATATGTAAATTTTGTTTAATAATTTTTTAATTAACAGGAAGTGGAAATTAATTACTTAATAACACCACAATTCAATAGGCACTTCTGCATATTATTCATTGCCGCACCGCCCACGTTATCTGTAGGCAAAATATATTTGCCACATATAAAAAACTATATTTTTAAAACTGCTGGAAAAAAAATAAGTAAATAAATGTATTTAAGACGTGGTATTAAATCATATAACAGTAAACAAAATGAACTTGTAAAAAATGTTAAACACAAAATAGACACAAATAAATAATACGAAAATCTGTTTTGTTTTCTATCATACATTTTCATACAGGCAACATTCGTTTGAGGCAGAAACACACTGGCATACACACATATAAACGAATTTAAGCAAATAAGTTTGAGATCTGAAACAACAAGTTGATTTATTTTAAATGATCGCAAATAGACAGCAAATAAGACAAAAACAAAAACAAAAACAAAAACAAAAACAAAAACAAAAACAAAAACAAAGAAACAAAAAATAATGGTTTTCCATGTAACAAATGAAGTACAATTTGGGTGGTTTGTGGCACTTTTTTTTCAAGTGAAGTTTTAGTTTTATTTTTTTATTTTTTTGCTAAATTATTGTTACGCCAAAAAATATTGTAAAACGTGTGTGGTTTTCAGTTAGGAAGTCGTTAGTTATTTATTTAGATTTGTTTATTTTTCGGGTCTTATCCTGCACATTGAAATTGTTTTATTTTGCACACACACACATACACACACACACATACACAGTTTGTTTAAGCTAAGCGGCATATGAAGCTCAGATCAGATCAGCTCTGCTCAGTTCATTTCGGATCTGTTCATGCAATCCGTACATATCTAAATTAGTCAATTTGAAATAGTTATAAACAATATTATTGCAATTTATTTCATTTTATATTATTTACCAAAAATAATAGAAAAATAAAACCCATAGATACGGTTTTTTTCGCGTTTGAATCTTTTTCGTTTCACATTTTGTTTTTTTTGTGCTGGTTTTCTTAATCTCTGTACGAGTTATAAAAGTTGTGGTCATGCAAGCGTAACTAAAGCTCATGATACATTGTTTGTTCACTAAAACGTATTGTTGTTGTTGTTGTTATTGCTGTTTTATTTTTTAGTACATATTTGTTGCAAGCAAATTTAAAAATAAATATATATTTTTCCAGCCAATACATACGACTAGTGATGCCCTACAGATGGACATCGCAAAAGTTTTGTTCAGAACTTTGTTTCACTTGATATTAAAAGTTACACTTCAATATTAATTTGTTGCTGTTTCTTTTTTCTTTTTTCTTAAAAAATTTAAAGTGATCAATTGAGGGGTTTTAAGCTAGTTCCCATCCGCATTTCACTGGGCCTAATGCAGATCATCAGGGAACCTTTACCCAACACTTCTTAGAATAACTAAAGATATTTACTTCAAACTTCTACTTTAATGAGTGAGAAGTCAAAAAAAAATATCAAAGTCAAGACAAGAACTCACTGATCACTTTTCCTTTTTTATTTTCTTACATTTTTATTTTACAATTGTTTGGCTTTTTTCTGACTCTAATTGTAGTTAAAAAAAAGTCACCCGATTCGTTTGTGAAACTGGCCCGAAAATGATTATGTTGTGGTACGTTAAGAATAGTTTTGCTATCAAAATAGGACAGATCCGCCAACAGTTGATACTCTTTACATTTTATGCAGAGTATCTTTTTAATACTTATTTCTTATACTTTTTATTTTTTCCTGTTTTTGTTGAAAAACATTTTCAAGGGTAGACCAACCAAAACGCACGAAGTGCATTAATTCTTACAAAGAAAATATAAATTATTAAAATTATCTTAATTTTTTGTTAGAACAAAAGGATATACTTAAATTATGTTTTAAGCAATATATCAGCCAAGTCCTCGCCAAGGATTCTTTGGCTTATCTCTATGCGGTGGTACATATTTTCAATGAATCTCAGGAATAATTGCGGTTCAATATCGTTAATGTGCCGACTTGTTTCATCCTTGAATTGTTCTTTCCTTATTGAGGTACACTTTTCCTTTTTATTTTCCCCACAGAAAGAAGTCCATTAATAACAGATCAGATGATCGTGGCGGCCAGTTGACATCCCCACGAAGTGAAATAACAGGGTCATTGAATTCCTACCGTAAGGCAGCCATTATTTCATTGGCTCATGTCCTCCAGGTTCTTATCCTCAGTTTTAAACCATAAGAAGTCCCTTATCATCTCACGACTAATTGAATGGTCTTCTGCTGCACTATCGCCAACAATAGAAATATTTTCCGAAGCACAAACTGGGCGCTCATAGAGAGTTGCTTTCACATATACTGAAGACCCTTTTTTCAGAAATTTTTTCATCGATTGGAAACACATTTGATCGATTATGTTGACAAAAAAGATCTTCAAATGCATTTTGATTTGAACGCCTATGAAACCGATGATAACACACTTTTCTTAACACCCCGTGTTGCCGTTTTTGATAATTTTTGTTTATGTCCTATTTTTCTGAAATTGTTGTTTCATGTGTTTTAAATCAAACTTTTTGGTTTTAATTTTTTTAAGTACATTTAAAAGTGTTTGTTTTGAGGAGAATTTATGTGACATACTTTTACTTTTAACCGCTACTTCGCTGACTTTTCCACAAAAAAAAAGAAAAAAAAACTAGATTCAAAACGCGTGGTTAGACTTCCTGATTTTGAAGAATTTTCAATTTTCCTAGAGAGAAGTTAAAAATGTGTTTTGAAAAGTATTTCTGTCGTGATTTATCATTTTATATTCTCAGGTAGTTGAAAATAAACCCGATATATGAAGACTTTTTTTTTTTTTTTGGACCAACAGTCAGATCAAGAATCCTATTCATGCTGGATTAACAGAAGTAAAAATTGATGTTGAGCGAAAGAATTGAAAATGATAAGAAGATAGAGAATTTGCTGCAGCCGTCACATTTTTGTGGAAGTACCGGCGAAGGACCCCTACATCGAATTGTTTTGGCGTGTTAAGGACTTCGATTCCTGGCACGCGTCTTTCAATGATTTAATCTCATGAAATAAAATTAATACAAAATTTGTTTCACACTATTTAACCTTAAAATATTAAAACGTTTGTCTTTGTTTATTATCTGTAGAATAATTCAATGTTGAAGTCAATCAAAGGAGATATCATGCAACTAAGAAATCAGTGAAGGCACTGCAGATGGGTGAATATGATTAAGACTAAAATTTTAATTAATTCCGCAAGCTTTTAAACATTTTCTGCGAATATAGAATTGGGCCACAATTTCGAATTTCGGGGAACTGTAAAAATAAAATATTTGAAAACGTTAGTTAAACGATGTTAAACTCCTAAAGGGGGAATATATAAAGAAATAAATACTGCAGAAGCACAACACCTGGTCTGACCCAAGTGATGGAGCTACGGAGTCTGTGTGTAGAAAATTTTGTGGTCAAGTTTAATGCAGGAGGAAAAATAAATAACTCAAGCCCTCTGCTGACTCAAACCAAAAGCTTGAAGATCAGCGTATTGGAGCTGACATAAAGAAAATCAGCCGAATCAATGACCAGGATGAAAATGCACCTATAGATGAAGGCAAAGAAAGACAGAAATAAAATAACTGTAGTTGTGTGTTATTTATAGGCAAAGGGGGAGAGAAAGAAAAGAACTGTAGTCCAGTGTTTTAATACTAAAAATATGAATTTGTATAGCGTATCTGAAGGATGACCTCTTACAACTCTCGAGATTTCTAATGATTTCTAGTTAACTCACTTCAGATTTATTTTCCAAAACCGTTAAATAAAATTCAAAACAGAACTATAAGAAGTTTGTAAAGTGGCAACACGCCTTAAATATTGTTGATTATTTTGTTTTTGTTTCATTTTATTATTGAATGTTTTTTTCTCTCCTAATTTTTCTTTATTTTTCTTTTTGTTTGTTGGTGCAGACATTTTGGTACGTGCACTTTATTACTGTTCATTTTAATTTTCGTTGTTATATTTTGTGGATTTTGTAATAAAAAATTATTTCATATCGTTTATTATTATTTGTTTTGTTTTCCTGCACTTGCCAAGATTTTTCAAATTACTTAACGAAATATCTTGAATAAAGTGTTTTATTTTGTAGTTTCCAATTGAAATTTCAATTTTAATTACATAATTTACACCAATTAAAAAACTTGACTTTCAAATAAAATTCATATGTAAGTCTTAATGGGTTTTTTCCTTAAATGTTAAATGGAAACTCAGGCAAAGGTGGTTTCTAAAAAAAAACTGCCTAAATGGTTGTCAAATACATTGTATTTCTTGTTGCCAAGTGTTTGCGATCAGATAAGATCTCCACTATCAATGAGGTGGCATTTTTCGCAGCACAACTTGCGGTGTAAAAAAATCTTGACGTTATGGTTTGATTTCTCCTAAAACGGTTGCTGTTTTCAGATAAATCAGGAGAGTCTTATAAGGCTTTTGTGCTGATAATGAATTTGTAGAGATTTGAAAAATAATTGTGTTGTTCGATTTTATCGATGAATCTAGTGGATTTTATTGAGGATAAGTTAAATATCAAAGAAGCACATCTTTTGCCTTGTCAAGTTGGTTAGTGTTATCTTATATTTCATTATTATTTCCTTATAATTTGATTTAAGTCAAAAACTATTTAATAAAAATAATTGTACGTTACAAAATAAATGTTTCAGAAACTTAATGCTAGATGCTGGATTGAACCGCTAAAGAAAGCGCGAACTTTGGCCACAGTCCAATAGAGCCTGGCACCTCCCCGAAGATAGAAATTTATTTATTCAAATTATTTAAATGTTATCACACATTTACGCTCATTTTTAATATTTTTAAGACCCCGTATTATACGCTTAGCCATCGTTCATGCTGCTCCTTCTGCAATTACGAGTGATTTAAGGGCTTAAGAAGGCACAAATCAATTGAGAATTACTTAAGAAAAACATATTTAAAAGCACATGATATATATACTGATGATTTTTCTTTATATTATTTTCAAATAAATAATATATCAATAGAATTTTTGCCGTGAATTTCTATATCAAATTCTACTTTTTCCACTACCCTTGAGAATTTAAACGCTTCTCTGTTCAATAGAGAACTGTGAATTGGCTTCTAAAATCCGTAATGGTCACTGTTTCCAAGGGGATGTAGCTCAAAGGGTAGAGCGCTCGCTTAGCATGCGAGAGGTACGAGGATCGACGCCTCGCATCTCCAGTTCATTTTTAATTAATATTTAACAAAAATATTTCCTCATTAATTGACTGCTGCTTAAATAATATTTTAAAAATTTTTTTATATTTTTGTTTGCAGTAGACATATATTTTTATGAATAACACTAAAGGACGATGGAGTGTCCTTATCGGTTATGATGTTTACTCAAGCCAGGGGATGTAGCTCAAAGAGTAGAGTGCTCGCTTAGCATGCGAGAGGTACGAGGATCGACGCCTCGCATCTTCAGTTCCATTTTTAATTACAATTTAACAAAAATGTTTCTTTATTAATTGACTGCTGTTTAATTAATATTTTTGATATTTTTACATATTTTTATTTACAGTAGACAAGGACGATCAAGTGTCCTTGACAGATTTGATGTCTCTGCAAACCAGGGGATGTAGCTCAGATGGTAGAGCGCTCGCTTTGCATGTGAGAGGTACGGGGATCGATGCCCCGCATCTCCAGCACTCTGTTTTGTAAGAAAGAAACATTTTGAATACTTTTTATTTTTTAATTAATTTTGTAAAACATTATTGGAGTTTATTATATTAAGGGATATTGACAATATTTTTAGTATTTTCGTAGGCTTAAGATCCTTTGCTGCTGTTTCCAATACCCTCAAGGAATGCTCAACTAAATACGTTTATTTAAAGCCAAAAAACAGAAGCTAATTATTTTGGAGAAGGAATAGAAAAATGTCTAAAAAATTCGTGATATTAATATTTTGTATTCAAGAGAAAATATACAAAACAATGAAGCTAAAAAGGATATGGACGATGATCAGGTTTTTGTAGACTTTAAGGCGGCATATCATCGGCAGCCAATTAAATTATATTTTGGTAAGTTTTCAGTTTTAAAATGAATAGACTGACGCCTGAACAACGTTTCTCAATTGTGTGAAATTAATTGGAAAATTATGGTTCTATTCGAAATACGTATGGCTTGATCACTTTTGTGTTATATAAACAAAACTGGCTTAATTGAATTGATAATAATCCTCAAGTGTATGTTGAGGCAACGTTATATCCAGAGAAACTGAGTATTTGGTGTGTCTCGTCTGTACTTATTTTGAAACGATGCTGGCCAGAGCGTTACAGATAACCGCGATTAATAAATTTGTCTTCCATCAATTGAACAGTTACGATGTGCAGGAGCTGTGGTTTTAACAAGACGCCTCAATATGTCTCACAGCTCGTGCCACAATTGACTTAGTGAGAGAAATCTCTGGTGATCGCTTAGTTTCACCTTTCGGACCCGTGAATTGTCTTGCAAGATCATGCGATCTAGCGCCACTAAACTCATTCCTTTCAAGGACCACTTGAAGGACAACATACGCCACATTATTGCCGATATAAGGCCTCATAATTTTTTTTTTTTGAGAAAGTTAACGAAAATTAGACCTCCAGACTAGAAGACGTCCGAGCCATTCGTGGCAGTCATGTGCCGAAATTGCACATTTTTGCTGTCGAATAAAGACAACTGAAAGTCAATTTAAGAAGTTAGTTTTTATTTTATTCCAGTTCAAAGTTCTACGACTCTATAAAAATACTTTTTATATGGGCTGCTGTAAGGCGCAGTTTCCAGGAAACTCTTGGAGCTGTTAGTGAGGATGCCCCTATATAAAAAAACTTGATAAAGTTATTTGATAGTCCTATTGAAATGAATAATTTAGGACTTTTAAATAATTTTTTTCTTTAACACAGTTTTTTTTATTGATTTCGGTATGACTAAGGTTATCCTTAACTTTTTTAAACAATAAAATCCGCCATAAATCAGTTTTTACTTGCTAAAGACACATTTTAGCAAACTCTTCTCTCCCTTTTTTTCTTTGTTGACTATACGAATATATTATTTACAACATTAACATTTCTTAAATACATTTATGAACTTATAATTAAACGCACGAAATTGTTTAATTTACAACTGCCAAGATAAGACACATCGACATCAGCAACTCAATATACTCGTACAACATTACGGAAAAGCCTCGTTATAGAGATATGCCACACGATCAGTAGGAATATAATCCGTATAACTTTAAATAATATTTGCAAAAATAAAATAATAATAGAGACATCATGTGTATCATCATGAAGATAATAATGACGATAATAAATGTGGCAAAGACGGAAAAGAATTTCATACCCACTTGCATTGGAGGAGTTGTTGCGCAAATCGTTAAAATGTTGAGAATTAAAATAAAATATAAAAAAAACTTTTATATATAAAAAGTTGCACATGATCATAATTCAAAATATAATCAACAGAGTGTTTACATAAATTAAAGTTTTAAAAAGAAGATGAAACACCAGACCAACGAAATAAATACGTTGTATTAAGAAATATTGACAATAACATGGAACCACAAAAGATACAAGAAAACAAAGAAGAAGAATTGTAGGCTGTACAATATTAATTTTTATTTTTATTTTCAATAAACTCATACTCAGCCAGAGTTATTTAAACATTAAGGAAATCTACAATATTTTTCGTTGACCGGCAATATTGTTTTCAACTCAGCGCGAATATAATTTATTATGTGTATTTTTTACAGAAATAATGAAGGCAGCAGCATTAAAATGCAAAAAAATTTTATAAAAAATATGTTGTAAATACGAGAGGTGTTCACAGGCAGACGAGAAAGTGCAAAGAGAGGGAACTGATATAACAAAATCGCAAAACTGCGCCCAGATATCCCAGCTTGAGAGTGGGCTAGTGAAACATTTTAATCGATGTACAATAAAATATTCTTCAGAGTGCCAAAACTGTAACTAGAATTTTAAGAAGTACTCAATAATTTATATTCCGTATTCATAAAAATGTATCTATTGGGGATTTCATATTTAAAGGGTGATTTTTACGGAGTGACACAAGATTA
This sequence comes from Linnaemya vulpina, assembly GCA_963675445.1. Classification (NCBI taxonomy): domain Eukaryota; kingdom Metazoa; phylum Arthropoda; class Insecta; order Diptera; family Tachinidae; genus Linnaemya; species Linnaemya vulpina. Next base: position 92,994,879 of record OY776277.1, read on the forward strand.
AATCATAACAAATTAAGGATATATATTCTTAATGTCACTGAAATGGGCTATTATTTTAAAGAATATTTTATGAAATCAATGTTTTAATATGATATCAGCCATGCGGTGGCCACAGCTGGCTTGTAGAAGGCAAAATTTTGAACACCAAATTTCAACAACTTCTCTCAGCTTTGTGGCCGTATATCGTCAATATCTCTGCGAATGTTTCCAGCTGGTTTATGGAGGTCGACAAGTGACTTAGCGAAATCTTAAAATAATAATCTAATAGGGATAAGTCACACAATCTTGGTAGCCAATTCATTTGGCCAACAGGTGAAAAAAATTTGAAATCAAAAGCTTGAGTAAATCAATTGTAGCAACTGCTGAGTGGGATGAACTGCCGTCCTGTTGGAACCACGCGTCTGCAAGATTAATGCCACGTAATTCAGGTACGAACAAATTTTAAAATCATTTTCCTGTACCGTTCACCATTGACAGCAACATTCCGACCATCATCGTTCTTGAAGGCATATCGGCTAATGACTCCACCAGCCCTTAAAGTGCACCGAATAGCAAATTTCTGTGAAATTTAAAGTTCTTTCGACAAAAAAAAGCTTGAGAATTCTGCCTATTCTAAAAGCGATAGTTCTGCTTATTGACGGACCCATTCAACCAGGAATGGGCTTCATTGGAAAATAATATTTTGAAGGGATGAGTTTGGCGAATAGAACAATTATTTTGATTAAACATTTTAACAATTTGTTCACGTTGCTCTGGTGTAAGTTAATTTATAAAGAAAAATTTCAAAGCAAATTTTTCTGTATTAAATGGGTACTCAAATAAAGCACTGATGCCAACTCAAATTTGTGTAACGCTGTAAGTCAACATTTTATTTTAAAGGACTGCTGATTTTATTTGAAAAATCACTTTTTAATGAATATTTCCCAAAAACTTTCGCTTTAAAACTAAAATTGATCTAGGCGTTTTATTTCTTTCCCAAAAAGTTGTTTATTTCTTTCTTGATTTTAATTTATTTTCCTGCAAATGGAGAATAAAGGCCAACCCTCGCATATTGATCCCTCTTCCACGCAGGTAATACTGGACTGTTTGTCTGCCGGTGACTGCTTGGCTCGATTTGGCTGCATGTTAAGATCACTGAAGTTTTCCACTAATACGCTACACACAAAATTGATTAATTATAGTGTTTCAGCAGCATTCACTACATCCTCATGCCGTGTCTCTTGGCTGCTCGTAATCACAAGCAGCAGTGTAACAAACAAAAACAAAAACAAAAAAAATTAAAAAAAAAAATAATATTAAAATTGAAACACCAACAATAAACGGCAGCCATAACACATGTCGATATATTAGGGAGACAACTGGAAAGTTGCCTTAAATTTTTCTCCTGCGGATGGAATGTTTTGCATGATATTCGTATGGCGGGCGCTCATTTTCGGAGGAAGTTCCCAATAAAATAACCATAAAACGATGCTAAAACAGCATGTTGTCTCGATAAATTACATACTTAAGCGTTAAGAATTTTATTTGTGTGTAAAATATAAGATTTTTTTTTATATGTTGAATATTTATTGGAAACATATTTATTGATTCTTGTGAAATGTGAAATTGTTGCTACAAGCTAGGGAGGTCATATAAGTTTGTTATAGTAGGTGGAACATAAACAGAAGATTTGAAGGTACTCAGAATTCAATGACGTTAAGCAGCGTGCCAGGATACGAAGGATAATAAAGGAAACAAGTGGAATTATTGGCTCGCTAAGAGCAACAGAACGGATATTCTTTACGTTTTTCTATTTATATTTTTTTAATTTTTCTGTTCTTTCCCCCCACAATAATGACATGAAGCTATGAAAGGATTAACTGAGGAAGTTGATTTCAGTACAGCTTTCAAACTCAAACGTTGTTAATGATGCTGCCTACTACACGCAATTAGAATAGAACTGATTCCCTCCTGGCAGTCCACTGCCTACGCCTCAGTCAATCTATGCAGTTTCCTATTTAATTGTGATTTCGGTTACTAATACTGTGATCGATTTGCTACATTGAGATACGGGAAGAGGTCTCCTTTCCATCTTTTATAAAACTAAGAAGGCAGCCCTTAAATGGCTGTACTAGTTTTAGTGTCCTTAGAGATATATACAGGGGACAAATTTGAGGTTAAAAAGTAAATTTTCTTAAAAATATAAAAATTTTCCGACAAATTCGGTTTTATGAAAAAAAAAATCTATATAAAAGCTCTGGGAACTTTTAAAAATATATAACAACAAGCGAATTTCTATTTCTAGCACGTTGGCAGACGTCCGCTTTTAAAAAGAAAGTGTTTAACCACATCTTGCTACAACGATTGATTTAACACGTCACATTTCACCTTGTAGAGAGTCTCTTCTTTGTGGTTTGTTCACGTAAGTTCAGTTTTTATGTGACCTCGTGGAAAATACTGCAGCTTCTAAAAGTCTTAAGCTCGGGGCAGTCAGTTGACAAATCGAGAATCCATGTAACCGGGAAATTTTTCTTGCAGTAATTGGAATGTTACACGTTGGTGTGGCCTGCACTGCCTTCTTTTTAAAACCAAAAGCCACGGATGTCATCTTAAGTCCATAGTAATCATGAAAAATTCTCTATCATGGTTTGGATGAGGCCTCATCACTATAGATTAATTGGTTCGAAAATTCGTGCTATTCATTCGTTTTTCAAACAGCCAATTTTCCAATTAAAACTTTTTATTCAAGAGTACAGCGTTTCGTAATTGAAATTGCTAAGCTTCTCAATTTAAATTTATAATATTATTAACAGCTAAATTGTTGATATTCAGTCATTTCATAGCCGATTTATTTATTTGTCTGAGTTTTGTGCAGCCTGTACTGGTGAGCATTCACAAAGAAAGTGTAAAACTGCTCCTTCCCCATTTGCTTCACAACAACTTAGTTAAAAGTAATTATAGGACAGGGAAGTCTACCAAACATTCAGTGCCCCTTCAATTTATTAATAAATAATATTGTAAATCAATTCTAATAATTAAATAAAACAAAAGTGAGTTACAGATAATAGTAAATCGACAATGAAAACCATTCCAGAAAACTCCTGAAGAGCTTAGAAATACTTTTACTGCCCTTGTTGAGAACAGATCGCTGAATGAAATTTCTATTCAAGTCCTACTCAAGATATCAAAATTTTAAGTAAATCATTTTTATATTAAAACAATTGTTAGTTGTTGTTGTTCTTTATTTCTCTTACAACTACAATTGGAGTCGAAAAAAAGCCAACCAATTGTAGGATAAAAACTTAAGAAAATAAAAAAGGAAAAGTGATCAGTGAGTTCTTGTCATGACTTTGATAGTTGTTTTAGACTTCTCACTTACTGAAGTGGAAGTTTGAAATAAATATCTTTAGTTATTCTAAGAAATGTTGGGTAAAGGTTCGCTCATGATCTGCATTTTAGTCCCAGTGAAATGCGCACAGGAACTAGATAAAACCTCTCAATTGATCACTTTGAGCTTTTAAGTAAAATTTTGGGAAAAAAGAATCAGCAATTAATATTGCAGAGGTTTAAAAAACAAAACTGAGTTACACATAATAGCAAATTGGCAATACAAATTATTCTAAAAATATCCTGACAAGCTCGTGTTGAGAACTGATCGCTTAATAAAATTTCTATTTAAGTCCTACTAAAGATATTAAGAAGATTTTTTTTGGGATAATCGTTTCGATAAAATTTATATAACGAAAATTTGTTGATTTTGCTATTCTGTAAAATTTTTTAAAGATATTTGATATGAGGTGCAAACAGCAAACGGCAATTATTTTTATGCTGTTAGTTTTAAAGATTTGCTTCAAAATTACCGTTTGGCTGATGGTCTCGTTCATGGCACCACTTTCCCTGACAGCAGCTTTCTAAAATAACGATATTTTAACATGAGACTGGTATATTTTATATGGATCTCATTTGTTTTGTTTGAAACTAATAAAAAGTTAGTAAATGTTTTTGGAAATTGTCATTTTAATACTCCTTAATTTTAATTCTTTTTTCCCAAAAGTTATATTAAAATTCAAAGTGGTCAATTCAGCGGTAGAATAATATAAAATTGTAATTGAATGAAATAAAAACGTAAGAAAATAAAAAAGGAAAACTGATCAGTGAGTTCTTGTTGTGACTTTGATGTTTTTTTTTCAAGCCTCTCACTTATTGAAGTGGAAGTTTGAAATAAATATCTTTAGTTATTCTAAGAAATGTTGGGTAAAGGCTGCCTGATGATGTGCATTAGCCCCAGTGAAATGCACATGGGAACTAGCTAAAACAGCTCAATTGATCACCTTGAGTTTTAATATAACTTTTAGGAAAAGAGAATCAGCACGAAAATAAAAATTAAAGAGGATAAACAGTTTTTGCTTCTTTTTTCTTTTCGTTTTTGTAATCTTCAAATATATTCACATGAATTATTGTAACGATATGTTATGACATTATAATTTAAAAACAAAAATTAGTAATTTAGACAAAAATTTTGCTTTCATTGAATCGTTAAAAAGTAAAAAATGGCACATCAGTTGTACCAGCAGACTTCTAAGTCGTTCAATATTTTCTGTTTTGTGATCTTTGTCGCCAAATTTAGATCTGAATTTTCCAGATTGGACAGATCAAAAGTATCGTATTTTCTGTTCGTCTTCTACCATAAATAAAGTTAATGGTAGTACACATTTTCTTACTGCTGCCGACATAATAAAGCCAACCTTAATGTTAACCGCAATTGATTTAAGTTACTCATAAACATCTTTTTTTTTATTCCTTGTCTTTGGAATAAAATATGTAATTTTTTAAAATTTCTGCATGTAATGCAGGTACTTTGAATATATTTTTTTTGAAAACAGAAAAGAAAAAAATTTATAAGTTATTTAGTTATTTTTTTGGCCCCAGAAATTATGCAAATTTTGCATGGACTTAAATATGGCAACATGTTGATTGGTGTTGCTGCCCTTCAGCTTAAATACTGCAGCCCGTTGTAACCATGTGAAGTTGTTACTTGGGGACACTGGCAAGTAACTGAAAATTGCGCTAAAAGAGTGTCTTGAGGGTATTTTCTTTTGTATTTTGCATAAATCAACTGTTTTTTTGTTTTTTTTTGTTTGTTGAATTCCTAACATGAATAAATTTATTTAAAATAATTACACATAAAGTTATTAAGTAATTTTCTTGTTGCCGTTAGACATGGATGAGCAAAAATTTTTAACCAACAGAAAATGTGTGAATAAATTGAAGTAACAAGTTTGGGTCTTAAGTCCTTTGTTTTGCTTCAGTAATCACTCACACCAACCAAATAATTTGACTCGACTTTTTTATATATCTAAATCAGGCTTCTGATTTCTATTTGATTGATTGTCCAATAATTATTTCGCAGCAGATACTCTCGATGAATTATAATTATTTAAAATCCTTTTATTTATTTTTATACGTTGTAGGGCTTTAACAACCTTGTTCTTGTTGTTTTTTTGTATAGTTTTTATTTCAGTGATGTGGTGGTTGTTACTGTTCTACTTTAGTTTCAACACAATATCCAATTTGACCTTGTTATGCAACATTTAAACTGGTTCATAAATAACAACTTGACCGTCAGTGTGTTTGCGTGTGTGCGTGTTTAAGTACGTGTTAGCATGATACATTTTGTTGTTTCGTATTGGCGAGTATTTTTGCTGATATGAAACCTTTAATTAAGAATAAATTAAATACTATTAAATTGCAATATGCGTGAAAACTTTAACTACTGCGTAGAAGTGAAACAAACAATAAAACAAAATGCGTTAGTAAAATTTCTATGGGATTTGTAATATTTTTTGCATAGCAGTAACAGTAAAGTCTGTGCTTAGAATTACAAAAAATATAAATAAAAAAGAAATGAAAAGCCCCAACATGAGTAGGTTGGGTTCACTAACTCTGCGAAATTTACTTAAGATTCTTGCGACATTCAGAATGACGCACCTACAGGCGATCACTGTAGTTATTAATTAGGATCCTAAAATTATTTCATATATTTTTATTTCATTATTAATATAATTTTGCATTAGAGTTATACAGCAAACTTCTTTTAAATAAATGGGCTGGGGTGTTTACATGTGAAGGGCCGAATGTTGCTTTCTCCGTTAAACGTTTCCACTTTTCCTTGACTATGGCCCCAAGTTTCATTAATTAAGAAAAAACATTATAATAAAGTAAGAAAAGCTGTTGACCCCAAAGGCCATCCCTGTAACTTCCTGCTAACCTTAACCGCTTGTAACGTGTGGTCAAATCGTCGCATTCGATATCGATCCGAATTCTTATATAAATTGTATTGAAACTTTCATCGATATCGAATGTGGTAATTTGGCTCCTGCTGCTTTTGAGCTGTTCAAGCAAAAACATAATTAATTTAGTTTTCAAATTATCTGATTCCCACGTGATAAGCCGTGATTGAAGGAGTTTTCAGTTGCTGTATAATAATCAAGAACACTTACAGATCAAATTAACAGGGCAAATTACGGCACTCGATATTTCGATCGAAATTTGTATATGAATTGTATTGAAATTTACATCGATATCGAATGCATTAATATTTCAAAGTTTTTATTAAAAACAAACTTTTTTCGATTTATTTTTGGATTGTTGGTTTATGGTGATCAATGTGGTTCTCTTAAAATTAGTAGAACTGATCGATGAAGCTGTTCAAAAGTTATTCTAAAAAACAACTTTAAAAATAACTTCTTTTTTGAATTTATTTTTTGAGATTTCTTGAAATTTCGAATCGGTTCAAGTTTGCAGTAATTCAGATTTCAGAAAAGCTCGTTAAAAAGCCAGTAGTAGTAGATTTAATTTGTTTCAGCTTTTTATAAGCGGGTCACATACTTGAGTGTAAGCACACACACACACACACACACAATGACATATACATACACATATATACATACAATTATATAAAGACATAGTGATGGGTTCCCAGAGTTAGTGAGGGTAGCTTGAGGTGCTACTCACAACCTGCAAATCTGATGAGAACTATTGTTCTGGGAAAAAAGAACCAGCGTATAATTAAGACTAAAAAGGTTTAAAAACAATTTCCAAAAATATTTATATAATATTTATAATTTAAAAATAATAATAAATATAATAAAAATATAATAAATAGTTATTTTTATTTCAATCTCGGGCGACTGATGCAGTTGCAGTACAAGAAAATTAGCAGATTTGCTTTGATTGTTAATTTTTATGAAAATATTTTTGTTTTCGAGACGCATTAAATAAAACTGCCCAATAAAATTTTAAATAAGATTCCTTTACAAAGTTTTTCTTAACGAGGGCAGAATAAAACTTTCGGTTATAAAAACAATCCCTTTTCGATTCAAAAAATTTTTTTAATTATCCCAGTGGGAGATAAAAAAACTGACTGCCTGTAACAGTTCTAGTTTACTCTAGTTCTTATTTATTTATTTTTATTGAATATTAAATCTTGAAACTTGCGGTGCAGGTACAGAGTTCTGTGGAGGCTTTAAAATACCTTCAACTGTAACAGTTATTTTCCAAAGTAAAAATAAAAGTCCATATGAAACTCTTTAAAAAGGAGTTTTATTTTATTCTCATTAAAAAAAACTCTGTTAAGGAATCTTATTCTTAAATTTTATTGGGCAGTTTTATTTTACGCTTCAAGAAAATGAAAATCTTTTCATAAAAATTAACAATCAAAGCAAATCTGCCAACTTTCTTGTATCGCGACTGTAACAGTCGCCCGAGATTAAAACAAAAACTATTTTTTTTTGCAAATTAGTAAATATTTTTGGGAATGGTCGTTTTTTAAACCTCTTTAATTTTAGTTATGTGCTGGTTTTTTCCCCCAAAATCTTACTAAGAAATTCAAAGTTATCAATTGAGGAGTTTTAGCTCGTACCCAGGCGCATTTCACTGGGGCTAATGCAGATTATCAGGGAACCTTCTCCCAACATATCGTAGAATAATTAAAGATATTTATTACAAACTTCCACTTTAATAAGTGAGAAGTCTAAAATAACTATCAAAGTCATGACAAGAACTCACTAATCACTTTTCCTTTTTATTTTCATACGTTTTTATTCAACAATTGGTTGGCTTTTTTCCGACTCTAATTGTAGTTGTAAGAAAAATAAAGAACAACAACAACTTATAATTGTTTTGTTGCAAAAACAATTAATTTAGAGCAAACATATAAGATTTTCTTTTTAGAAAAATTTTATTTAAAGAGAAATATTAAACTCTTTATAAGAGTTTTATTCCCGGCTTCAATCGTAAAGCAGCTCTAAATCACTCAGCAGTAAACTTCGTTTTCAATCATCATATTTTTTTTTGGAGAATTTTCCGTCTCACTTGGTCTTGTTAATTTCTATTCCTCCCAAGCCTGCATAGGAATTAAGTTCTTCTGAGGAGTTTACCGTAATTAATTACGTTGTCACTTCTTGTGTGAAGGCGTGGGTTGTGTACAGTCAGTCACAGAAATGCATACAATTATGGATTAACATCACGGCCGATATATCATTACAGTCACCCGTCGGTATCTGGGCAACGATGTTTTGAAAATTTATGTACCAAGTATTTTCAATACAAAACTCACAAAAATATTAAATCTTAGAACTTACGGTGCAGGTGCAGAGCTATTTTGAGGCTTTATAGACCTCCAATTAAAGGAGTAATTTTCCAAAGTAAAAATAAGCTTCATCTGACTTTGTTTTGAATATATAAAATATGAATATGTCAAATATGAAATATTTTCAATTGAGAATAATTTCTAAAATCATCGTAGATTCTGAAAGAACAGGTCAGTACTATTTGATTGTGACATGATGGCAAAGATTTTCTACGTCTCAAAACGGAAGAGTTTTTGATTTAAAATTTTATTCAAATTGTGTTGTTTACGGTCTTTGACAAAATCCATTTAAACACATATTTTTTTGCTGCTGCCCTCAACGTAAAACTTTGGGGTTCATTCCTTTTTTGGGTAATTAGTTGGTTGGTTAATTAGTTCCTCTTGCCGACTGTTATAATTATTTTAAGCAACTTAAAAACTTCAATGTTTACGCATCCTTCCTGTCTTTAAAATAAAATATAACAACAATATTTAATCAGGCGTAGAATATAAAATATAATTAATGAGGCATTTTATATGCCTCGCACTATTTCTGAAAACTGTGAACAGAAAATGTTATATTTAATTCGATCTGTCGTGAAACTTAAAAAATATATACAAAAACCTACACACGCAAAGAGAAGAAAAAAAAAATCCTTAAGTTGTGCACGCATTGTCACAAAGAAGTTGTTGTTGTTGTCTTATTGTTTTGACAAAACGAGTAGAAAAAATATCAAAAGACTTAAGCGGCAAACTTGCTGCTTATTGCTGCTGTTTTTATTTAAACAGTTTTTTTTGCTGCTACCAAAATTCTTCTTTGATTGTCTGTGCAACGACTATTTCTTGTTTCTTTTTTATTCCTTGGCAGCATGAAATGGCAAACAGCGTTATACGTCACTTTAAATGTATAATTTTAGGTCATTTTTTTTAAACACTTGCCGATATGCGTGCACAGATTTCACAACAACATCCCCGAGGTTTTCAAATTGAGTTAAATTCGAATTTTAAGTGTAGAGTAGCACAAGTTTGAGGCGGTCAGGTGCTTATACTTTTGCACGTTTATTTAAATTTATGATTTTAGGAAGCGTTTTGTTCGCTTAAAATATTTTCAGCGCAACAACTAAAGATTTAAATTTAATGTGACATCAGTTAAAAGAAAAAATGCATTTTAGCAGCTCTTGTTCGTGTGATGTCATTTTGTTGCTCAAGTGGCAGAAATTATTGCTCAAGATTTTTTGCAGTGCTTTTGGCTAAATTTTGTCACTTTGGTTTGGGCTCTTTTTTAAATTCGTTTAAGTTAATTTTTTTCTTCTTCCACAAATTTTCACAACTGCTGGTGATAAATGGCCGACAGTAGCGCAATAATCAGGTAATAAGCTGCTGCTTTTTTAATATATTTTATTTTTAATATCTCGCACTAACAATTATTATGATTTTCATTTAAAATGCTGCAACCGAATTGCCGGCTTTGATTTCATTTAGTTTTCAAGTGTTTCTTTGTGCTCGTATTTGAAATGCTTTTTTGTTTTGCTTCCAGTTAAATTTAAGAAGCTTTTTTTTCATGTCTTGATTTTTGTGTCTTTACTCTTGATTATTCTTTATAAGATTGTTTTCTTCTTCTTCTTCTTCTTAATTTTACATTACTTTGCTTGTGTGCAATAAATAGTTGGACGTTTGTTTTTTTGTTTTGGAAGTTAAAAAAATAAGTGTTAAATTTAATCGTGAGAAAAGAATTTTGTGCATTGTCTTGTTTGCATTTTGTTGTTGTTTGTTAACTTTAGCTTTTACTGAAGGTTATTCTGGTCTTAATTTTTGTTTCAAACTTTTCTGTTATTTCGGATATTTGCGGCATTTGTCTAGAATTGAATTGGTTGCAGTAGGTGCAGTTCAGGTTGTCTTAACACATGTTTGAGGTGTTAAAGACTTAAGTTTCTTATTATTTTATTGTATTAAATAACTGCTAAGGATAGAAATAAGGAAAATTAAAAAAGTTTTAGTATTTCTTTTAAATACAGTGCACTTGCGATAATGCGAGTACCTTGATAAACGATCACCCCAAAATATGAAAACTTTTTCCCTTCAACGGACTATTCTTAAGTATGAATTTATTTTATTTCCTATTTATTTCTGGTTTTCATTTACACTTTCTGTGGAGTTAAACAATCTGGAGCTTAAATTCAAGACTGGTTGATTTCTAATTCAACTGCATAATAATTTCGGGATTTCTTTATATGTCTGCTTATAAATTGTTTTCAGATGACAGTCTCAATTTGTTACAAACATTCAGATGCAGTTTTTTTATGAATTTTTTATATAAATTTAGCAGCACAAGATTTTAACGTTGAAGAAAATATTGAAATATATTAAATAAATACATATTTAAAAAAATATTTTTGTTGGCGAGCTTGTATTAAGAGAAAAGTTCAGAGGCCTGGACTAGAAAATTATAGAAAATGTTTTGAAATTATTTGCTCCCGATTTAAGACATTAAATATCTCGAGAAAATATTTCTTCACAACCTCAGTTCTTGGATTATTTCCAAATGAAGCTGAAGGCGAAAGTTAAAGATGTACACTGAACAGCTTGTTTTAAGAGTTGTTGCCACAAAAAATCGACGTGTCTCGATTAGAAAAAAATAGCTCTTGGCATACATACTGAAAAACAGCAAGTAATGCTTTTCTGCTGCGCAAACTCCACATCAAATATTAATTGATAAATTTTTGGATTTCTTATTGTCCTGAGATCGACTTGAATGTGTTGAAAATTTTGAGAGAGTCTGACTTCACAAAGTGAATAGAATCAGCAAAAGAAATTTTAACTGTTGCCAACATTCTAAATAAATTGTTTTTATATTAAAACAATTATTAGGGTCGGAAAAAACCAACAAGTTGTAGAATAAAAATTTAAGCAAATAAAAAAGTAAAACTAATCAGAGAGTTCTTGTCCTGACTTTGATATGTGTTTTAGACTTCTCACTTATTAAAGTGGAAGTTTGAAATAAATATCTTTAGTTATTCTAAGAAATGTTGGGTAAATACTCCCCGATGATCTGCATTAGCCCCAGAGAAATGCGCATGGGAACTAGCCAAAACCTTTCAATTGATTACTTTGAATTTCTTAGCAACATGTTGGGAAAAAAGACACAGCACATAATTAAAATTGAAGAAAACAAAATTATATTTATAATATTTTGGATTTCTTATTTCCCTGTTTGTTTTCAAATATATTCGAATGAGTGCAATTTTAATGTGTTGACAAATTTGAGAGAGAGATGTTACAAAGTGAATAGAATCAGCAAAAGAATATTAAAGATTTTTTCCTATAAAATTTTTTGGTGGCACTAGAAGTTAATAAACCCAAAATAAAAACTCCAGAGGTGCAAAATATATATTGAAACAATTAAAATATATAATCTTTTGCGGTGATCAACTATATTTAAATAATAAAAATAAATTCGTTGGTATTGAAAACCAAACGAAATCAAATACGTGCTGGAACGCTTGGACAGTTGGTTTTAGTAGCAGCTGTATAAATGAGATTTTGTGCACGATTCCAGGGTTGGAAAATTTATTATTTTTCTTTGTAGATTGATGTGATGGAAATCTTTGTAAATATATTGACATTGAAAAACAGCGAGAAGCAATTTATGACGGTCTGAAAATAGTTTTTGGCCTATTTTATACTTCGAAGAGAACTACAAACTACTCCAGGGTGGAATGGAAAAATTACTTGTGTCTGTCTAACTCCTTACTGGACAATATAGAACTTGATATTAACGACAGAAGTGAGTCTACTGACAAAACTTCAGTTTTGCCTTTGCACCTTGCAGTCAATTAACAGCTTTGCCCTGGATCTATAAATAAAAGTTCTGAACCAACACCACAGATCATTCTTAATTTATCAGTAGAAAAGATTTTAGAAAAAAAAATGGATTTTAAGTCGTCTTGAACACATCTTTTGTTTGTTTTATCAAGAAAGTTTTATTAAACAGTTAAAAATAAGAACCGTAGAGTTGCTCTTAAGGTGAAGCTAATAAGATGTCCAATAATATTTCTTTATTAAAAATCGTTTTCTTTTACCATTTAAAACTTTAACTGCAATTATGTAATTCAAGATTCGTATATAAGCTTTCGGAGAATATATCAAAAAGCTCTTTTGCATTATAATTAAACAAAGTGGCCCAGTAGTTAAGGATATGTGCGAAATATGGAAAGCAGCGTATGTGCCTCCTCTTTAACAAACTTGACTAATTAGCAATTAATGAAAGACAAAAGTAATTTGAAAATCTCTTCTCAAATATTTATGTTCTGAGTTTTTCAAGCTCTTAAAAGGTTAATTAATTTAAATGTTGTTAAACATGAACACAGAAGCTGCAATCACAGCAAAACAAAAGATGCAATTAAATTGTTCTTAATGATGCCTCCTCTTAATTACAAGCATTTAGGCAAATTATATGCATCAGTCAACGGCTTAATTGGGAGGCGAAATACGTTGATTTTATTTGTAATTATGACCAAAATGATAAAAATTTCGAGCATTAAATTTGAATTTTAAAAGACAACCACAGATTTTTTATGGTTGTTTTTTTGAAAATCATAAACAAATTAATTCCCATCACGAACACCAAAGTTTTCATAAAAACTTCTTTTGAAAAAAAAACAATTTGAATAAATATTGTTTTTTAATTGCTGCAAAGTGTTGCATATGGAGAGCACCGCTTGCTTGTGGAGTCTAGACCACCAGCAAGCTACTGGCCCAGTTATTAATTTAAGACAAAAGAAAAAAATTTGCCAAAATAAAAATGCAATAAATTGAAATGATACACAAAATCTTTACGATCTATTTTTTAGCCATCAAAATAAGAGAGATAATATTAATATTTTTATTTCATATATTTTTTAATAATTCAGTTTAAAAAGAGGAGAGACTAATTTTGAATATTCATGCCACAAACAGTAGCGTATGAGAATTAATAGCATATTAAGAAAATAACTTCTATTAAAGTAATTACTTCAACAGTTTAAGTGTCCTCTAGCAAAATTTCTCTAAATTATAGGCAGAAATATTACCGTATAAGGTTTTTCTCAAGGCTAAAATATAAATCAAGTGCTTTCAGATAATTCCTTGTACTATAAAATTTGTTGATCGATTATAGAAGATGTTTTTTGGTATAAAAATAAGACACAGGAAAAGACCACCAAACAATTGGTTATAAACCAAAATACACATTAGCGCTAATCATGAAGGTGTAGCGGATTTCGAAAACAACTGTTCTGCTCTTCTGTGTAACACAAATTTCCTTGAAGTTCTATCAAATATTATTGAGAAGCTTTTTCAATGCAAACTAGTTTATATTGAGTTAAAGTGTATCCCATCATTTTGGGTCTTATATCACTGATTATCAGTTATTTGTGACATATTTCGACTCCATTTTTTAATCATTTAGTTTAACAAAAGGAAAGACCATTTGCGTACTAGTTTCCAATTGTAATTGAAGTGTTCAATCATGTCAGAGAAGGCCACCTAACAATTGGTAATAAACAAAAATACACATGAGCGCTAATCATGATATTGCAGCGGCATACGAAAACAGCAGTTCTGCTCTGTTGTGTAAGTTAAATATCCCTGAAGTTTTTATCAAATATTATTGAGATATATTTTCAATTCAGTTTAGTTTCTATTGAGTTTCATTGTTTCCAATTAATTTGGGTTTTGTATCACTGATATATTTCGACTTCATTTTTCCTAATTTAGTTCAACAAAAGGATATATAATTTGAATACTAACTTTCAATTGTAATTAAAAATCTTAAAGCTGAATAGCTCATCATGCCAGAATAGGCCAGCTAACAATTGGTATGGAATCCAAATACACATGAGCGCTAATCGTGAAGGTGCAGCGGCTTTCAAAAACAGCTGTTCTGCTCTGCTGAGCATATATAAAATTCATGTTGACCTTCCCTTAAAATTTCCATCAAATTATTCAATTAAAATTTCCATCATATATTAATGAGAAACATTTTAATTCAGAGAAGTTTCCAATCATTTTGGTTTTTACATCACTGTTTGTTTTTTATATATGAAAGTTTTAATTAAGAAATAAATAAATATTAAAATAAAAAACATTTCCTTGCCCTTTAGTGGTTACGCTTTTTTGGGCAAATGTTTGGCATGTGTGATCGTACCTTTAGAATATTGATCGTGTGTGTGTGTTAACTTTATATAACGACTTCCAGTGTAATTTGAAGAATAGACCGATTCTTTGGCTTGTCTTAATTCTCCTAAGCTTGGCTGAGTGTGCCTTGTTTTTTTTGTTAACATGACTCAAATTTAGTTTAGTGGAACAATAATATTGAAATGTTAAACAGCCTGCCTGAAAATCTTAAAATTTGTCCTGTAGTGTGATTGAACAACACGTACAAGTTAATTCCATTTATAACTTGAATGATCTTTTAAACTAAAAATCATTTGCATGATATACATTTCACGAAACATGGTTGCTAAAACGTTGATAAAATAAAATATGACAACAAACTGGTAATAAAAAACTTAAAATATTCACTTATTCATTCAAACAAACAGATAAAAAAACAACGGGCGAAAATACGGCCAAACAGATGGACAGACGCTGGTATTTGATACGCCAGATACGTTAGATACGTTGTGCAATACAATCTGTGTAAGTAAGTAAGTGACACCAAACTGTTGAACAACACCAGATATTAAAAAAAAAGAAATAAATATATAAAAAATAAAAACATTAACAAAGTACACAAAAACTATATTGTTAACAAAAAATGTTAAAAATATTAAGTACCACCAGTATCTCATGCATTTACACAATTTGTCATACAGTATGCGTGTTGCAAAATATCTGAAACTAAGCAAATGAAAATAAATATAAAATCGGAAAATCACCAACAAAATAAGACCCAACTGAACTGAACTGAACAGCGCAGTGAATGAAGAAATTACTGGTAAAAAGAAAAATAAATATTGAGAAATAAAATAAAATCATGTTATAATATTTTGTTTATGCGTTTGAGGCGTGGTTTGTCTTACAACATCTAATACGCATAATGGATAGTTAAATATTTTATTCAATCATTCACAGTGGTGAACAACACAGTGGGCCCAAGTGTATAAGAATGAGTACAAGAGAACGTGTTTTGTTAAAGAGTCCTACAAGTTTTGATAAGTAAAAGGTCATGAGAACTTAAAATGGTAGTAAAAAGGGGTGGTCCCAACAAAATATACTTTCTTCATTACAAATAAATTATAAAGTTTTCGCAAATTATCATGATATTTTTCATTTTAATGAAAATATCTATGAAAACTCTGTCAAGTGATCGTTATAGCTTCAGTGGAATACCTCTGTGCGATGTTTTACATTTCCATTGACCCTAAAACTTAATTGAGGCTCAATGTCTTTAATGTGCTGCATTATATTCCTCCTTAAAACTGGAATTGTTCTTAAGTTATTAACGTGCACTTCCTTTATATAACCATGAAGAAAGAAGTTCAAAGCAGCCAAATGATATGATCGTGAAAACGAAGTGCGGTATTACGGACCTTTAAGTTGTCACACAGAAAAGCCATGGTTTTATTGGCTGCGTGGCATGGGGACTATCCTGTTGGAGCCGCATATCATCAATGTTTTATCACCATAAGGCCGTTATAATATCGCGATAGCGAACACTGTTCACGATAACTGATCGACGAATCTTCTGTTAGAAAAGTTTTCCAAAATATATTCAAAATATGAGTTATTAAATTAGTATATATTTTGGAAAATTATCGTTTTTTAAACCTCTTTAGTTGTGCTGATTTTTTTCCCAAAATGCTACTAAAAAATTCAAAGTGATCAACTGAAGAGTTTTATTTAGTTCCAATGCGCATTTCACTGGGACTAATGAAGATCATCAGGGAAACTTTACCCAACATTTCTTAGAATAACTAAAGATATTTTTTTTTCAAACTTCCACTTTGATAAGTGAGAAGTCAACAGCAAATATCAAAGTCATAACAAGAACGCACTGATCACTTTGCCTTTTTTATTTTCTTACGTTTTTATTCTACAATCGGTTGGCTTTTTTCCGACTCTAATTGTAGTTGTAAGAGATATAAAGAGTTATTCATAAATGGTATATTTTAAAGAGGTGTACAACTTTGAAATGGATTAAAATACAGATGAACCTTTTAATTGACATTAATTTCACTTTATTCCAAAGATAATTTTCTGGCACTATAATTTATATATGACTTCTTATATATGATCACCAGAACTGGCTCGAACGTAGTCTAATCTGGAAGCCCGATTTGCAGTGACCATATATCGGCAACAATATAGGGAACGTTCTTTTGCAATTAATCAATCGTTTTGGGCTTATTGGCGTAGACTGGAGACTTAAAATATTCCCACAGAAAATGGTCTACCGATTCATGGGTCCGAGACGTGACACTATGTGGCTACCAAGCGTTTAGATCAATAAATCGACTGTGGTACGAGTGCTTTGGGAACCAAAGCTCCTGAACATCGCAATGAATTTTCATATTATTCTTGTTGAAAAGCCAAATCGATCTGAAAAAAATCACTTCTCAACTAACTGAATCGCGGCCAACTAAAAATGTATTGGCTACTTAATATCTCTATTTTCATGAGCAGGACCAGCACCCAGACACGTAGGGGATCGATCTCTGAATGCAGATCAAGACAAATTACCAGTTCCAACTGCTAAGATACTTCTTTGGGAGGAGGGCGAATGGGAGTGGTCTCTGTAGACAATCGATTTAAACCTTCTCAAGTTGAAAATGACTAGGAATACTCATGCATATAATTTGTTCCACATAAGGCACTCTATGGACTAAAAACGAATTCTCAAATTAGTTGGAATATCGAGCGCAAATTTATGCGCTGTTGCTAGTAAAAGCGTTGGACGTTGGAATTGCTTTTGGGGAACAAGTTTCCTGATTTAATTAAAGCACATCCCGTTATGATAGCGCTAAAAAACGAAACGTACCCCACCCTGCGACGAAGCTCAAGAGAGTCAATAGAGTTGGTTACCATACTGTATCCGATGAGCTTCTTAGCTCGCTTCTGTACACGGTCGAGTAACTTCAAAGTAGAGCAGCGGTCCACGAGAGTTTTATTACATTTTCGGTGGGAACAGAAGATGTCAAGTACCTGTTGCACTGTCTTAAGAAGCCGAGGCATTTGAATGTTTCTTTTGCTATTTGAAAGATGTGATGCGTCCATCAGACATCTAAATGGACTTTCATGCCTAGAATATCAAGGGCCTCTGATTCTCTAATACGTACATCTTCCATAAAGACAGATGATGTATTTGGGCGTAAACATATAACACTCGCGTTGAAATCGACCCTGTTGACTTGACCCCATTTTCTCATATTCTGCCTCTTTGTATCGATCTTGAACATGGCCAACCTATAGTGAAGTGAATGTTAATAGAAATGCTACTGTCATCTGCGAAATAGTAGGAGTGAAAGTTACAGAACTCTATTAAAAATAACCGATATTATAGAATAAAAAGGACTCAATCTTTTCAAGTTTTTATTTGCGACAACACTTGACCACCTATTGTCCCACCAAAATAAGCTCATGGCACTTCTCTGTTCATGTATATCCGTGTGTCAGGCTAACGTGAAAAGTTTTCAAACCAACGTAAATTATAAATAAAACTATTTTATTCACATTAATAATAGCGTTTTGTATACACTTTAGCGGCAATTGTTAGCGATTAAAGTGGAAAACAAAACCAAAGGATTAATTAGAGCTGTTGGATAAGAGCACAAATAAAATATTTAAAATCGTATCGGTATAATAACAGAGAGCAATCTTTTACTGTCATAATCGTAAGCATTTAATTAATTATTTCTTTGAAATATCTGTTACATAATCAGCAAAAATTACACACATTTTCCAGGGGTAAAAAATGCAGCATTTAAAGCAAAAACTATTATAAATATCGGTGTACTAAAATAGTTCAAATGATTAATATATTTTTGAAAAGGAGTACAAAAAAATAAATGGATATATTATGTTAAAATTTGCAATATTAAAAACTTACATATTTTAAAGAAAAATAATTGTTACGTGAATGAGTTACATTCAAAATAAAATCGTGTTTGAGTGTGAACAACAAATTTTTAATGAGAATCTGTTGTTATTGTGCCCAATAGATCAGTGAATATTTAAAATATTTTTATTGATTTTCATATACATTTAAAATATATTCAAATACACTTTAAATACTTTAGCCGTTTTTAAATATTGATCATTGATTGCTGGTAAAATATATGACAGCACTTTGAACTGAATGAGGAAAGTTATTGGTGTTAGTCCGTTTTGAAAAAATCGAATTCTCGGCAAATCTACATATTTCAGGGCAAATTCTAAGAGCCCTTTACTATGCCACACATGCATGCATGTACGTGTGCCTGAGTGTATGTGTAAGTAGATGACCCACTTATAACTATTGAAATGCTGAACCGAATCAAACCAAATCGGAGGTGTTGTAAAAAGCGTTCCTGAGTTTATAGTTCTTCTGAATTTCAAAATATCTTTTCCAATTAGTTTTTTATTAATAAATTTTAGCTTCAGCATTCAATTCCACAAGCTAGTTTGCTCTTGTGAAATCAAAAATATTTCGATCACATCCATGTGTATGTGTAGGGATTAATTAAACTTCATATGCTAAATAATTTGCTAAAGAGTAAAACTAAAACATAAAGAACACAGAAAACTCACTGATAAGTTTGAAATAGAAAATAAATATTTTAAACCCTCAAAATCTTAATTAAAAAATTAAAACTGATCAATTGAGGGGTTTTACCTATTTCACTAGGGCTAATGCAGTGCTTGTGCAAAATATAACAGCATATCATGTCAAACCAAAGATAATTTTCAGTTGTTGTTCTTTATTTCTCTTCTTGATCTTTATTACTATAATTAGAGTCGGAAAAAGGCAACCAATTGTAGAATGAAAACGTGAGAAAATAAAAAAGGAAAAGTGATCAGTGATCAGTAAGTTCTTGTTATGACTTTGATATTTGTTTTAGACTTCTCAGTTATTAAAGTGAAGTTTGAAATAAATATCTTTAGTTATTCTAAGAAAGGTTGAGTAAAGATTTTCGCAGTGAAAAGCCCATGGGAACTGGATAAACCCCCTCAATTGATCACTCTGAATTTTTTGGTGAGGTTTTGGGAAAAAATATTCAGCGCATAATTGAAATTAAGGAGAATTAAAAAACGTCAATTCAAAATAAAATGCATGAAAATATTTTAAAGCCTTTTTTTGGCAACAATTGTGAGTCAATGATCCTTCAAGATAATAAGAGTTAGTTGCTCATTATGATCGTATTGCTTTGACATTCGATGTAAGTAAAACAACAACAAAAAGCCATTTATAGGTTTTTAGGACATAATTTCATTTCAAATCGTTTAAGTAAAACAAAAGCGGTTTTTTGTTTGTTTGTCAATGCGATCAAGTCTTCTTGAAGATAAACTTACAAGCCCAAGTGGGTGTAACATGAAACAAAACCGCACGAATTAAAAATGTTTCTGTTACGAATCAAAATGAAATCATCGTTGCAAAAAAAAAAAAGAAGTACAAAAATCCTTCACGAAACCTCAAACATGTCACATCAATAGAGCACGAGCTTTTTTCTTACTGCTTTATAATAATGTTTTTTTCTTCAAGACTTTTCGCTATTTTTAAAGATTAAAAAGAAAATTAAATGATGAAAAAAAAAGTAAATAAAAGGCAAACTTTGAGGCAGAAGAAAATGCTGGCTGTAGAGACAACAACTGCACGTTGTTGTTGGCTTATGAAGAAAATTGCCAGGCACCAGCATTTTGGGTGGTCACACTCCGTCTTTGTCACAGCTTAAAACAAACAAATCGAGAATTTAACAGTGACTGAGAGGAGAAAAGATATAAAAAAATAATGGAAACAAATAACACAATCCATTTGAAAAATGACAAAAAGCGCATTTAAAGAAAATATAAAACTTTTAGGCGGCCTTGCTAAAGGTAAGTCATGGCATTATGCAGTGATAAAGTAACGACAAAATGAAACACGCGTGGTATTTGCGTTTAATTGATTGCAACTTTTGCCAATTTTTTGTTTGTTTTTGTTTTTGTTTTACTTTTTCGGGGGGGCTTTTTGTGTGTCTTTGCTTTTGATGAAAACTCAAACAGCATGCAACCCACACCAAAAATATAACACAAGAAACAAAAAGAAACTGTCATTGTACGAGTATATTTTTGTTAGTCGTAGAGAACCTCTTGGGTAAATCGTCATACTAAATCAACTAAAAACTTCAACAAAAAAATGTAACAGGCGGGCTAAGCTCAACTTCAAATGTGCCCTACAGTTAATGTTATTGTGAAACGCAAGAAGTTTTAGATGTGCACCAAAATTTTTAAACGGAATATTTTCTATAATTTCAGTTGCAACTTCAGTGATTTAAAGCTTTTTCTACTTTGGAATTTCATTAAGATCAAGCAACGCTTGACCTTAACTATTCAATTGCTGACATCCTGGACCCCAGCAGGACGTTGCATATGAAACAGAAAAGTAATTATTTCAAAATAAAAGTACTTGAGAATAAAAGAAAAAATTAACACGCGATTTTTGAAATTTCAAACAACTCACACTGCATTTTGATACTGGTATGTGTGTGTGTGCATGTCTATTCTTGTATTTTATTTAGATAAAAAATACGTTTGATTAAAACAAAAAAAGAAGTTAACCAAACATTTAAACCAGCCTACATAAACATATCCTACACACACACACACCCAAACACACTTGTGTGTAAGTGTTGTTGGTGTGTGTAAAAATTTTGTTACTTTGACATGAACAAAATGTGCAGAAGCCTAAAACAATCGATCTCATATGGAGTCAGCACGCGCACTTTGTATTCGTTTGTTAGCGTTGCTTTTTTCCCTCTTTTTTTATTGTTGTTGTTGTTACTCCTTTATGAACGTATCAAATGTTAACTCTAAATGATTATTGGCTGGATGCATGTTTGCCACCATCGCAGGCAGTAGTACTGCTCATGCCACAATATATTCCTACAATTCAATACATGTGTTGTGTGTTGTTGGCTGGTGGTGGCTTCAAGAGTTTTATTTGATTAAAGGAAGGCTTTTTTCGCCTTTTCATTATTGTTCGTTCGCTCGTTCGTTCGCCTTGTGTATGCAGACGAGCTTTCGTTGACAGATTGATGCCGCTTGTAGCCGCCAAAAAGCCTTCATTATTCAAACGCTTTGGTATTTATCAAAGTCTAGGCATGTGCGGCGGCATGATATTTTCTTCTTCTCCTCTCTTCTCTTGTATGATTTTTGTTTGATTTTCAATGTTTTTTTTTCCTTATTTCTTTATGTTATTGTCGTTGCTGTTATTATTCGTATAGATGTCAGTGAAGTATTTCCTTTGACTTTGTTGTTGTCGTCGTTGTTAAATGACAGCACCCACCAAAAAGTAAAACAAAAAAATTATAACGTTTACCGCTGCTACTTTTCGGCTTGACATGAGAGTTGTAAGCTGAATGTGTGTGCACATGCGCAGATCTATTTATTGTTTAAGACTATTCCCATTTGGTTATCTTCATTTGAAGTAGAGTTACCAGAGATTCAGAATATTTGCGGGCTTTTCTTAATCTCAGCACAAATCGAATGTTAGTCTTCGCTACTAAACTTAATTAAGATTCAAAGAATAGAATCATTCGAAATCATATTCGTGAACACGAATATTATTAGAGTCTTTTAGCACTACGAGTACATCTGATCGAAAATGGATCACAACTCTTACGATTAGGCCGCTGCTTCAAGGTATATTTGAAAGTTATTCTATCGCGTAAAAGAAATAGGATGTGAGAGAGAGAGAGACAGAGAGATCGAAGAAGCTCTCTAAATACATTAGCCAATTCAATTGACTCACTGGAATATGCTGAAGTGATATCAGGGATTTTGAGCCCAAAAATCAATTGTTTTTGTGAGCTCCAAGCTCTTCACACAAGACACATCCTTTTGTGGCCGAGTTATTAGTGAAGAGAATTCGTTTTTCATGCGCACGTCTAATAAACTTACTTCAGGGGTGTCTTCTGTCACGTTTAACTTGGGGAAGGTCCAATCGAATGTCCACTCTATATCCTTATATTTTGAAAGGACCTCATGTGTAGGGAGCATAAAGTTTCTTACCGAAATCCGATAAAATTATCAATTTTTTTATTCGGTATAACATCGTTAAAATTTTCGCTATCCGAAATGTCAATGATTATGGCGCATAAGTCAGGATGTGCTTAATACCTGCGTCAAATAGTACCGCTCTGTTGCAACCACATGTTGTTGGTATGCAGGACAACCAATGAAGGCCAAATGGAGCCCAAAATCTGCACTAAAGAATGAACTTTTATTCATACATAAAACTATTTTGAGTCTGGTTTCAGTTGCTTTGTCCCTGATTGCACAATTTCGCGTCTTCAGGTCAAAGTACGCAAGTCCTTTTTGGGAAACCCTTTATCAATATTTTGTTACATTTTCTTATAATTTTACTCTAAAGTCACCAAATCGACTTCAAAAGTTATTGATATTAAGTGATGAATTAATTTATAAAAGGCTTGTAGAATGAAAAGGACCTGCCATAGGACATGGCACATGAGTGATTCGCACAAACTGCTTACTGGTTCCAGTTAAGGACCTTTATAATAGAGGTACTGGGAAGTGTTACATGGTGTTGCTATAGGAGTGGTGCCAAGAAGAGCTTGACTTTATCTTCAAGTACTCGTCCTTTTGGGATGTCCTTGTAACCACTCCCAGCAAAGGTTTCATAATAGAATAATTCTATGATGGATTTACTGTCGAGAAACCTGTTAAAAATAATATTTTTTTCTCTAATACGCTGATTAAGGAAGTTATTTTATCTCTTGTTGTTCTAATATTGTGATAAATGCTTCTTTCACCAGCCACAGTTCGGGAACTTTTTGTACCCTTTCCATATGCCGCAGCCAGAGGACAAGTATGTCCTGGATAATTAATACAACAAGTCCCGCTGGGAAGTTATTATCAGCTACTAAAAGGCATGAAGTATTCCACAGACATTCGGGGTCTAGCGCAACGCATCCACAACATCAATATCCTGGGCTAATTTGAGGAATTGATTCTGCAACAGGACAGGAATGTTTTGTTATAGAAAATACCAGTTCAACATTTTCGCTCCGCAATAGGCTCTTACATAGAGTCAAATGAAAATTTAAAAATGATGTCATCAATCGTTGCAAAACGAAATCCTTCCAAGGATCTCTTGAATGTCGTTAGCGAGCGGGAAAAAGTCGCCGTGTGATTGCGAATATGGGGCATCACTAGCATCTGTTGCTTGGTGCATATATAAAAAAAAAGTTGATCCTAAATTTTATTAGTTTTTTTATGTGTCTTTTTCCTTTTCTTTCCTTTTGTGTTGTTTCGCTTTTCAATTTCTGTGTAAAATTTTTCATGTAGGCGTCAAATGATTTGCATCATGTTTTTTGAGGTCAGTTTCGGTTTTCTTCTGCTTCTTGATGTTGTTTCATTCTTATTTATTAATTCATTTGTTTTTCTTATTTTTGTTGTTTTTGTTGTTGTGGCAAAAGGGGAGTCGCAGCAGTTGATGGTCTTTCTTGTTCGTCGAGTAAATTTGTAGCTCAACTTTCTTTTGTTGTGTTCAGTCTCAAAATTGATCGGTAGTGCTTTCATACGATTTTTAGTCATGTGAGAGAGTCTATTTTATTTTATTTTAATGCCGCTACATGAATGTTTATGCGAGTGTAAATGTGTGTGTGTGTGTTTATCTCTGTATATGGGCTGTTGCATGCGCTTATCTTTTCTTTATATTCCTTGCTTTTCTTTTTTCATGCAAATTGGCAACGAGAGCGTATTAATATGGCAGTTTCAATATCATCAACTGTTTTATTGTAAAAAAGCTGATGCTGATGCCGATGCTGACCATACAACAAACAAATAAAATAACTAGTAAACCAGCCAACCAGCCGTCAATGGCTTAAATTGTGTCATTGGCATTTAAGATAAATAATAATATTTTTATTTTTCTCTCTGTGGTAACATACATTTTCGTCATTGATTAATTTGATTGATAGCAAAACGAAACATTTTTCAGACTAAAATTAAAAGCCAACGTGCCGTAATTGATGGAGAGAAATTGTTGCAACGATTCTGATATCATCTCACTTATTGATTATTCTTATCCATTTCAAATAACGCAATTAATTAACAAACATGTCGCTAATGATTTATTTGGTAAAGAAAAATTAATTTTAATTCATTTATGTGCAGTGAATTATTTGCCAGTGTTTTATTATAAAGAACATTTTGGTACTTCAACGATGTGTTGCCTGTTACATTGTTCGTGGCTATAAATTGTACTGCCACTTAAACAAGTTTATATTTGCT
The DNA here is from genome assembly GCA_963675445.1 of Linnaemya vulpina. NCBI lineage: Eukaryota > Metazoa > Arthropoda > Insecta > Diptera > Tachinidae > Linnaemya > Linnaemya vulpina. The sequence continues at coordinate 93,019,957 of OY776277.1, forward strand.
TATCATTGCAAAAGTAAGAAAGAAAAAAAGACTACCGGCTTCAGCAACTAAATATGAGCATATAAATGTGAATTTTATTCTTGACTTGATTTTAGATTTTTTCATTTTTATTTTGAAAAAACCACATAAAGAGGAAAAAATGCCTTAAAAGAAGTTGGCCTTGTTATTAATTTCATTTTTGAGGGGCCTTTAGCTAAAACGAAATGAAAAAGAATCATGACAGACTTCACGGCTCAAATGACAGGTTAACTGTCAAAAGATAACACTCCCAAATACTTGAACATCAAGAAATACATAAATTAATAAAAAAAGTAAATAACAACTGAATCAACAAGTTGCCAGATAGTGAAAGTAAAACGAAAAGAAGCGATTTTATTCCTGATTTGATTAACCATTCGGGCGTATTCGCTTGAATAAGAATTTCTTATTGATACTAGAACTCATGCATCAGGTCTTCGATCCAGGGTAAGGCTTACTTTTGTAGTTGCTTTGATGAGTAGCCTCGTGTATATCTCTGTCCATATATTATATGGTGTTGCTCACTGGGTTATTATTATCCTGTGGAGTATATAAATTGTTTTGCAGATTTTGCCATCCGTGCTGGAAAGAAAATTTTACTCTCTTCGTTTTTGGCACTGAAATAAAAAACTGCTAAAGAATTGGGCAGAACCGGAACGTCACACAAAATAGAATATTGGAGAGAACAAAAACTCCATTTAGGAGCTGCATCATGAAGGCTATAGCAGCCATGGATTTGGGAATTTGACAAAATACAGGATCTACCAGTGGCATCTGGCTGTTGGCTGAAGGAGTGTACACAAGACTACGATCCCTTAAATTGCGAGTTCAACTTTGCATTCAGTTATGAAAAGAGGGTCGAATTTTTTTTTTTTTGACATTCATTAATGCAAGATTGCGTTAATTGTTGCCGGCTTTTCTCAATGAAAAAAGGATAGCACTGGTAGCTCAATAATACCCACAGCGATTAACGCCGTCATGATAAAAGAGCTAAAAACCGCTTCATCCTTCAGCGATAATTGTGGCAAAAAAAAATCACTTACGAAGTAAAAAGTAAAAAATGCTGCAGCAAATTCTATATCTTTTAATCAGACTTCATCTGACCTCTCTTCTAATTCTGGCCCCAAAATACTCTTTGTGTAGGGGTTATGTCCAGAGTACTGCAACAAGGCCCCCAAAAATAAATAACAACTACAATTAGAGTCGGAAAAAAGCCAACCAATTGTAGAATGAAATAAAAACGTAAGAAAATTAAAAAGGAAAAGTGACCAGTGAGTTCTTGTTATGACTCTGATGTTTGTTTTAGACTTCTCACTTATTAAAGTGGAAGTTTGAAATAAATATCTTTAGTTATTCTAAGAAATGTTGGGTAAAGTTTCCCTGATGATCTGCATTAGCCCCAGTGAATTACGTATGGGAACTAGCTAAAATCCCTGAATTGATCACTTTGAATTTTAATATAACTTTTGGGGAAAAAGAATCAGCACGAAAATGAAAACTAAAATGAATAAAAGGAAATTAAACAACAATAGGGACCGATTTATGTTTCAAACCGTACAACAGCGGTTGTAATAGAGAAAAGTTTCAGGTTATGAAGTAAATTAGCTTAAAATTACACTTTCTTTCCTACAAATTCAGTTCTCTTGATGACGAAGTAAAAATTAAAAAATTAAGTCTGCGGACGACCGTTCTTTTTCATAAAATTTGGAGCCAAAAATTGCAATAGAACACAGTTGTCTCGACAACACACCTCATCTTTCCAAGAATCAGTTGGTTGTGGTTTGTTCACATAAGCCCGGTCTTTCATATGGCAAAAACTGGACGGTCACTTGAAAATGGATTCCATCAATGTATTTCTCAACATGGTTTTTTGAAAATAGCCCTGAGGAAGCAACACATTGTTGGTAGCGAAATATTGGAATGTAATAAAACAGTTATGAAATTTTTTATATAAAAAAATAAAGTGGATCTTGTGCTCAAAAAATATGTATAAAAAAATAAAAAAACTATAAGATCGAAGGAATGAAAAAAACTACAAAAATAAAATATTAGAATTAATTGTTTTTCAATTTATTTTTCTTGAGTGACATTCTAGAACAGGCAGTTAAATTTATTATCTTCTGCAGATTTTTTAAAAATCCCCGCAATATTTTTAACTTTAACGTGTCACTATATTTTCATCCAATTGAGTATGAATTTTTGGTCTAAATGATTTAAAGTTTTACGCACTTAAAACGAACAAAAAACTTCCTTTAGGGTTTCAATGTTTAATAACTTTTTAAATTAATTTATATTTTCTTAATTTTATTTCAGAATTTTGTAAAGAAAACTTAGAGAATTCAAAATGGACCCAAATCAAACAAACCAGCTATAAAAAATTTATTTTAAACTCAACGTTCAACTGTTTTGAAGCAGCTTTCTTATCACTGTGTCTTTAATAGGCGTACTGGACCTTCAGCAACAACAATTAACCATCTGGTTGAAAATTTTCGACAACCAGGTACAGTAGAACGCCTTCCATGTACCGAAAAACCACGTACAGTCCACATGGAAGAAAATGTTCAACATGTTTTGAATAGTGTGCAGGACAGTCGTGTATCACGAAGGTCCTTTCAGACGACTTTGATTGCATTGCCGATGTTACCGTTTAAACTTCAGCTTGGAACTGAAGCCATTTTATTATGATAAAAGTCAAAAGAAAAACGCGATTTCATAATGAACGATGAACTCCAATTTGCAAGATTTCGTAAACAAATAAAATTCCAGGACATGGGCTACGGAGATTCCAAGAACAGTTCATCAGCCTACTGTTTGGTGCGGTGTATCATTTGAAAAGATCGTTGGTTCATATATCCTCGAAAATTCACGAGTCGCTTCAGTTACAATTAATGGTGCTGAATTAAGAACGATGCTGGATAACGCTTTCAGGCCGTTGTGGTTCAAACAAGATGCAGCCACAGCTCACACTGAGAGGTTGCAATGGCCCTGTTATGGGACCGCTTTGACGGACATATTTTTTTTGTACAGAAACGACTTCAATTGCCTTCCATGCTCACCGTTTCTTAGAGTCATGTGAAAGAAAGCGACCATATCACAGGTAAAACAAAATATTCGTCATAAAACTCTAGTCACAAACACCAGAAATTGTGCAAAAACCCACTGACACTGTAGTGGAAGGAGCACAAATTTGAAAAGCCGAAAATTGTCACCATTTGTGGGATATATTTTTCCATACTTAAGCCAGAAATATTCCCCATTAATATTTTTAATAATAAGGAAATAACGATAATTTATCATTAATTAAAAACGTTATTAAACATTCAAACCCCAACGGTCATTTGGCGCCACTTTGTATTAAATTTTCATGCTTCTTGAAGTTTATTCGTGAAATAATCCGTGAAATGGAAGCCTCTGGCCCCAGTGTGCGCCATTGCAAAAACAAAATTAATCATAAATCAAATCAAATTTGTGAATTACTTCTGTCGTTTGTGTGTCCAAAACATACTGACACTGAAAAGTTTAAAGTTTTTGCATATATTTTTGCAAATTTTTCTATATAATTTGGAGTCTGCATTAAAGATATTGATTTCTCTTCCAACATACAATTTAAATGGTCACATTTTTCTTTTGAAATCCTTAACAAAACGTAAGTTTGCTCATGTACAAAATTTATTTTTAATGTCTTTATAAAAGTTTTTAACAGAAACCTTCCATGTATGCTGATTACATCTAATTAAATTGTTTAAAAGTGTATCACTAAATCACTGCACTTCATGTCTCTGTGGCTGGCAACTGTGTGCAAGTACACCAAAAACACTTTACGAAATCCCAGTCAATTGAACAGAGAAAGTAATTATTTTTTATGTTTTTTTAAAACCATAAAATACCAAAAGTCTTGTTGTTATTGATGATATATATTTACGTTACAACCCGTAATCAGAGTTATCGGCATTACTTTGTAGTTGCTGCTTTTGTTAATGTAAAATATATTGACGATGAAAATGAAATAATCATCATGCAGCAGGCAGCGTGCACCCTCTCCATGCAATATAATATCTCAAAGAAAAAAAAAATAAATAAATAAAACAAATTTAAAGTCAAAAGCAATAACGTGGAAAATTTGTTTCAAATCAATAACAAACTTTACCCAAAAATAAGATCAAATAATTATTTATTTTACTTTTAACAAGAAACAACATACTTACGAGTCTTTTTAAGTGTATTTGCTCAGCCACCACCACGGCCTTTTGTTCACTTGTCAGTCAGCCAGTCAACCAGTCAAAAAATTTATGAAAACTTGTTTGTATTCCCAGATTACATGTGCCCGATTGCGTCCATTCATCTTATTAAATATCAGCCCGGTTTCATTTTATTTCTTTTACTGTGGCGTTTAAAATTTTTATCAAATACAACACTCTTGTAAGTGTACACTGGAAAATGATGCGCATGGCGCAAAGTGTTTCAATTTTTATTGCTGAAAATTATATGTCTGCGAAACTGGCAATCAGCATGGATGGACAAGATCAAAATGCAATAATAAAAAGTTAAATAATAAAAAAGAGTTTTTTGTTTGTTTGTGACCCCTGTAGGAATCATCAAACTTTGTGGCTTATATTAATTTAATAAAATTGTTGTTTGAAGTTTTAAAAAAATTGTTTAATATCATAATTTGAGTTCTTAATAACGCCAGAAAATCCGAGCAGAAATGCTTTTCGAAAGCGGTTGTCTAACACAAAGTTAATTTTCCCTTTTATATTTTCGCAACTTTAAAAATTAATTAACTGATTTTTTAGAATACCATCAAAGCAGTAGTAAAATGTCTTAACCACCTGCAACTTGTTTAAATAAATAGTAAAAATTAAGGCTCTATTTCGAGTTGAATGGACAATAGTTATTATGTAAATTCTTCTATAAGTTCTTCTTAACCTTTTTTAGCGATAAATTTCGAACAGAACAGTATTTGCTTCAGTGTTAGACCAAACGCAAGGCTATAAAATATTTATTTAATAACATTTTCCTGCTGAAATTCTTATTTGAATTGGAAATGAAGAGAAGAGCAAACGAAAGAGAAGAAGAAACACAAATTCGATACTGGCCGGTGTCTTAATATATTTCATCCAATTTGAAAACTGAAACATAAAAAAATCAATAAGTAATAAAAACAACAGAAATAATATTTGAGTGTAAATTTATCGAACATTTTGAACGTATTGGCCGACTAATCGAGTGTCGACAGCAGATTGGCTTTGGAGAGCAAGTAGAAGTTTTACGGGATTCTCTCTGATTCAAACGTAGCTGAGAGCACACATAACAATTTCCTACTACTGAAGTGCGTTTGTCCTTTGTTTGTAAAGAAGGTATGGAAGATCCCTGTTCACCAGTCTTATAACTTTGAGCTAAAGTATCTTTAACCACCGTCCAAATATTTTGAAAGGCTACAGCTTTATCAGACAGTGAACGTATATCCCGAGTTAAATCGTTATCAAAACGTATATACCGTAAATGCATTCTGAATCTGTTGTACGACATTTCTGCCCGATGTAAATTAGTTGGTTTCCGTAGTTCTGTTTGATTTGTGAACACCAGTGTAAATCAAAATACCCAGAAATGCAATGAATTATTCTTCTACATAAAGCCCATATATATCTTTTGCCTTTTCATAGTTTTTTGTATTATATTCTGTTCTAATTTGCTGTCCTTTACGATTTGTTTTTCTAAGAACTATATTGCAAATTTTACTTGACAAGATACTTATAAATGTTTCGTTGAGTTTTTGGGCTTGCACCAGCATGTTGTCGTAAATATTTTTCTTTACCGTCTGGTTTTCTCTAAATTGGTGAATATGCCAGAAAGTTAACTTTTTGCTTGAACTTCATCATCCTCATCGTCGTCTTCTTCGGAGTCAAACGAATCTTTTTCTACTTCTAGTATACCTGTCATTTCAGTGTATGAATCTTCCAATATTATTTCGTTAGGGAATGGAAATATATTCCTTATCGCTCCCAGAATGAACAAAATCCTCGTTATCACTCTCTTATTCACTTAATAAATTATTTATGTCAGTTGGAAAGGGGAAGTACCAACTTCCCCAATCCATTACAAATGTATGTTTTTATATGTATATACATGAAAAAAAGCTGTTAAATTTAAAACGTAGCTTACGTTAACATTTAATTATGTATTGCACACCTTAAGTATTTAAAAAAAAAATATATAAACTCACTGTTGCCTATCCTTCAACGTGATAATTGATGCGAAAATTCTTTTTTTCTACTTAGCTTTCATGTAGGTATCCGGGTGCCTTGCAGCGCATTAGAAGGTGTTTGTTTTGCCGCACACATAAGGGTTAAAGAGGTTTAAATATATTGTCTTTATTTACTAACATCGTTGGCTGTGTTTTAATTAATTTGTAATGCTATTTTGCTCTGCGGCTGTGTGTTTGCTAGAAAGTGACTTTTTATAGAGAGATAAAAAGGTTTTCAGAAAGAAATATATGACACGAAAATCACGAAATCCAATCAAAAAAATTAGTGCAAATATTATCCATTTACTCACTGACACCCGAGCGACGAGATGCAGAAAGATGAGAGAACAGAAAGTTACAATTTATAATGAGTGCTGTACAGTGCTATTTGGTAGATTATAGGAATTAATAATTATTATAATTAATTTATATAAACAACAAAAATGGCCTGAAAAGTATCAACACGTCGATGAGGATGAATGTTATGCTTCTCCGATAGCGACTTCACTGAGAACTTATAATTCAATATTTGCTGAAACTCCTAAATTCCGTGTTGATTTTACAACAACTTATGGTATGAGTCTGTTAAAACTTCATCTACGTACTATGAATTTGACAAACGCTCTTAATTTATTCATAAATATTTCAACTTTAATTAAAAAGATAGAGCAAAATAAAATAAAAAAATATTGTTTTGCAAACGGACTACGCAGTCAAAACTGTTTCCATGCCCTGAAATATGTCTCTGCTTTAAAAGAATTAAATAATTACTCCCGAAAACATGAAGCAAAAAAAAACTTACAAAAGTCATGTCCAGCATTCAAGAACGAGACATGATTGACAAACTACAACGTTGACCCACATAAAGTTTGAACTAAAATTGCAACAGCGATAGAAAAACAAAAGTGGTCTTAGAAACAAAACTTAAATGCTATTGAAAACGAATCAAAACAATTTCAGTATCAAAACAGTAAATAAAGTATGTTTATATACAATTTTGAATGCAGACGGCAAAAAGCGAAACGTATGAATTGTAAAATACTCTAAAGATTAATTAAGGAATTCTCTCAAGTGTTTTAGGAAAACAAAGCGTGTGTGTGTGTATATAAAGTAAAAAGATTGTTGAATAAGAAAAGCCTTTTTGTAGGCCTTTTTTTATAAAAGAAATTGATTAATAGAAGTGTGATATCTTGTATCCTTTTGAGGAAATCAAGTGAGAAAAGACTAACGATCTTCAGTTATCGATTTAAGGAACCTGATTTTTTTTTTGCAAAAAAAAAATATATTATCCTGTTGGTTTTCTTCTTTGTTATATATGATTTTTGGCTTAATTTTGATAACTCTATTATTTGAAATTAGCGAAAAGCGTCTAAAAACTGATAATAACTTAGCATGATTGTGCATGCACACGGGCCAAAAAAAGCTTCGACCATAAAATTTTATACACGATAAAAGTCGGCAAAAAGGCCCCCTTTAAGGAATTCCCTACAAAAATCTTTAACTTTAAATATTCTGATTAAAACCTTAACAAAAACACATTTAATAAAGTAGAAAATATTTCAAATTGAAATAAACTAACCGCCACATGATAGTTCAGTAGATAATTTGTATGTTTGAAAAACACACACAATAAAAACAACAACGAAAGTATCCACATTAACAGAATACTTATCGAAAGCAAACAAGATCGCATACGATATTATAAAGAATAGCAAAACAAAATTAACAAATTTTTGTATAATTTCTTATTCCCCTTAAAGTTTCCTTTGACTCAAATTTCAGCTGCATCAACTGTCAACTTTCTTATACATTTTATTAAGGCATTATGATTTGTAAAACTAAAAATGTATCGCAAAAGATTGTTGTTACGATGTGAAATTCGAAAAAAACTTTCTTATTTTAAGTTGTGGCTGTTTATTATTCAGTGCACGATATGTTGCAGTATTATTAACAATAAAGTTAAATATATAAAAAGCAGTTGACCCTAAAGGCTATCCCTGTAACTTTCCGCTAATTTTAATTACAAAACTATCGTAACCTGGTTCTTGTGTTATTCGATGGTTTTCAGCTCTTCGATGTAAAACACGATTATTTTAATTTTCAAATCAACCGATTCCCACGTGCTAAACGGTGATTAATTTAGTTTTCGATTACTATAAAAGAATCGATAACAGTAACTCATCAGATATATAATTTGGGAGTTTTAAGAATAAATCACTTGAAGAAGCTGCACAAAGAAGTGGCGAAATATTGGAATAAGAACATAATTTTTATATAACAAATAAAAATATAATAGACCTTTTGCCTGAAGAAACCTAATAAATTAATAAATCACTTGCTTTACATTTTTCCGTTCAGGATATCTCACAAACAGATTAACCGCTTTTGACCCGGTTTACGATGATCGTGGTGATCTTTAAATGTTAAGAGGGGATTAGTTTGTGAAATGTGTGGCTAAAGCCTCTGAAATGTTATTTTTAAAAAGCACCTTGAAAAATGTTTTTTTTTCAAAATTTGAGAATTTCGGAAATTTACCGGTTCGAATCGGTTATATATCAAAGTTCTCCAGTTAATGTTCGGATCAGTCGAATATAAGCGGGGCACATACTCAAACAGACAAGCACACACTCAGGCACACTCTCACGCACACACACCTACACATAAGACATATTGAAGAGCTCTCAGAATAAATAAGGGAAGTTTTGTAGACCTCAAAACATGGATCTATGATGAGAACTCAATTTTCTTAAAAACGATGTAGAAACAATGACTTCCCAGCTTTTGGAAGTTTTTAAGCTTCCTAGAGGGAAGTTGCACCATCTGTTGAATAAAAAAAGAAGCGATAAAACAGTATAGACCAATTTCAGCTTGCGAACACCCCTTCTAATTTCATCCACATCCTTTATCTTTTAATTATATGCTGATTCTTTTTACCCAAAATCTTACTAAAAAACTCAAAGTCATCAACTGAGGGGTTTTAGTTAGTTCCCAAGCGCATTTCACTGGGGCTAATGCAGATCATCAGGGAATCTGTAACCAACATTTCTTAGAATAACTAAAGATATTTATTTCAAACTTCCACTTTAATAACTGAGAAGTCTAAAACAAATATCAAAGTCATAACAAGAACTTACTGGTCACTGATCACTTTTCCTTTTTTATCTTCTTACGTTTTCGTTATACAACTGGTTGGCTTGTTTCCGGCTCTAATTGTAGTTTTAAGAGATATAAATAACAACAACAACTAATAATTGTTTTAATATAAAAACAATTTATTTACAATTATCTTACAATTTTTTTCACAAAAGCTTGCATTTTTAATTTTCAAATTCAAAATAAATATTTTGGAAATTATAGTTTTTTAAACTCCTCAATTTTTAATTATATGCTGACTCTATTTTTCCACCATTTAAGATTTCCGGGACATAAAAATATTTTGGCCGAATTTAGGAAAAGCTGGGAAAAAACATGTACAAGATAAGACTTCAACCAAACGATTATTATTCCATTTTGTGCATCACATGCGAATTCTCAGTGCCCCAGAAGCGCAGATTCAGTTTGTTGTCGTAATTTAAAAAATAAACAAACCTCGTTGTCAGGATGATTTTCGGCTAAAAATCGTATAATTCTTTGATAAAATAATCGATGCAGTTTTTTTTTGAGCTCTAGCGGAATAGATGCTCCATTGTGCAAAAGAACAATTCTAATAGACTGCGCACTTTTCAACAAAGCTAACTAACTGAAACATTTTAAAAATTATTATTAAGAAATTCACATCCTTGAATATCAGTGAGAAATGTTTGCTGGGTTGCTATGCGTAATATGATATGTGTCCATATCAAACAACACAAAAGTGGAATTGTTAAATAATAAATCAATTTAATTTAAATTCATCAAATGCAAATTGGCAGTTACAGTGTTGCAGTACAGCCAAACACAGAAATCGTTGGACTCATGACGAATATAAATCTTGAGCCAAAAAAATAATTTTTCTTTATTTATTATAAATGGTTTAGGAGACTTTTGGCTTCGCTATCTTTGCAGATATTTTATGATTAATGCAGGTCTTGTAGCCAACATTATTTAAATGTTTCTTATTAAGATTTTTTTTTATTTGCAAATATTTTTTTATAAAAAATGTTTTTGGAAAATTTAATCTGCAGTGGGCGATGGCATTAAATGTCAACTATGAAGGAAGTACTACTACGCATGCGTGGCATTAGAAACTACTTGTTTCTGGTTAAACCAAAATTTTGACATGCGTGTAATGATATGGAAAATTATTCACGTCTTTGGCTGTATTTCCATAATAATCAACCACATTGTGACATGTCAAGCATCTGATGTGTCAACACAAACAATTTTTATAAGATAAAAACGCTTCAAATTTCAATTTCAATATTAGCTGGGCTGCAATTTGCTTTCAGAGTTGTTCATAAGCGCATACAATATGACACTGTGGTGTAGCTGGCCAACGGCGAAGACCAAACCGAAGAGCTTTGGCAAGTGTAAATGCAACTATTTGATGGAAAAAAGTCATTGACAAAGAACTACTTCTTGATGCAGAGAATGTGTGGAAGAAAAAGATTTTTACTTTTTAAGTAAAAAGTATCTCAAAGGAAATAAATATTTGGAATTTTAAAAAGTTTTTGAAAAACCGAAAAAAAGTTTTTAATTTTCTCGCTTTAAGAATATGGCCAAAGCTTTTCATTTCCCCCAACACCAATTTTAAGCTGGAAACCACGATACAAAATTCAAATAACTCAAGCATAAAAACCCAATATTTTTAAAATTTTTTGTTGCTTTAATAGCGCATGTTTTGCTGTTTAGAACCTCACAATTCTGATATTATCTTTATCATTCAATTGACCGGTTGTCACCAGCATAAAATAGTTTTGCCTTAATAGAGATTGATGGCCGCCGCATTGAAACAAGCGCTGAAGTTCAGCGGGTTGTACAATTCTGCATTAAGGAGTTACTCATACACGTCCCACAGACACTCTGCTGCGGTTCTCGAAATCAAGTGTTAAATGTGTTATTCTTAAGTGGCTATTTTGCAGTTTTTTTTGTTTGTTTTTCTACTGGCTTTTGTCGTTTGAAAACTGCGTTTGTTTATCTTTTATTCTTTGAGTTGTTCAGTTAGTTATTGTTCGTTACAATTTATTTGAGTCCTACAAGAATATGTATGTAAGTTTGATTAGTATTACGTTGGCTAAAATGGAAAGTGTATCAAATGACAATTTGGCTGGACGGTGTTAATTTTCGTACAGTTCTATATTGTTACACGAAGTGATTTAGGATATGGCCCAACAGACAATATTGTAAATTAGTAACTTTTCAAAAACATTTTACTGAATATGAAAAAACATGTTCGTTGGCCCTTCTTCAGTTATAGTCTTGTGCAATTTGAATGTGATGAAACAATAGAATGAAACCATGTTTTCCAAAGAGAAGGTGCAGATAACGAAAAGTTTGTTTGTTTGTTTTTTATTTCTATCGTTATTTGCACGTTGGTGTATAAAAAGTAAGTAGATCGAGTTAGCTTAACTTAAAATGCTTCCTTCCTTATGTTTTTTCGGACACTGTTACATCTTGAAAAATTGAGTGTTTGGTACTATTTAAAAACTGGTGGAATTGTTGGCCCGTCCTTCTTTAAAAACGATGCTGGTTAGAACGTTACAGTCAATGGTGGCTGCTATAGAACCCAGATGACGTTTTCGTTCATCAATTAAACAAGCACGATATGTAGGAGCTTTTATTTTAATACCACGCTGCTACATGTCACACAGCTCTTGTCACAATTATTTACTGAAGGAAACCTTTGTAACACAGAGTTTCACGTTTCGGAACGGCGAATTCGACTTCACGATTGTTCAACTTACCACCTCTAGACTATTTTCTGTAGGGTCACGTGAAGTCACTGAGTCTACTCTGCTAAGACCAATACGATTGACCAATTACAGGACAATATTCGCCGCTTTAATGAGCCGCCGCATATGTTTGAAGAACTCATCGAATATTAGATCTTGAGATTAGACCATGTCCGGTTCGTAACGATCACATTCAAAAATTCATATTTAGAGGGAAATAACAGAAGTTTGTCCTTCGAATAACGTAAATTTCTTGTCAATTTACAAAATTAATTTTCGCTTTATTCCATTTCAAGGCTACATACTTTTAAAAGGGTGATCTTTTACAAGTTCTAATTTTATAATTCACTTTTTATAAGGGTTATTTACTTTTATACAAAACACATTCATATACAATCCTTCCAGTTATTGGCGCCCATTCCCTGAGTTTCGATGCAAGATATATTAAATAGAGTGAATGCAATTAAAATTCTTCACAATTTCCAGATATTCTAAAAGATGTTGTCTTTTAAAACTCTTTAATTTTAATTATATACTGATTCCTTTTTCCCAAAATCTTACTAAAAAACTTAAAGTGATTATTTCAGGGGTTTTAGCTTGTTCCCATGCGCATTTTACTGGGGCTAATGCAGATCATTAGGGACATTTTACCCAACATTTTTTAGAATAACAATAGATATTTATTTCAATTTTCCACTTTAATAAGTGAGAAGCCTTAAAGAATACTCAAAGTCATAATAAGAACTCGTTGATCACTTTTCCTTTTGATTTTCTTACGATTTTGTCTTTTATTCTGTTAACCTGGGACTATGCAGTTCCTGATAATTTAATAAGTCGTTTGCACTCGTAATTGGAATTATAGCAGGTCTTCGAATGATCGGTTATATAAATGATGGCTACTGCAGGACCTGCTGCTTCTTAAAATGAATAAAAGTGCACTCCTTCAGACTTCTTCTCTATGGGAGACCGGATCTACTCAAATGAAGCATTTGATTCTTTGAGTTTCTCTTTCCTTCTCAGTATCGTTTCAGTTGTCTGCGTCTGTATGTCTTTGCTGCTGGTTGCTGGTATTTCGATTCAGTGGCAGTCCAGTTATTCTGTGTGTACACAAGTTTGCCTGTCCAGCCTCTTGGACTTCTTGAATACTTGTGGGTAGTTTTTAGGAATTGAAATACTGGACGCTCGTAGTGCTCTCTGTTCCTCACAATGCCCCTGGGTGCCTCCAAGTCAACTACTACTTGCAGTTGGCGATTGAGTTTATAATCTTCATTAACTCATCCAATCAAATTATATATAAAAATAAGTCTAGATTTAGTTATGTGTTGTTCCGGTGATCTCTCAATACAGGATCTGCATATTTCTGCCGTATTCATGACAGAGTGCGGAGTGGAACTCGTGACCCAAGGCATTATAGCCTTGTTTTCACTATTTTCTACAATAACACCCTCAACGAAACCTCTTTTCGATAGCCCTGAAGTAAAAAATAGTTGAGTCCTTCTGAAGACCGCATATTCCAAAACAAATTTTTTTCATGGAGGAAACTATCGCGAAATTATCCGACGTTAGTTTTGTGAATTAATTCAAGCATTTTTTTTTAAAGTTTTCAGCCGGAAACAAGGCAACCAATTGTAGAATAAAAACGTAAGAAAATAAAAAAGGAAAAGTGATCAGTGATCAGTGAGTTTTCTAGTTTCTAAGAAATGTTGGGTAAAGGTTCCCTGGTGATCTGCATTAGCCGCAGTAAAATATGCATGGGAACTAACCAAAACCCTTCAATTGATTACTTTGAATTTTTTAGTAAGATTTTGGGAAAATCAAATCAGCACATAATTAAAATTAAAGATATTATGGCAGATTTTTCATAAACACTTCTGAATGTTTATCATAATCAAAAATGAAAATAACACCAAAATTTATAACAAAATATATCCAAAATTGTCCAAAAAATTGAATGAAACATGATCCAACTTATTTTATAAATATTTTTGGGCGTTTCTGTTTAGCCAGTTTTTTCATGCAACCACTGAAAATATATGAAAATATTTTCTTGCGAATGAAATTGTTTAAGGTTATAACGATGAATGTATAAGTTAAAGATTAAAATATATAAAATTTGAATTTATAATAGAAACCATCCACCAGCAGGAAACTTATTGTCCTTGAAACTATACGAACAAACACACACTCTTATATACAATTCCCAAAAATTTACGACTTTCCTTAAAATATCCTATTACAATTCTACCCACGATACAGCATAACTCCATATCAGTTCTCTGCATCTACACACAATTTAAACAAGCTTGGAGTATAAGAGTGAAAACAAAGCTGATATTTTATAACTATTTTATGATTTTGACTGACATTTTTCTGCAAGACTCAAGTCCAAATGTTTGCAAGTATTTATCAAATTATTTGAGTTGTTCTTGTTTTATTGGACATTTGCATACAACTCAACTGTGATTTTGCACAAAAGTTTTGGCACAAACTTCATACTGTTTACAAGTCTTGCAAGCACATTTTGTAAGTATGTGAAGAGTTGGACATGTAATTTTGGAATTTTGTTTGGAAACAGTTTCTGTAGTTTCTGTATGTCAGCATGAGTGTACGAGTATTTTGCAAATCAAAGTAGGATATCCAGTTAAGCTTGACAGCATATTTTCATGCTTATTTGTTATGATTTGCGTCCGGCGTGGCCAATTTAATGGGCGTTATGCGTTAATTGATTGCGTGTTGCATTCTTTTCAAAATATTTACCCCAGACTTCAAATACTGGCAAATTCATATGAGAGTGTATGTTCTTTAAATGTTGTCTTTAAGCCAAAATACTTGTAGCGGCCGCTGTTTATGCCGTGCCTGCTCTGTTTTTATTTCTTTTTTATACACCCAATTCTAGATGTAACATTATTTTGCTGTTGTATAATTTTTAAAATCGTTTTTTGATTATAATTTAATATTCAATTTGCTTTGGATTATCAAATTATAAGCAGTTGAAGTGTTTTTTTTCTTTGGAAAATAAATATTTTGACCCACTTGTATTGCAGCGAATTATTAAATGCAAATTATTAAATGTGCATTAATTAAACTGATAGATATTTTTTTAATTGAAATTTATGAGCATTTGGCCTAAAGGCTACTGGGATTTATAATGTTTCAATTATGGCCAAAACGTATGTTATATGAATATTAGGGTGCAGCTTATTGTTGTGTTTAAAATAGAGTCAAGAGTAAAAGTTATGTGATTTTTTAAATCACTTTAATATTAATTATGTGCTGATTCGTTTTTTCCAAAATGTTACCAAGAAGTTCAAAGTGATCAATTGAGGGGTTTTAGCCAGTTCCCATGAGCATTTTACTGGGGCTAATGCAGTTCATCGCGGAATTTTTACCCAACATTTCTTAGAATAACTAGAGATATTTATTTTAAGCTTCCACTTAAATAATTGAGAAGTCTAAAAGAAATATCGAAGTGATAACAAGAACTCACTGATCACTTTTCCTTTTTTATTTTCTTACGTTTTTATTCTACAATTGGTTGGGTTTTTTCCGACTCTAATTGTGTGTGATTTTTCCATTTTAATATTTTTGTTAATTTTATTTTAATAAGACCAGTACTCAAAGGACGACCCCCTACAAATAAAGATTATATTTTGTTGTTGACTGTAATCAAGTCAATTAAAATAATTTTCCAGACATCATGATTTAAAGTAAGTTTTGTATAGAGTGATACAAGTTTAAATCATAATGAAACATAATAATATATTTTTGATATTGTTATTGGTAAGAAGATTTTATGACATTAATGTTTAAATATGATTTCGGGCATGAGGCCGCCACGGCTGGTGCGTACAAAGCGCAATCTGGAACACAAATTTTCACAAACAGTAATATTCTGACCATCATCGTTTTTGAAGACATATGGGCCAATGACTCCGGCAGCCCATAAAGCGCACCAAACAGTAATTTTCTGTGGATGTTCCGTGGTCCTTCGACAAAAGCTTGTGGATTCTCCCCACTCCAAATGCGACAATTCTGTTTATTTACGTACGCATTCAACCAAAAATGGGCTTCATCGGAAAATAAAATTTTCAATGGACGCAGTTCAAGATAAATTTGACGAACAGAACCATTATTTTTATTAAAAATTTCCACAATTTGCACCCGTTGCTCTGGTGGCAGTCGATTTACAATAAAATGTCAAAGTAAACTAAACAAAAATCAACTATTAACTGTTAAATAAATGCTAAAATAAAGCAGTGATGCCAAGTCAACGTTGTATCACTCTATAAGAAACACCCTATATTTTCTTGGATTTAACATTTTTGCGATGTAGAATTCGATTAAAATTGTACTGTACCATGCGAGGTCTGTGCACAATATTAGACGAATTATCAAATATTGTGGCACACGTTATCTGATTTCCTTAAAACTATTTTATTATAATTTTTTTATTATTATTTCAAACTAATTTTTTTGATTTAAATAACAGGGAAATTGTGTTCAGAAATTTGCGAATATGAGAAGTTGTTCAACAAATACCCCCGTTGTTTATTACGGTGCTTCGTTGGTTTATATATTTTCCTTTACTTCTTCTTTTAATTAACATGAAAGGAAACCCTTTTCAACAACTGCTGTGTAGTGCACCCAAAGATATTTTTGTTGTACACCAAAGCTTATTTTTTTGGCGATCCTGGTTACACTATGGAGTTTCCGAAACATTAATAACAATTTCTATAACCCACATTATCGTTAATTAGATGGAGGAAATTATTTTTGAATTAATAAAATATTTGCAACAACTGAATTATTTTGTTTGTGGTAGAACGTGTTCTCATTATTTACGCGAACACTCCACTTTTAACAACAACAAACAATTTCAGCTTTCATGTTGGCTTAATAAATACTTTTAACTTTTTTATGTGATCTAATTGAAGGCAGTCTTGTTTCTTTCTCTTTGGCCATCAAAATTAGCGTAACTAACAAAAGAGTCTTGCCTCTTGCTGCTGCATTTCCCTGCATCAACTGCAATTCAGTATGAAGTCATTTTTGCTGCGGCCATTTTTTTTCTTGTGATCTAATTAAGTTCAATTTTAATTAATTAATTTAAAGTAACGGTGTATTTATGGTTTGGCAAACGTCTGTTTATTTCATGTCGATTTTTTTTATTTTAATTTTTTTTCAAAACAAACGAAGCCGGTAAATGGGTGCGGTTCATCTTCTGTTGGTCATAATCACTGAATTTGGTGGCTGTTTCGGGGTTCGCTGTGGAGTTTGCAGAATTTGTGGCGGTTGTGTGATTGTTGATTTAAGTTTTTTTTCTTTTTTTTAAATTTAATTCCTTTTCATTAAATGATACAATGCCAATTCAATTGTAAACCAATTCATTTTGTTACGATTTGTTGTTGTGATCGTTTTCATTTGCTATTGCTATTGTTGTAAGTGTTTTTTGTGTAAGGCTGTGTGTGTGTGTGTGTTTTTTCTTGTAGCCATGAATATTGCCATGACTTGGCTGGGCTTGTTATTGATCTTGGCTGTTTTGCTTTTACGGTCTTATAATAGGCTGATTGGAAGGTTGAGTGGATGTTTCTTTCATTTAATTTTTTTTATGGGTGGATGAATAGTTGGTGGTATTGCTACAATTTAGTTGGGTGGATGTTTGCACCCTACTTTAAGGTGGAATAAAAAAATTCTATATGTAATTTGGTTGTAGGCGAAATATTAGTAAAACCTTATATATTTATGTGGAGATTATTTTAATGAACATTTGTATTGCTATATTAAATCGAATTCAGATTCATTGGCAAATTGTTCGAACTTAATTTATATCTCAGAAAGACATGATGATAAATATTCCAAGGCACAAAGGAAAGTCAACATCAGCTTTATTCAACTTACACAGTAGAGCAGAACAGCTGTTTTCGAAAGTCGCAACACTTTCATCATCAATGAGCATGTGTATATTGCGTTTGTCTCCACTTTTTAGGTGACTAAGTTGAATGTGATAACAGTTCCTGTTCTGCTCTGCTGTGTAAGTTGAATAAAACTGATGTTGACTTTCCTTTGTGCCTTGGAATATTTATCATCATGTCTTTCTGAGATTTAAATTAAGTTCGAAAAATTTAATATAATAGATTTGATGTCACATTTAAACGACATTTTGTCTAGTATTTATGCCACATAATGGCCACATAATGGCATTTTATAAATACATAATTAGCAAGAAGTTAGTGAATAAGATAACCGTTACTGCAAAAAGATTTAATTATACGTATATTTTGTTGTTATTAAACCGTTAAGAGTTACTTAATCGCACTCCTGCAATGAACAGCTGGAACTCCTGATTCCATAATACTCATACCACCCCACCCTTATTGAACTTTTACACATCCTGTCTGATATAATTTGTTATATATTCACAAATGTTGTTCAACTACAATTAGAGTCGGAAGAAAGCAAACAATTTGTGGAATAAAAACGTAAGAAAATATAAAAGGAATAGTGATCAGTTAGTTCTTGTTATGACTTTGATATTTGTTTTAGACTTCTCACTTATTAAAGTGGAAGTATGAAATGAATATCTTTAGTTATTCTGAGAAATGTTGTGTAAAGGTTTCCTGATGATCTGCATAATTGATGAGTTTGAATTTTTTAGTAGGATTTTGGTGAAAAAAGAATCAGCACAAAATTAAAATTAAAGAGGCAAAGATATATATATATATATATATATATATATATATATAGATATATATAGATATATATATATATATATATATATATATATATATATATTTATATATATATATATATATATATATATATATTTATATATATATATATATATATATATATATATATATTTGATATCAATGAAGCGGGCTTTATTTTAAAGAAAATTTTATGAAATCAAATTTTAAATATGATGTCTGCCATTTGGCCGCCACGGCTGGCATGTAGGAGGCGCTACATGGAACACCAATTTTCAGCAACTTTTCGCAGCATTTCGTCGATAACTTTTATAATGTTGATTTCCAGGTATTCAATTGTTTGGGGTTTATGGAAATAGAAAAGAAAATTAACGTAACCCTGAAGGAAATATTCCAATGGGGTTATATCATTGTTGCCAATTAATTGGACCATTAAGGGAAATTATTTTTTCATCTAAAGTGCCTTTGAGTAAATAAATTGTAGCGCCCGCTGTGTGGCATGTGTCTCCGTCCTGTTGGAGCCACACATCAGCGAGATTAATGTCACATAATTGAGTTGCGCAAAAAATGTAGAATTATTTTCTTACATCGTTCACACCATTGACAGTCACATACTGATTATCACCGTTTTTTTTTTAAATATGGGCCAATGACTCCTCGAGTATTTAAAGTGCACCAAATATAAATTTTCTGTGGATCTGGTGGTATTTTGAGAAAAGCATGAGAATTCCTCTTAATCCAAATGCGACAATTCTGCCTACTTACGTACCCATTCAACCAGAAAAGAGCTTCAGCTGGAAATAATATTTTAAATGGATGAGTTTGACAAATAGAATTATTGTTTTGAATAAAAATTTCAACAATTTACCCACACTACACTGGTGTAAGTCGATTTATAATTAAGTTTCAAAGCAAATTATCACCTCTTAAATGCGTACTCAAATAAAGCAGTGATGCCAACTCAAGCTTGTGACATTCTAAAAAAACACGCTGTACTTTATCTCTTTGCAAAAGGATATGGGACACAAGTTGAAGTTAAAAATTGCAACAAAACCATCACGTAAATCATTCTTGAGTCGACCAAACCATTTTTTCCTTGTTGTTTCTGTTTATTCTGACTTATTTCTTTTTCTTTTTCCTTTTTGGATTTGAACAATTGAATTTGGTAATTCATTTATGTTTTACCATTTCGTACCACCAGCCACAAATCGATTTTTAAATTTCGATTTTATATTATTTCCTCTCGTACCAAGTTTATTAGTTCGTGCATTCATTTTGTAATTACTCGACTACAATTGATTTTAAGCGATGAGTCTTCTCAGTCTGCTACAACTTTTTTGTTGCTATTTTGGTTTTTGTATTCGACTTTAATTCGGTTAAAGCCATAAATTGTCGTCTTTTTCTTCCGATTTTGTTGCCCCTTCAATGTCTCCTGTTTGAGTTTCGTATACCCTGTAAAAGATTGTCTTTTAATGCGCCAGTCTAGAGTACATCAACCTGTCGGCATGGCGATTGTGTTTGAAACATTTGGCAGAGGTGTGCTAACTTGAGTGTTTCAGTTGTTGTTTTATAATTTTAGATAAACTATATATTCTTTAAGTAAAAGGCTTCAAACATTTTACTATAAAATAATATGTTTTTAAATCTCTAATACTTTCAGGTGAGTCCCACCTGCTGGCAAACTTCCTAATATGATTTTTATTTGTGTATTTGGGTACGTGCAACAACATGATATAGAAAACTAATGCCATTTCTTATTTGTTTTTTTGGCTTCTTTTTTTTTTTTTGCTCTCTCCTGATTTTATTGTGATGATTGTAAATCAGCGCTTATACTTTTTTGGATTTATTTTCTTTCAGTTTTGCAGCAATTCATAGAGATGCACTTGTTGTTTATTTGGCTTTTGCCGAAACTCACGTTTTCTGTCTTTCAAATTTTACGCCATTAAAAATCCTTGTGAGGAGCAGCACTTGAGTTGAAGTTCGTATATTTTTTTTTTTTAATTTTTTATATTTCTGTGTCTTGCAGTTCAGTTTATTTATTGTAACAAATAGCACAACCACCCAAAGCCACTGTATCGAAAATTAAAGAAATGATAGACCAACCTTTAAGTTAAACTTTAGACCATTAAAAAGTCATCCCTGTGTGTATGCTGCCTGCCAACAGTGTCTATGTGAGTGTGTGTGTGTGCTTTATGGCATCATTGTAAGTTGAGACGATGTGTTTGTTGTATCTGTAACTGTACAACAGGTTCAAATGCTATTTGAGAATGAAAAATAGGAAGAAAAAATATAAGCGATTGACTACAAGAACTGCCTTAAATCCACAGAGATTATAGCGGGTCTGCAACTGTTATAGTTTATCATTTTGTGCAGTTCGCTCTCAATTCAACAACTACTTACCTGTTGCACACAAAACGAAACGTAACGAATGAAAAAAAAGTTGAAAAAGAAAAAAAGAATCAAATGCCCATTTCATTTAATTATCAAAAATATTTTAGTGTAGCTTACCTGTCTGTCTATAACGTTGTTTCTTTGTTCATTTAATTCCGGCAACACCATTTCCGAAAGACTGGTAATTTAACTTTGCAAAGGGTGCTCCTATTAAAGTAGACTGGAAAGTTCCTTTCTTCATCGTGCTCCACCACACAAATACTCCATAACAAAATATTGATTTATATATCGTGTAAGAGATCAAATTGTTCCCCTGTGACTTACATCCCAGTTAAGGACCACTTCCTTGTTGAGTCTGGTGTTTGACCGACTGAAGATTAAACTTTTGATTTCCATCTTCAACATGCATCGCCTTACGTTATCAATAACATGGCGAATTGTGTCCTCCAAGTACTCAAGCGTTTTGGACTAACGATTTCACATACTCCCAAAGAAAATAGCCAAGCGGTGTTAAATCGCACGATCTTAGAAATCAATTCACGCTCCCGAAGCGTAAAATTATTGGGTTACCCAACGTATTCGTCCATAGTGGCACGAGATGTGTGACATGTTGCAACGTGTTTTTACAAAAAAAAAAAGCTCCTGCACATCGTGCTGGTGTAACTGATAAAGGAAACGCCAATAATCAGGACTCTAATAGCAGTCACCAATGACTGTACCGTTCTGACCAGCATCATTTTTAAAGAAGGATAAACCAACTATTCCACCAGACCAAAAGACATAGCCAACAGTCAGTTGTATTGATGATTATCATCTGCCAACACAACTTTATTTAGGAGCGTATCTAGCCAATCAAAAGTGAGTCTCAGCGCTGAAAAAAATTTAAGCGATACGCATTTTGAAAAGAGCCATGATTTTAAAAATCAGTTTGCTTAATTTGTTACTTTACTCATCTCCTGTATTCGTTATATAAAAGGGAAATGGTGTATTTGAAATTATATCTGCTTCATGTTTTATAAATTTCTTTTTTCTTTTGTATTATTTCTGTTCCTATTTTTTTTTTGTTGCAACATTTGGCACTGTTTAGTTAATGTTCTGTTCTTAAGACAATTCTAAACTGTTGGCTTAAGTATGGTGGCTTGTATTACAACGGAGGAAATTAAAAAATAAACAAGAAATATAAGAAGTATAATTAGATTTTTATTTTAAATCACTTTATTAGATCTGTTATTTGATTCTTCGGTTAGAATTGTTAGTGCATGTTTGCTAAGGTTTTTTTTTGTATTCCGATCTACACTCAAAGAAATAATTTGATGTCACTATCGATTAATTGCGTCAAACGTTTGATGGCCGTTCAATTAGACGAAACGATGATGTCCATTTGCCATCACGAAACTGAGATTTGACACCACTCGACTATTTTTCGTGTGGCTCTATCAAAGACAATTTTTCAATCAACATACCAGATACGTTTGAGGATTTGAAGGCCAACGTTGGTAAAGCCTTTGCTGATATACAATCCCATACACTCGAAAAGATGATCGAAAGTCTGTTTGATCGCATGGTGTACAGTGAGGCCAGCCATGGGAGGCATATGCAGGAAATAATATTTCAATTCTGAGCGGTAGAGTTCTCCTTTCAAACAAAAATATAGATATGGCGAAATTTCAAACCCTTTTTTTTATAACATTTTTAAATTCCACCCATTTTAAAGGTTACTGGTTAAAAACAAAAGACTGAAGACACGCACTTGATCTAATGAAAACTAAAAAATAGACAAAAAATTATATGAGAATAAATGTATATCAAACCTCTTTAATTAATTTTAATTATGTGCCGATTCTCAAGTTACAAAATCTTACTAAAAAATTCAAAGTGATCAATGGAGGGATTTTAGCTGGTTCCAGTGCGCATTTCACTGGGGCTAATGCAGAGCATCAGGGAACTCTTACCCAATATTTCTTAGAATAACTACAGATATTTATTTCAAACTTCCACTTAGTGGAGAACTCTAAAAGAAATACCAAGGTCATATAAAATATTTCAATTTCCATTCCACTGTGTTGTCAACCGCATACGCAGCCGCTGTTCTGTTTGTATCACAAGAATTTTTAAAAATACTTTCTCTGCTTTTATAACGGCTTGTAATTGCAAAAACTTCTATTTTTGGTAAACTTTTCAGTGAATCCAAACTCATGTTTCTCATGTTAATTAAATCTGTGCTTTGTTTCTGTAAGTGATGTGAGAAGTTCTCACATCGAATAACTAAATAATTATGGTTGTCATGCTTTTTATTGTAGGGTTATAGAATAATATATTTACTAACATAAAACACCAACAAAATCTTAAATGTATTCAGAAATATATTCTGACTCATCCTGTGTTTCACAGAGTGACGACAATATTTTCGATGCGAGAAGCTCTCACTTAAGTTACTGAAACGAGGCACTGCTTTTGGTTTTTCTAACTTTTCAAATTGATTAGGGAAAGTCGCCTAATGCGAATTCTGTGAGGGCTCGGGGACGCTATAGATTTTAGTGTGCCTTTTGCCAACGTAAGTTTTCTTCATCAAATCAATTGCAGATTTCCGCCAAATAGAGCTCCTAAGCAAATATAATTTTTAATAGTTTATTTGTATCAATATATTTTATATAATTTTAATTGAATTATTATTTTTAAAAACTAAATAAATTTATTATAAATAAAAACTTGATATTTGCCAAGATCACGAATAACTTCCAACCTTGCGCAAGTAAAATAACTTCTTAATAATCATCTGGTTATTGTTATTAATCGTTTCCTGACAAGTCAAATATGCCGACTTATTGATACTTCGGAAGTTGTGAAAAGTTACTTCTCCAAGAACAAATTCCTATTTTCTTTTCACTAGGGCAAATAAAATATTCATCTTCTTTTATATTTTCTTTGAGTAACATTTTTCAGTGTATTTTATTAAGGCTTACAAATGACCAAATTTAGATTGGTTCGCTTGTTGTTGTTGTATTGTTTTCTTCTGTTTTTTTTTTTCTTTCCTTTTCTTAAAGGAAGTAGCAAAACCGTTAAAAGGTCAAATGTTTTCAGTCTGCTGTACATTTTCTAATTAACTTTATATCATTGGACTTTAGGCAGCGTGCATTTGTTGTTGTTACATTGTCTTTGATGCGAATGGTTATTGATAATAAAAATTCAGTTAAAATATTTGCGCTTCAGCCTTTTTATATTTTCTCTTAATCATACGTAAGTCGTTCTTGTTGTCAGCCGTTACAATTGGCTGTTGACACCACACATTTTTCTCCATGAAGACACGCGAGTATAAAATACTTTGAAATGTGTAAAGAAGATCGCCAAAAGCCGATCAATGATTGTTCAGAATTAAAGAAAATGGGGTAGGAGAATCAGCATGATCGAAATTGAACTGAAGTGTTAAGCAGCAGTTCCTTAAAATATTTATTTAAAAATCTTTTGTTATTAAAAAAAAAAAACAATTTGCAAATAACAAAACCCTTCTCCTGGATTATGGAAATAATTACAATATTATTAAAGAGTTTCATATGCAAAATTTCTGTATATTAAATTACAAGTTGAAAATAATTTAACAGGCTCTCAACTCGATTCTGCGATCTGCAAATTATTTGTATGAATTTACTGCGATTTTTTGTCCTGATCATGTGCTGTCCATCTCAAGTATTTGGCATGAACATATTTTACTGCAGACATCATAGAAATTTCGCTTTATATCTATAATTATTTTACATTTAATGCAACATAAAATTGTCGCAAATATCTTGAGCTGGAAATGAAAAGTGGAAAAATATTATGAACTTTTTTTAAATATTTCCTCTTTTAAGTTGGTGCGATTTCCTTGAAAATAGCCATGTCGCTTCGAATTACACGTTTAATAATTTTGTGTTTCTTTAAAAATGTTTGTCATTTCTTTTTTAGTTGGTTTCTCTTCTTTGCATTCTTCTGCTTTTATTTTACAGCCACTTAGATGCACTCAATCAGTTTCAATTAATCTGAATGATACATTATGACAAAAGCATTTTTCGCTTTCATGTGCAACATGCCACAATATAAGACTCATGCATGAGAAGAATTCCATTTTCTGACTTAAAATTTTAAAGCTGGACAAATTATTAAAATGCGTTTTAAATTTATATGAAATGAGAAGAGATCTACAGTGGATTGGGAAATGTGTAAAAAGTTAAAATTAAATGTAGAGGAGACTTTCATTATAAAAGGACAATACCGAAGCATTCAGAGGAGCTTTGGGCCGAAGGCATGATCAAATAAAAAATAACTAAAAATAATATTCTATTACGGCGTTATTAAACTTGAATTCAAATTGTTTGATAAGCCAATAGAGGTAAGAATTTGTTGTATTATATTTTAATTTCTTTAAACCTCTATAACTTTAATTATGTGCTGATTCTTTTTTCCCAAAATCTTATTAACAAATTTCAAGTGATCAATTGAGGGGTTTTAGCTGGTTCCCATGCGCATTTCACTGGGGCTAATGCAGATCATCAGGGAGCCTTTACCCAACATTTTTTAGAATAACTAAAATATTTATTTCAAACTTGCACTTTAATAAGTGAAAAGTCTAAAACAAATATCAAAGTCATAACAGAAATTCACCCATCACTTTTCCTTTTTTATTTTCTTACGTTTTTATTATGTTTTTATTTGTATTATCAAGGATCGTATATCGACATTTATAATAAAAATCATATAATAATTGTTATTTTACAACAAATATTTTTTTTTGTCAAAAACAGTTGTTGTTATCTGATATTTATTGCACTTTTTTGCAGAAATATTTGTTTAATTTTAATATAAATTTTTATTTGGCAACAACTTGTCCTACTTCGATATGCAATTTTTGTCACTAATAATTGTTATTATCTGATTTTAATAAAGTGTTTTTCAGAAATATCTGCCAAAAATGATTTTTATTATTTCCAGAAATATTTGCCATTTTCTGATTTATAATATTTGTCAGATATAATTATAATTATGTGCTCTTTATTATTATTATTATTATTAATAATGTTTTTGTCGGAAAGGTTTTCACATTTCGATTATGTTATTTTTTCCAAAAATTATTATTACATAACAATTTAAAAAATTCTAAAATGACATTTAAAAGTAGGCAAGCCCGAACTGGGACAATGAAATAGTTTCTGCAGCAGTGAACAGATTTTGGCCAGCAGAGATCTAAATATTTTCAGAATGATCTAAATATCTTGAGTGGAAGAGATGAAAGGACTCCGTTATAGAAACGGAGTTTCCTGAAACGTGTGAATTTACTTTTATCTTTTTAGAACTTACTGGCATCATCTACTTAAACTCTCTTTAATTAAATTAATTATTTAATTGTATTTTTGTACCCATACGGCACACTGTGCGACATTTAAGCAAAATCCTGGCATTAAACTGTGGATTTGTTTACTTAATATTGAGCACAGAAAATTTCTTAAGAGGATGGCGATGATGAAAAAACGACAGACAAAAAATAAAATTGTTTTTGTGGGCCTACAACTGGTGCCAAGATTTGACGCATGATGTATTATAAACGTTTTTAAATGCTGCCCCAGCGAAATGCAATATTACAACACAACACGGTTTATCATACATGTACAAATCACACACATACATACACATGTAAAGATATACCGAAATAAATTGTTGCGAATTTTCTGGTGTCTCAAAATTGATGTCATAAAATTTTATTTTATTTTTATTTTCAATTTAAAACAACTCACGTTAAGACGTCACAGCGACGCCCCAAAAAGTTATTCTTTAATGTAGATATAAATTTAAAGTAAAAAATATATATATATTAAATTAAAACTTGTTAAGGCAAGCATATTTTGCCCTTTTTCAGAAACCAACTGTTGTTGGCTGACTAGCCCTTTGAGGCTTTTTTTAATCTTTATTGTTAAATAACAAACTTTAAGTTGAAGTTAACATATTTTTATTTTTCACCGGCCATTGTCAGGGTGAAAATCTGATAAGTTGCTTTTATAAGCACATAAAAAACACCCATAAAATTGTTTGGCTGTGAAAAAGATTAATACTTTTTGTACGGAAAATAAAATGTATATCCTGCAAATATATTTTGTTTATTTTACTTTGTATTATTCTATATAATTTTTTATAAAAAGGAAAAACTTTTTTTGTAACCTGATTAACGTAAGAAGTGTGTGATTTAATCTTGTCTCATGTATTAATTTATTGGCTAATAAACAACACCCGTGTCCCTAAATTTCATCTTAATAGAGTTGTAAACTTTTCTATCCGCCATGTCGCAGAGTTCAATTTCGTTCGGAAACGATTTTCATACCGTACTTTCAATTTGAAACTCTGCTTCACAATAAAATCATTTTTTATATCATGAACAGATTTCTTAAGTTTTTAATTGAAAGTGCAAATAATTATTTGAAAATAGCATTTATCAATAATATTTGTCAATTAGTTTCCAGTACATTTATTTCGGAACAAGTATATAAAAAAATTTTTAGAGAATAATTTTGGCCATCAAAAAAAACTTTGAAAGAAAAGAAAATTGTCGGAATTGATTTATACTGTAGTGTTTTGTACGAAGGCGTCATTGTTTTTATTATTGTTTTAATTTTTATTAAACTGTTGAAAAACTTCAAAAATAAGGGATTGAATTAAACCAAACTAAAAGCGTTCTAAAAACTATTTCTGAATTTGAACCGATTCGATCAAATAATGGAATAAGTTTTCAACGGTTACATTGATCAATTCTGCATACTAATCAGCTCGTGATATTTAAAAACAACGTCGAGAACCATTAATTAATCAAAATCGATTAATCCATTCTAAAAATAGCATGAACGAAGAAGTTCGAAAAAAATTAGTTATTTAGGAGAAGTTCTAAAATAAAATATCCGATGAGTTACTGTTCTCGATTCTTGATTTGTCTCTCACATTGTGGCGCGTTTTCCTTTGCTAGTTAATTATGATGTTGCTGCATTTTGAAAAAATTAAAATTTTTATTATGAAAAACATTTAAATAATTTTCTCAGATTGGTCAAGACGGTTGGGATGTGAAGCACCACGAATAAAATCGTGAGGAATGGACAAACCGAATCAAACCCATTACGAATGGCTGTTTAGAAATATTTTGAAAAAATTCAATATATTTTTTTAATCATTAGTTAGCTTAACTAAAGGGTGGCGCAATATAACCGTATGGGTTTGAGTTTCTTCTATTTTTGCTACCATACTTTTCTTATATATTTTTAATTTTTGTAAACAGGACTTGAATAATTTAAGACCGAACAATACACAATTGAAGAACTTGTCCAAATTGTTAAACTTTATTTTTGAATTCAAAAGCCAAAAGTGCGGGATATAGTCCAGAGAATATTCAAGAGTAGTACAATACCGACGCCTACACGGATTCTTTTTAATTGTTGCGTTGTTACATGGAAAAATATATGGAAAACGAGTGGCCCTGGAGGACATACCTGTAACTTCACGCTAATTCTGACCGCTTGTACACTGGGGCCACATGACCACACTCGATATCCATTGAAATTCTTATTTAAATTGTGCTAAAATCTTGGACGGTATTGAAAGCATTGATTTGGCCCCTGGTTTTTGTGTTATTTTATGTTTTTGAGCTGTTCGAGCTAAAACACTAATATTTTAATTTTAAAATAAACTGATTCATACGTGATAAGCGCTGATCAATGTACTTTTCGATTAACATAAAATAATCGAAAACAACAATTGATCAGAAGTTTAATTTCGCAGTTTTTCAAAGAAATAATATTTTTTTCGAACTTAATCGTTTAATGATCGACGAAATTGTTAAATGTTAAGAGCTGGTAAGTTTGCGAGGGGCTCTTAGAATTTAGCCAAGGAAGCTTCCCAAAATCTCAAAACGTGAAGATCTGATGACAGCTCTATTTTTTTCAATATAAGGTAATACCAATAACTTCGCTATTTTTGGAAACTTAATTTTCTTAGCTTAATGTTATTTCTTAGTTAACGTTTTATCAATGTCTTAATGATAATATTGGTAAAAGTAGCATGGTACAGCCGTTTCCTGGTATTAGATAGCAGAAAGCTTTGGAAAGCTCGTTAAGGATAGAAGGGGAAAAAACATTCCGCAAGTATGGTTGCTACTGAATGGAGCCACCGTGCTACGAGAGACTTAGTGAATCACTTACGTGACATATTTACTGAATGAAATATTACGAACTCATGTGATTTCAATTGACCACTCAATTAAGCCACTATATAAACTTTTCTTTGGTATTATTTCAAATTAAAAATTCTATATAAATAAGCACAAGGCCTAGGATTTTGCAAAGAGCTATAAGAAATATTTCAAAAAAAGCATGAATAATCATGTGCTCATGTTTCAACAAACCAAATCTAAAGGAAATTTGAAAACAGCTGCGCATGCTCGCCATTGTTGACGTTAGTTTGGCGTCATCGTGAGCACGACAGGATAATATACATCTTGTGAACAGAAATTGAGTATTTAGACCTGGACTAAATAGTTTCATTTACAATACAGCCAAGCAAAGAATGGCTTGTTTGCCCAAGACATTTACTGCCTGTGTGACACCATGTCATGGCGATGTTTATCATTTAAATTGCCACCGTTGAAATAAATTCTTTGGGAATATTTAAAAGAAAGTGTGTAACCCAATAAGCCAGGAAATATTCAAGAACTAAACGATTAAAAATATCGGCATTTTAACGATACTGAACCTTAATTAAGCGTTAGAGTTATTGAAAATATGATCCATCGTGTGGAGTTATACCACCGAAGCCGTGGCGAGTATTTGGTCGACATTCAGTTCCATACATTTCATAGATCTTTCTCATCATAATAAAACGTTTTAAAAACATTCTCTGAAGACTTTTTGTTTCATCTACAATTAATATTGTGTGTTATGCTCACACTACTCCTTAAGGCCTTGATTACATTAAGGCCTTAATTTGGCAAATCACTTTGCTTAAGTGAAATTCAGGTATAAAATATTTTATATGTTTCCACTCACTCCTTGCCTTCTTTTAATCAATTTGCATTTACTTTTCAATAAATTTTGAACCTTTCGAGTGTATTTCTAAATGTTTGTTCCCTGAAAAAATTGTGTACAAAACAGAAATCAATTAAAATAAATTTTTTTAGGAATATTACCTCAAACTGTTTTTAAGTTTAATTCCATATTGTTTCGAAAGACGCCGAAAAGGATCTTAGTTTTGAATACGTTATACTGTTTTATAACCGAATTATATCACATAATTTATACCTGGTAACGCTTCTGGAAAATGTGATCATATTCAATAAAATATTCTCTATTATTACCAAACAGTTTTACGTCATGGCTTTTTTCAAACCATGACTGCAGTTAATTATTACATTTTATTTCGCAGTCGGTTATTTGAAAGTTTCCAGTTTGTCAAAAAGCTGGCTTGAAAATTAGAAACGCAACTGCCATCGTTACAAGTCAATTGTATTTAATTAACGCATCTTTTGTTAACATGTGCAAAAGCTGCCTGGCTTTTTGGTATGAGACATTTGGTATGAAAAACTGCAATGACTGAAAATATTTCGATATTTTGTTTTAATAATTCAATTAATTTTTTAATTATATCAATTAATTTTTTAATTGATGCTGATATTTTAAATAAAGCAGGAACATTTTAGAAAAAAAAAACAACATACTCTCAAAATCATGTTAAACCCCTTACGGCCAACTGCGTGTTGTTTTAGCGTTCATTAAGTTGTTGTTAAAAGTATCGTGTACATCAGCTTGTAGAAATATTGTTTTTCATATAAGATAACAAAAAAAAATTCATTTATTTACAAGGAAATCTTTGTTATGCGTACAGTATTGTAATGATCATCAGCCACAACATGACACGATCATCATCTGTGTCATGTTTTGAAACATGAACATCCCTCGTAAAAAGTGTGTTCAATTAATGTTGAGAAAAACTGGTCTAAGCTAAAAGCGAAACTGAATGCGCACACCAGCATTAATTTTAAATTGTGCTTTACCAAAGTGGGCCTTATCGAAAGCCATTAATGTGGTGCGTGAACATTTTTAATGTTGAGTAATTTGTTGTGTAAATTAAAAATTATATATATATATTTTTTTTTACTTTTAAGTTAAACATTCTTAATTGCTTTCATTTGACGGAGCAGGAGTTTGGAAAAAGGGTGTTTGAAAGCGAAATCAGTTAGAGGAGTTTGAACTAATTAAAGTTATAATAGGCTGACACAACTTTTGATGTTGCCCTTAGATTGAGAAATTATTTTTTGGTTTTCTTTGGCAAAAATATGCTTTTTAAAATAACACAAGGATAGCTTTTATTTATGAGAAATTTTTCTATAAAGAGTTGCTTCTGGTTTTCCTGGTGTCTGAAGTTTTTTTTATTAATCAATTAAACGACCGTCTATGTCCCAACGTGCATTATAGATATGAGAGTTCAACTACTTCAAAGCTGGCAACAGGCAACTGTTTTGACGCAGCCTGCGATTTTATTAAGAATTTAATAAGGACCGATGAACACTGTTTCCATTTGTATGGTTTCATGAACAAGCAAAACTCCAGGGTAAAGGCTGCAAAGAAGCCAAGAACGTTTCATCAGCAACAATTTCACCCACTGAATTGTACTTTTTGGTGCGGAATATCACTTGAAAGGATCACTTTCATTGGATCAGAACATGGCAACAAGATGGAGCCACAGCCAACACTTAAGCATCCCTTTTTTCGAACGCATTATTTTTTGCAGAAACTGAAAAGACTTAACAGAGGCAGACTATTTTCTATTTGGGGTCATTTGAAAGAACGGGTTTACCAGCGATTAAAACACCGTTGAAACAAAACATTCGTCATGCAATTCAAGGCGCAGCCCTGAAAATTTTACGAAGATTTCTGCAATAGAAATTTATTCTGAAAGCAGAAACAGTTTGTCTTAACGTCGAATCCAGTGTCGAAAAACTCCATAATTATGGTTGTCATGCTTTTTATTGTAGAGTTGTCCATAGAATAATATTATGATTATTATAAAAGTCTAACAAAATCATGAATGCATTAAGAAATATATTCTGACTCATTCTGTATTTTACAGAGTGACGACAATTTCTTCGAAGCAAGAAGTTCTCACTTCAGTTACAGAAAAGAGGCACGGAATTTATTAAAACTCAGGCAGTGTGACAGCAACATTTCTGCTGGTATAACTGATGAGTGAAATTTTGTGAGGAGTTACTAAAGACATTTTTAGGTCATTAAAAGACGATTATTTGTGGAATATTGAAGTTTTATAATCTCCTATTTTTTCTCCCACCAAAATAAAATTAATATTATTTTTAACTGCATTTTGCCATAAAAATCTTCACACCATCTTTACTTTCATTTTATAATAAATCTTAAATATATCGTGTGTTTTCCTCTTTTAGTTTTTAGCTTTCAATCAATATGACTACAGTCGGGGTTCAGAAACAGGGTTAAATATTTAATATCAAATAATGAATTTCATTTATCTCAGTTTTGTTGTCAAATTATTGATGAAAAATGTACAAAATAAAGCGACAACTGGAAATAAGAAAAAAGAAAATCCAGAAATATTTGAAAATAAAGAAAATATATTATTTTCTGTTTATTATTACCAGTTTGAGTTGAGTTTACGTTGTTGTTGTGTTGGTGGCATGAAGATGATACGGTATGTGGTAAGTGCCATCAATTGCGCTTAATGCGCGGTTGGTGCAAATGTTAAATAATCATAAACATTTCAAAAACATTTTGCTGTTGTTCGACTAGTCGTCATTTGGTGGCTGGAATAATACGTTGCTTATGGCATTAATATGTGCAACAACAGAAATTTGATAGACTAGAGAAACACAGCAAAATAAGGCGTTGATAATACAACGTTGTTGCAGTCGTTTTACTATTTATTAAAAAGTTATTAGCCAGACTGCCAAAGAATAATAATAATTAACGTTGTGAGCCTAGTAAAAGTTGGGATCTGAGAATTGTAAACTCTCATTTTTATCATAATTTCAGGTCCAATTTAGATAAGAAAAATTATGCTGATTTTATGTTCTGAAATTTTATACTTTTATTACTGTTTTAGTCATAAAATAGCTTTTAATTCAAAGAAGCACTAAAACGTTTTTGTATCAAGTTTTAAAAAATTGCAATGCTTTTAAAGAACTAAAACTTTATTAAAGTTACCCGATCGTTACAAGAGGTTCGAAATGAATTGCCGTAAGGGTTTGGCGTTTTACAATGTGGAAGATAAATCTGGTTTGAATTTAGTTAGAGTATTCGATTAGTAATTCGCTCGAAATTTCGAATTTA
The DNA here is from genome assembly GCA_963675445.1 of Linnaemya vulpina. Classification (NCBI taxonomy): domain Eukaryota; kingdom Metazoa; phylum Arthropoda; class Insecta; order Diptera; family Tachinidae; genus Linnaemya; species Linnaemya vulpina. Next base: position 93,053,543 of record OY776277.1, read on the forward strand.
ATTGAATAATTTTAAAGTGTACATATATTAATTAAAATTAAACTGTTTTCCATGGTTCCTTTAAGGAGTCGACTATATATGATTTCATTTTAGCTTCTCATTATTTTTAACAGTTTCTTAACGCTGTGTGGCGTGTTTCAAATCTATTATAGTTTCTTATTGATTTTTTAGATAACTGGCTTGGAAATTTTAAATAGTCTAACTAATGAAAACTGTAATACTCTTCAACTTTAATTATGTGCTCAATTGATTACTTTGAATTTTTTAGTAAGATTTTAGGAAAAAAAGAAACAGCACATAATTAAAATTGAAGAGTTTAAAACATTATGAAAATTATAATACTTAATCATGTCACAGAGTTCAACTCTATTTGCAAATGGAGTTCATTCTATTTTCCGTTTCTTCAGAAAATGAAACACGAAGCAATTAAAATGACATAACATAATATATTTACTGAATAGCGAATATATATATATATATATATATATATATATATATATTCTACAGTCAAATTGTCCGAAAAGTGTTTTTAGCTCTGACAGACATGATAAATATTCTAAAACACAAGGGAAAGTCCACGTCAGTACATTATAGTTCTCGTATACTTTTTTGCCACAGTGATATTACAAATAGAAATTGTTACTACTCTGAAATACCGATTATGAAAATATAGCGGCTTGCTAAAACAGCCACTACAGCGCTACTGTAAGTTGAATATATAAAAACCAATTTCTTTTATTTGGTACAAATATTTACTGTTATCACCCTAGTTATTTCATTTAACATACGAGTACTGATGATTAAAATGTAGCGGCTTGCGAAAACAGATGTTTGGTCTACTGTTTAATTTGGCAAAGATTCAAAACTGGTGTGAGTACCTTGTAGAGACGGGGGTGGCGGTGGAAGCGAGAACTTTTAAAGAAATAACTCGCTATTCGATGAGATGAGAATTTGAGAATAATTTAATCATATTGAACCTTATTGCAGTTGTCGAGTCGACACAAGACCTTGCAGTAGTTGAATAAAACATACAAAATTTTTCATTGATTTATCACGAACTCTTGAGTCGAACAAACAATCGCCATATATAATTGACTCATATCTCTGTACACACTGTGGGCAAATGGACTATCGTCATATTATGAAACGTCATATATTGAGTTGACTTCTTTTGACATTTATTTAGTAAAAACTAGTAAAATTTTGAAAATGGGATGTAACACTCCTGAAAAAAGAATTTGAATTATAAAAATTTGCTCTCATATAAATTGGCTGAAGGCAAATAATTCAGTTTGCAAAAGAAAATCGCATTAAGTGATGAGATTTTTAAATATCTGTCCCTCTCTCTCTCCCACTCTCTTTTGATATAACATCGTCCTCTGGGGCCATTTGGAGATCGGGATTAAATGAACAAATCAGAATGAACTGACTCTCTGGGAAAAGAAATTTGACCAGGTAAGCGAATCTCTGTTGCGAAATGTGGTTCAAAATTTAGTGACAACAGCGGACGTCTGCTAACATGAGAGAGAAGAACATTTGCCCGACGTCATGTATAATTAATTATTCCAAAATAGGGATAATCTTACATTCGTTTTACGACAACAGGATTTTCAAATTTGCCCATCCTTTCTATGGCATTATCTGCACCGTTAAACAACATGTTATTAATATAACGAAACTAAAGATTAACGTACCAAATTGTTGATGTTGCTAAAGTATTTGTATTGAAAATATTTAATTGGCATTCAATTATAAAATGATAAGGATGTGTAACCAACTCTTCTGATATGATTGATCCCAAAACATATAAGTTAACGACAACGATAATGATTCTGATATTCTAGACTTTGGCCATAAAATATTTTCAATGTGTCAAATTTTCCTCAAAAGAAAATAAAACAAAACGGGGATACCCAGTTACCATCATTAATGTCATTATCATTATCGTCACAATTCTTTTTACGTTTAACATGATGATCCCCAGCAAATGTTGTAAAAATAAACGCATCGTAAATCATTCATAAATATTGAATTGCTCGTACCCTAATGATAATGTTGTTGATGTTATTGTTGTCTCTACGATTATGGCGATGACGGCAACGACGATGATCATGATGATGCTGACGATGTTGTTGTTGATGGATAAACAGATGTGTTTGCGGTTTTCTTTTCCTAAATATTGTTACCGGTATGAAATAACAACAAGAAAAATAAAGCGAAAAAATAGCAACATAAAGAAACATCTAATAAACATACAACAATAGTCGATAGATATACAAAAAAAAAAGAAGCGACAGCAGCAGCAACAACAGCACCAACAGCAAAAACAACTGTACAACAAATTGATTTTAGTCACGATACTGTCAATTAGTTAACCACATGGGTCATTCTTAAGTTCCAAAATAGAGAAGGAACAACAACAAAAAAGCCATCATCGCCACCACCACCACCAGCCTTCATCACAAAAAAGAATGTTTTATTTATTTAATTTTTTTTTTGAAAATATTTAACGGTGGCCATTGTTTGGCGAACATGACGTTTAACATCATAGTTTATTCCAACAATTTTAATTTTGCTAGATCTTCCTTCTTGTATAATTTTTTTTTACAAAATTTTTTTTATTGCAAATTATTATTTTTTCAAACTTTTGACCTGAAGCATCATCATCACCGGTGTCGGCCATGCCGCTGGGCTTAAACACTTTTTAGTGCACTCTACAGTATTCCAGCCGGACAGAGAATTTAATTTAGAAATAAAATTGAAAAAGCTACGCTTGAAGTTATTTCAGGTGATATAAAATTTCGTTCATTTGATACAACATGATTTTAAGATAATGAAATCGAGATACTTTTTGTATGTTGAAGAGAATAAGTTTTAGTAAAAATTATCATATAATCTTGATGTTTTTTGTATTCAATAATTAATAAAAATCATGAAGCTTATTAATTTTAGTTGTTTATATAGAATTTTCACGGAGATTAAAGCCGATTTTCAGGGAATATTTTTTACAAATTCTATTAGAAAAACTAGAGATATTTTTTTTAACTTCGACTTCATTAATTGAGCAATTTAGAAGTTTCAAAGTTAACAGACAAATTTAAATATTTACTGTGACTTTTACTTTCTTTCTTTAATATTCTACAAACGCTGGACTTTTTCTTACTCTAAAATCAGTTTTAAAAGGTTAAAGGATAATAATAAGAATCGATTTCTCGAAAAAACAAGAATTATTTAATAATTTGTTTCTGAATTTTACATAAAAGAGTTACAAAATTAAACAATAATTTTTTTATATACAGTACAAAAACATTAAACAATTTATACAGATATTAAAGGAAAATCTTTAAGTTTTAAAAAAATTAAAACTTTAATTTTAATTAGGTGCTGATTCTTTATTTCCCTAAATCTTACTAAAAATTTCAAAGTGATCAATTGAGGGGTCTTAGCTAGTTCCCATTAGCATTTCACTGGGGCTACTGCAGATCATCAGGGAATCTTTACCCAACATTTCCTAGAATAACTAAAGAATTTAATTTCAAACTTCCACTTTAATAAGTGAGAAGTCTAAAACAAATATCAAAGTCATAACAACAACTCATTGATCACTTTTCCTTTTTTATTTTCTTATGTTTTTATTCCAGAATTGGTTGGCTTTTCTTCGACTCTAATTGTAGTTGTTCGATAAGTGTTTTAAATTTAAAAAGACATTGGAAAAAACATCGAAAATCAGACTATCAGAATAAAGTATGTCCGATCCCGCTGTGACGCTCATACGCCAGAATTAAAATTTTAATTAAAATGCTAAAAATTTTTCTCTAGAATTAAACTAAATTTAATTAAAAAAATAAGTGATCAGTGAGTTTTTGTTATGACTTCGATTTCTGTTTTAGACATCTCACTTTTAAAGTGGAAGTTTGAAATGAATATCTTTAGTTATTCTAAGAAATGTTGGGTAAAGGTTCCCTGATGATTTTTATGAGTCCCATTAAAATGGGCATGGAAACTAGCTAAAACCCTTCAATTGATCGCTTTGAATATTTTAGTAAGATTGTGAGAAAAATTAATGAGCACATAATTAAAATTAAAGTGTTTATATATATTTACTTTTTAAAATATAAGTTTTCCTTTGGAAACTTTTAACAAAATACTTAAAGCTTTAAAGTATTTCATTGAAGATTTTGAAATAAAAAACAATTTATATCTTTAACAGGAAAAAAGACCCTTTAGTTTCTTTAAATAATAATTTGTGCTGTAGGAATAATAATTGCCAAAAAGCTGAACTTTCTTTTATTATAAGCATTTTTAGTATAACAAAACTTTGCATATAGAAATTATATGGAAACTGTTTTTTTAAATTTTGTAGTCCCAAATATTCCAGTTATTATTATTATTATTATTTATTCTTGTGAAATAATACATGTGCAGGGCATTATGGCGGAACTAGAAAGTGTAAATTGTTCTGAAAAGTGCAAATTGGGTTTTAAAGAAATCGTCTTCGATACTGTTGTTACTCTATTGTATGACACAAAACACTACGCGCTGTATGAAACCAGACGACATCACTTAACATGCATTTGCACGATTGTTTATCTATTTACCATCAGCTGCCTTGTCTAGCGATCTTCCACAAATTTAGTTTTTCTCTCTCTGCCTTTTTTCATCCTTAACTACTATTTATGTTTTAACACATTATCGCGCGTCTTTTTTTTTTTTTGTTCGTGGCCGCATGCAGCAGAAGTGCATTTAACTTGATAAATAGTTAAGACAGATAAATAAGTAGATATGAAGACTTAACCATTTGACCCCAAACTTGATGAACACACACGTTGTGCTCATATATTTTAAGGTAATATTATCAGCTAAAATGCTGAATAATGTTGCCATAAATGCAGACTAATTGGCTGCAAATTATTATTATGATTCTAAATTATATGGCGGAGATGTGCTTAATTTTAAAAGTTTATTAATGCGACAGATGACACTTGTCTTTTAGATGGCACACAGCTAAACTACTGGGGTCGTGCGATAAGTGTATAGAATCACTGTGAAAATATTGATAAATATGTATGTGCAACTAATAACATGGTGTTTTGCACTGTCACTTGTGTTGTATTATAATTTTGGGCAACACATTTACCCAAATGTTTTGAAAAAATTACAGCCATCTTTGCTTTGGTATAGTGAAAGTGAAAACTTTTTTGTATCTACTAGTACAGCATATTTTTTTTATAGAGTGCCACAATATTGAGTTGGAATCACTGCTTTATTTTAATTTTCAAATCAAACGATTTCTACGTGATGAGTAGTGACGGATGTTGCTATAGACTACTGTTAAAGAATCGGGAACTCGAACTGATCATATTTATAATTTCGAAGTTAGAAAATGTCACTGCTTGCGAGTTTTTTCATTCACGATAATTTACAAACAGATTGATTTGAAATATAGAGAGCTGATTAATTTGTAAAATCGATCGGTGAAGCCGTTAAAGAGCTTTAAAAAAACTTCACTCTGTGAAACATATTTTTTAAACATATTTTCTTTCGATACCGCAACATTTACAAATTCGAATCAGTTAACATTCGGAAGAGATTTTAGTTAAGGAAAGCTCTTCAGACCATTACCGGTTTGGTTTGATTGTGCACATCCGTTCAAAAAAGTTATAAGCGAATCACTGTTCCAAGAACATACAAATAAACACATACATATATACAGACCTAGTGACAAGATCTTAAAATTAGTCAGGGAGCTCTTCTAGGAGCTCAAAACATGAAGATCTGAACTTATTTGTTTTTTAGAACGGAATAAAGTTTACAGATTTTTTTTTTAATTTAAAATTATCTTAGAAGGAAGTTAAAAAAATATCACGTGAAAATGCGTAATCACGTGACTGCAATATCATATTCACCCGGTTTGGTCCTCTGAGACTTTACTATGCTCCCAAAATTGAACAGCGCCTTGAAGGGACATACTTTCGCATTTATTGAGGAGATAAGAATTTAATACTAAAAAATTCTTGTTACAACTACTCCGAGGATTTGAAAAAACGCTCTCATCACACCAAAGAAATTAAGAGACATATTAACGAACATTTTTATTAAAATTATATATATATATATATATATATATATATATATATATATGTATATATATATATATATATATATATATATATATATATATGTATATATATATATATATATATATATATATATATTTATATATCAATGATTATTCGATTTTTAAACCTCTTTAATATTAATTTTATGCTGATTCTTTTTTTCCAAAATCTTACTAAAAAATTCAAAGTGATCAATCGTGGGATTTTAGGGGCTAAAGCTGATTATCAGGGAACCTTTACCCAACATTTTCTAGAAGAACTAAAAATATTTATTTCAAACTTTCACTTTAATAATTGAGAAGTCCGAAACTACTATTAAAGTTATAACAAGAATCAGCACAAAATTAAAATTAAGGCGGCTTGAAAAACGACAATTCCCAAAAATATGTACGAATTTGATTTTGTTAAAACTTCTTGCTGATTTAAGTGAAAGTTTGAAACAATTATTTTATTACTTTAATAAACTTTGGGTAAAAGTTCATTCATGATTTGCAGTAAAAAAGGAATATGATCAACAGATCTGGCGTTCTGTGCAAGTCTTTCAAGTCGAAAAAGAAGCGTTCAAGTTACGCAGCTTCTTGAGATGTTGCAAAAGATTATATACCCCATCTGATCTCTTTTTTAAGGACATCCAAAAATGGAGTACCTCTCGCATATTAGAGCAGGTTTCTCGAGATCTAGTTTGAAACTACTCGACTGTGTGCAGGATGATTCAAAGAATCTCATCGGAAACTTTTGGCATGTATGTCGTTATTTGATCGTTCCCAATTGTTCCCAATTGTCACTTCTTTGTACTAGCAAGAGCGCGTGCATTTTTGGTCGATATTCTACGGAATTGCTTTACGCATTTCACAGGGAATTGATTTCTTGGCCAAAAAGTGTGTATGTGGAACAAAAAGAGGCCTCCCCCAACACTTTCTTTTTCAAATATCATCAGACCCTACTCCCTCTTCCCTCCTCACTAATAAATATCATCCCCATGCAAAGTATTGCACATGTAGAGAACGTCCCCCGAGTACTGCGCCTACTCATAAAAAAGTATCCGTAACAGATTGCGGAATGCATGCGATTTTGCTATCGACGGGTAGTGGTCTGTCAAAAACGGCTCTCTGAGATTCTGATTAACCGCCTGAGCACTAAACTGTTTATAAATATAACCTTCTGCTCGCAAACGTTTGCTGTTGGCAAAAGAATTAATAAAAAAATATTTCTCTAGCAAAATATTTATATTCGCTTAAAAAAATTTCAAATGCCTACATTTTCTAGTTGTTGTTTGTTAAAATTAATTTTCTAAAGAAATCGTTATAAATCAAATTCAGGCCCTGCAACATAAAAAGAAACGAATATATGATTGATCGATCGTTAATATGAACCACAATATATCATTTCATAACCTCTTGACCTCAATCACGTTTTGGTAGGTGATTTTTCGATATCAAAAGAAATTTTTATTATTTATTCAATTAATAAAAGACCAGAAGACCACACACACACGGACACACATAAACACTCGCAGTGGTAAAATAAATTTAGCAAATAGATTTTCAAGTATTTGACTATCGTTGGAATATTTTTATTTTTATATTTTTATTTTTTTTGTGTTCTGCTTGCCCAATCGTCTGTCTGTCTGTCTGGTAGACTATTAATAATTTTTATTTTTTTTCACAACAATTGATGTTAAAACTTGTAGTTTGATGTGTAAAAATTTACTTAATAGCCGACATTGATGTAGGAAATTTAAAGTGAAGTACCAAATACGTCTATTTATTAGTAAGTATTAAATATATTTTTGTGAGCATTTGAAATTTATAGCATTTAGGAACTGTTGGCTTATAAACATATAAAAATGTTTTGTTGTTTTACGATAATGTAAACTGACACGCAAATGCGGCATCATTTGATGGTGATGACTTGATGATGAGCTAAATCGGTTTGGTTATTATTATAAACTTTTATGAGTATATAAATTCGCAAGAGCTTTAAAGGTATTCATTATTCGAAATTTTTAAATAAATTTTTGATATTTTATATGTAAATTTTTGTATATTAAATGATAAAACAAGATCGTTCATTTCAATTTAAATTATAAAGGGTGGTGCTACACTATCGTTAGGGCTTGAATGTTTAAAAGCTTTTTAAATTAATTTAAGCTTTTTATTTTTATTTCAGAATTTTAGAAGGAAACCTGAGAAATTTTAAATGGATCAACACACAACAGAACAGCGAAGAAAACTTGTTGAGTTTTGTTTTTGAAATCAACAGGTCATTTGTTTTGAACCAGCGTGTTTATTTTTTTTTAATGAGAGCACTGGACCTTCGCCACCAATAATGAACCGCCTGATCGACAACGTGGTACAGTAGGATGCCTTGCATGTAGCGGAAGAGCATGTACAGTCCACAAGGAAGGATATATCCAACCTGTTATGAATAGTGTGCAGGACAGTTCAGAAACATCAACAAAGAAGACGTTTGGCACTTCCGGGGCTGTCGCCGGGGTCTTCACAGAGGGTTTTTGCTGCATTGCGCCAGCTTGTGCAAGAATCGAAGTTGTTAGACTACCAACAACGGCTTGAGTATGCCATTTAATTCCAACAAAAAGTACAAGAAACTCACGAGCTCATTAAAAATTTTATAGCGATCCGTGCAGGCAATTTTCATTTCAAGGGTTTCGTGAATAAGAAAAATTTAAGGATATCGGCTACGGAGAGTCCAGCAACAGTCCATCAGCAACAAGTACTCCCACTTAAGTGTGGTGTTTGGTGCGACATATCGGCTGAAATGTCCTTTGATCCATATTTTTTGAATTTACGTCAGTTGCAGTTAATGGTGCTGAATATCGAATTATGATGGAAAATTTTTCAAAGCTGGCTGTTAAAAACCATCCACAGCTGTTGTTCCAGCAAAATGGAGCCACAGCCCTACACCTCAAGGGATAAAATGACTCAGCTGCAGGATGTCATTTTAACCACCAGACAGGATGTTTGGTGAACGCACTATTCCGCGTTTTCAATTGATCTCCGAGTCCACCAGATATAACAGCGGCAGAATATTTTCTTTGTAAAGATACTGCTGATATGACCAAAGTAGCTCTAGTCCATAATGTAGGCTCAGAGAAGCGTCACCACTTCGGGAGTTAGGGTAAATATTGGATCTATCTATATCCGTGTTCTTTCTAAATGTCCTGGGTGCAGTGGAATGCAACTGCTCTTTAAATTATAGTGACCGGATACTCTCTCCCAGTTCAAATTAGTTTATCCTAAAAGCCCAAAAGAAAATAGATTTACAGTCTATTTTCTTTTCGGTATATCTGCAGGACTACCGATCCATCGTGTATAGTGTGCCATGTCCGCTCAATTTAATAGCCCAATCTTCAATGTCTTGAATGGCCTTAAAGTTCCAGTTCTGCTTGTAAAATCATTCGCCCGCTCATTTCGAACTAGTCTTCCATCTGCTGCGTAATCGTTATTCATCCTGCTGCGCTCCACAATTTTCTTACAGACTTCTTTCTTAACCCTGGCACTGATCAGCTTTCTATCTTTTAACCTGAGAAGCCGTTTTACAGGCAGTATCTCAGAAAGTGGAAGTAAGTTTCGGTTTCCGGTTGTTCTATAAAAAACCTAAAATCGTAACATCTATCCTTTTGCGTAGCGGTTTGATCTAGTGTTTGATCGACTCAGGTCTGTCTCTCTGTTATTAGAGTCTGGTAAAAGCCTGGGCTCATATAACCGATCATACTTCGTGGAAATAAAATAAGGATTAAAATAAAATATATATAAAATACTGAGTGGGAAATGATTAAATTCTTTGAAGCAAAACTCAATGAATTACGAATGCTCCTAAAGAAAATTGATAAAAAAATTGGCTGTTGTTTTTTCTTTGAGTTTTGCTTTAATTGCGAATACATTTCGTGTGTACGGGGTTGGCGGAGCTGACGGAATACGTGGAGTTCGAAATAGAGATGATATAACAGATGATTGACTTTCAAGTTATTGAAGAGGAAACCAAATCTGTGAGTGATGTTGTTGTTTTTCTGGCGCACTTTATGTCTACAATTTTTATGAGTTAAATATATATTTTAAGCATTCAGTGTTTCTCTATTCAAATATTTGCTTAAAAAGATGTTGCTTTGCCAATAATACGAGCATAAGTGAAACTGATCTGACTATAAACGTCTTTAGCCTAAAACTCATCCTTTTATTTCATTTAAAACTTTTATTATAATTTTTGTTTTAATAAAACTTTTTTAAATTGTTTTAAAATAATATCAAATTCGAACTCTAGACCCTGATGAATATAAGATATTTTAAAATTTAATTATGGCAGGCTAATTGTTCGAAATTTGTTTTTAATTAAGAACGACATGAAAAATTTACAAAAAGCTTGTCATTTAGCTTTAATTATATGCTGATTATTTTTCCCAAAATCTTACTAAAAATACAAAGTGATCAATTAAGGGGTTTAAGCTTATGTAAATAATTTGTATGGTTCTTTTATTTTTATATGGTATTTAATTTTCTATATAATTTAATAGTACCCTTTTGCTGAACAAGTGCGATGTGTTTTCCATACTAAACGACACTTTTCTCTTAAAGACCATGACAATACATTTTTGCAGGGGGATGTAGCTCAGATGGTAGAGCGCTCGCTTAGCATGTGAGAGGTACGGGGATCGATGCCCCGCATCTCCAGTAAAATTTTTACTTGTACTTTTAACTATGAAATTGTCTAGGTTGTAGTCGGCTGAAAGCTTTTTTTTTCTTATCATCTCCATGATATTACTTCTATAACTTTATCAAAGATTTTATAGAGTAGCACTCTTTATAATCGTCCATGCTTTCGAAATTTTTTTTGGGTTGGAAGAAAACTGTTGTACGATTATTCAATCATGATAATCAACATAAAGTTCAGAGCGATTTAATACCTCTAAAATATTGAGATTTGAGTTTCCATAGTTACTGACACATCATAACATATCTTATTTAATGTAGTCTACAATAAATTTCAAAGTTTAAATTTTTGGTTTGTAAAAAAAGTGTTCTCATATTTTTGTTACTACAGTCGATGATTTTAATTAAAAAAAAATACAGACTAAAATTCCCTTCAAAAACGAATTTCGTTCCGTGGCTTGGCTGGTCAGAAAATACAAATAGAAACATATTTTCGGAATGAAGTCGGTTTTAGTACCATGAATGGACTTATTAGTTTATTGTCTGCTAGTGCAAAGAAAATTTTAAACTACATTTAGTTGGTAAATAAATAAGTTCTCAATCAAAACCAGGAGATTGTTTTTGATATCTCTTTTTGCAAATTTGAATAATTCCTTGCATAACAAACTTTGAGACAAGACAAGATTTTACATATTTTCGTACTGCTAAAAATGATCGGAGAGTGAAGCACCAAAATTTAATTCCTTTTGAATGGATTAGAAACGGAATTAAACACATTTGCAATAGAATCTGTAGCATGACTGTATCAGGAATGTCGCACTCTCCGATCGGACCGATTTGATTATATCTAAAAATTATAAAATCTCGTTTTTTACAATAAAGTACGCTAGTGTTGTAGATGATGGTACAAAAAACAAACTATCGAAAAAAGAAGCAGAACAAACCAAGAAAAAATACTTCAATACTAATATTTTAAATCAAATCTTAAAAATTTATAGAAAAAAATTATTTGTAAAAGTCGGGAATCTTTTCATACAATTTTCATTAGAAGCTGGCAAAATTTCCGTTAAAAATACATCAACTCAATTTGTTTCTCACAAAATGCTTAAGCATAAATAATTGGCCACTAAATGCTTAATATATAATTGTTATAACTATAAAATTATTATATAATCTTTTATTTTGACTCAGTTTTATTAGTCCTTTTTTTATAAATATTTAAATATAACAATTTTATTATGAACATTTGAAATGGTTTCATTTTGAAGAAATTTTTTCGTTTTCTATAGATCCGACTTTCAGAATTGTAACCACTTTCTAGCGCACTTGTGCTCTGCGACATGGCTTATAACACACAGAGACAATTGAATTTAAGAGGCCTAAACTAATCACTTGCAGGGGGATGTAGCTTCGATGGTAGAGCGCTCGCTTAGCATGTGAGATGTACCCCTTTTTTTGGACAACGTGTAACGAAAAAATGTTGTTCTGCTTTTAGGAAGTAAATTTAAGTCCTTTAAAAGTTATAACGCGAAAATAAAGCTTTTCACTGTTCTTTGTCGTTTTTACAAGACATTTTTAAGTGCCTGTGCTACAGACAGTTAAACATATATTTCACTCGTTTTCATAACAAAATATAATTTTCTGACTTTCTTGAACGAAAAACATGTTGTTTTAGCACTTAAGAAATAAATATTATTATAATTATCAATTTAAAAAGAAAATACAAATTTCCATTGTGGATAATTCCAGGCTCCCTGTCGTAAATGTGGCGATTTATCTTTTCTGTTACTTCTTACATTTTGCTTGGCCTATTCGTATATATTCTCTGTTTCATATTCCCAAAAAAAAGGAGTCCAAGTGTACCAAATCACATGATCGTGGCGGCCAGTAAAAATCGCCTTTATTTGAGACAACACGGCCATTGAATTTCTCATGTCATCCGGTTTCATATTCTCAACATTTGGCTGCAAGAATTTCGTTATCATCTCGCGGTAGTGGTCACCATTCCCTATGAGTAGTTGACTGGTGTTCTGCCACACTATGCCGAACAACTTCAATGTTTCCCAGTGAACAAAGTGGGCGAGCGTGCGCAGGTGTTTTCATATTTCGTATAGACCTGATGGGTGCAGAATCCGCAAAACTTTTCCCGATTGTAGACAAATTTGGTCGATTATGTCGAGCAACAAAAAGAGAGAAGTGCTCGAAATACATTTTGATTAGAACAAACATTTATTAAAGATAATCCAAAGTCGTGTGTTCTTCTCCATGACTGAATTTGCCAAACAGTGAAGCAAATAAATGCCAAATTAAATTGGAGCAAAGAACTTAATGTTCAGATATTTTATTCTGGCCAATTGAGTTTAATATTGTCCACAGCATTTGCTGAAACTGTTGTTCAGCAAACTTTTTATTTTCCAGTGATTAACAGATATTTTATTTCTGAAATGGGAAACATTTCTAGTTTGCATACAATGGAAAGCCTCTACTAATCACTCACTCATAAAATTGCTTATAAATAAAAATCAAAACCCCAACAAAGTAAATTCGTAATTATCTACTTAAATTTGCTAATCGTGTTTTATGAAGTAAATAAGTTTTAATTGAAATTAACTGTAAGTAATTTAAGTGCATGTATAAACCCGGAAAAATATAGCAAACAAAGTACTTAATATTCTGCAGCAGATTGCACAGTGGAGCCAATTGCAAAACTTTCATTTATTGAAGGCTTTATTCACAAAAAATATTTGATGCTTATAAACTGCTAATAAAGCAAATTTTATATATGAAATTTGTGTTATAAACTGTTTATAAGCATTCAATACTTTTTTTAATAAGACCTTAAACATATAAATTTTCCTTGGATTGTAATAAAATCTGGATGAGTAGTTATCAATAAATGTCAGTGGTATATAATTTAAGGTTCGATTTACAGTGGGTTTTGCGATGCCAAACGCTTGTAATGAACAGCTTTCTCTTTACAGTCTTTTCATAAAATATCTTGTTTCGTTTTATTTAAGAAATCTTTAATATCAAGAAGGAAATGTATATTTCGTACGTCTGTATTATAAATAAAGGAAGAGTTTCTTAAAAATGAGTGGCATTCATAAGAGGCAGCTCTAAATTGTTTTCAAACTACGGGCAACCTGTTACTACTTAGAAACGGGTAACTACTACAGCTTTAATACAATCAGCTGTTCAGGCTTAGCAGGACATGCGAATATATGTTGCGAGTGTAACAACAACAACAAGCAGTCATTTGTCTGGTTAAGCAGAACGGCTAAACTCTTGGACTCTCATTATAAAATAATCAACAGTTGAGCAACTGTTACATCTCGTGTAAAGTGCAACAAAATTGATTTTTTTTGAATCCTAACGAATTTCAAATAACTCTTTCCCACTATCATCTCACGAATTTTCTATAAACTCCAGTAGCTTGGAGTTGCTTCAAACAACATGTTGTTGTAAGCTTGACACTTGACGCAGTAGAAGCTCATTATGTGCCCTCTTTCTACTGCCAATTTTCAGTTATCAAATTCAATTTGAAAAACTGCAAGCCCGGCTTATCATCACATTTAAGCATCTGACAGTTTTTTTATGACTCTATTAAATAATTTATAATTCATCTTACGCGTCCAACTCACCACCATCTGAGCAGCATTTTTGTTATTATAATCGTTTTTAATTTTTTTTTCTTGAAGCCACAAATTATTTTGTTTAATTATCTTAATTGCTTGTTACTTGCATTGTGGTTTTACAATTAAAATTTGTATCTGTCAGTTACTTTTTGGTTTCTCTATTTCTGTTTTTTCATCGTTTTGGTTTGTTTTTTAATGCTGGGAATTTGATTTTATTATTTGTTTCTGGTAATTTTTTTTTGTTATTATTATAAATATATTTTTTTTTTTTGCTTTGCTTTTGTTCTTGTTATTTCAACTGCACCTTAATTGTTAATGCTTATAGTTGTTGCTGAAATTTGTATCTTATTGTCTGGTAGTCATATTAAATTTGCGGTAAGATATTTTTCAATTCAAGTCGACTTTGTAAAACCTTTTCTTAAAAGAAAGTTGGGGGTCTTCTTGTAAGTTGAATAGCTGAAAAAAAACTTGATATAAATTATATTATTTATTTGGAGATTTTTGTTAAACACTACCATTTTTATATTAAATCAATTTAACAACCTGTTGTTTATAACATTTTATTTTATTCTGCAAGACTTGAGGATTATTCCAAAGCGCAAGCGAATATGTCCATCAATTTAATTAAAAAATAATACAGCCTAGAAGAATATCTGTGTTTAAAAGCCACTTCATTTTCATCATCAGCACTCATATTTGTTTTTGCTCATCACAACTTTTTAAGTGTTTAAGTTAAGTGTAACAACGATTCTTAATTATACAGATCTTATTATTAAATAGAATACGAGAATTGTAGCAAACCGATGATAGCACCCTGCAAACGCCTGTGTTGCCATTTGATTTCCTTGTACAAATTTTCCCTTCAAAATATGATATAAAATTTCGGGCTGACAATTTACGAGCTGTTAAGTTGTTCTTGCACACATTTAAAAACATTTTCATAAAAAATTCTGTAGATATTTCCAAACTTCTATTTGATTGATTGTAAGTTTAAGTATGAATTCAAGTTACAATAACAACCCAACAGTCTTCATTAGCTCCAGTGAATTTTTTTTTGGGAGCTGTTATAGAAACGCTTGATAATCACTTGGTATTTACTAAAAGTTTTACTAAAAACGAATTCAGCGCAATTAAACACCCGACATTAATTGTTTAGTTTAAAAAAAGGACCCAACTGGAACGCACGTTGGTTATTCTGAGGCACAATTTACAGTCAAGTTTTTTGGCCCAATTATTTAGATTTTTTGTTTGTTTCAGTGTTTGTTAATTTGAACCATGGAGAGGATCACAGTGAAGCAGCACAGCTTTCACGAAAATTGTGTTTTAAATTGAATTTTCTTTTAGAAGGAATAACATCTCCTGCAGCAAGGCTAAGTAAATTTCTTTACAAGCAGAATTCGAGCATTTTAAAATCCATGAGCGATTAATAAATCGACCAAAAGTGTTTTCTATGGTTTATCGGATGGCGTATTTCTTCGAAAATAAGATCAGCCAAGCAGTTACCGTGAATGGTGTTCGCTGTCATCCTGCGACACTTTGAACTTCTTGTGATCAGAAATTAAGGATATAAGCCTGAACGATATGTGGTTTCAATAGGATGGTACAACATGTCCCAAAGACAATGGAAAAATGACTCTTTAGCGGAAGTAATTCAATGACCGTAATATCTCACGTCGTAAAGAAGTCTAGTGGGTGCCATGATCAAGTGATTTGATGACTTCTTTCCCTGAGGATCTTAAAAAAAAGCTTTTTAAGCATACAAGTGCTAAAGGATGAGATCCTTGAGTATGAACAATATTGAAGCCCAATTATTTCTCAACGTCATTGAAATTATGGGCCGTGGGAGAGAGCTATGCCATAGAGAGTATCTGGCCGATTTTATATATCACTCAAAATTATCACGGATCCTTTTTTATTATACTAAAAATATATTAAAATGGTTTTATGAAAATATATTGTTCTATTTCTAATTAATATAGTGAATAATGGTTCGACTGCCTTCATTAATTTTGAGTAACTTAAACTTAAACACTTCAAGGCATTGACGTGGTAAGACACATTTGAAGAAGGCAAAAGCTGAAGAAGTTTACATGCAAGAGTTTCTTATATTAGAAAAAGTTTTCATTTATTCCATTATTTTTCTCAATTAGTTATCATCCCTAGAATAAATGATGGGAATTTAATTTACGATTCACGACCCGTCCAGCAAATTCTGTCAAAATTTCTTATATCGGATTAAAATATGGCAATAAGAACATGCGCTCTCTCTAACCAATTGGGCCGCACAAATCAGCTTAGGGTAGAAGAAGTCAAAAGCAAAAAAGTCGCCAGCAACAACTAATTGTATTGTCGACGCATTGGTTTAGTGACAATTTACCATTATTGTTTGATTTCGGTTCTTATGTTGCAAATTTTCTGCTGGTTGGTTTTGAAATTTTGCTTTTATTTTAAATATATTTTTGTTTAACCATTTTTTTTCTATTTCATTTAATTTTTTTGTTGCTGTAAATAGTCGTGTATTGTCTAGAGATTGTTTAAAAATTGATATGTTCTTCTGTTGGTTGCCTTTTTGTTCACAGTTGGTTTAAAGTTAATTAGGAGTCACTAGGATTTGCAGTTTTTAACAAAATTTTCCTATTCGTTTTTTAAATGTCATGTTGCACTAAATATTTTGATGTTTTAATTATAACTGCAGCGTTTAATTATTTTGTAAGTTTTAATAAAAAAATTAATAACCTAATATTTGGGAATTATCTTGTAACAACTGACTACGTGTTTAATAAGAACAACACCCATTTAAAAACAGTGACCTTTTAAGTTTTAGTTTCACAACGTACGGGTACATGAATATTTATGGGACTTTGAAAGTTTACTTGAGAAGCGGAAATGCTGTAAAATTTATTGTCAATATTATTTTAAATATTATTGCAGCACTGCAGTTTAAGTTAATTAAATTTACAATTATTCAGACCTTTTGTGTGAGGAATTCAATGGCCGTGTTATATCAAGTCGAGGTGAAGTAAACTGGCCACCACGATCATGTGATTTGACACCGTAGGACTTCTTTTTTAAAATTATTTAAAAGAAAGTCTGTGAATTGATAAGTCAATTAGACACATTGACGTTTTTGAATCTCAGTTATATATCAGAGCCATTGAACATTTTTCTCAAATTTTCTTTTGGGCCTGCTTTTACATGTTGCTTCATTGCTTCATTGCTTCATTGTTGTTAATTTCCTCACTTCAAACTTCAAGAATAAAATTGTCTTAAGCTTGGTGATACGATCACTCGATTCTTTTCCCCCCGTTTTTCATAAAAGCCCAATACTGGGCGAGTCAAAACTGATATATGTGAAAGGGGACTACGCAAGTGGATAACTAACACAAAGTTGGCAAATTTGAGGTTAGAAAGAAAATTGGCTGTCGCAGGATGAAATGTCAAAAATAAGCTCTCACCCTTTGACATTTATTTGGTAAAAAATTGGGAAATTTAAAATATAGAACGTTGCGCTCGTAAAAGAAGAATTTTTATTTTGAATTCGTTGTTTGAAAAGCTGGACGAAAACAACACATTTTTCAATAAAACCATCTTAAGTGATAAAGCCCATTTTCAATTATCCGCCACTTTGTTGTAATACAACGTAATTTTCTACTTATTTGAATAATCGGACTTACGAACCATAACGGACTGTCCCTTCACAAGAAAAAAAAATTAGGCGCTGCATTGTTAAGATAAGCGAGACTTCGTTGCAAAATGTGGTTAACAATTTTGTAAAAAGGGCAGTAGTCTGACGTTGTATTATATAAAGAAATTTGCCCGAAACTATATTTCATTATTAATTTCCATACTTCTACTTTACTTTGGTGCCAATAAAACCTAATATGCTAAGAAAACTGAGTGTTTTTGAGCCAATTTACTTCCTAACCTCAAATTAGCCAACCTTTTATATTGATAACTGTCAGCTATTTTATTGCCTATTTGCGTTAAAAATAAAGTCTCACTGAATATGGGTAATGAATTTTTCATATTTATGAAAACGTGGCTTTTAAAAAATGACTAGAAACGCACACACACATGCATATGCGTCATTTACATAGACACACACACTCATATATATATATACGTTCCTATACTTGATGGCATATGACTGGAGGATATTTGTACGTTCGATAAAACTAGAAATATCAACAGCAGCAGTTAGACTTGTCTGCAGTGATTTAAATGGCGGATATGTTTTACATGCGTCTTTCCACAAGTACATGCAACATAAGCCATCATGTTAAGTTACAATGTACTTTTTGACCCACAATGTTCATAATGAACTTGTATCGATAGTTGATTTTAATTCACGCAATATTGCGGCAACTTGGCTACTCAAGGAATTTCAAACAGATTATTTGTTGGTCAGGCATTTCCACTCGGTTGCATTTACCTCACGTCCAGTCAGTGTTAACGGGGCGACTAATTCCTCCAAGTTATCATGCATATGAATGTGCCACGGATTGAGATTTATTATGTCTTTTAGCTATAAAATCACTATCGCTGTGTTAAGCTTTTTTTATAAATCATGCAACATTTTAAATGGAGCTCAAATGAGTTAATTGTTATAAAGTTGTTGTAAAACCTACTTCATTAAAAACTTTTCAATTTCAAATGTGCTGTTTTTTTTCAAAATTATTTAAAAATTTTAATTGTGAATTTCTCGTAAGTACAATAACAGTATGATGAAAGGCTAGGAAATGGTGACAAGATGAAATACTCCCACATACTTAACAAATCTAAAGATGTCACAATCCTACTCATGCATGATGTAGAGAAACTACTGTCTCAATATCTTCCAGCCACAGTAGACAAGTACCAACTCATCAGATATCATTTGAAAATTTCAGGTCCTGAAAAGAATGCCGTCCATCAGGCTAAAGTTTTTCGGTTTGAGCAAGCAAATTCCTCTCCTGACAAGTCAATATTCGGGTTGTAACACCGCAATAAAAAACAATAGGAAGACTAGATTAAGTTCAAGGGCTATTGGTTCTTCTGTGTCAATTAATGCGATCCAATTTGTTATACCCTGGAAGAGGCTTCTCCATGTTCTCTTCACAATTGCAGCTTCACCAGTAATCTTTAGAGATTAAACCCACTTTAGAATCATAGATCGAAGCGTGCCATACCCGATTATGATCATGGTGCCGCAAAATATTAGTGAAGACCCATTTTAAGAAAATTAATTTTCTGCTGCGTTTCTCTGTTTATCGATACAACGATGGAGGTTAACATCAGTGTTGGATAATTAAATGAGTGTGCGTTTTCCTACTGTATAAATTTCATCATAAGAGCTTGCGTCAAATATATATTGCAAGAGATCTTCTTGCAATATTACATCTCACATTAAAAATTATTAAAGAAGCTTAAAGACTTGCTCCGCTGAAGCGCATTTCTGAATGCTTTCGATAGAAAAAATAGTAAAAAATACAGAGTGTTTATTTACGAGGACAACATTATTTCGAGCAACATTTTTCTAAGGCAAAGAGACCAGCCAAGTGGGACAATGCGAATAAAAATCATGTGATGCCGAAGCAGGTTGGTAAACGCTTGCAAATTAAATTTCCGGTTTAGTCCATTTTTTAATAGGGAATTAACTGAGGCACACCTACTGAGTTTTTAAATATATGCCAGGAACAACTTAGAGAGTACATTCAGCTATTAGGAGAATAAAATCACCTTTTTTACGTAAAATAAACATCAGCATAGACCACCCAGCATCAATTTCAGTGCTGCGAAATATGGTTCCAATTGAAGACTCAAAAAATTAAACAGGCCGTCGTTTCAGAAATGGTAAATAAAATAGAATGAAAGTTTGATTCTGGTCATATATATTTTTTATTTTCATTTTTTTATGAGGACCGGCACTCAGGATATAATCCCTACATAAGCAGTACATTGTGCCGGAGCTAGAAAGGGGAAGATACAATTAAAAGGACGGATATATGCTTATTAAAAGATCAAGAGTTTGTTATGGTTGTGTTTGCTTTTTTACCTCGTCAGTGCAATTTTAGTTTAGATGAAGAAGGTTGTTGATGTATTCTGTTCTTTTGTAAATCAGGGTGAAAATTTGCTGTCGATGATATTTAGCAATCCTTGAGCCTTCTTCCTTAAGAAACAAACACAACAATTAATAAAATCTGGCACAATTAGAAAATCTTGCAATATTCGATATCATATTCATGATTAAGTGCTGAGTTGAGCTCGCGATCTAAGGCATCGTAGTCTTGAGTCCACTCTATGCAAGCAAGAGCATAAAATCTTTCCATAGTGCAAAAAGCTTTTGGGCCACTTAAATTACTTCAAAGATGTAGACCTTCGCATTCACTTCTTGTTAAAAAGTTAGAAGAAATAAGAGTGTTTTGTAAACAATTTTTATTCAAATTAAGAAGCACTAAAAGAAGATTTAAAATCTTTTTATCTGAAAAACTCTATAGTTGTTTTTAATAAAAAAAATCAACCAGCACTCTTATAACACAAAATGCCAAACGGTTGAACCAAAAAGTCATCCCTGTAACTTCCACCTAATTCTAGGCGAAAAATAATTGTAACCTGGAGAGAGCTCTTTGAGCTAAAACTCTTCGGAACGTCACCAGTTTGGTATGATTCGGTTCAGTCGTTGAAAAGTTATAGGCAGATCACAAACTTACACGCATACTCAAACGTATACGCACACTTATATGCAAACATAGTCGCTGGCTCTTAGTGTTCCTCAGAAAAGCTTTCTAAGCCTTAAAAAGCAGGAGTTCTGATGAGAAATTTGTTTGCTCAAAATGAGTTTGTAACAATAGCACTCTGGTATTTGTGATATTTGCAATTTTACTAGCAGGAAGTTAAAAATATATAAGAAAAATACAGACGAAATAATTTAAATAAATTTAAAGGGCTCTTAAAAGATAAGTGTTGAGTAGACTAATAAGTCCTTAGATTTTCTTTCATATAATCCACTAATTTTTTATATATTTTTAATTGTATTATTGAGAATTATATTCTCAAATTTTTATTTCAAAGATCACACTAGTAAAACATATACATATATATACATATATAAAAAAATTGCAATTATTATATTGTGTTCAATATATCATTTAATTTACATTAATTCTAGGAAAGCAATTAAATATCTATTGAATACATTTAGAGGAGGATATAATTAATGCAGTTTTCGTTAATATCACAACGAAAACATTTCAATAAAAATAACCCGCAAAGATAAAAGAAAAAATCCCAACCGCAATTTAATAACAGAATCCGGTCAAAACTACAGTAAAAGCACATTCGCTTTGCTTTCCAGTAGCTAAATAATTATATTTACCGCGACAAATTAGTCACACAAAATTATTACGAAATGCAGTCCAACAAAAAATATATTTGAGATCCAATTTTATATTCTATAAGGTTTCCATTGTCAGTTCAATTGAAGTGAGTTTCACTTCAGACTCAGAAGACACTTTTAATACTTATACACACACATACATACACACTTTGTATTACATGTTTAGTATTCTCAGTAATTTTGAAACGGCAAATACAGATCAATAAAAAATCTACAAGCAAGTTTGAGTAATAAAATAGAATTTAAGAAGCCTACATTTTAATATGGCATTTAGTATTTGCTATGACACAGTGGGCAAGAATGATGCAAATAGAATAGACACTTCTTATAAAGATTTTAAACGTACAACTTCAATAAATCCCATGAATATAAAAGAGAGAACACGCTGGATCCAATTTTGACATACTCTTTCCAACACATCGGCCGGTATGTCACAAATAAATTGTTTTAATTTTGGTTACCAGTCTGCCAAACATTGCGGGCCTGTTCTCATAGACTTGAGCCCTGACATGGCCCCTAAAAAAATAATTTAACTTTCCAAAATGTCCTCATAATTGACATAAACTCTTCGCCGAACTGTCCTTTCATTTGGATCATTATTTTTCGTGCTGTTTATCAAATGGTATCTTGTCTTATCGAATCCAAATATCAGCCATGTCCAGCTCTTCCATTTTGGGCGAGAAAACAATTTATAATCAATGCACGGTAGCGATCGTCATTCACAGTAACAGTGATTCACGAGGATCAATAATGCTAGCGAATGCACACACTGACGGATGCATCAGAACGACGGTCAATGAAGACAATTATCGCACCATGACAACCAATCTAGGATGGTGCCACTTTTCCGCAAATCTCATGTAACAATCAATTTACTGCGTAAACCGTTTGATGGCCGTTTAATTAGACGAAACGGTGATGTGAAATGACCGTCTAGAAGCTGAGATTCGACACGGTTGAATTTTTTATATGGTCTTCCGTCTTAAATAACTAGTATGCTGACATACTAGAAACAATTGACAGTCTGCCAACAATTGAGAGCCAACATTCCTATATACTCAAAAAAGTGATCGAAAATCGGTCCGATCGCATAGTGTACAGTGAGGCCAGCCGCGGCATATGAATGAAATAATATTTTAAGTCTAACCAGAATAATGGCTAAATTAGTACATATTTTTGGGAATTGTCATTAAAACGTCTTCAATTTTCATTTTGTGCTGATTATTTTGTCCCAAAATGTTACTAAAAAATTTAACTAGTTGCCATGCGCATTTCACTGGGACTAATTCAGATCATCAGGGAACCTTTACCCAACATTTCTTAGAATAACTAAAGATATTATTTCAAACTTCCACTATAATAAGTGAGAAGTCTAAAATAATTATCAAACTCACAACAAAGGCTCACTGAACATTTTTAATAAGAATTTTTTAGAAAGATTTTGGAAAATAATAATCAGCAGAAAATTAAAATTTAAGCAGAACGATTTTTGTTTTCAAAACAAACATTAATTTTTGTTTTACTACAAATTAAAATTCCATCTTTCAAATGGTTACTAGTTTCAAACAAAAGACCTAAGATGCGAACTGGATCTACTGAAAGTTTAAAAAAAAAAAAAAGAATTTAAATATCTGCGCCACTGTGTTTTTGCTAACCGCATACGCAGCTGCGATTCCGTTTTTATCACAAGAATTTTCTGTGGTTTTTTCGTCAACAGCGGGGCTTTTTTCTTTTAAATAAAAGGAAAATTATTAAACAATTACATATTTAATCATCATAATATGAATTAAAATAAAATGATTTAATTTTTCTCTATTGTCTTGATATTCTATTGCACTTAAATATACATGGAAGGAAGTCATAGGCAAAAAGAGAGGCAGGGAATAGTAAAAAGCAGCCAAGAATGAGCAGCAGCAATTCGAACAAATCATCAATCATCAAATGGTAAATACCGCCAATAGATGTTTTTGTTGGTTTTATTTTTCAAATGCAAACTGAGAAAAAAGAGAAAAAACATTAAGGGAAAAGCCTTTATTTTTTTCCAAAGCAGCTTAAAGAGTATGAAGAAGAAAAAAATGGTAATGAAAAACTGACAGACTGACAGATTGGCCGGAATGAAATATGTTGGCATACCGTTCAATTTCGCCACTGCAGCATAAGAAGAGGGTTTTTGCTAGTGGATCTAAAAGTCGATAATAAATGAATGAAACTGGCATGTTGATGCAGTATATAGTGGATAAAGATAATACCCTGCCTTACTTATGAAATAATATAATTTGCTAAAAACCAGATGAAAAAGGAAAAATAAATATTTGCGGTGCTTAATTTGACTTGCGCGGGGAAGTTCCAACCGTTGTCTCAAAATTTATGGCCAGCGATCAGAATGAATGATATTTCCAACAGATATAAAATGCTAAAACATCATATCAAAATATTTTCTACAAAATGGTGAAGTTTCTTTCCATACAGCGGCCATATTTTATAGTTCATGTACGAATGCGGATCACATATACCCAGCAAAATAATACAATCCGAAGTAGACAATACGACCCTATTCTTAAATACTTTTCAACGTTGCTGCTCTTTTATTGGGTTAGCAAAGAGCAAAGGTTTTTTAAAATTTTTAATCTTAAATATTTCATATCGATCTTTTATTTTTATATGATACTTAATTTTCTATATGTTTTAATAGTGTTCAGTTCTACTCTTTTCTTGAACAGGTGCGATATGTATTTCCTGCTCATCAACAGTTTTCTCTAAAAGGCTCTGACAATACATTTTTAAAAGGGGATGTAGCTCAGATGGTAGAGCGCTCGCTTAGCATGTGAGAGGTACGGGGATCGATGCTCCGCATCTCCAGTAAAATTTTTACCTACACTTTCAGCCAACAATTGCCTGGGTTGTAATCGGCTGAAGCTTCTCTTTCTTACCATCTCCATGATTTTACTTCCATGATTTTATAAAAAAATTTATAAAATGCTGCTCTTTATAATCGTACATTCTTGCAGCATATTGATGGATTTGTGGTACGTTTATATAATCATGATAATCAACACAAAGTTCAGAGCGATTTAATACCTCTAAAATATTGAGATTTGAGTTTCCATAGTTACTGCCACATCATAATATATATTATTTAATCTAGTCTACAATAAATTTCGAAGTTTAAATTTTTGGTTTGTAAAAAAGTGTTCTCATATTTTTGTTACTACAGTCGATGATATTAATTTAAAAAAAATACAGATTAAAATTCCCTTCAAAAACGAATTTCGTTCCGTGGCTTGGCTGGTCAGAAAATGCAAATCGAAACATATTTTCAGAATGAAATTGGATTTAGTACCATGAATGGACTTATTAATTTATTGTCTTCTAGTGCAAAGAAATATTTGAAACTACCTACATTTAATTGGTAAATAAATAAGTTCTCAAACAAAATCAGGAGATTATTTTTGATATCTCTTTTTGAAAATTTGTATAATTCCTTGCATAACAAATTTTGAGACAAGACGAAATTTTATATATTTTCGTATTGTTGAAAATGATCGGAAGGTGAAGCACTAAAATTTAGTTTCTTTCAAATGGATTAGAAACGTAATCAAAATCATTTGCAATAGAATCTGTGGCATGACTGTATCAGGAATGTCACACACTCCGATCAGAATAGTTGTGATCTCGTATAAGCGATTCCAATAGATTTTTTGAAGTTATTCAAGCTTTGACCGATTTGATTATATCTAAATATTATAAAATCTCTTTTTTTACAATAAAGTACGGCAGTGTTGTAGATGATGGTACAAAAAACAAACTATTGAAAAAGGAAGCAGAACAAACCAAGAAAAAAATACTTCAATACTAAAATTTTAAATCAAATCTTAAAAATTTATAGAAAAAAATTATTTAAAAAAGTCGGGAATCTTTTTATTTAATTTTCATTAAAAAAAATGCTGGCAAAATTTCGCTTAAAAATACATCAACTCAATTTGTTTCTCACAAAAAGTTTAAGCATAAATAATTGGCAACTAAATGCTTAATATATAATTGTTATAACTATATAATTATTATATAATCTTTTATTTTGACTCAGTTTTACTAATCCTTTTTTTATAATTATTTAAATATAACAATTTTATTATGAAAATTTGAAATGGTTTCATTTTTAAGAAATTTTTTCGTTTTCTAAAGTCCGACTTTCAGAATTGTAACCACTTTCGAGCGCACTTGTGTTCTGCGACATGGGTAATAACACACAGAGACAATTCAATTTAAAAGGCCTAAACTAATCACTTGCAGGGGAATGTAGCTCAGATGGTAAAGCGCTCGCTTAGCATGTGAGAGGTACGGGGATCGATGCCCCGCATCTCCAGTTACATTTTTGTAGTCACATCAAAAGTGGAAGGGAGTTTGTTGGGAAAATTAGGTATTGAGGAATTCCACAATCATTCAGATAATAACTTCAATAGAAAATGGACAAGAAAAAGTAATGTCAGCTCAAAATACTATAATATATAAATATATATATATTTTTTTTTTATATTATGTCATATTCAAAATGTCATACGTTCGTTGAGTTGAATTTTTTTTCAATATTTAAAAAATTGTCTGATATATGAAAACGATTCTTATAGAACAAAAACTAGTTGTTAGAAAATTGTTTTTTTAATTTAGAAAGACATGAAGATATTCCAAAGCTCAAGATAATGTTAGCATCAGTTTTATATATTCAACTAACACTGCAAAGCAGAGCAGCTGTTTTCAAAAGCCGCTACACTTCTATCATTATTACCACTTTTTAGGTGGCCTAATTGTGAATGTGATAACAGTTTTCACTTCTAACAATTTTATTATGAAGAGGCGAACGAGAACTGTACCAAATCGAGATCAACACACTTTTATTAACAGCCGATGTTGTCGTTTGATTATTTTTCTTTATGTCCTATTTTTCACAATACTTTGTTCCGTGTTTCTAAGTCAAACTTTTTTTATTTGAATTTTCGTAAGTGCGTTCGAGTGTTTTTTCCTTTCCTTTTATTTTTGAATTTTTTTCAATGTTTCTTAAATAACTTTTTTCCGATGGCATTTGATAATTGTCTTAATGAAACTTCATGAAAGTGAAATTATAGAATCAATAAAATGAGGAATATTATAAAATAGCGACTGAACATCGTATTGCTGATCTGTAGAAATACACGATAAAGACATTGATTTTTTCCTTATCGAATTTATTTGAATCTGCTTATATTTTAATGAGGTCCCACTAAATCTAGACGTTAGGCAGGATCGGATGAGCTTCCTTACTAAATAACACTTCAAAACAATCGGAACTCTATCTAAAACAAACTTAATTTAGAACCTTCAAATCCTATCAGATGCCTGTAGCTCAATGAATTAAATGAAAAATTTATTTATCAGTAAAAAATGAGACAATATAAAAGAAAATGAATAAATACTAGACAAAAGCCACTGCACTTTTAAGCTTAAGCATAATAATTTAAAAATGCTATAGATATTGTTGTTGCCTTTGCGCTGTACGCGCATGACTGTTGTTATTGTTGGCAATGTTGCTGCTATTGTTATTAAGCAACAATTATCTAGTCAGCAGTCAATCTAGTTGAACTTGAGCAAATGAAATCGCAGTCAAGTTTAAGCGCGATCGCTTAAATCAATCGATCACGTTTATTTTCATTTTTTTCCTTTTTATATTTTTTTCTTTAGTTTTTTTCTCTTTGCTACTGCCTGCCTTATCTCTAACGCTGATGTCTGCAAGAGCAGCCCAGGTAAGGCTACTTAGGAAATGCAACGACAAGAAATGCCAAAAAATAAATAAAGTAAATCTATATGAAATAAGAAGATCACTTGCCATTTATTCAGCACAATTCTTTAGCTCCTGCTGGTGTTATTTAGTTTTTTTTTTCTTTTTGCTACTCTAAAGTTTTTCATACACTTTTTATGATTTTTTCTAGTGGCTATTGTACGTTACTATTGATTGATCGTTTGAAACAGTTAGCAGACAATGTCTATAGCCATGGAGCTGTGGCTAAAAAGAAGAAAACTTATTGCTATTTATGATCTTGATCCTATGGATTGAGGGCAAAAAACAAAAATGCACATAAAAATAGAAAATTTCTTTTAAAAAGCAAAACAAAAAGCACTCACAGCAAAGCTGATGACGTTAGTTAAAGGCATTGTCGTTTTAGAATCTCAAAGTCAAGCTGGCGTTCATACAACTCCTGGTTGCTATTCTCGGTTAAAGTTTTTAGTCAACCACAGCAGCTTATGATAATGATAATGATATTGACGATGAAAAATGTGTTAAGCTTAAATGAAAATCCATTTTTATGTTTTAAGCCGGCTGCTGTTGGTTGCATGTTTAAAAGTTATACCAGAATGCAAACTTTTTCTACTTTTTTTTTTTTTTTTGCATTAAAATAAATGGAATCAATAACACTAAGACAAAACACAAAATAAAAGAGTTGCAAATAAAATAATATAAGAAAAGCCAGCGCTATTTGCCAAAATCAATGTTTTTTCCTTGTAGTTTTTGTTAACTTGCACTTATCTTTGATTGCTTGGTTAGCGCTGTTGGTAAGTAGTTGATCGTCAAATTATAATTTAGAAGCGTTGAAAACTGGAGAACAGTTATTTTCATTATAAAACCCTTCAGTTGCAAAACAAGTAGAAAGAGACTTAAATAAAAATATTTATTTGAAAGAAAATAAGTTACAGGAAGGAAAGACACTAAAATAAAAGACTTAAGCAACAAACTTTTTTGCTTTTATATGCTTCACCACAAAAGACTGTAGCTACGAACTTGATTTGTTGTGGATATGAAAAGAAACTGCGCTTCCGAAAAGCCAAGCTTTTAGCATAAAAATTATTTATTTATTTCTGTATTTTATCTTTTATAAAAAAAGGAGGGCTCAACCGGGATTTGAACCCGGGACCTCTCGCACCCAAAGCGAGAATCATACCCCTAGACCATTGAGCCTTGCAGAGGCCGCTCAGTTGCTCTAAGAAATAAATATGAATATTTTACATCAGAAATTATTTTAAAAAGAGAAATATATTTACGTTTATAAGAATAGAAATGGCTGCCTTCAAAATTTAATAATAATAATAAAGTTTTTGTTTGATTTTGATATTTTAAAAAGTTTTCTGTTGGCTGTTCAATTATTTTGCTGTTAAGATAATGTTTTACAGGAGCAAAAAGAATTTTTATGATAAAAGGAAATTGTCAAGAATTAATAACGCTTTAATAAAATGAAAATCATTTATTTATTTTATCTGTCAACAGCAACAACGTCAAAAGTTGCTTGTTTATGTATACAAGAGAGAAGAAACACTCACCAGACACTTAATGCCAAAATGCCATCCAATTAAGGAAAAACCAACCTTTTGGGGGCCGTTAATTCTTTAGCCGTTTCTTTATAAGATTTTTACGAAAAATTATCGAAGTCTTAAATATAAGAAAAATTAGTTTCCGATTCTCTACGACTTTAGTGGAGTGCATTTGAAATATTTATAATAAATTTCTTTAAATTTATGTGATTTTTTATTTTAATGAACATTTTATTTTTGCTATATTAATATTTATATAGGCTAATTGTTCTAACTTAGTTGAAATCTCAGAAAGACATGATGATAAATATTCCAAGGCACACAGGAAAGTCAACATCAGTTTTATTCAACTTACACAGCACAGCAGAACAGCTGTTTTCGAATGTCGCAACACTTTAATCTTCAGTGCTCATGTGTATATTGTGTTTGTCACCACTTTTTTGGTGGCTTAGTTGAATGTGATAACAGTTCCTATTTATACAAATTTTATTATGAAAAACAATCCGAAAACTGTATCAACCTGATGTTAACACGCTTTTGTTTTAATACCCGTGTTACCGTTTGATTATTTCCTTCATGTCCCATTTTTTTGAATTTTTCGTTCCATCATACCTAAGACAAACTTTTATGGTTTGAATCTTCTTTTTCTTTAACTCTAATTTTGAGCTGATTTTTCTTCCCCAAAATCTTACTAAAAGTAAATAGATTTAATTATGTACTAATTTGAAATTTAAAAAGGAAAGTGCTTATGCAAAATAAAACAACTTATGTTGTCAACACTCTAAACAAATTGTTTGTATATTAAAACAATTGATATAGTAACTATTTGACATACTGTCATTGTACTATTATAATATGAAATTTATTTGTTGCGTGGTTAAGCAATGTCTATAAGCATTTCATTGGCGCTTTATACCAAATCGTTAGTAGACTTTAATCACAATTTCAAAAAGTTTCAAACTTCTCAACTTATTAAAAGACTTCTATAAACCATTTGATACTTCTATTATTAAATTAACTATTTAAACTCTCAAATGATTTTAAAAAATCACATTATAATAAGTGTAGTAGTCTATGGAAGTTATACAAACCAAACCCCAGCAAACAACTTTTATTCGATATGACTCTATTTTATTTTTCTGCACCTTTATACAATTAGAAATCTTTTGGATAACAATGAAAGTAGTTATAAAGCAAAATTTAAAATAAAATCTCAATCTAATGGTGTTTTCTATTCTAGAAAACATGTAACATTTTTTCACTTATTTTCTAAAAAGTGGCGGTTTTCGTGAGGGATGTTGGGTTCATTTCTAATAAATTTCTTATTTTGAAACGGCAAAACGTTTGCCATTTTCAGCTTAAAAGTGTGAAAAATGTTGCATTATTTTCTAGAACAGAAATCGACAAAACTGTTAATATGTTATTATTAACTATTTGTTGGGTTTTGGTTTGTATAAGTTTCATAGTCTACTACAGTTATTAAAATGTGATTTTTGTTTTAAACTTCTCACTTATTAAAGTGAAAGTTTGAAATAAATATTTTCAGTTATTCTGAGAATGCGCACGGTAACTAGCCAACATCCCTCAATTAATCACTTAAAATTTTATAACTGAGATTTTGAGAAAAAAGAACCAGCACAAAATTAAAATAAAAAGGGATCCCGGGGTGTGTTTACGTAAGTGTCGAATTTTGAAGCTCATAGCTTCTGAAAAAGTAATCCGAATTGGATCAAACAACTTTTAGAAGATTTGAAATTACTTATATTTCTTAGGTTCAAAATCTCTATGCCCTGTCTTAACCTGTTCCAGAGGCACAGCAATGCAAAGTTTCGAATGGATACATTTGCACCCGGGTGTGTGTTCTAGGATAGCGACATTTAGATGCATAAACTGCTCTGTTCTGCAACTAGCTTCCAAAGTTCTAGGTCCAAGTATTCAACGAACAAATGTAAAATATTAACGTCTGAGCTACCCTGGATGCGTAACACATCATCGGTAAGATCTGGACCACCGGTAGTCATACTTTGCTCCGCCAATATAATCGGGGTGAATTTGTAACTTCCTCACTTGCATTTGCTTTTGCTCCGTTTTGGACCACACTCGCATCACCAATCGATTGTGGTTTTAGGATTTTTATAAGACCTCCACGAATGACCGCCACGACTGCTTCGGACGTATTTTGTGCCTCCTTTCCAGCATAAGTCGAATGTTATCCTCCAAGCGGTGAATAGTTTGGAAATTATCCACTTAGAGTACCGACTTTTCATATCGCCACAAAAAATAGTCAAATAACTTTCAACAGCATAACATGGAGGCCAATAATGTGAGGACGATATATGAAACTTTGCGGTTGCGAAACTTTTCTATCAATAAGACACTTGTGTCCTGCGCTGCGTGCTCAAGGCTGCCGCACATCGAGGTTGTTCCATTACCAAATTCATGGCTGTGTGCCGAGTCGATACCCGGATTTTAGCTTTAAGAGACGCCCATCGCAATCGTATAGGATCTGAACCTTACTTAAGCATCTCACTTGGATAATTACGAGACCAGATATAGTTTTCCAATCCCTTTTTAAGATGAACGACACTCAATTCGATTCATTTAATTATCCTGCAGCATCGCATGAAATAAGGCCTTCATTAAGACCCTTAACTTGCATTCCGAAATTAGTGAACATTTGGAATTTAATGACTGTTATTGAAAAAAAAATCCATTTTTTGTCTCCTTTTCAGTGGGCCCAGGGTCATAATTCTAAGAATATATAAATCAGCTTTTCGCATGTCATTTCTAATAACTTTCAGTTACTGGCAAAGAAGTGGTTTTAGCTTAATAGAAAAACTAAGTAGATTGAACGAAGTGAAAGATGCCCTCTCTGACTGGCGGGTAGAAGTTTCACTTCAACTTAAGAATCTTCAAGAAATTTCATTTACTTCAACTACAATACACCACCCCTCATGTCTAAGAAAAAATTGAGTTTATTCGTTCATTAAAACGCAGGACTTCTACGACTATTGTCCTGGTGTTCGTACCATATTATTTCACCCACAACTCTTTCTCCTGCTTAATTTCTAGGCGCAACTTTAAAATGAACTTTAGGAAAATATTTAATTAACTTTAAACAACAACCAAATCCATTAACACTTTCATTTTAAGAAGCAGCGATAATTTGCTTCCAACCTTAAAATAATAATAAAGAAAAGTTTTTGATATAAAATAATTCTGCCACATAAAAAATGTTAAACACAATTATTTGCAGAAAATAATTCAAAAACGTGAGTTAAGCTACGAAAACTAATGCCTTTGAAATGAAATTGTGTTAAAAACAAAAAAAAAATATTTTTTAAAGGGTGGAGTCTTTTTGTTTTTGTTGTAACGTATTTTATATTAAAACTTATTTAAAGCAAAATTAAAAAAAACAAAAAACATTATTAATAATAAAGAGATAATTTTGGATAGTGATGAATTTAAGTTAAAGGTACCCGTACTTGTTTGAAAAACTAAAGCGCAAATGTGTTAGAGGTGTCTTCAGAAAGCGGCCACAACAACTTTGATTTAATAGTGTTCGAAAAGTAATTTTCGTTAATATTTTTAATTTTCAGCATTAACGTGATCATTTAAACAAAAATTGTTTTCAACTTCTTCCACGAAAAGATTGGCTGGCTACTTTAACGGTTGCAAAGTTTATTAAAGCAATTGACCAGGCCACAACAAAAGCAACAACATGAAGCAGCAAATAACAAAACATATTTTCTAGTTGCTTTGCAATAAGATCTCTTTCCATTTAAAACTTCCTTGTGCTGGAAATTTCTGAAATTCCCACACATCAAGGCAGACTCAATATTGTACGTTATTAAGCGGCGGAATGCTTTTCTAAAGATACAAATTCTGTGATCTAAAATAGAAATATTTTCGTTGAAAAATTTCAAAGCAACAGAGTAGAACAAAAACATTGTGAGAAATCAGCAGCTTGAATTCATTTGCGTGTTGGCAGCAACTGCTGAAATTAAAAGAGATTATTTTATATGAGAAAAGTTTAAAAATGCGACTGTTTATTATTTTAAGAATTTCAGATAAAATTCGAACTACACAAACGAATTCTTCGTTATGTATTGGAAAATAGTTCAATATATTTGATTCTTCACAAAACAGTTTAGAAGAAAACACAAGTTTGTGTCAAAGAGAAAATATTTAATCTTTCACTGGTTTCTTAAGACACTTTTCCAGAAAATTATTCTTTGAATTAAATCAAAAACTGCGATAGTACAGGCTGGTTATTATTGAGATTGTATTTCATATGAAATAATACCGCTGATAATAATAAATTAATATCCAGAAAAAAAAGAAAACAGGACCCCAATACAGGGTTGTAATGCCATATGAAATAGTCCCGCAGATAATAATAAATTAATACCCCAAAAAACAAGGAGAAAAGATCCTAATAAACAATTTTTTGGGCACTATTTGATTTCCTTCAGGGGGTTAGTTCCTGCACGCCATCTTCTTGATTTTGTATTCTTTTGTTTTCGTACATCTTTTCTATTAAGTTAATAATCAAAAGAGTCAGTCAGTCATTCAGTGAGAAGTAAAATTTGATTTTTGCTGTTTTATTTTAATGTGATTTATGCAACACATTCGGTAAATAATTACACGCAGAAGCGATTAGAATGTGGGCAGCGTGTTGGACATTGAATTTAAATAGCAACATAAAGAGTTTATGAGTTCTATTTGAATTTTGGAGTATTTCATGGTAATAAACTCTAGTGAAACAAGTGTGATGTGTTTTCTTTTATTCATAAAAAAGAGTAAAAGAAATGCGCAAATAATTAAGAATCACAACATTTTTAAATTCGATTTTTCTGTCAAATTCATGCTTCTCTCCTGCTTCGATAGTAACAAATTATTTTCATGACTATAAGTAACAAAAATATAGGAGAAAATTTACTTCTGCAGATTAAATCCTGCCCGCTTTATTCTTCACTTGGAGGCGTCCTTGTATTTTGCATTAAATTAATAAACAACTGAGACCGCCAGTGATATATTTTTCTATACAAATTTATTT
This sequence comes from Linnaemya vulpina, assembly GCA_963675445.1. NCBI lineage: Eukaryota > Metazoa > Arthropoda > Insecta > Diptera > Tachinidae > Linnaemya > Linnaemya vulpina. Next base: position 93,087,733 of record OY776277.1, read on the forward strand.
CTTGTATTAATCAGGTCTCCATCAAATAGATAAAGAGAAAAATATTGTATTTTAATTTAAAGATTATATCTATTGATGTATTAATTGTCTTTATTACAAGTATTTTGATCTGCACATAATTCAATATCAATTTGTTAGAAATTTCCCCCCTTCAGTTGCCAGCACTTTGAATTTATTCCCACACTGCCCACTCATTTTGGGGCTGCAACATGAACAACTCTCAATTAGAAGCAACGCTTAAACTGTAACTCAGACATAATGTCAGGAAAATTATTTTTAAATATATAAAAATTCATTAATAACATTATGATCATGTAACATAAAGTTATTTAAACGAAACAGTAATTTTCAACAACCCAGAAAAATCTTGGCAAATTATGACTTACGAGCAAGAATATTTATTATTATTAATACTTTTTTATTTTCAATTGCCAATAAGTAAAACAAGACTTGTCAGGCATGCAACAACTCCTTGCCACAAGTATTAAGCATAAGTATTATACTTTTCATTTGGGGTGAACATTATCATAAATCTTGATTTGGAAACAAAAAATTTAATGAACGAAAAAAAAGAAACCATTTCATGTTAAAATGCCACCAAGCAAACACCTAATTTTTTTTCTTTTTTTCAATATTTTGTTATATTATCAACACAAATTTATAAAACTAGCAAAAATTTGTTGTTGAGATTTACACAAAATGAAAAAAATTAAAAATATAAAACGCGAAATACGAGCAAAATTAAATCATTGTTAAACAAATAAACTATTTAGAAAAAAAAAGAATAAATAAAATTAGCAATTGAATAAATATATAGTTTTTTTTTTTAATGACACGCCTTTTTAAGCACCAAAAACAGCAGCAAAAATCAGCAGCAACTGTGAGCCACACAGCGGTAAGAAGTAAAAAAAAAAAACTAACAATTGCCACAAAACTCTGCCCAGCTACACTCGCTCACAAATGAATATGCATGAATATGTTGCCCCTGAGTAGTATGTTGCATGATCGTTGTGGGGATGGTTGGTCGTAAGAATGTTCATGCATATGAAACGATATGAATGAATTCAACAGCGATTTCTGCTTGAGTTCTAATTAAATTTAGCCTTTTTTTTCTCTCTCCTTACAAGCTGGAAATTATTGTTAAAGTTTATTGCAATTTATGGTGGCTTAGAAACCAGAACTAAAAAAAAATCAAATGCTTAGGAAACTGTAAAATAATGAATACGACCAAGCCTTCTTTGACGCGTTTCCATAGCCGCTAATTGAATGGTTTTAGCTGCTTTATTTTCTTCACTGTTCTAAATTAATAATTAACATTCAAAATACTATTTAATTAGCATTTTAAGGCAGGAAAATTAAAAATTTTTATCATATTTCGAAGTTATTAATAAGTTTAACCCTTCTTTAAGAGATACATTTCTTTACTTTTAAAATATCTCCCTAATTATTTTATCAAAATCAAATCATTCGCGTAACAACAGCATTTGGTGTTCATATTAAACAAAGTTGATTCATTTTGGCAACAAGAAAATATATATATATTCTGATTGGATTTAAGCTTTTGTTTCTTATCAAATTCGTGATTTTAACAAGCAGCAACAAACGATACTTAAATGCTCGACAGAGACAATAAAGACAAAAGGCATTGGTAAAAATGTTGATTTCCTTCCCAAGTATGATCTGGTGTGGTAACAGTTCAATAAATATTTTTATTTCTTATAAAGTTCTAGAACATAAATAAACACGTGCTTTATTTGCTTCTAAAAAAACCGTTTGTTTGTTTGTCTGTTTGTTTGTTTTATTTGTTCTCTTCTGTAAATTAACAAAAGATTTAACAACAATTTAAATGCACGATCAATCTTTTTTCGACCCCAAGTTAACATACAATATTTCAAAATAGAGTTTATTTAGTCAAGGCTTTTAGTTTTGATTTTTTTACATTTTCTAAATTTATATATATTTTCATGTGCTGATCGCAAAGCTGCAGACAGAGATTTGAGATGACCTTCGCATAACAGTTCTTTGCTGCTCAAGATACTTGATAAACTTTATAAAACTTGAAAAGAAAATTTCTTATACATTTTTATATTACGGCTGATTAATAAATAAAATCGATAATCACTTATATTAACGAAATAGTGTGTAACAAAATGATTTAATGGAAATTGAAATTTAAAATATTTTAGTAAATTAAGCACATAAAAATATTGAGCAAATAAATCTGGATATAAACTAAAAGCGTTTCGTAAAGTGATTTAAAAGTCCTTGGCTTTGATATTTAATTTCTTTCTAATTTAATAATTTAGTTCAAGTGCTTGGATTTTGTAGTGAATGAATACAGAAATTTAAGAATTTGTGCTGAATATTTATGGCTGCGAAATAATTATTTTATCTACAACAATAAAGTAGAAAATCAGCTCTAAGACAATCAGCATAAAGCCTCGTTGGCAATTAAATATTAACTGCAGCCAGCTCACGGATCGTTTGCTCTCTTTCGAGAGAGAGAGAGAGAAAGTTTTGCAACTCACTCGTACTAGTTAACTTCAACTCCTCAGATGACTGTATAGAATTATGGTTCTTCTGAGGATTTGTCCGTGATTAAATACGTTGCCAATTCTTATGTCAAGGAAAAATCGTGTGCAATTTGTTCCAGAAACATATAAAATTCTAGATAACAACATCGATGTCCGTACACATTAAAGAGAAATATAATTGAATTAAAAAATTGAACGGACAAATAAATATATTTAAAACAATAAAAATATATGCGTGACTTTTTCGCATGCATGTTTCTTACAGAAACCAGTAGAACCGATTGTTTTCATATATGGTAACTGTCTTACAAACAACCTTATCTCTTAATATTAAAATTGTATGAGTATCGATGCGATAATTTTATAATTCGTAGGACAACCTGAGTCCTATTTATCGGTCCTAACAAGAAGCAATTGACAACTTTGATCTCAACCGCGACAAATAAGAACGCATCAATAACAACTTGATCAAGTCTTAAATTTCTTCCTCCCACTCGTCAAGCTAAGAAAATATTGAGTGTGTGAAGTTAAACATCGAAATTTATAACCCTAGATATAAACCACTTACGTTAACAGAGCTCTGTTGTTATAGAGCCTATAAGCTGTATAACAACATTTTTAAAATCCAGAGAGGTCAAGCCTGGGAAAACTGCAATATTTGGACGACTTAATTGTGTTCTTCATAACGTCCAATAGTTGGATTTTTAATTATTTTATTATACACTCTGATTTTTATGTTTCAAATCTTTTGATAATGTAAACAGAAGTCCGTTAATGGACCTGGTTTGTGTCTAGGATTATAAATTTTGAAATTTACCTTCACACGGGTGAAAATAATTATTTAACTAACGATAGTGAAACAAATTTATATATTATAAATACATAATTATCTCAAGTACTGCATACAACAGAAACTGTGACGAATATACAATAAGAAACATTAAACCTCTATAATTTTAACACTTTAACTTTTATATTCGTGCTGATTCTTTTTTCCCAAAAATTATTTATTAAAATTTAAAGAGCCTTTAGCTAGTTCCCATGCCCATTTTACTGGGACTCATAAAGATCATCAGGGAACCTTTACCCAAAATTTCTTAGAATAACTAAAGATATTTATTTCAAAATTCCACTTTAATAAATGAAAAGTCTAAAACAAATATCAAAGTCATGACAAGAACTCAGTGATCACTGACCACTTTTCCGTTTTTATTTTTTTACGTTTTTATTCTAAGAAACATTGTTTTCATAATTATAGTTTAATTAGTAACACGGGAAGTTCTGGTTTTGTGCAGAAGATTTTCTTCGTGTTGCTGTTTATGTATATCCTCTGAGGCGCCAGGCAAGTAATAGACACCCGAACGGCTAACTAAACTCAGTTGCAAGTAGCACCACAAAAATTGGATAGATATTTTATTCTCAATTTTTTAAATTGAATAGTATCCCTAACGAAGTAAAATATCAGCCCGTATTTGGAGTCTTATGAAAAAAAAAACCCTATTTCGAATCACACCCCACAACATTTCGTAATTAGCAACTTTCTATAAAAATTTATATAATAAAATTTTATAACAATTCGTGAGAGAAAGTCGGGAAAGTTAGTTTGCAATTTAAAATTAAACTATAGCTTCTTCCAAATTATTGCATTTGGAAATCCAGCTCTGTTTTCTCTTGAAAAGCCAAATCACTTTCACATAACGTCAACAAATCTTCTGGGTCTTATTTTATTATCGGCTTATTATGCCATATGAATGATACCCTAAAAAGCGGCTTTTTATTCCCTAAACTATTTTTGTGGTACTATTTGATTTTCTTCAGGTTAAGTCCTGCACGCCTTCTTCTTGATTTTGAATCGTTCTTCTATTTTCGTATCGTAGATCTTCTCTATTAAATTAATATTAAAAACAATCAGTCAATCACTCTCTGAGAACTAAAATTTTATTTTTGCTGTTTTATTTCAATGTGTTTTATGCAGCACATTCGGACAAAAATTACACGCAGAAGTGATTAGAATGTGGGCAGCGTTTTGGATATTGAATTTAAATAACAACATAAACAGTTTATGAGCTCCATTTTAATGCTGGAATATTTCATGGTAACAAACTATTGTGAGGCCAATGCGATGTGTATTTTTATTTTTTCATAAAAGAAAGTATAAATATATATGCAAATAATAGCGAATAAAAAATTAAAAATAGATATTCTTCTAAAGTTTAATTTCAAAAGGTGACCATTTTGTTTGTATGCTTTTCTGTTATTTCCAAAAAGTTTCGATGTTTCGATTGGCAAACTATTTTCGTAACAAAAAAATATGAGAAATGTTCTATTAATATATTATATCAATTTAAATTTTTAATAGAAATTAGATAAAAATGTTTGGCTGAATCAAGTATTAAGGAAAAAACATTTCGTTAAAGGACTTAAAATAATATTCTTGGGAATCGGAATATTTTAGCAGGAATTTTCGTAACACGATTTTCAATAATGAAAAGTCAAATAAAAATAACAAATAAACTAATTTTTGCTTTGCGTACTTGTGAACTTTGAACAGCGTACAAATGGACAAGTACTCGCGTTATTGTTGTTCACATGATTCCAATATGAACATTTCGTTTGAACTGTTGGCTACAAACATTGAATGTCGAACCAATTTTATATGGGGATGTAGCTCAGATGGTAGAGCGCTCGCTTAGCATGTGAGAGGTACGGGGATCGATGCCCCGCATCTCCAGTTTTATATTTAGTTAAACATTAAGCTTGGTGAACAGGGAGGCTCACAATAGAAGAATGGGCCTGAATTCCTTATACATTTTTTATTAGAATTATTTTTGTATTTCTTTGAAATAAAAATAAAACAGCCGCAGAGTGAAAAGCAACTTCATTCATTCACATTTAAAAACTAAAACAGAACCTGGACACATGGTAAAGATATTTATTTCAAAACAAGAGTTGGAAAATTATCGGTGCACAGATTCCGAGGGGGTGACTTGACCCATAAACAGATAATTCAAGCATACTAGGATGTAACTTAAAAAGGAACTGGAGATGCGGGGCATCGATCCCCGTACCTCTCACATGCTAAGCGAGCGCTCTACCATCTGAGCTACATCCCCTTAAATTAATTGATCTAATACAGATTTTTGAAGACAACACCCAGTAGTCGATTTGTAGCTTCAAAAGGGAGCATCTAACTGATATATTGTGGCGCACATAATTGCCATCATAATAAAATATATTAAGAAAATACTCGGAAAATTCTCGTTTTATTTACAATTAAACTCGTGTATTATGGTTGGAGTTCTCCAACCATTATTAAAAAGTTCACAAACTTATTAACCTGCCCTCGTCTAACTAACTGTATTTCTGAAAACGTCTGCAATCAGGCTGATTTTATTTAAAGGATATCACAACTGGCTCAATGGTCTAGGGGTATGATTCTCGCTTTGGGTGCGAGAGGTCCCGGGTTCAAATCCCGGTTGAGCCCATTTTTATTCTATTTCAATAAAACATGTAACAATTAAAGTTAAATGAAAAGAAAAATATCAATAGATAAAAGTTTGCAAATAACCGGCAGCAGCAACAACTTAACGTAGCTGTTGATTGTTAACAAAGGAGATATATATATCGGGGATGGTAAATGTGACAAAAGGAAATTGTGGCGTAGAAACGTTAAATGTTGTATAACAGACTTGCGAATTTGAGAAAATAAGTTTGCAGATTCAGATGCCAGATTTGCAGATTATGTAAAATCCTTAAAACTCATTAGAATTTACAATATATCTCTACACAGAGCAAAAAGGAGCTGTTAAATTTTGTTCGTTCTATCAAACTGAACACATAGAAGATTGTATTGTCATCGCCAACTCTTGTTAAGATTAAGGACTTTTTAAAATTTTTGCACCAACACGAACAATAACAACATCAATTTTTGGCTCTTCACTAACAAGGCTTTTGAAAAGAATAATCAAAAGGCTGTAAATCAAAATTATGCCTGAAGTCTTACTGTCAACAAAATGTTAACGCAAGAGTCTAAGCCAGGAATAAATTAAATTAACAGTTAATTTATTGTATAAAGAAATAGCTAAAATATTGTCTGTCCTTTTACACTATTCAAACTACTTGTTATATTTTCTTAAAAATATGATGCAAAGCTAATCCTGCGATTTTGCTTTTGAATAACATATTTATTTAATAATAATAATATATTTTTATTTAATAGAAATAATCGTTGTTTGGACCTGTACAATTTACTTAAAGTGGCTGCCTGAGAAATTGCATTTTCCTTAACTTTTCGTAATATTTCTTTTCCGAATATTCTACTTAAGGGCTGCAATTGTGTGAGACTTGCTGGCATTAGCCCGTGACTTGTAGTAGATTTAAAGAAAGAAGCCTGGGGTGGGTAAATTGCACGCTCCTGTTGGCCATGCCAAATCGCCAAAACTTCTGATTAAGCGATTAGAAAATATTTCCCATACAGTATCCATTGTGGCTCCTGCTGTGTGTGAGGTTGCACCATCTCGTTAAAGCCACTTACTTGCCAAGTCTCGCTCATTTGCTTCCGGCAGCAAGAAGTCAATTATAATGCCGATGGCTACCTGAACAAATAATATAATCGATTCACTGCTTCCGCGTCAACACCGCACTGCACAATGGTCTCGAAATGATATAACGCGTTTGCGTGCATCACAAGCGAATTCTCAGTACCTTAGATATTAAAATTTTGTTCATCAAAAAAACTACTTAAATGAAAATGCTCCTCGTCACTCATGATGATTTTCGAATCAAAATTGTCCACTTCTTTGTTGACAATGAGGATGCTCTGACGGTGCAGAATTAAATGATGCTCGATTTACACTTTTTATGCAGAGATGTGTAAGTCTTTTACCAAAAATTCGCTGTAGGGTCCACCTTTTGACTCTAAATTGTGTATATAAAACACCATATAATTCATATATCTTTCTCGGCAACATCAGCAGCCATTTTTATGGTGTAACTTAAAATAGAATTGGAGATGCGGGGCATCGATCCCCGTACCTCTCACATGCTAAGCGAGCGCTCTACCATCTGAGCTACATCCCCTTAGAATAATAGACAAACTCTGATTCTTAAAAACAACGCCCCGTAGTCAATTTGTTGCTTCGAAAGGGTAGTAAAATATTCAGAGCTTTCCACCCCTCCCTACATTCTTAAGGGACCATGAGTGTGATTGCAGTTCATTCGAGTCGCTCAGCTAAAGGGCATAATCTCTTAAATTTTTATTTCCGTGCTTATTCTTTTCTAAAAGTTGTATTAAAATTCAATGTGATCAACTGAGGGGTTTTAGCTAGTTCCTATGCGCATTTCACTGAGAGATATTTATTTTAAACTTCCACATTAATAAATGAGAAGCTTAATTTAGTTGGCGAAGTTCCCGCTGATCAATTATTGGGCAAAAAAGTCGTCATAATTATTCCACGCTCTTGTGGAGTGGAGCTTCCCCATGTTTTTCTGTTTGTACTCTGAAGTTGTCGAGTTCGTCAAATATGATTCGACTTAAGATGTTGTTTTTTAAAGCTTTTATGTTTTACGATGGGATAATTAATCCTGTGTCACCCTGTATGTTTATAAGATTTATAATTGAATTTTATTTCCATCTGTCTGATGGAATTTTTTTCGAAAAGTGCGGCTATTGCTGAAGAATATTCACAATCCGATATTAATTAAATGATTTCTTGACATTTGGGAAAATATTTCTGTTCGGAAAAAGCCTTGTTCCATGTTTCCATTCCGTTTGAATTTATTTATAGTGCTTCAATTTCCTAAGCAAAACTTTTACCCACAGCCAAAGTGTTGGTATTTGTATGATTATTAAGGACTTATTTTATTACTCTATTACCAAAATTATTTAGGGGTCTTCATTAACAGAAATCTAAACAAAGAGAAGTAGTTGGGTGCTTTTTATTTTCTATATGGCATAGACTGTTTAGTAAGTTGTCCTTATCCTGGAATTAGCTTTTGTCACTGCAAAATGAAAAACTTCTCCACAAAATTTATTCACTTGCTCAGTGCCAAATTTTAATTTTTTTCTTAAATTTCTTCAAAGTTTTGTTCGCTTGTCTTTGGGAACAATGAGTTTCATATTGAATAGAAAAACTTGTAACTTGTGTCCTGTCTTTTAAGTTTATTTAAATTGTTTGTGTTGTTGCTGCTGTTAGTTGCCTGGCTGCAGTTTCAAACTCTTGTCTGACCTGTCGATGAAAATTTTATACTGTTTGTTAAAACTGTTATAAGTCTTTTGCTCTTACAAATATTGTAAAATTGTAAATCTTTGCCAGGTTGTGTTTGTAAGTGTGTTTTGTCAATGATTTTGCAAGTGATAAATACATTCAAACATAAATAAAATAAAATAAACCAGACAGTCGCGAATAAACTCTATTCAATAAATCCCAAAAGCTTTTTTTTTTTTTGCTTTATTCAAGTGTATTTCGTTTTTTAATTCATTCTCAATTTTCGTTTCTGGTTCAAGCCATACGTCAGGTCTTAAAAGCCATGTCTTTATTCACAATTCACAAATGTTTTTGTTGGTGTCTGATGCCAACACTTATGCTGCCATCTCAACTTGTGGCTTTTCCCCTTTTACACTGTCATACATGTGTATGGAAGTATATTTTTATTATATTTATTTATTTTTTTTTTAATTTTAGTTTTCTTTATTCCTTTTTTTTTGCAATTTACATGTGCATGCAAATAGATAAGGAAATTGTTGGCTATTCATAAAATCTATGCATTTATTTATGAATATTATTACAGTCTCACATGTCTTTTGTACTTAAAATTACTTGCTGAAAGCTATTTTGGTATGAGCGGGAAAAAAAAGAGTTATTTATTGTCATATTTTCCCTGTGTCCAGTTGTCGGTTTTAATAAAGTTGTAACTTAATGAATCTGTCTTCATATTTATTCTTTTGTAAACTATATAAATATTTGCAACAAGATAATAATATTAATATATTAAATTCAATTACAAATTTTTCAATATCCTTCCTACATGCAACATAATGATATACTCCTTTAATTTTAAATATGTGCTGATTCTTTTTTTCAAATTCTGCTTGAGTGATGAGGACTCCGGAGTTATTTAATTAAACAAATTATACGTGGGAGAAATTTTTATAGACTCTTCAGAAAATTTTTGTGGCTCTTTAATTTTAATAATGTGTTGATTCTTGTTCCCCAAAATGTTACTACAAAATTCAAAGTGATCAATTGCGGGGTTTTAGCCAGTTCCCATGCGCATTTCACTAGGACTGATGCAGATCATCAGGGAACCTTTACCCAATATTTCTAAGAATAACTAAGGATATATATTTCAAACTTCCGCTTTGATAAGTGAGAAGTCAACAGCAAATATCAAAGTCATAACAAGTACTCACAGACCACTTTTCCTTTTTTATTTTTTTACGTTTTTATCCTACAATTGGTTGGCTTTTTCCGACTTTAATTTCAGTTGTAATAAAAAGTTGAAAATAAATATCTTCAGTTTTTTTATAGAGTGACTCCAGTTTGACTCATAATAAAACAAGGGAATATATTGTTAATATCACTGAAACGGGTTTTATTTCAAAGTAAGTTCTATGATTTTTTATATATGATTTCTCCCGTACGAGTACCACGGCTGGGAAGGAACAGAGTTTTTAATAGCATTTTGTAGCATTTACGACCGTATTTCGCCGTTCCGTGAGTTCAATTATTTGTGGTTTATCAACGTTGACAAAAGACTAAATTTAAACCTAAAGAAAGAAAGCCGTTGGCTTATTAAAATCTCCTTGAGTAAATCGATTGTAGCGCCGACTGTGTGGCCTGCGGCCCCATCCTGTTGGAACTGCATATCAACAAGATTAATACCATCTACTTAAGGTTCGAACAGACTTCGAGTCATGTTCCTCTACCGTTCACCATTGACTATAACATTCTGACCATCATCGGTTTTGAAGACACATGGGACTCCGCCAGCCCTCAAAGCGCACCAAACACAAATTTTCTGTGCAATCGAATGGTGTTGCGACGAAAGCTTGTGAATTTTCCTCACTCCAAATGCGACAATTCTGTTTATTTAAGTACTCAATCAACCAAAAATGGAATTCATAGGAAAATAAAATGTTGAATGGATGAGTTTGACGAATAGAACAATTATGTTTCATTAAAAATATCAGCAATTCGCCCACCCTGCTCGGTTGTAATAAAATTTCAAAGCGAGTTAAACAAAAAGCAATTATCAGCTGTTAAATGGATGCTCGAAAAGAGGAGTGATGTTAACTCAAGGTTGTAACACTCTAAAAAAAAACACGCGATATTTGAATTTGGTTGCAATTAAAAAATCTACATTCAGAATTGGAACGAATGTTAGGCGGCACTGGCTGCCTGCCAGTTCAATATTGCTGGGTTTGGCTGCCGCTGCAGTCTGTGGGTGTTTTAGGCCGAAAAGGAAATTGCTTCGCAGGCTGTATTCTACAAAATAATAGAGCGATACATTAGAAATGATCAGCACTCTGAAGTTTTTAATTCAATACACTCCTTACGGGTCCTTAAGAAGGCCAGTGTATTGCAGCCTAGAACTCTATCTGGGAAAGAGGCAGCACTAACAAATGATCAGCGTAATATAAGAGACTGAGAAGAAAGTGACCAATAATTATTTCAAATGAAGCCGAATTGATTATAAAAAAATTAAATTTATTAAAAATTCTTAATAAATAAATTGAATGATATGCAATAAAAAAATTGCTGAGCTACTTCCAATGGTGTTAAATCAAATTGGAACATAAAATTGCCCACTTTTGTGTTGGTGTGATTTATAAACCAAAACGATTTTATTAATTTTCGCAATTATGATTTGAAAAAAAAATTGAGAACAAAAACTCGGCATGAGTGCTTGGGAATTGTCATATTCCCATTAATTTAATAAATTGTTATTGGCTTTTGTTTTGTTCCATTTGGCGTGAAATGCAATCAATCATTTAAGACTTTTTTCCAAAGCAATACAAAACCGTTAGCAGTTTTTTTGGTCAAATAATAAATTAGTTGTGGACCGAAAAGTTATTTATTTTTATATTTCATATCACTTTTGAAAAGTTTTGATTTGAAATCACAAAAACGGGGAGACAATGTGTCGCCATTAGCAGTTAAGTGTCAAAATTATTAACACCCGCACCCAAATTATACAACAGAACTTATTTCTCTTTTCAATGTTTTAAATTTTACTCAAGTCATTAATAACGAATTCGTAGTGTGTTTTGGTTTATGTTTATTTGATTACAACCAACAAACACACAAAATCGTATCATAAATTATCTAAATTTTATAAAATAAAAAAAGAGAACACTAAATTGTCATACAAGTGTAGTAGAAGTCACACATACTAACAAACTATTGCACTAAAACTCTATTGTAAACATTTAAGAAAACTCTATATAAAAACAAAAGACTTAAGACACGAACTACAAGTTTATACTCACACTTCCATAACAGAAAAAAAAAATTTGTACACCAGGAGTTTTTATTTCGCGAATTTATTTTCTTAATACAACTTATTAAATATCATTAAATTTTATTTAAAAAATAATTGCATAGACATCCTCTTAAATTAAACAAACACACTGTAATCGTCTTTAATAAAATAAGAAGAAAAGAAAAACGACAAAAAAATAGTACAACAGCAACCACAAAATGTTGAACAAAAACACTAAATTGAAATAAAATTTTACGCAATAGTTTGCCGTTTAAATAAACATGTGTAATTTGATTGAGTGCGTGATAAAACTGAAACTCTAACACAAGTCTCAAACAACACAATAGGGTGTCCCCTTAATAACTTTTAACAATCTAATTGTTAAAAAAGCTTAGCATGATTGGTTTTAATTAATTTAAATATTTTAATTTTTAAATTAGTACATATTTTGTGTCTTTTAAACCGCTTTAATTTTAATTATGTGCTGAGTCTCTTTTTTCTAAAATCTTACTAAAGAATTCAATTGAGGTCTCAGCTAGTTCACATGCGCATTTTACTGGGGCGCACATCTTTACTCAACATTTCTTAGAAAAACTATACGTACTTAGTTCAAACTTCTAATTTAATAAGTTAGAAGTCTAAAAAAAAGTTAAAGTCTTAGCAAGAACTCTCTGATCACTTTTGCTTTTTTTATTTTCTTACGTTTATATTCTAAAATTCGTTGGCTTTTTTCCAACTCTAATTGTAGTTGTAATTGTTTAACCAACGGCTAGAATATTAAGAGTTTAAAAAATAGGGAATTGTTGGTTTTCCTGTTTAAAAAATAATTCGAGCTTCCATCAGATCTTCCCGTTTTGGGGTCGTAGGAAGCTTTCCTAAACAAATCTGAAAGTCCGTCGCTATGTCTGTATGTATGTGTGTGTGTAAGTATGTGACTTATGACTCTGTTGCAGCAAAGGCTCGATATATTTCGAGGAAACTCATGTCTGTTTCAGCCTTAGAATAAAACCAGATGCTGTAACATTTCCTTTGAGAGATTTCTTTAAAATTAAAGATGTTTCAATTAATACAGGAAGAAGATATGAAATGAAATCTGCAATTCGAATCATGGTTTATTCATAAATGCATTGATTTTGAATGACAAAATTAAGACGAAATTATAAATATTTTGAATAACATAAGTCATGTGATCACGGTCGTTTCAACGTTTGCAACTACAATTAGAGTCGGAAAAAAGCCAACCAATTGTAAAATAAAAACGCAAGAAAATAAAAAAGGAAACGTGATCTTTGAGTTCTTGTTATCACTTTGATATTTACTTTTAAGCTTCTCATTTATTAAAGTAGACGTTGGAAATAAATATCCTTAGTTATTGTAAGAAATGTTGGGTAAAGCTTTCCTGATAATCCGCATTAGCCCCAGTGAAATGCGCATGGGAATTAGATAAAACCCCTCCCTTGATCACTTTGAATTTTTAAAAAGATTTTGGGATTCTATTAATGTTTTAATGTTTATTTTCTTATATGTGTTTATTAATGTGTTTGTGTGAGCGTGTATGTGTGCATGTGCTTCGCCTATAACTTTTGAACGGCATCAGGGAATTGAACCAAACTGGTGGTGCTTTGAAGAGCGTTTTTAAACTAATATTTCCTGTGAAATTAAACCGATTTAAGGTAATATATGTCAATATAAAGAAAACCAAAGGAAAGAAATTGTTTCAATTAACTTTTAAACGCGTTAACTGATGGATACCACAAAATAATCAGCTCTTGATATTTAAAACCATATCAATCATCGCAAATATCAATTGATCCGTTTGTGGGATATTGAAAACGAAAAAATTCTGAAGAAGTGATGTATTTTCTGATCTATTATAATAATAATAGAGAACTGTATCCAGCACCGCCAAGCACGAGGGAATCGGATAATTAAAATATTAAAATTATAGTTTTTTATCTCAAACCGCTCAAAAGCATGGAGTAGCACAAAAACCAGGTTATGATAGATTTACGGTTGAAATAAGCGGGCTTTAGGCTCAACTCTTTTCCATATTTTTTTACACCGAAATCGAGACTGCATCGATTCATAATTAAAGAGTTTGTCGGGCGTTTTCCTTAAGTAATTGTTAATACTGGCAATTAAAAATATTCATTGAAATACGTGGCTTCTCTGAAGTTTTCTCTCTAGTATGAAATCGTAAAAGTTTCAATTACAACTCGAAGTAAAAGTGTGTTTGGCACTAGTCTGCCTAACGTAATCAAAACCACATGACTTATTAATTCGTTAGACGTTGTTGTAAAAAGACGCAGCATGTTTTAGAAAAAATATATAAACTTCTCCATGGTCGCCCTTTCTTAAAAAAAATAACAAACGGTTTTATATTTGCCAACTTTAAGCAAGAGTTATAACGCTTTAACGAAGTTTTATTTAAATTTTTATTATTAATTTTTGTTGACCATTTTATAAAAAAATTCATCTCTTAAGTAATTTCAATTTAAAAGCGTTTGATTTTTAAAGATGTTGTTCTCATATTAACTTTTCTATAAGTTTGGCTTTTAGAAATTGTTGCATAATTTGGCAAGTAAACTTAAGGCTGCCTTTGGAATGAATTATATAAAATAAGAAACTCATACGAAAACGCCATAAAATTTGAACACAAAATTCGAACTATATTGAATGTCGTAATTTAACCCCAGAGTTTTCCAAAAGTTTCAACAAGACAACACCGAGTAGTTCGTAAGTTTTTATGTTTAAAACTCTATATATATAAGTAGATGACGCACAGAGTCAAGCCTTATAAAATGTTATTTTTAATTTATTTTAATTTTATTTTTACATATTTTAAAAACTTTTAACTGTAATAATTGCTTATCGGCAAATTCATTATTCATTCCATCAGTTTATTACCAACAATTGATTTAAATTTCGTTTTATTACTTTGAAAATTGAATGGAGTTGTACAGAAACACCCCATTATTGCCTTATTAATTTTGAAAAAAAAGAGAAAAACAAACAATTTATTGATCTTTTCAATCACTGTTTTAGTTTATGAAAAACATAATCTAGTTTTTAAACAGTGTAACGGCTGCAGTTTTAAATTAAGTTCATTTAATTATCTCAATAAATGTCATTGTTAAACACAATCTCATAAAAATGTCAAACAATACATAAAAGAATAACAACGCGACATGATATAGTGCACACATACAGATATACAATATGCACAGTGGGACAGCTTTAAATGCGAAAAGTATGTTGAGTAGAAGGAGTACAGATGCTTATTGCGGTTAGTTGTGTGATTTATTGTTACAGGATTTTTCAATTGAAAGTAAGTATTTTCTTTTCAAGTAGCAAAAGGAAAAATTAGCTCCAGCTTTTTGCTTTTATACAAAAAAAAAAAAAAAATAAATAACGAAACAGAGGACAATATAATTGAGTCAAGTGATGAGTCCAGTGATTCTGTTTTACCCCGATGATGTTGACCCATTTCGTACTGCTGCTGCGAGGCAGGTTTTGAAATTCCCAGTCCTTGGAATTCATACGAAAAATAGAAAAGGAAAAACATTCCTTAAAGGGGGATTAGATCACGGGGAAAGTTAAATTCAATTAAATTCTAATATTTTATCTGTTGCGGAATGGAAATGTCTGACAAAAGTTTTGCTCATTTAAAATTAAAATAAACCAAGAACTCATTATAAAGCTGAGAAGGCAAGATGTTGGCTTTGAGATCAATGTTGACTACAAAATCGAATAAAGCCCGATGATGGGAGGAGTCGATCTGGAATAGACTGTCTTTGACATGAAAATCCATAAAGTGGTGAAGGAATACACCTTTCAAAATGCCTACCATTTGTATTGTAAAAGAAAATACTTCCCATGGAACATCGTCTCTGAAAGCTGCCAATAATTCAGT
Source organism: Linnaemya vulpina (assembly GCA_963675445.1). Lineage (NCBI taxonomy): Eukaryota > Metazoa > Arthropoda > Insecta > Diptera > Tachinidae > Linnaemya > Linnaemya vulpina. Next base: position 93,103,663 of record OY776277.1, read on the forward strand.
TCCTAGTTCCATTACCTGATGCCCTCATAAGCGATTTAGTGAAAAAAGAGCGGTTGAAAAGTGTCGGAAGGCTTTCTAAAGAAACTAGGAAACACCTTTTCCGTTGAAAGGTCCTCCGGACTTCGTCGCGCTGGATGCAACGAAGCCTTAAACTGCTAAATACATTTTGTCTTTGTTTTAATTTCATCAAGACCATTTTGGCTCATTGTAGCTTTATTGCGACACCATAAAAGTTTATTATTCCAGGATAATGGCAAAAAGCTGCGATTTCGTAAACATTTTGGAATACTCAATTATAAACGAGTTTGCAATAAGAATTGGAAGAAAAAGTTATTCAAAATATAGAGAAAGCACTGCGGGGTTAACAGATAATCATTCCAGCTCTGTAAGTAAATTTTGAATTTTTTTATATTCTTATTACCAATTGAGGATCTCTGGATCGTCTGGAAAGTCTCTGGATCGTCTGGAGACTTTGGAAACCACACTAAACGTACAGAAGGACATGTTTTATTCAGCTTATTTATTTCTAAGGATCAAGAATATATTCAGAGTTTTGGGCTCAAGTATTAAAATTGAGAAAACTGCACACTTTCTTTACACTTCTTTAGCGGGTATAATAAATTATTTTACAAACAATTACAGTGATAATCTAGTTAAATTTTTATGAGTTTATTTCCATTCAAAGAAATTTCTGTCTTTGAAATTTTGTGTGCCAAATTTCGGCATCTCAATCCCACTGTACAAAAGCTGTAATCAGTACAAGTTAATAAAATATAACTTGTAAACATAAACGGACCATTTAAAGTAAAAAGGGTGTGGTAAATTTTTCTCTAATGATTATTTTATATATATTTTGGATATGAAAATATATAATGAATCGAAAAAGAGTAAAAAATAAAACATAAAACCGGGCTTATCATACAAATTTTATAACCGTTTTCCATTAAATACTGAACATTTCGACTACCGCCAAAAGCAAATTGTCTAAGAGACATTAACAAATAAATTTCAAAATCAAACTGGGACAGGCCGAAAACAATTTGAGAAACTAAAACAATTTAATTTTTTCGACATGTTAAACACGCTCTTACAACGTCTATCAATAACTAACTATTGAATATTATCGGTTTGGTTGAGAGGAAATATTTAATTTTCAACATAAATATGAATTTTGAAAAAAGTTTCGTTGTTGTTTTTCGCAAGCAGCAGCAGTTTTTTGATAAAATAGGTGACAAAATGTTTGTCGTTTGCCTGCCTCGCAGTGGCAATTATTTGTTGAATGTACATGAACACATAAACTCACGTTGTTTCCTCGAATCACAATTAATTCTTGAAACTATATTGTTTTTTGTTGTTGTTGTGTATCTGTTAGTTTTTTACAGCAAATTATTTACTTAAATGCTAATAATGTTGTCTGTGTTGCTGGGAAGAATTGCTTCGAAATAATAAGTCTCATTACGTATGCAGAACCGTTGCCGGTAAGTACCAGCATTATGCTCCCTAAGTAAAGCACGCGTTTAAGCGTTTGCCGAAATTAATGTCACATAAGTGTGTTAAATTTTTTTTTCTTTTTTTCATTCAAATAATTATTCTGTTTGTCTTGTAAAAAGCTAGACAGAAAAATATTTACTCAAACGGATGTCGTTGCAAAAAATTTATAAATAATTTTTTTCTTTTAGAAATAAAAATTATAAATGATATGCTTGTATTCTTGTATGTTCACTGCTGTGTGTGTGTTTATATGACGTTTATTTAGGATTTGAAGAGACATATTTTATACAAGAATTTGCGATTGTGTGTGATGTGTTCGATATTCTTTGAATTAAATTATTTTTTTAAAGAATAGATCACTTTAGTTTTGCTTTTGAGTTGTATCTAATTAATGACATAATTTTTCTTTAAAATGAGTTAAATAAAATTATGGAAGACAGTTGATCAGTCCCTGTAACTACCCGCTAATTTTAACGCAAAGTTTTTAGAACCAGGTTTTTCGCGCCATTCTATGCTTCAGAGCTCTTCAAGCTAAAACACTATTATTTAAATTTTTATATCAACCGCTTTCAAAGAGATAAGCAGCCATTGAAATAGTTTACGATCGAGTACACTAATTGATCAGATATATAATACCAGACTTTTTTAAATGCATACACATTTTTTTATTTAAGATATTTCATAAATCGCTAAACTGATTTTAAGCCGGCTTTAGATGATCGAAGTTGTTTCTAAATGCGAAGAGTTTATTAGCTTGCCGATATGTGGAGGAGTTTTTAAGTTATTGTGTAAAAAAAAATATATATTCTTTGAAAAGTACTTCTTAAAGTTTTCTATTTCGAAATGGTTAGTGTTCAATTTAAATACAAGTTCGTTGTTCTGTACTTTATCAATTTGAGTTAATTCTGTTCAGCATCTCAAAAGTTGTAAGCGGCTGACATACTTTCACACTAAGGCACAAACTCATATACATATAGACATATTGGCGGGCTTTCAGAATAAGGCAGGGAAGCTTTTAAATACCTCAAAACTTGGAGATCAGATGAGAACTCGTTTTTTTTTCAAAGCAGAGTAAAACCAATAACTCTCCGTTTTTTATTCTCTTTTATTTTAAATTTTCGCACCGGAAAGATGAAACTAAATGAGAGTTGCAGTCGGATTTTTGGTATTCACCTATGATGTGCGAAATAATATTGTTGAGCAAAAGCAAAAGTTCTTATATGCATTTTTCTTTGAAAGTCACACAAGTTTTACACCAGCACAGTGGGCAATTTAAAAATTCACACGGTATCAATAGCATTAAAGATTTCAAAAGGATGGTAGATATCTCAGCATCCACACCGAAAACACAATTTAATAATGTTGTCTTCAAATGCTTAATTCCACAATTTTTTAGTTGTTGGTCTTGGAATCATTTTCAGACAAAGACCAAGAGAACAACAAAACAAAAAATTATTCAAATTATGAACTATCCATCATCTGTTCATTTACCTTAAAAATAATTGAAGGATTTCATTTTTTCCCTTAAGCTGCTGTCGGGTCAACTTAAAAGTTCAAAAACGACAGAAAAGTTGTGTTCCTGCTTCGTATGAAATTTGTCTAAAAGTAATTTAATTTATGATTTACAAATCATCTAAGGAGAAGACGAATTGGCTTATAGATGCCTGCTTTTTTTGACAAATTCAGTTTCATTGTCAAAAAAATTAAGAAAAAGAAATATGATGTCGGGAAAATGTCCACCTCTAGCACGTCGACAGATATACGCACTTTTCATCAAAAATTCTAACCACAGAAAAGGTTTGACTATTTCTTGAAAGCGCCTCTGAATTTAATTTTGCAGAACGTGGGTTATTTATTGATTGCTCATGTAAACCAGTTCTTTCAAATGCTCGCAGAGGTTATTTTCTCTGGCATTAAATCACAACAACGAAGGCGTCAATAAAAATCGCCAAGTTGAGTTAATAGAAGACCGGGAAATTTGTTATGCCATAATTTATAAGGTTGGCTGTTTTTCTAGTTTGTTTAACACCGTCTTGCTAAAACAGAAGGCCTCTAGTTGGTAAATTTTGAATATGGAAGACTGTGCACTTTAATCGTGAAAATTTGATATCAACATGGTGAACATTTTACTGTATCAGTTCGTAAAATTGGATTAGCTTTTCCTTGTAATCAAGATGCATCATTAAGTTCAATATTCATAGTACTGCTGCTAGCAAAATACCACAAAAAAATAAGCTCGTAGTGGCCGTAGTGGTGCAAACGTAGCCGTTGTAAGGCAACATGGACAGAGGGCACTTGGAACGTCGTTCTCAATTATTGGGCACCACCGTAAGCACTTTGCGCTATATTTTGCAGTAAGAAAGTTTAACTCATTGAACAGTTAAATCCGGTCGAGTATAGTTTGCTTGGAACATTTTCCAGTTGGCTGCTTGAAAAACTGAACGAAAACAATGCATTTCGCAACAAATTCTGCTTGAGTGATGAGGAGTGTTTTCCTTCCGGGGTTCCTTAAATAAAATAATTTATACTTGGGCGAAATCTTTATAGACTCTTCAGAAAATTGTTGTGCCATTTTAATTTTTTAATTATGTCCTGACTCTTTTTCGTCAAAATCGGAAAAAGTGATCAATTGAGGGGTTTTAGCCAGTTTCCATGCGCATTTCACTACAGATCATCAGGGAACCTTTACCCAACATTGCTTAGAATAACTGAAGAAATTTATTTCAAACTTCCACTTTAATAAGTGAGAAGTCTAAAAGAAATACCAAAGTCATAACAAGAACTCACGGATCCCTGATCACTTTCCCTTTTTTATTTTCTTACGTGTTTATGCTACAATTGGTGGGCTTTTTTCCGACTTTAAATGAAGTTGTAAGGTAAACCAACAACAACAACAACAGCTAATAATTGTTTTAATGTAAAAACAATTTATTTAGAGGCAACACAATATATTTATTTTTAAAAGTTTTAACAAAAACTGTTCATGAAGTTCTTTTGATTATTAAACACAATATTGAAATAAATTAACATTCATTGTTATAAGGGATAAAAGCGTACCCCTGTGCGGTACTTGTTTTGTAAAAAAATATCTAAAACAATCTTCTTCAAAAGGTTTATATAAGAAAATATACTTGTTTTATGTGAAATCTTTGGAGGTTCCAGTCCGGCTTAAGCAACAATATGATTAAACACCAGAAGGTGGTTCCATCTATAAGAAGTAACATAGCCGCTACAGTCCTTAGAAAACAAAGTGTGTGCTCCCCTGCTATCAGAGCAAATATGAAGGATTTTAGTGCACTATAAAATTTAAGGGCCTCCAAGTAAACCCAAATTAAGAGTGTGAAGAGTTCTGGTTTATTAATATATTTAACCGATCTGCAGATCTTAAGCCGATTTGCCTATTTTTCTTTATTCTGACTCATAATAACAGAATATAGATATAAGACTATTTTGTCCACATTCAATATAAATAACCATGAATAATATTCACTTACCATTAGCCAAACAAAAGACTTAGGAAAGAAACATCAAAAGCATTACAAAGTAGAGAGCGGGTTAAGCATTAAAATCTTATTTACCACCACATATAACCCGAAAAGAAAAAATATAAAATAAAAGAAAAAACACACAAATGACAAGGTTAAGAAAACCAAATTTTTCTTTTGCTTATAACAAAATCTTAATCATAATAATATAGAAACGAAATCCCAAATCAGTGAATACCAAATAATTGGGAGTGTCTATAATATTTACTGGTCATTATATTAAAATTGCTGAACAAAAATTATATAAAAATGAAACCCAAAAATCTTTGAGGCTTAGCCAACACCAAAAATTGCTGCACTCTTGCTGTACGTACATGGGCAAATACAATCAAACTGAAAATACCACAATATTGATTGAAAGTTGCGATATCGCTGTTATTTATGTTGCCCGAAATGTTGCAAAAGCTTTTGAGAAAACTAAGAAAAAAAAAAAAAAATAAATAAATATCAAATCGTATGTTATAAGGAAATTTTTATTTTATTTTAACACACACACAAAGTGGGAGAAATTTTCTGGAAATTAAGAAAAAATAAGATTTTTATTTGTATATAAAAATAACTTTATTTTATTTTGGAGCAAGACTGTATGTTGTTTATATCCACAGTTATTTATTTCAAAGTATATAAAAAAGGTTTAGCACATACATCCCAATACATATATATTTATTTCTCCCCAGAGTGTGTAAAATTATTTTATCTCTGTGAAAAGCCAAAAGGAAATCAAAAAGTGCATTAAACTCGACTGCACATTTCAATTGCTACACCCTCTACGAGCTGGAAAGTGATATAAGGAAAAACAAATGTTGGCCCAGTAGGCAATCAGTTTAAAACAATTGTGTTCTTTGTTTTTTTTTTTATATTTAATTCCAAGTTTTTGCAACAAAGTTAATGTCAAGTTTTCTATTTTTTAAATAATTTTTTTTGTCTTTTTGTATTTTAAATAAGACTTAACTGAAGGTAATAACAAACTTAAGTGTCTGGCCAACATAAAGTCTTCATTTTAGCGGGTACATATTTTAGAGGTGAAATACAAATAAAAGTATTTTTCAAATTAGTACACAGTTTTGGGAATTGTCGTTTTTTAAAACTCATTAAGTTTAATTATGTTTATGATTAGTTTTTCCTAAAATCTTACTAAAAAATCCAAAGTGATCAATAGAGGGGTTTTATCCAGTTCCCGTGCGCATTTCACTGGAGTCAATGCAGATCAAATAAAAGTATTTTATTTACGCGAATTAGGGGTTTGATTTGTTTTCTTTGGATTTTTCTGAAAATGGAATCTGCTGCTTCAAATTTTATTTTGAAGTTATTCTATGATGGACTCTCTGGAGCATTTCTCTATCGATACGTCAACGGAAAGTGTTCAAAAAATCGATTGCATTTGCGAACTACATGAACGTTATTCAGGGCGCATCCTTTTGTGGCAGAGTTTTTTTTTTATTTGGTCCAGTGGTTTGTAAGTGGATTAAATTTCGTTCACGGGGCTTTCCTGACACGTTTAAAAAAAAAAAAAAAAAAAAAAAAAACCAAACAAACAAATACAATAAAAAACGGTAGAAAATAGAAAAGGAGAAGTGATCAGTGAGTTCTTATTATGACTTTGATAGTTGTTTTAGACTTCTCACTTATTAAAGTGGAAGTTTGAAATAAATATCTTTAGTTATTCTAAGAAATGTTGGGTAAACGTTCCCTGATGATCTGCATGCGCATGGGAACTAGCTAAAACACCTTAATTGATCACTTTGAAATTTTTAGTCAGATTAAGGGAAATAAAGAATCAGCACCTAATTAAAATTTATGAGTTTGAAAAAATTGCCAGATTTCTAATAGTTTCAGGCACCTCTTGAATGATGTCAAATTAATAAAAAGTGTTTGACATCAAAGAGATAAAATTTTTGTCATAGATTTTCATGCCAGTCTTCAAAGATATTGATAACTATAATTTATTCAACAAACAATTTCTTTTTTATAAAATATTTTTTAATTCTTTAAACAGAAACTTCGTTACTTCAGAACCATGAAAAAGACTGCAACCTTATTTCTATAGCAAAACTATTTTAATGAAGACACATACACACATATTTTTTTTGCAATACACAACAAATCAAATTAAATAATTAGCAATTGTAAGCCATCATATCAGTTTCGTATATTTATTAGCCAAGTCATCGTTGCTGGGAAAAATCAGCAACTGCGCATAATTAATTATTCAACTACACTCCACATACAGAATTATATCGCACTTCTTATTCACTCACATTTAATTTAATTAATTACACATATTTTACCACAGCAATCAAAGCACTTACAAAATTCACTAAACAAATGTTTTGTAAGAAAAGTTTGTAGACAAAAAAAAGGTATAAAAAATAACTCATATTTTTGCCTTATGGTTCATTAAATCCCATAAATTTCTTGATTAAAGTATTTGTGCACATAAATTATAACTACTGTTAACATACTCGGCTTATTTCTCTACGCTAAGACAAAATTCCAGTTGGGAAAAGGCAAAAAAATCATATAAATAACAAAAAACAATGCCTTAACATGAGTCAAAATATGCAAGAAAAATGAATTTACAAAAAAAAAAAAAAAAAACAGCAACACAACACAAAACAAATAATAATAAACTTAATAAAAATTATTTTGAAAAAATCGCAGCGTTTGGTTGCAAATATAATATCGCAACCAGGTGTGTGTTGTTGGCTTTCTGTTGTCTTTTCTTCGCCCAGCGACAACAATATGGCCACATATTGAACGCTTTGTTACCACAGTATTGACCTTATTGTGTCCATAATTTGGGAGATTTGCATTAATTACAGCAACACAACGTTTGGTGACTTGAAAAAGCCAACTTTTATCTTAAAAATAAAGCATTGCAAGCAACTGGAGTTATTGGTGTGGCTTGGAGGCAGAGAGCCAATGACAAATATTCATACAGGAATTGACATAATGCGATGGCCACTAAACTAGAATATGCTGGCAGTTGTTCTTATTTAAAGTTCAAGTTGAATGTAACTGCTGTCGACTGGCAACTGTCGACTGGCAGGGTAAAACAGAGCGCGCTCAGCTCGATGGCATGTTTGAATGTTTGAAATGATTTAACATTTTGGGTTAACATTTTCGTTAAACGAAAGCGTTGAATGTATTTCCAAGTTATTATTTTTTTTTTTGAGTTAAGTTTATATAATTGGGAGTAGTTTCTTTAACACAAAAATTTCTAATTTTTTGAAGAGAAGGTTTTAGTTTGAAAAGCTGGTGTTGGTTAATCTAGGCACAGAAGCCTTTATTAAGTTAAAGTTCCACTAGTGCTCCAAAGACATGATAAATAGTCTAAAGATGAATTAAAAAAAGTTGTTATAAAAATCTTCAAGGGAACTTGCTCCGGGACCTTTAAATCAGTTTAACATTGAAACAGTTCTTGTTTGCAATTTTCTCTTAAAAATTCGTATAAATAAAAACTGTTTTAGTATTCAATTAAGCTCCCTAATTAGTTGTTAAAACGAAGTACAAACGAGTGCTGTGTAGTGATTTTCGAAATCAGTGCTATTCTACTCTGCTGTTAGAGTTGACATCTTAATTGATGTTGATTTTAGCATTAATCCTTGATTATTTATCACATCTTTTGAACATCAGCCTCTTAATTATTATTCGATTTGACTAAAATTTTTAATGTTTATATTCCTGATCTATTTTAAAGAATATAATTGAAAAATTCAAGGTGTTAATTAAGGAGTTTCTATGCTGTTTAATTCCATTTTATTCTATTCTATTCCACAGAGTTCTTATACCAACCAATTTCTTTTTGTTTCTTTGAATAGCATTCAGGAGTCTTTACGTTTAAAAAAAAATAAACTAAAAATTATATTAAAATGTAGGAAAAATATACATAAATTTATTTTATATAAAAATTATTGTGGAACCAGCTTAAAGATATTTTGAGACAATTTCGAAAGTATTATAAATGTTAATTTATACAATAATATATTTAGTATTTAATTAATTAAATTATTATTGAAAAAATAACAAAATCAAACTTTAGTGTTGTAGCAGGTATTCTATTATTTTCTATTAAAAAAGTGTGACTTGTTTAAAATAAAGTCGGTATAAAACTGAGACCACTTCTAACTCCTGACATGAATTTATTAACACTTTTGCTTTCTTTGATCCGGACATTTCTCTTCTTCGCACAGTGGTGTTATATGAAAAAAACTATACAAATAAGAACCTCTGGAATAGATTCGATTGAAACTCGAAATGACTTTACAAAACAAGAAAAAGTTTCACAACTATGCCTTGAAAAGTCAATAAATACCTGAATCAGCGTCAGGTACAGCATTAACTCAAGGAAAGGAAACAATTAACTAACTGTTTTGTTTGGAGTGCAAGAATGTTATGCGCATAAAAACAACGCACTGTGTTAGATGTCTATATCATGCTCGCGCACAAAAGCGTAATATTATTAAATTCGAATCCCTTTGCACGTATGAACCACTCATGACACAAGAAAAGCATGACATTTGTGTGGCTCTAATTACAAGTAGGGACATCAATATTAGGCTCACGTTTCAGGTAGAATCAGTTCTATTGATACCAACACAACTGGGACTTAAAGTCTGGCAAATGACCAGCTCCAACTATGTCGACAGACCTCCACTTTTCCTACAAAGTTTTAAAACTCATTTTGCGACAAGGACTCGCTAATCTTTTCAATGCGTCAGAGCCTCAATTATTTGTGGTTTGTTTACGCAAGCTCGCTCTTTTAAATGGCTACAGGGAAATCAATAGCGCAGCATTCAAAATCGTGGCGGCCAGTAGATATCGCCAAATCGAGAAATGAAGCGAGCAAGAAATTTCTCATGCAATAACTGAATTGTTTGACTCGTTGTGTGGCTTGTGGCACCGTGTTGCTGAAACCGAAGGTCACTGATATCAACGTTAGCCAATTGCGGTCATAACAAATCGGTTATCATGGTTTGGTAGAGCAGACAATTCACAATGACGGCGTTTCATTATGAATTTTCCAAAAAGTAAGTACAGATTATGCCGCCTAAACACAAACCGCACGATACGATCAATATATTTGGAAGTGTTGATTTTTTCGAGGACTATATCTGATGCTGGCGAGTCAAATAAGCAACAATTTTGTTTTATCGCTTAATGGAAAATGCGCTTCATCATTTGGGATGATTTTGTTGAAAATTGAGTTGTTTCCGTTTATTGAATTCACAAACTCTCGACGTGGTCAATAGTCGGCCGGCTTTAATAAGAGTAAAGATGACGATTTTTCTATGAAACGTGTTGCGCAGTGTGTCTATAGAGATGCCCTTTTTTAGCCAACACGAGGAGTTGATGCTCCAGAATCATTTTTAACACTCTATTGTATAGCGGCTACGTCTGCATCACTGCGACCACTGCGAGTTTGTTTTATTAGTCTGTTGTAAGCAGCAGCAGTACTGTGAGACTCTAATTTAATGCATGAATTGCACGCAGCGATATCGAAGGGATCTTGATGACGAGGAAAAGCTACTCGAATCTTACGATGTAGCAGACAAAAGTTTTCTCTATTTTAATAATGTATTTTCACTATTAAATTTATATATTTTAAATAGTGTAACCTTCAACTATTTAAATCTCCCAAGTTTTCACTAAATAATTGTCTGTTCTTGATATTTCAGCATTCGACAGCCGATATACTTCCTAACCTTAAGTTTATATATACAATTGCATTTGAAGGCCAACTACTGCGAGATGAGGTTTTTTTCATCTTATAATTTTGTACAGAAAAGGATGATATGACTTTGTATGATGCACTTCAAGATATCCTTTTTAGTAGCAGCACTTAGAGGTTATCCTATATATATATATATATATATATATATATATATATTCGTTGCATGGAGTTAAGACAATATTTGTTGCGGTTACATTAACTTGCAGGTGGCTCCCACTGTAACGCCTTTCTTGACTCATCTGGATTCTGTACAGAATCATAATTCTGAAAACTCAATTGCTTTTGTATTGAATTATATTCAATCATATTAAAATTGCATCGAATCATATTGATTGTCATGCAAATCTATTTATTAAAGAGCGTGAAAATTCTATAATTACCATAGTTTTCTTAACCCACTGTGCAGCGTAAATAATTTTTGCGCTAAAATACATTTAACATCTTATTTGTGGCGGCAGCAGTGAACGGCGTTGTTGGTCTGTTGCATGTTTAATATAAATAAATTGTTTATATTTTACCGCATTTATTGTGGTGTTGCAATTGCATCGCACAACTGTTTGCATCTTCAGTAGCATGCCATCACATATAATCAGTTGTAGTTTCGTTAAGCCTCTGCCAACCACAAAAAAAAAAACATATTAAAGAAACAAATATTTCGTTTTCTCCACTGTTGTTTAAATGAATTTTGTTGTGTGATAATTTGTTTAGATTATTTTTGCCAGTTTTATTGAAAGTGAAATTATTGACATCACGGGTTAATGAGAATTTATGGTTGAGGAGATTTTCCTTATGGGTTTTTTATTTGTATTTAATTTTTTTTTTAGGCTGCGTGTCTTGTCAAGGAGGATTTTAGGTAACAATTTTTTTTGTGTGTAGTTTGTCAAGCTTTTGAACGAATTCGCCAACAATTTTTGCTATGTTTTTAATATGAACTGTTGAATCGAGATATAAAAACGTTTTTGGCTCTGCCAAATTCTATTTCACAACTTAGTTGTTTCAAATGAAAATTTGTTATGTCTGGATTTTTTAAATAATATAATTTATTTCTATTTTCTTATGTTAATTTCAGAAGCCCAAACTTATTTTGCATTAAATCTTAAATCGTTTTTGCTTATGCCAAACTTAGCATTAGTTTCTTATATGTTAACAAGCCAGTACTTTTTAACAACTCCAGCAGTTTTTGTCTTCCTTTTATGGCCACCAACTAACAAAAGAGGATTTTGCTTGAACATGATATTTAACACTTGACTTCTCTTTTTTTTAGATAAAAAAATCTAAGTTTACGAAAATGTCTCTGGGGTCAGATTAACAAAGTGATAAAAAAAAATCTGAGACATGTTAATACTACATGCTGCATATACCTTGTTCGAAGTGAGCCAGCAGCACATGCCACACAAAAGGAAATTCAGTAGCTGCTGGTATGGAAACTAGACAAAATTGAACATCTCCTGTTCTAAAAGGTTTTGAATAGTTTTTGTGGTTTGCACTTAAATTAAAGGGGCAGGAAGAAGTTGTACTGTAAGAGGGGAACTGATCTTTTATTATTTTTAACAAAAATTAATTAATTGAAGATTTAATAGGTGAATTATAGCTGCAGATTAAAGATACATGTGAAATATTAACTCAGTTATTTTATTAAGTATCTGATTTCTTAATTCCATTTAATTCTTTTTAATTCCAAAACGAGTTACAAGTTTTTTAATCTATTTAGAAGGTATTTCTATATATTTCGAGATTTATTATTATTTAAAAAGCCACAGTTTCTTAAAATAGTTCTTTTGATATCAAATCTTAAGGCGGCATTAAAAGAAAGTTTTGTATATATTTTGGGGAATTGTCGTTTTAGGCTCTTTGATTTTAATTATGTGCTGTTTCTTTCTTTCCCAAAATCTTGCCGACTCTAATTTTCATTATACTTCTGGCTATATAAAATGAAAATATATCGTTACAAGGCCATTCTGGTCATGGGATCGCGGTTGGCCCAACAGGCCATCCCAATAACTTCTTGCTAATATTATTCGCAAAGATTTCGTAACTCGGTTTTTGTGCTGATCTATGCTGTTCGGGCTTAATTTTATAATCAGGCAAAGGGTGATTGATAAAACTTTCATTTAAATTAAAAATAAAACGAGAGCCCCAACTGATCTGATAAATAATTTCGAAGCTTTTCAAAATAAATCACTTTTTAACACACGAACGGATTAACTCCTTCAGCCACAGTCTTACATATATAATTTTATTAACAAAACAACTGCATATTTGGTTCGATTAAGGTTTATCATAAAAAACTAGAAAAAAATACATTTTCGCTTCAGGGTTTTGTGGAATAGGGTGATTAGTTAAGTGAGTCCGACCTGATTTGCGGTTAAACGTTATTAATGACAACTCTATTTTTCAAAACTTGGTAGAGCGAAAATTATCCTGGCAGGATGTTAAAGAAATGCAGTGAAAATATTGAAAATATTCGGATACTCATTTAACGAAAAATTTATTATATAAGTTTTTATATGAATTTTTAAGTTAAACAAGTCATGATGACTAATTCCCTGATGACTATTATAAGAAACTTCCAGATTCGATATGTAATAAAAGAATATAAAATTGTTTATTTAAATTTTTTGGCCTGTGATTTAAATGCAGAAAAAGGCCTCTACCGGAAATATTACGGAAAAGAAGTAGGACCTCCTTAAATACCCAAAGCCAAGGACAATGTTTTAAAAAAAGTAAAACTTGTAGCATCTCAATACTTGCAGGATATTTAAGGAAAATGAGTGAATATATTATTTTCAGAAATTCTTAAAACACCAACTAAATATGCCAAATATCTCAACCCAAGTTTGATGAGTGAAGACATTAAACAGCACAGCAATCAAATGATAAGCCAAAAAGCACAACATCGAAATATTACTTGACAATCGGTATTGCGATTTTAGTCCCTTTTGAATTGCCTCAAAACAACAGATACTGTGATACAACATGCCACCATGTTTTGCGTCATATAATAAAACCTTATCAACATGTTAAGTACTACAAAATGCTGCAGCCAAATGAAAAAGGAGAACATGTTTAAGGAATAAATTTTTCAATAAAAAAGGAGACGCATCGTTATTTATGTTCTTTTGTTGCTTATCATTATAATTTCTTTCAGTGATAAATTCTTAAAATTAAAAAAGAAATAAGCATAATATTGCAACGTGTGTGTCAGTCGGTTGGCATTTACGTGGCAACAGGGAGTTAAATCGAAAAAATATTAAGGAAAAAAAAAACAAAATGAATAAGAAAACATTTGCAACGACTGTTGGCCGTGTATTATTGTCTGAATGTTTTTATGTGGCCAATAAAATTTTATTACCAACTTAAGTCAGCATTTGCAGGATGCCACATGATTGCTCATATTAACGAGAGAAGTTAAAAACAAAAATTTATATAAAAATGAAACAGAAACAGAATAAATTTTCAAAAAATACTCTTGAGCAGCGTATTTTTGTTTGGTGGAGTTTTTTTCCAGAGAAAGTTTTCGGTTTCTTATTTCAGTTTATTTTTATTTATTATTTTTTTTTTTGTTGCAAATTTAAAGCCGAATATTTTCTTGAGTTTGTACATGTTGATTTGTGTTAAAGCCAAATATTTTGGGTCAAGAATTTGATGTGTTGTAAATGTGTTATCGGCTAAAAGAAACAAAGTATTTTATGTTTTTTTTCCATTTTCAACAACATGACCTTCACCGTATTGCAGGCGTTGGTTTTTTTTTTTTAGTTTCCATCCAGAATAATAAAAAGTCTGCGTTGTGTGTTTAAAAATTAATAAAATTTTACAAGTTTTTAATTATTCATTTATTTTCCATTAAACTTATAAATTTACAGTGTTTTCTTTAACAAGTCACGTTCTTTTCTTTTTTTTAGCACATGTTTTTATATTTTTATTTGGGCTTAATATCTATTAATATGTAAAGATTTCTTTGAGTGAAAAATATATTTCAACTGAAATTGAATATATACGAGAAGTGTGTAAATATTTCAGCATTCCGCTGTACAACTCAGAAGAGTGAACTTGGAGTTGTTGGACCATCCTTAAATTGACGACACCAATAATTTATTTAGTACCGGATTTATTAACCAGTTTCTTGCCCACAATTGGTATGAGGTTATACCTTATATATATATATATATATATATATATATATATATGTATATATAATGTATAATTACGGCATTAAAGCTGTCATTATAAAGATTCTAAATTAAATTAATATTTTGCTAACATTTTCAGGAAATACTTTTGAAACCTTAATTTTAATTAAAAAATTGTTGACAAAAAGAGTAGAGATCAAAACTGCCATAAGAGATCGTTTTTTCCCCATGCAGTGCCTTGTCTTATGACAGCACTACGATCACTTTAATAATGACAATTATTTGAGGGTCTTCCAACAGGGACTTTCGAATTTAGATAGTTGATAACAGCCATCATATCCAAACTATATCCGTCAAATTTGTTGTTATTTATTCAGCCTAAATCACCATAAACTGTTATAGTTTTTAAAAATATGTTAAAACGGAATTTTTTTAGTAAGATTTGGGGAAAAATACAATCAGCACGATATTTAAAGTTCAAGATCCTTAAACGAATATTCCCCAAAAAAAAAAAAATATGTGATAAATTGTAACACTCTAAATAATTATTTTTATATTGAAACTATTGTTAGCTGTTGCTGTTGTTCTTTATTTCTCTTCTCATTACAATTGGAGTTGAAAAAACACTAACCAATTGTAGAATGAAATAAGAATGTAAGAGAATAAAAAGGAGAAGTGATCGATGCGTTCTTGCAATGGCTTTAATATTTATTAAGAATTCTTATTCAATGAAGTGGAAGTTAGAAATAAATATTTTTAGTTATTCCAAGAAATATTGGGTAAAGGTTCCCAGATAATCTGCATTAGACCCATTGAAATGCACATAAACACTAGCAAAAACAAATATATTGATAAAAAAGAATCAGCAAGATATTTCAAATTAAACAGCGACAAAAAATTTGTTTCATCGATAAATGATTTTCAATTATGAGGCCCTTTTGTGAACGAATTGGTACGAAAACAACATAACTTTGGTGTTTGTTTTTAAGCTTCTCATTTCTTAATGGAGAAGTTTGAAATAAATATCTCTAGTTATTCTAAGAAATGTTGGGTAAAGGCTGCTTGATCATCTGCATTATCCCCAGCGAAATGCGCATAGGAAATAGCTACAACCCATCAATTGATCACTTTGAATTTTAATATAACTTTTGGGGTAAAAAAAGAATCAGCACGAAAATAAAAATTAAAGAGTTAAAACGACAATTCCCAAAAACCTGTACATCCACACCGATTCACTTGAGATCCAAGAACGTAGAAAGCATCCGGGAAATATCATTGTTGGATGATAGGTGATGGCTTGGCGGCCTAGTCGGTCCTTTTACCTTAAAGAATGACTCTGGCCAAATAATCATTATCAACGACGAGAGCTAAGGATCGATAACTGACAACTTCGTTTGGGCTGAGTTGGGAAATCTGGCCACCAACGTTTTGTTGTTTCAACAGAATAGCGCTACATGCAGCAGAGCTGTTTCCACTTTGGACATGCTCGCACTATGGATCGTGGCATATCTTTTCTAGAGTTTTAAATTAAAACAATTTTTAGTGTTTGTTATTTATTTCTCTTACAACTACAATTAGAGTCGACAAAATGTCAACCAGTTGTAGAAGAAGAACATAAGAAAATAAAAAAAGGAAAAGTAATCAGTGTGTTCTTGTTATGACTTTAACATTTCTTTTAGACTTCTCACTTATTGAAGTGGAAATTTGAAATAAATATCTTTAGTTATTTTAAGAAATCGTTAATAAATTAATTTTTTGACATATTGTAATTGTACTATTATAATATGAAATTTATTTTTTGGGTGGATTTTATAATAATAATATATAAAATTTCATATTTTATTGTTATCCAAGGGATATCTAATTGTATAAAGGTATAGAAAAATAAAATACAGTCGTATCGAATAAAAGTTGTTTGTTGGGTTTGGTTTGTATAAGTTTCATAGCCTGCTACACTTATTATAATGTGATTTTTTGAAATTGTTTGTGAATTTTTATAGTTAATTTATTTAACATAATTCTGAGATGGTTTTTGGAAGTCTTTTAATAAGTTGAGAAGTTTGAAACTTTGCAAAACTGTGGTTGAAGTCTACTGACGATTTGGTAAGAAGCACCAATGAAATGCATATAGGCATTGCTTAACCACCCAACAAATAAATTTCATATTATTTTAAGAAATGTTGGGTAAAAGTTCCCTGATGATTTGCATTAGCCCCAGTTAAATGCCCATGGGAACTAGCTAAAACAATCAATTGATCACTTTGAACTTTTTAGTAAGATTTTGGGAAAAGAGAATCAGCACATAATCAAAATTAAAGAGGAATAATACCTTAAATTTTATATTTAAAATACGATAACACTGTCTCTGATGTTCTTCTAAGCAAACACAAAATTTTAATTCCAAATCGCTCAACAATATTGTTTTATAATGCCCAAGTTACAATATTATCCATAAGACTATACTTATTTCTATTTATCTTGTTGATGGTGCTCTGAATTCAACAATTGTTACAACTCTATTGATTTTTCCTCTCATCCTGATACTTTTAAAGGAAATATATTGAACTTTATGAATATTTATTTATCAAAATATATTAATTATCTAAATTTTAAAGCAGTCCTTGCTAGTAATTAATTAAGTTTAATTAATTCATCCTTTAACTCTTTCTTTAGTTTTATTGACACAAAACTTGATGCGATTTTCAATAAAAAAATTCTTTAAATATAAATAAGTCAAATTAAAATTATCTAAATGAATCTAATTTCAGAATATTGAAGTTTTAAAAGACAATAATTAAGAAATTAAATAAATAAATTGATGTTGACTTTCTCTTGTGCTTTGGGATATGTATATATTATGTTTTTCTGAAATAAATTAAAATTTAAATTTTGTAAAACTAAATAACATCGCACATGTAAAATTGTTTATTTTTATATAAAAATATTTTAAATATTTGAAAGCTGCTACTTTTAGTCCAGCTCGAGCTGAGTATTCTGTAAAGAATGTCTTTATTTTGCATCAAATTTTTTCTCTCCAGACATTGAAAACAAAAGTATAATAATTCCTAAATTTTGCAAATCATTTATTTTGAATTGAAGGGCGCTGCAAAACAAATTGACATATTTGATACAACAGCATTTCATAAAAATATGAGAATAAGCAAAATTATAAGAAAAAAAAGTGAATTTCATATACGATAAATTTAGCAGAAACTCGTCTTCTTCTAATGCATGATATACGGCCTGACTGGCTTGAATTATATGTAAGAGAAACAGATAATCCAGCTTTAAAGTTTCACTGTATTATTTATTATCGATAAACTATTAACAACGCGGTGGTGCATCACATGCATGCTCGCATGTACCATCATCAGCATCAGCGTCATAATCAGCGTCATTGCCACCAAAATAATCGTCTTCATGTGGGGGCAGCAGGCATGTGAAGAAAGTAATAAAAAATAAAAGCAGACGGTACGAGTATTTTCTCTTCAATTTATCAAACCGTCAGTTTGAGTTCAAGTACAAGATATAACGAAGTTCATAAACATTTTGCAGCATTTTTCACTTTAATTTTTATTCTCCTTCTTTTCTCTTTCAAAGGTCATCATGGTTTAATTGTTGATTTATTATGTTTTAAAAATTTGTCAACAAATCGTGGTTTATGAATTTTCTATAAAAAAATATAAAAATAATAAAGAAAAACTCCAACGTATATTAAAAAATCTGTGTCATGTTCATGGTTGTATTTTTATTTGTTGCTTTTTTGGTTAAAAATATTTTATTTTCAATCGATATTCAAGCTGCTTTTTTATATAAATTTCCTTAATCTTAATAATTGATCTTTTTGATATTTTTGGTTGTTTAAATTTGTTTATATTTCTTTTTCTGCTGCTGCAAAAGAAGCAAAATTATAAATGCATTTAAATATTGTTGTTGTTTAGTTAACAGATTGATTTATGGCCTTTTTTGCTGTGATTTATTGCCAACCTAATTATTGTGTCACTCTACTAATTTATTCATCAAGTGTGTCTATTTTGTGGCTAAAGTTGTTTTTCCTTTATATATTATTTTACTTCATTTTATTTTACTTTATTTATTTCGTGTGTTTGTTTTAGTTGTTAGACACTGTAAGGCAAAACGAAACTTCTTTTTAATACTCGAACTTGGGATGTTGCGCCTGGTTTGCTTCTCCATTTATAATACAGGCACTCACACAAATGCTGTTGTTGTTTACAACAAGCCAAAAGCCTACATTGTTTGAAAATGGCTTAAAAGAAGATATATAAAAAATCAGAGCTGCAGTAACTGCTTCAAATGATTTACCTCCCAAAAATTTTTATACAAATTTTCTGCTAAACAAAAAGAAATTTACAACTTTAAGTTTGATACAAAACATATTTTCGTGATATTATTTCAAGCTACGCTCCTGTTTCATTTTCTTTACTACGCGATCTATTTAACTTGATGTCAAATTATATCATCCATCACTAAAATTATGGCTTCAAGTGCATTTTTCAATTTTATTTAGTTGTTTTACAAGAAGAAAATGCCTTTTAACTTTTATTGCACACAAAAAGCCACCCACTAAGAGCCGAGTTAACATTAAAAATTAGTAAAAAAAAATAAAAAATAAATTTAATTTTGTAAAGCAAATAATCAAATCTATTTGATGTGAAAAACTGATGGATTTTTTCTCTAAAATGATGCAATTTCTATATGCTGCTCACTATGACACCACAATCAGTCTATTCGTTCATCAAAGTGAAAATTTCGTATTTAATAACTCACGTTTAGTTTTGAGTTTTCTTAACATTTCCCAAAATATTTGATATATGGAGAAATGTTGAAATAAAATATATGATTTGAGATTTGGAAAAAGTAGAACTTTCAATATCCAAAATTTGATATAAAAATAATTCTGAGCTTGGTTTTGAGAGTCGTTGGGATGGAAAAAATAACATTTGAAGTGAATGAAATATTTTTTGCTGCAAAATATTAAAAAACTGTGCCCTTAAATGTTCGCTTAAGAATAGCAGCACATACGAGGGCTGTTTGAAAGGTTCGTGTTTATTTATATATAAACATTTGTGAGGCAAATAAATGTTTTACTTTTTAGCATGATCTGCTTTCAAATCAGTACACTTTAGGTACGTTCATAATGGGAAAATAATTATCCAAGAAACCGTAACACTAAAGAAATATATTTTGATTTATAAACGTGTTTCTTAAGTAAAACTGTCTTATTCATTAAAGACACTCATTGTAGTGGCATCTAAAATTATAGGAAACCGATTAGATTAATTAAACACTTGTCTGAATCAATATAATTTAATTACAATTTAGTGGTTACACTTTTTTCGTCAAATATTTGTAACCTAATCTCTAGTGTAGTATTTTAAACTTTTTCTTTTTCCATTTTTATAATTAAAATAAAAGATATTTATTGAATTTGCAGTCATAAAAAACTACAGAAAAAAAGTATTTTATTTTCAAAATAATTTAAAAATTTCCTTAGTTGTGCCTCTGAAAGTCAGCACATAATATTTATTTGAAAAAAGAATAAAAATGCACATTAAAGAAATTAGAAGATAATAAAATATCGGCGTATAATATCGCCGATATCGATGTATCGAAACAACTGAAGTATCGCCGATATCGATGTATCGATCAAACTGAAGTATTGCTGAAAAAACGGTTTTATCTCTACTCCAAATCCCCTACAACCCAGCCGGTTCTTTAAATTTCTTAGAAATATTTCATCGCAGGGAGCTAAATCTTAAGAATAAGCTCGATGGAGCAACAGTTTGTAGTCAAATTTATGTCATTTTGATTACAAACAGGTGCCCTCCCGTATTGTCCTGAAGTTCAAGCGGTTGTCTGCGTTTAAGGACTGTCAAGCAAAATGTATTTGGCACAGTTTCCTCAAACAATTAATATCTTTCGTTTGATTTTAAGGATACTACGAAGAATATACAAAAAAGTCTCAGAGCTATTAAACAGGCCTCGCATTAACAACAACAGTATATATAAATAGTATGAAAAGTTGTGCTACATTTTACAAAATAATCTCAAGATTCTTTAATTAAGGATGTCAGAAATTCTCAGCAGTTCGATATCTATATTCCTAAACGTTTAAAAAACTTAATAGCAAAACAACATTTAAGAAAAGTCTAACAAAAATAAAACACAACTTGTCTACATAAAAAAACTTAAACCGACAACAACAAAACTAAAACAAATTGAAATCATGCAACAATTTCTTACAACAACCGCATAAAACTAAACTGACAAACTTAAATGTAAATTTTTTTTCATGCCAACTAAATACAACATATTAAATGGCTAAACTCCATTATGAGTACATGTGTTTGGAGTAGAAACTCCTAAGTTTGGTCTTCTTGCAGAGATTTGGCTGAAATATAAATAAAATGTAACTTCTGGTTGCGTTGTTGTTCGAGCATTTTAACTGCCTGATAAAAAAAATACGAAACTCACAACGTTAAAATCAAATGTTGATGATGCGAATGTTGATATTCTACTCATTGATGCGCCACCAGTATTACAAAAGAGAGAAAGAAAAAAAAGAAGAAGAGTTTGTGTTGCAGTTTTGTTTATTTGCACAAGCAAAACAAAAAATACGAGTATAAAACCGGCAGACAGACAGACGGACAGACAAACAACTTGGCAAAACTTATGTGCAGCTTGTTTTATGTTGTGACCTCCTACTAACTTACAGACATACTGTTTCAGATTCACACAGAGACATAAAAGACAAAACTGCCAGAGACAGACGGATAGACAGTCGTAGCAACTAAACACATACACACACACACACACATATACAATGTACAAACATTCATATTAAAATCAACATAAACATTATTTACATCGACATCATCATTCTAAAATCTGTTTAAAAGTCATCAGTCTGTGCAGAGAGAGAATTTAACGAGGATGTTGTTGGTTTTGTTGTTATTGTTGTCTGTTTGCAAAGTCGCCAAACATAAACACGTACAAATTTGGTTGCACGTTTTTGCACTATTTAGAAATTTATCTAACACCTGCAACATGATTTCAAACATTGTTGTTGTTAGAAAAAAAAAGCACACACACACAATAATAATGTTGTGCATGTAGTTAATATGCAAACTTTAAGTATTTTAAATGACAACAACAACAAGAACAAAAACTAAAACTTGAAGAAAAATATATGAGAATAAAAAAAAGAACAGCCAAAGATCATCAGCAACTCAAGCGATAGAATCAAGCAGCCGTAGAATCAGCAAAAAACAAACGTACTCTCGTATCATTCAAAACGACAGTTGCAGATAAAGATTTTCTTGTTTTTATCTGAAAACTAAAACCTCATTTAAATGTGCAACACTTTTAGACTGCCAGCAGTTATTTTTTTTATTTATTTTTTTTCTAAAAAATATTTAAGTCGTTTCAAAGGTGTCTAGTGTAGCTGGTGCAACATTTATAAAAACAATGATTTGTTAAATAACGTCAAGCAAAATATTTATGCAATTCATCTCATTTCCATTTAAAATGAATTCAAAATTTTTTTTCTGTCTTTTCTCATAAAACATCTGCATTTTTTTCTTAGTATTTCTAACCATCAGTTGGTGGCAGGGATTCTCTATATTTTTACGTGATACTTCTTAGAGTGTGCAAAGTGGAGACGAATAATTACGATCAGTTAATGGAGAGACCAATGCGGAACTTCCTTTTTTATTTGACTAGTATTTAGGGAATTATCCCTATATATAATATGTCTGGAGCCAGAACTATGGGAGATTCTTTAACAGAACGGATGATAATGACAGATTAGAAGATAGAGAATTTGGCGGAAGCTAAAAAAATATTTTCCTTTTCTGTAAAAATTTCAATATATTCTGCGGAATATTGTTCGTCGTTGAGGTATTGAAGGCCACAGTTCTTATTGTGATTATCGTGGAAAACAAAACATTTTTAAAAGTAACCCTGACAAATAAAATTTAATCGTGTTTTCCAGATTTGTAATATTGCAGTCTGTAAATTATGAGAATATAACAAAACCGTTTGAGAATCACTGAAAATTGGCATTATTATATTCAAAAGTGACACGAATGTAGGATATATTTCTGTAAAGTTTCTTGATTAACCCGATAACAATTAAATTAATAATTATTTCATAAAACTCTTTCCAATAAAGTTGTTAAAGACTAAAATTTAAAATTCTTCTCAGGCCTGTTTTATTTGCATAAAATTATAAAAAAAACTATTTCTAAAATTTACGTAAATGAAATTTCAACAGCTTAAATGAATTTTATTAATAAATTATTTTTCATTTCTATGTCTTCACTAACGTTTGATGTTTGAACCCGGTTTACAAACGAACATCAACATCATGGATTTCTTGCAAAAACGTTGGATAAGTTTGATTTCACTGAATAAGAATCGTTTGAATCTGTTGGTGTATTTTAAAAGTTTTGTGTCAAAATGAAACATTTTCTTGAATATTTTATTAAATGCAAATTGTTGCTAGAAAAGAGGAAATCTGTTGAATGATTGTGGCAGGAAAGTGATGGATTTCTAATATGAAAACATCTGTTCAGGTATATTTTATAAGCGAATACTTGCCACAACAGGTGAACAGGGATTGTTTTTGTTTTATTTTAATCACATTCAAGAAAGAACTGCTCTACAACATAAGCAGCCTTAAATACTGCAGGTTACTGATCCCTGAATTCATAGCGTTGAGTATTTGGTTGACTTTTAAACTCGTGGTCTGCTACTAAAAGAAGATCGCCCCTTTTTTTCTTGGACTAGCACTCGGGGAACGGCCTCTTTGTAAGAAGTGCAATAAGTCGGAAATGAGGGCACAAATTAAAAGGACAGAAGAGGACAGTCTAGAAGATAGAGAATTTTGTTTGAGCTATTTTTAGTTTTTACTTTGGTGTTCAGTGTTTTATTAAAGCCATTTGATTATTTAGTGCTGATGTATCATTCAGTACTGAGTAATCAGTTTGTGCATCTGTACTGATTCTACTTAAAAATAAAAGGCAGGATGAATGTGTTAACAAAAAGAATTTCATTTTACCGCCATAAAAAAACTTTTTCACTTTTCTTCCCATTTTTTCAAATAAAATATATATCTATATACTTAAAGAAATAAATGAATAAAATACTATATGTAATAATAATTAAAATTAGCATAATTTTAGCTGATATTTTAGAAAATTATGGGGTCGATGAAATCTCGTAAAGAAAAATTAGTTTGAGCGCTATTCCAAGTCTCTGAAAGGGACGGCTGATGGTAATAAAATTATTGAGTTCTTTTTCTTATATCTTTCAAATATTAAATCAAAATTTATTTAACCCATTTTCGGCCGCTGTTCGTACTTGCGAACAGTGAATTTACTCGTTTTTATCGCCATATTATAAAGCTTTATGAATTTATTTTTTAAAACTTAATGATTCTATTGTTTAATATGTAGTCTAGATTTTAGTTAACCGTAAAAAAAATTTATAAAATATGCCTTATATTTTGCCTGAAGGGGTAATTAGTGGGACGTGTTTTCAGAGGATTTTTTTATAATCCTACAAAAATTTTATTTGCTTAAAAATTTTAAATCTAAAGACAGGGTATAAGTGCAAGCACCTCAAATGACCAAATTAAAACTAAAAATATAAATAAATAACATCATTGCTATCATATAATAGCTGTTAAAGTAACTGTTCGCAAGCGCGAACATTGGCTGCTATTTGGAGAATATGCTTCTTTGATACAATATTATTGTTCTTTGTTTTTTTTCTAAATATGACAAGTGTTTTTCTTAACAAAACACACAAGCAAATGAAATTACGGTAAATACAAGATGCTTTACGTTTCAAATGCATCATTTTTATTGTTGAGTGAGTGATACATATGTATGTTTTGCTTTGAACTTTTTTGTACAAGTAGACTACATTTACAGCTTTTTTGTACAATCAGTTGCCTAATATTTGCTGTGGTGCAAAGATCTAAATTTTTTAAATATTACAAGTGAAGTGAATTATTGAAAAATGGCTTATCGACGTGTGCTCACTATGAATGAAATTGAAAGAATGTTAGAAAGTGATGAAGAACTTGAAAACCCAATTGAGTCTGTAACTGTGTTACCTCCAGATTTTGTTGATTATATCACAGATGAAGAAATTATTGATGAAGACCTTATTCCCATCAATGACATGGTAACTTGAATAATTATTACATTTCTTATTGTCGTATTAATGCTATAATTTTCAGGAACCTCCTACGTGCGAACTTGCAGGGACATTTGAAATAATGAAAGTAAATGATGAAGAGTTTGAAGATATGGAATTGCAAAAGCCGTCAACAGCTTCCTGTGGACCACCACCGCGGAAGCAAGGAAGGCCAAACTACAAATCATCAGACTCTTTTGGAAAACCAAAATGGACAAAACAATGTAACTCCAACAAGCAGTTCGATTTTCAACTCAAACCTGATGCAGAACCGTTGAAAGTCATTCAAAAAAAGCTGCATGATGAAATCAGTGGTCTCTCACCAGTTCAATTATTTGAAACATTTTTTGATGCTGAAATGTTTGATTTTATTATCGCACAATCAAATACGTATGCCCAACAAAAATGTGGAAATATTGTTTTTAATGAGGTGATATTAAGGCATTTTTTTGGTATATTGATTTTTTCAGGATTTAACACTTTACCATCCATTGATGACTACTGGTCAAAAGATCCTTGCCTTGGGAATTCAATTGTGAAGCAAACTATGTCAAGGAACAAATTTAAAGAAATTAAACGCTTCCTTCATTTTAATAACAATGATAACCTGGATAGAAATGATAAGCTTTCAAAGGTAAAGAGCTTTATTTCTTCTTTCTATTTGAATTTTAAAACCGGTATTAATTATTAGGTTCGTCCGTTGTTTGATATTGCTAACAAAAAATATATACAATTTGGTGTATGGAGTGAATTGCTATCGATCGATGAACAAATGGTCCCATACTTTGGTCGTCAGTCGTGCAAAATGTATATCCGGAACAAACCAATTCGTTTTGGTTACAAAATTTGGTGTTTGTGTTCTTCTGGCGGTTATTTGTATAATTGTATACCATATTCTGGTTCGAGTGACAACTATGATCGTCAAATTGGTTTGGGTGCAGACGTCGTTTTAAGACTGTTGGAATGTGTAGAAGATCCCGTTCTATATCAAATATATTTCGACAATTTTTTTACATCATATTATTTGATGTGCCTTTTAAGTGAAAAAAGGTTTTGTGCCACGGGAACCGTTCGCCCAAATCGCATTGCAAAAGCCCCACTACGCACAGGAAAGCAGCTGAAGCGGGGTGAAAGTGATTACCAATTTGATAGAACAAATTCGGTATTGGTTTGTCGTTGGGCAGACAATAAAGAGGTCACGGCTCTCACCAACTTCGAACAAATTGAGCCGATGCGCAGTGTTAAGCGATGGAAAAAAGATTTAAAGAAATATGAGAACGTGCCACAACCATTGCTTCTCAGCTCATACAACAATGGGATGGGGGGAGTAGACCTTCACGACAATGCGGTTTCCAATTACAGAATAAATATTAGGTCAAAGAAGTGGTATTGGCCTTTATTTATTTCTGTTCTTAGTTCATCGGTAACTAATGCATGGAAACTACATTGCTTTTTGGAAAAATCAGAAAAAAAGAACGTGTTATCTCAAAAAGTTTTTAGAGTGAGCGTCAGCAAAGCTTTGCTATTAAGTTCGCAGTCAGCTGCTGAGTCCGCTCAAGAAAGATCGGACAGAAGCATTACCTACCAATTGCCACGTATAGAAGGGGAACACATTCCAGTAGTTCAGCCACAAGGAAAAACTCGAAGGTGCCAACTTAAAGGGTGTGGCAAACCAATCAAGTGGATGTGCCAAAAATGCAATGTACATTTGCATCCACAAAGCTTTAAAAATTTCATTTAAAATAAATTTTAGTGTTACTATAATAAGCTAATAAATATACATATTTTGAAATACATCTAATTACATATTATTTTAATTTTTAACATATTTATGCAAATTTTTATATATATATATTTAAATTTTTACATATGGGAAATTTATGTCAAATTGAAGCCAGTGTTCGCACTTGCGAACACCTATTTCTAGGACTCATGGACCAGATAGCGCCAAACCGACAACGGATTTGGATTCACAAGACTTAAATTACTTTAAAAAGGGTCGATTTGTTTAAGAAGCTCCCGTTTGAATTTTCTTGGCTGAATATGGGTTAAATATTCGCTTCCCTGCTTATGATCTTAATTGCTCTACCTCAACTTAATTAAGGATTTGAATATAAAAATAAAGCACTAGTTTTGATTCGTCAATAGTCTGCCAACTGCCAATCACACAAATGCAAAACATCCTTTTTATAGCACCAGTCGGATGGTTGGGAATGGCGATTGGCCAAGTAAATTTAAAATGCATTTGCGTGTAATTGGCTTTGATGTAAGAGACACTGATGATGCTGTTACTTGTCAAAAAATCTACAATTAATGAATGCGGTTACTTAGGCAGACATCTTGTCAACACCAGCCATGATAACATGATCATATAATTCTCCCATTTCAAATTTGTATGACCATTTTACTTATCGAGTAAAGTTGATTAACAAATAAAAACGAAAAAGTCTTTATACATCTGCATGTTGTTTCTTCTTCCTTTTTTTTTTAATGAAATCTAAAAATTGCAGTTAAGCACAAACCATTGCAAAAATGTTTATAGACAACGTGTCATCATTTTTAGGCAAAAATAAAAAAGAGATGTTCAGCAGATGGAGAAGTCTTAAGTGGCTAATACAGCGTGTTTTTTCTTAAGACTGTCACAACTTTGAGTTGGCCTCACTGATTTATTTGAGCATCTATTCAACAGCTGATGGTTGATTTTTGTTTGGTTTTCTGTGATATATCATTATACATGGACTTACAGCAGAGCAGCGCCTGCAAATTGTTAAAATTTTTATTCAAAATAATATTTCTATTCGTCAAATTCATTCATTAAAAATTTTATTTTACAATGAAGCCCATTTCTGCTTCAAATATAAATTTGGAGTAAAGAGAATCCCCAAGCTTTTGTCTAAATACCATTACATTCCACAGAAAATTACTGTTTGGTGCGCTTCAAGGGCTGGTGGAGTTATTAGCTCACATGTTTTCAAAAACAATGATAGTCAGGATGTTACTGTCAATGGTGGACGGCATGGGAAAATGACTAAAAAATTTTTCGTATCTCAATTACGCGGCATTAATTTTGCTGAAAATGTATATGGTTCCTACAGGACGGAGCCACATGCCACACAGTGGGCGCTACAAGTGATTTAATCACACAAGCTTCTGATGAAGGAATAATTTCACGTAATGGCTCACTTAATGAGCCATCAAGATCGTGTTATATAACCCCATTGAATTATTATCCTGGGGGTTATGTTGTGTCAGTTGTGTACATCAATAAACCACAAACAATTCAACACCTGAAAATCAACATTCGAAAAGTAATCGGCGAAATATGATCGCAAAAGCTGCGAAAAGTTGTTGAAAATTGAAGATCACATTTAAAAATCATACATATAGAGAAATATTTTATAGAACTTTCTTAAAAACCCCCCGTTTCATTAATATTGAAAATATATTTCCTTATTTTATTATGGTTCGGAACTAGTGTTACTCCATAAAAACCACCCGTTATTATAATATTCAATTCTACAAAACATTAAATATATAAAAGTGCTTGTCTTCCGCGCGAAAAAGATGTTGGTTAGCGACAGGAGTATTTGACAGTATCGGTTATAAAAAGTATAATTTAGTTGATCATTGAATTTGTTAATATCTTTATTGTAGAAAGAATTTGTTTAATAAAATGCATTTTTTCGGTGCACAAACGAAAAACTTTACATCAATAGAAAGTGTTATAAATGAAACAAAAAATCATGAATTAACCCATAAACGTTCATTGTTCTACCCCGAATGAACAAACACATTTAGGACAAGCGGATACTTAGTCCTAAGCGAAATACAATGCATGTGTTATTTCTATTGAAGCAACAACAGCTGTCGGTGCTGTTGGCTGAAGAAGTGGACCCAAATATAATGTCCAGTTTTTGTGATCTGTTCTAGTACACGGTTCTGTTAAGTTGTCGATCGGCTTCAACGACGAAGGCATGACACTGATTGCTGAACAATACCGACAGTGATTAACGCCGTCATGTACGAAAAGAGCGGTATACAGTACCTCTAGGGAAAAAGCTCGCCACGAAGTAAAAAGTATAAAACGAAATTCTCTATTCTTCTTATCGGTCTTTATCTGTTCTCTTAACACTGCCCCCTCCTTTCTATCTCAATACTTTGCATATGTAGGGATCAAAGGTTTTCTTAGGTATCCATGATGCTGGACAAAAAGGATATAGTTCCACCTCACTTTGAAATATAGGTGGTGAGTTGATCATGAAAAAAATAAGATCTTATGGGAGTCAGCAGCAAGGCCAGCTGCTAATCTCAACGAATAATCTTTATTACTTGAGGCTGACTCGTGAGAGCTCTGATAGACTGCAGGATGATGCTCTGGCAAAAGATTGTAGATGTCGATCCTAAAGAGCCGGATAGGGACAAAAAAGAAGCATAATGCTCTCCTCCATCCCCTCCTCCTTCCCTCCATCATCCTTCTCCTCCTCCTGCTCGTCCTCCATGTCATTACAACGAATATAGTATTCGTTGTCAGGGAGCACCACGAATTTGGCATGGATTCGAAATATGCAGTATCCAGTGAGTATTTCCAAAGAGTGCGAAGTTGATTCCTTTAAAGTCCAAAAGATTCCCTGTTCTGCACGGGCTTGGGAAAAGCCACAGCGTCCTCGCTACCACATTCAGATTCTCTGTACGACCTACTTTGAGCCTATTTCAAGGAAAGCAGCTTCATCTAAATAAAAAAAGGATTATAGAAATCGATGACTAACCACGTCATTTTGAAATTTAAGAGTAGGAAATTTAGTTTTTGCAAATTTAAATCTTTGACAGACTGCCTCCATCTATAAACTAAACAAGTAAAAGTGCTATATTCGGCTGTGCCGAATCTTATATACCCTTCACTAACGTACGCCTGCTTACTAACTTATAAAATAGTTTCAGCTAGCAAAAAATACAAGTCCTCATAATGTGTAAAGCGGTTTTATTTAAGCAAAAGTACACATTTTTAACCATTTTGGTAACGTTCATGTTATCCAAAATATTGCAGTATCCAACTCTGGAATCGAATTTTTAAAATTTTTTTTAATTTTTAATACCAATTTTGTTTTGCCGAAATAAAAAATAGTTTTAACTTGGAAAAAGCGACGTTAATTGAATTTTGGTTATGTATTGTATAAAAAACTTTTTAATATCGGAACCCTGGATGGGAACTTTAAATTTAAAAATTTGTTTTCATCCACGCAATTCTTCATGTTATCATAAACGGCTTTATTTAAGAAAAACTTAACATTTTTATACATTTTAGTTATTATATGTGCCACAAAATACTGATATGCCCAAAAAATAATTCAATTCCCGATCCCTGGAGGTGAAAATTAAAACTTTTTAAAATTATTTTTTACCAATGCAAGTCTTCATGATGTATAAAGTGGTTTTATTTAAGAAAAACTACAAATTTGTAACAATTTCTTTCACTTTCATGTACTACAATATATATCAGCAGGGCAACCAAAAATATCCTTTAAAAAAGGGTTTTAAGCGCATAAAAAATGCTGTAAGAACAGGAAAAATGCTCTTAAAATGAACAAAATATGCTGTAAAAAGTTTTGTTTTTCTTAAAAATATAAGATTTTATTTAAAAAATAATGAAACAATAAAATAAAAAATAAACATGTTAGGGAATTCATTAAATAACTTGTCACTTTAGGAACATATTACATGTCTAAGACAACATAAGCTAAATACATATGTACATACTAATTTATGTAACATGAAATACGAATTAAAAACTACTTTTTAAGCAAATTTGTACAAGTATAAGTCTGTGAAATATATTAGCTTAATTCATATTGGAATTGCAATAAATTACGACGTGTTGGCTTAAATTCTCAAAAAGAAAGTTCTGTCTGTTGCTTCTAAAAATACTTTTATAAAAAGAAAAACTTCTTTCTACATCCCCTGAATTCATTGGAGCATATTTAAAAGACAAAACTTCGCGCACATCATATTCTGAAGTTGGGCTTGCTTTAGAACCATTCAGCTGACTGCAAATATTTTTTATTGTTTCAAGGCCTTTGTTTTTATCCATAACTCGTTTTAACTTATTTTAAACAATATGCTTAGAATCGTAGTCAGGCACATTGTCGATCTTTTTAACGGTGTCGTTCAGTATTTTTAGTTGCTCAGTTAGGGAAATGCCAGCAGTTTGAAATTTTTTGATATTGTTGGCAATAAGTCCATAATTCGATGGAATAAAAACTAAATCTGTTTTTGTTTTAGATTTACGTAAAGCTTCTTTGGCAATTTTAATCGATGGAGCATTATCTGTTAAACTATCTTAAACTTTCAAAACTTTTTCGTTATTGGTAGCTTAATAATTTACAGCCTCAATCCATGTACTCCAACGGGTTGTTATTGGTTCAGGTGGGAGAGAAAGTTCCGGCGGCTGCTTACCGGATTTTCGAAGAACTTTTCTTTTAACGATTAAAAAATTGTTGGTGTTTAAAACTTAAATATTAAACAACCAAGAAGTTAAGGCCCAACGTGTTTATATACATAAATAGAATAAGATAAACATTACACTAGTCTGTAAAATTCAATTCGCTTTGGTTATGTCAGTGGCGAATTCAGTTCGCCGTAGTCGATTAGATGAACTCCACATGGTTGTAGATTGTTCAAATACACATTAAAAATAGTTGGAATGTAGTCATAACAAAAATTTTGCAAGAAATTCTATTTTAAAAGCAAAATGTGCTCTTAAAGTTGCTTTTAAAAGTAAAATATGCTCTTAAAAGTACAATATGTCAACATATGCCCTTAAGGGCAAAATATGCCAAAATATGCTCTAAAAAATCGATGCCAAAATTCCTAAAAATATCTAAATCGGATAAATAACTACTTCATATGTTTGTAAGACATGCAGAAAAAAATATGATATATTATAAATTTGGTTGCCCTGTATATCAGTTTTCGAACCCTGAAATCGAAATTTGTTTTTTTTTAATTTTTGATACCAATTCTGTATTGCCAGGACAAAAAATAGTTTTAACCAGGAAAAATCGACGTTAGTTGATTTTTAGTTATTTTAATGTACAAAAAATATTAAAACTTCCTAACCCTGGATGGAAACTTTAAATTTTTAAATTTTTTTTCATCGATGCAAATCTTCATTACACTAAAAATTGTTTTATTTAAAAAAAACTTAAAATTTTTAAACATTTTAAACACGAAATACCGAATGTGTAAAAAATTTTAAATATCCGATCCCTGGAATCGAAAATTTAATTTTTTGTAAATTATTTGTTACCAATGGAAGTCTTCATGATGTTAAAGCGGTTTTATTTAAGAAACACTACAAATTTGTTACTTCTTTGTTACCTTAATGTACCACAAAATATTACAGTACCGAACCCTGGAATCACAATTTAAATTTTTTTAAATTTTTGATACCGATTTTGATTTACCCAAATAAAAAGTAATTTTAACCAGGAAAAACGACGTCAGTTGATTTTTGGTTAGTTTATTATATTAAAAAATTTAAATTTCCTAACCCTGGAGGGCAACTTTAAATTTATATTTATTTTTTTTCATCAATGCAAATCTTCATTACACCAAAAACGGTTTTATTTAAGAAAAACTTAAAATTCCACAAAATACCGAATGTACCAAAAAAAAAATTTTAATATCCCTTCCCTGGAATTTTTTTTTTTTAGTTTTAAATGGACAATTGAAGAGTCCGAAAGCATGAAATAGGTTTAATTTTCAAATAAGCAAAAAATTAATCGGTTTTTGGTGTTAATTTTGCGTCGAGAAATGGGTGTAAGCTTCCCAGCTCTGGAACCGTCCTTCCGATTTTTCTGAATTTCAGTACCACTCTAACTCAGCTCACTTCCAATCGATCACTTCCAATCGATGAAGTCTCTAGCTCTTCTGGGGGCTTGGGAAAACCGATTTCACGTACAGACAGATGGACAGACGGACATCGCTCAATCGTCATCGCTATTCATAAGGATCCAGAATATATGGGGTCGCATATTGATATCGAAGAAACTACGTACGGAATGACAAACCTAAATATACCCTTTCACATTTTTGTGAAGGGTATAAAAAAACTAACTAAATAACAATCGAAAGCTTTGCCCCACAATAATCTGTAGAAAGCTGCCCTGAAAAATGTTTATAAATATATAAAAACAAATACAGAAAGACACACAATACGAACACTATTTTATAGACACAATTTGGGAAGCATAACCAACAATAAAAAATTTTTGTCCCTGGAACAGATAGAACTCTTCCATTGCTGGTTATAAAGTTATTGAAGCTCCACTGTTGTTGTTTGTTTATTAAGAAAATCTATTAACATATTAAATTTCTAATATATATTTATAAAAATCCACATGCTGTGGACCAGCTCGCATGTCAAGTAATACCAAAACCAGCAAAAACATTTAAACGGGGGACACCAATCTGAGGTATTCCCATAATGTGTTGCTAGACTATGCTAATGATCGGCTGAGGCAAGCGAGTGCACAAGTTAAGTGTGTATTTAATGTATCTGGTATTTATTGTTATAGAGTCAAATGACGTTTTGGTTATCAGTGGGCGCTGCTACTAGTGGCTGTTGTTGGCACTGCCACTTTTGGCCAAAGCTTCTGCATCAATTGTCGCTAAACATCTATTTGAAAAGCCATACAATTTTGCATGTAACACGACAACAACGTTGGCTTTTTTACCTTCCTTTGCTTGTTTTATTATTTTTTACTTTTAATTTTTCAATAAATATTTTAATGCTGATGGTTTACAGTGACATAAAAGAAAACGAAAGTGACAATAAAAAATTAATTACAGATACAAAATTGAATTGCATGTGGAGTTAGAAATATGCGAGAAATAAAAGTGAAAAATGGCTGCAGTTTCTACAGCAGTCCTTTGAGCACATCGGCGTAATTTATAGCGTGTGAAATATTCGTCCCTTGAGTGTTAGTCTCACTAAACAAAAATGCGAATGCCACATAAGATATATGACATAGACTTTTCTTTTTATCTTGTAAATCTCAAATTCTTTGTTCGTATATAAAATCAATGCAGTAAATTATTGATTTTCCCCGTGATGTAGAGTTCTACTATAGTTATTTTCACGCAGTAATAAAATTTCATCAGAAATAAAAAATTTCCAAATTTCCATTGAAATTATTAAATTCCTTATTACACCCCACTGTGCAGCTTCTCCCTCTAAAATTGCGAATTAGGTAGACAAAAATTGTGAATATGATTTTGTCTTTTCCTTATAAATAATTATGTTTGATGTTGATACTGTTGCTGCTGTTTTTGTTGTTGTTGTTTGTTGTTGTTGAGACTTTTAGTGTTTTTATTAAAAAGCAATTTGTTTTTATTTACACAAAAACTATAATTAAGTTGTTAGACATTAACATTGTCATACAGCTGAAATTTTGGATATGATTAATTAATGCTATTGTAAAGACACCTGCTCCGTGGAGTATGTGTATGTATGTGTGATGCAAACATTTAAGATAATAAAACTTTTACAACCAGACAATATGAACATGACGTGTTTTGATAGTTGACTATTAAAGAATTATGCAAAAATATTTAAAGTGAAGAGATTTTTGCAGCCGATATTTTAAAACAATTCGTTTTTATTCATTAAAGTTGTAACTCTGGATGTGATGGAATAGTTTCTGGACACGATTTTTAATGTTTTAAAGTCTGATGTTTCTAAATATATCCATGGATATATGGAACATGGAACATTTTTTAGAATATTTTATTAATTATAAAAACGTTGTTCACTATGAAGACAGCCGAAAGCCCTTTCCCCTGTTAAAAATTGTAGTATTTGAAATACAATTAAAACAAACTAAAAATAATAATGACAATAATAATAGCGTTTTTATTAAAATATTTAATAAAACTGTAGACAAAATATATAAATATATTAAAATTTTCTTAAAACCTTTGCAGTGTGCAAATATTTATATATATATATATATATATATATATATATATATATAGTTATATATATGTATATATATATATATATATATATATATATATATATATATATTTATATTTATATATATATTATTTTATTTAATTAAAATTATATTCCGATGATGAATACTTGAAAAATGTTTCCCAAGAAAATACCCACAAATTTTTCAACAACTTTCAGCGAAGGCAAATTAACTTGTCAAACATTTTGTTGAATGGGTTCTATTTATTTTTGTAATCTGGTGTAATTTATTAATAATTTATTAATGCTGCACGATTTGTTGGCACAAAGCAAACAAAAGACTAAAGCAAACTTGTATATGCAACAGCAGGCCACGGACCAGAATATGTGGCATTTTCTGTAATTGCAACCGTAATACGCGCCTTCAGATCTGATATATTATTTAAAATACCTCTTACAAATAGATCAAACTTGAAAAGGCTAAAAATAAACAACAACAATTGTATTGTATTTTGTATATGGAGAACACTATTTTGTCAGTTATTTAGACATTTTGTTGTTGTACATTTTTTGTTTTGTTTTGTTTCCATTTAATCGTGATTGTGTATCAAAATTGCTGTTGAAAATTAAAAAAAATTGCCGCTTGTAATCATATTGAACTGATTTTTCCTTCAACATTTTTCCTAAGTGTTTAATTTAGTTTAGTTTTAGTTTATTTTTTTGGTATTTCATGTTCATTGTTGTTGTGGTTCAGGTGATGTGTGCGTAGTTGTGATGCAAGTTTTATTGACGGTCTCTTAGATATGATTTAATAACAACGTTGTTGTTTGCGTATGTGTTGTTCGCTGTAGGAACACAAAGTCTTTTTGGATCGATTTACAATTTAAATGAAATAATCTACTATAATTGAATATATGGTATGTAGTAAAGCAAAGATTTGGAGGCATGTTGTTGCAGAGCCGGATTTTGTGGGATGTTGAAAAGTTGAGGGCGGGTGTGCAATTTCATAATTTCGTAAATAATCTGCGGAGCAAATATCGGGTATTTATAACTATTTTTTTATAAGAATGTATCAGTGAATAAATTAAGTTTATATAAACCGATTTTAAAAGAAAATTATTAAATCACTTTTGGAATATAATTTTAAAAATTTTTTTCTACTTCCTTCCAAAAAAAATTTTGAAAGAAAACAAAAATGCTTCTTTGCAGTATTTATTTTTGTGGGCACCCTGATAGCCAATATATCTTTAATATATGTTATTTTTTTTAATTATTGAATAGCATTAACCTTGAAGTATTTACAAGATATTGAAGGTATTTGCACTTGGTATTGATAGAGAATCATAATACGATCGATCCTCTGTCATATTCTCTTGGGTTTTGTCCTGCTAAATAATTATGGTGACGCAACTTATCAACATCGCCCAACTAATAATAAGAAGAACTTTTATGAAAATGTTTTTTCAAATTCGTAAGAAAAGGAAAATAGGAATCGAAGCCATTCCGAATGTAATCTGTGACATCGCTGAGTGTCCTTATTAATTAATTTAAAGATAAATTCAAAGAATGCCTTTCATTAAAACTAGTTTCTGATGCAAAAGAAAAATATTTTTGAGTTGCCTGCCGTCGAGGATTTGATTACCTCCCGTTGAATTATGCTTTTTCCACGTCTTTGAAAATATTCAATTCACATTGATTGAAATAAATTTTTTTTTTCAATCAATTTACTGTATCAAACATTTCAATGAATCTGTTTGCCTTTTTCTGGCCATATTCGGAGGCATTTACAAGTACCCGCAAAGTGAGTCCATTCATTCAATGCCTTAATTCGTTACGGTTTGTGTTAACAAAATATGGATTTATAATAATTTTGTTAATTTTGTTTAGTTAAGCTTTTTCTATTTTGATTTTGTTAACCCGTGTCCTCAAGGGACATGTTTAATTTATAACGCGGCTCTTTTGTGAGTAAGTAGTTGGATATTTTCTTAGAAGTCTTTATCCAGTTCGTGTATTTGGTCACAATGTTTGCACAAAGAACTTCACAACACGTTGCTGTTGAGTTGAAGCCTTTGGGGAAGTTTTATTGATATTTTTTGTTTGATTTTTTTTCATTTTCATTAAAATAAAATTAATAATAGCTTGTGAATTGTTACGCCTTTTAATGAATTTAATGAATTAATATTTTAAATTAGCCATATTTAGAGTGTGTGTGCTTGTTGTTCATGGATGGGAAAAAACATGTTGCTAATTGCGATTGCAACAGTTGGTTCAATTAAATTATAATTTGAAAACGGAATAAATTTGCCATAAAAGCATTAATCAATTTTATATATCGCATTTAAAACACCATTAACATTTCAAAGAAACAATAATTTAAAAAAAATAAGAACAATTGGCAAAAAATATAAAATTGAAAAGAAGTCAATATGATTCCAATGCTACTTCTGTATCAATTATGATACGGATGTAGTGCAATTCTAGATCTTTTCTAATGCTTTTTATATCAGCCTTTCATTTCAAGACGTTTTCTTCTCTAGTTTCTTTTTCAGTGAATTCATGTTGGTTAATTCTGATTTTTATATATGAAGGCTGGAAGACACAGTAAACATTTCTCTGTCAGTTTTATATATATTAAATCCAAAATCTTACTAAAAAATTCAAAGTGAGCAATTGAGGGGTTTTGGCTAGTTCCCATGCCCATTTCACTGGGGCTAAATCAGATCATCAGGGAACCTTTAACCAACATTTCTTAGAATAACTAAAGAAATTAATTTCAAACTTCCACTTTAATAACTGGGAAGTCTAAAAAAACTATCACAGTTATGACAAGAACTCACTTTTCACTTTTCCTATATTATTTTCTTACGTTTTTGATCTACAATTGGTTGGCTTTTTTCCGACTCAAATTGTAGTTGTAAGAGAAACAAAGAACAACAACAACTAACAATTGTTTTAATGTAAAAACAATTTATATAAAGTATTGACAACATGCCTGGTGTTGCATAAAATTGTTGCTTAATCAATTATTAAGACGCGGTTCTTAAAACTCGAACGCTGGTCAGAAGATCGGTAGAGTCGTTTAAAAATATTTCAAAACGGCCAATTTAAAATTATCCTTTTATTAATATTTTTGAGATTTCTGGAAATCTTTCAGTTGGGATCGGTTTAAATTT
The DNA here is from genome assembly GCA_963675445.1 of Linnaemya vulpina. Taxonomy (NCBI): domain Eukaryota; kingdom Metazoa; phylum Arthropoda; class Insecta; order Diptera; family Tachinidae; genus Linnaemya; species Linnaemya vulpina. The sequence continues at coordinate 93,141,936 of OY776277.1, forward strand.
GGAAGACATTTTAGGGCGCTACTAGTGTGGCTCTATTCGATAAAGCCGTTCAATTGTAAATGGGTCATCTACTTTCACTCATTCACACAAACACACACACACAGACGCACATACACAGATTATACAAAACGTAGAGATTTGATAGGAACTCTTTCAATAATTTCCCGTATTTTTTATTTTTCTAGCCGGTAGTTTAAATCTGTTACAGATCATCTGCTATAATCGAAAGGCCTACAGCCACGGGACTTAACTTCATGTCCATAATTTTCTTAAATATATATATATATATATATATATATATATATACATATATATATATATATATATATATATATATATATATATATATAAATAATATAATTAAATTAACATGTGCAATTATTAACATCGCAATTTTATTTGTTCTCCTAACACGGACCATATAATTATCTCGTGCTTAGAGCACTTAAACCACGATAATGGACGGCATTAAAAACAAATTATCTAAATATATCAACTCCTGAATGCGTGATAAAATTAGCACTTATAAACTTCAAACATTAATAAAATATTTTCAAATCAAGATTACAATTCAAAGACTTGTTCTCGTTAAATTTCACATCAAATCCATTCCACAAGTACATGCGAAAAGTATTTGGTTACCACAAGACTATTCGCATGTGGATGTGTGAAGCATTTACGAAGTGAACACACTTGTCTGTCTCCTTATCAGTGTTTGGCTTTAACAGAGTGTGTCAAAGAAGAAATTTCGTAATAATTAGTTAAATTCATTAGCGTTATTATATGCGGAATATACACAAGATGCAGATAAGATTTGTGGTGTGGCATGATTAACGATTTATTACGGTTTGTGCGTGTGCAGCGCAAATGAATGAGTCTATTAGTCGCAATATTGTCAATTGTGTAAATGTCTTTGTACAACAACTATTACGAATTGCGTTTAATCATTGATCGCTATCGGAAATTCTGCTGAAAAGTTACTGGTATTTTCTGTTTGTTTTTCCTCTACGATCCGTAAAGTTTTTTCTTTAATAATTTATTAATTTAAAGTTGCTCCGATTCTACGAATTTAATGCTGAAACTAGTTTATATCAAATCGTTATTATGCAAATTAGTGTGAGTTTTTTTTTCTTCTTTTCGTTAAATGTCAGATTCTTTTTCTTTATGATTTTTACTAAATTCAAACTACTTTAAATAAAATTTTAGCCAAGTTTCCGCAACAAATTAAAGCCCAATTTTTTATTTTTTTATTTGTGAAACCATAAATTCCGACTGAAGTACATAAAAAGTATTTGTATTGGTGCAAGATAGGCTTTTGCTATTCATAAATATATCTTGACTGGAAAACTAACGAGGGTGGAAAGCGAAAAGAGAAAAAGTTCTTTACAAAACGAAATCTAAGGAAAAGATATTGTTGTATGAATGTCGCATATATTATTACATGCAGATTTAAATATGTGTATGTGTATATAGAGGATGTTTTTTACGGAGGTATGAAGCTTGTTGACGGCTTATTTTAAGCGGACGGTGATTCACTAGCCTTCAAGTGATTTATGTTCAGTTCGGTTTGGCATTTATTCGAAATTTAAAGAACGGATTGATTGACTTTGACTTTGTTTGCAGTGACCTTGAGGGTTAATTAGTTTAGGTTAACAAACACTTAAAATACTTTTTTAAGGTTTCTTGAAACCAACCCAAGAATCAGTTGAAATTTGCAGGACATCTAAGTTTAGTGAGATTCCTTTGAAACGCGACCAGATTATTTGAATACGGTCAAGGCTGCTGTTGGCTGAAGTAGTAGGCAAAAGAATATGATACCTTAAATCCGGAGTTCGACTTTGAAATTCAGTCTTGAATATGATGGCAAATATTTCTGTTGCGCAATTGTGCAGGATTTTGCTAATTGTTGCCGAGTTGTCTCAATGAAGAAGGCATAGCACTGGTCGCTGTACAATACTGATAGTGACTAACAGAATACAGCACCCTATTTCGATGTAAAAGAAAAGTGAACGAAATTTTCTAGCTTCTGGCCTGACGTGATTTGTCCTTTTAACACCATCCACTTTTTTTTAGCTGCAGCAAAATGTTCTGAGTGCATTGCAAGATAAAATTTTTGAAAATTTTGGAAAATATCATGGTTCTTTTCGATATAGGAGTATGCATCGCACACTACGCCCACTTTGCGTTAAGCATAACAATCCTTCAGAGCAATTAATTCGATTGAATATATTTTTTATCATCTTTTTTCTATATGATAATAATCGACAGTGACGCGGTTTATTAAGCACACAGGAAGTCATTGCTGCAATAAAGCGTAGTAAAAAGGAGAACCTAAATCATTCTTTCCACCATCGTGCAAAGCGTACCTTCGGTGAATCGGCCCAAACATAAAATTTTATTAAGCGATTAAGTGCACTTTTGCTTGAATGGCGGCATCAATAAACAAAACTGCACGGCGTATTTGAATTGATGATAATCTTCCAGAGTATGATGAGACACCGTTACATACAGAAAAACTTATTGTTGGATGTGCTTTAAGGGCTGGTGGAACCATGGATCTGTAATTTTTTAAAAATGATGCTGATCTGAACGTTACAGTCAATGGTGACTGTTAAAAATCCCTGATTACTGACTTTTTCGTTTATCAATTGAACAGCCAGGATAAGCTGGAGCTGTAGTTTTAACAAGATAGAGCAACATATCATATTTATGTATATTTTTATATCCAATGATTTTATATAAAAAATATCTCCAATTCTAGAAAATTGTTATTAATATAAAATGTTGAAAAATGAATAGAAGTCAATATTGCCGTTTAGGTAAATAGACGTTCAAATAAAAATTGATTTCCCACATTTCGTTAAATTTTGGTCATTCGTGTCCACATTCGGGAGAATCGTGGACGTTTGGACAATTGAGAGTCTCCGAGTGTATCCACAAGAAGTGCGTGACTGGCGGCGTCATCAGGAAGCACTTCTTTGAAAGTTCGCTCTCACAAGCGGTTACCGTGCATAGCGCTAGCTGTTGCGAGATAAGAAGAGCAAGAAATTGAGGACATACATCTGGAAAATATGCACTTAATGGGCTAAAAAGGTCATCGGGTCATACTTCTTTGAAAATGGGATCAATCGAGCATGTCCCGTGAATGATAACGAACTTTGTGTAGCCAGCAATTAACGATATAGAATTGGAGATACGTTATACCATCAAAATCGTGTCGTATGGCAATAAAAAGTGGTTCAAATATGTGAGAGATTTACAAGCAGTGTTATGTCACGTCATGGCGATGTTAATTGATCGCCACGATCATGTTATATCACACCGTTAAAGTCGTACTTTTGAAATATTTAAGAGAACGAGTGTACTTTTATGGGCCACGGATAACTCAAGAGCTTGAGAATGAGATAATAGGGCACATTAATGACATATGAACTTTAATTATGTCTCAGGTTCATTGCAAATGGGGACCAGAAATAGATATGCCACAGAAGCCTGCGTTATGATTGTACCACCCTTTGCTTGAGTTTATTATTCTACATGGAGAAATAAAATACATTATTGAAGATTTGAATCAACAACAATCAAATAGGCATTGCAAGCAAAATAATATGATATATTAATGTGAAAAATAAATCAAGCCGAAAATTAGGGCATTCAATATCGATCAGGACTTCTATTGAATTTTCGACTTATATCGTATGTGGTACATTGGGGATATATAAGAGTAAAATCAATTATTCAAGAACAATTCAATTATTTAAGAACAATTCAAGAGCAAAAGGATGAGGTTATTTGGCACATTAACAAGATTGTACTTCAAATACGTCTCAGGGTCATTGAATATATTGACAAGGAGATCGTTCTATTATAATAACAAATAGATCTATAGTTCTGTGAAAACTTTTTATTTAATTTACAATCAACACCGTGTGTTATGGTGGGAACCTCCTTTTTAAAAAATATAGGTCCTTTTTGAAAAATTATATATCATATATATAAATTATATATGATCTACTTTTAGGAAATTTCAGTGAAATATATTGTATCACTATTTTGTATCAACCTATATTTTGTATTGCCTATATTTCTACAATTATAACTTTGCCCAAGTTTTTTTATGATTTAACAATTCATATTTTCTATTAAGAAATACCACATAAGAAAATCATAAATATTACAATAGAATAGAATGTTCTATTGTCCCTCGTTACCCTTATAAGTCAGTCTCTTTTTTTTTGTCGCTTGGGCGGCATTTTCATTTTCACATTAAACCCTGCAGCTGTCACGTTATATGAGTTAACAATCATCTTACAAATGAATGAAGAAAAAAAAAAAAATTGAAATAAAAATATAACAAAAATTAAAGAATAACGATTTTTCATTTATATGTACGAGTTTTTGATTGTCTGGAAGTAGTTACGATATATATTTCCTAACATCTTGTCAAAATCATATTGTATTTGCCATAATGCACCAAATTTAATAAACACTAGCATACAAACATTTTTTTCCATGCATTTATGCGCGGCTACAGACAAAAATGAAAATATGCCAAAAATAAAGTGCACTTAAGTGCCTCACAAAACTACCACTAAACTTTGTGTCAATACCCAAACTTTTGCTAAACTCCAACTGTTAAGCGCTACTTGTCAAGGAGGATATTATGGGTTTGCAAATCAATTGGTAACAAGTGGATGATATCGGAAACTATTGATAAAGCTAAAGGTTTTTAATAAATTATACCTTTTTAATATAAAATTTACCTTTTCACTTAAACAACTTATTTGTTATTTATTAAAAAATAAACGGTTGTTCCGATGTGAGTGAAGTCTAACATGTTCTTCCTTTCAACTTCGAAGGAGGAAGAAAACAATTATTTTTAGCTAGTCTTTTAATAAAAATTCAAGCCTATCTGATTTAAAAATTATTACTCTAACAATGAGAAAATCAAAAGTGAATACAATTTATAATTAAATTAAATTTTTAATATAAAATAAATAAAATAATTTCAATTATTTTAATATATTTTATTATGATACAGGAATTTATAAAAAATAAATTCTGTTTAAATAGTATTGGTTAGTATATTCAATTTAACGAACTAAAAAGTTGTGAATAAATCAGTACAGTTGATGAAAAAGTGGCGGCTCTCGGCAGCATTGCTATTCTGATCTGCTGTGAAAGTTAAGAGTTCGATTAAAGTTGAAATATTTTTTATGTGTTTCTGAATTTGATGTTGCGTTCAATATAAAATTTAGTTTTATAATCAATTCAAATTTTATAATCAATTTACCACACACGATACCGTTCGAAAATTCAATACTATTTATGTCGAAGTTTTGATCGATTTCGAATGCTGTAATTTTTGGCCTGGTTTATTTTTCAACCTTATATCATTTTGTTTGCAGAGCTCATTTAACTGTTGTTGGTTCAAATCTTCAATTATTAATTTTTTCCCAATTTACAAAATCACACTCAAGTAAAGAGTGGTTCAACCACAATACAGGCGGTTAAATGTAAATAAAACAAAAAGAATTATGTGAATATTTCTTATCATAATCGAGGGATCTCTGACAACTAAGTGGGAAATAAAATAACAGCCAAGTGCTGCATCGGCTTCTGTGGCATATCTCTATCCGCTGATCCCTATTTGCAATAAACCTGCGACATAATTGAAGTTAAATGTCATAAATGTTCCAGACTATCTTCCTCTGAAGCTCTTGAGTTATCCTTGGCCTATTAAAGTATACTCATTGTATTAAATATTCAAAAAGTAAGACTTTCAACGGTTTCAATAGTGACGGCCAATCAACATCGATATGGCTTGAGATTATATGGCCAGTGAATTTCTCGCACAAAGAACCACTTTTTCGTGTCCATTTGATACCCTTCAAGTGTCTATATCGTCAATTTCTGACAACAGAATGCCTGTTATCAGTCACTGTAACTGGTTGGTCGCCATAATTTTCAAAGAAGTACGACACGATGACACTTTAAGCTTATGAAGATAAAAAAAACAGTCACTCAAAGGAGCCACTATATCGTTGACTGTGTGGCAAGTGATAGTATCCCGTTAGAACGACATATTGTCAAGAAGTCTGTAATTATCTGGCGATAGAGAGCACCTTTCACGGTAACTGCTTCGCGATGACGCACGAAAGCACTTTTGTGCTTTTTAACAATCACTCAAGGACTCTTACTTGTCCAAATGTCCACGATTCTCCCGATTGTGGACACATTTGGTCGAATGACCAAAATACCACAAAGTGTGCGAAATGTATTTCAAATTTTCGTAAAGGACTTGAACAATTAATTCCTGATTTCTGTTTATTTTTGAAAATTTTATTTTAAATTAACAATCATATCTTAAATATCAGGTCATTTTTAATAAAAATTATTTAAAAAAAATATATTTAAATGTGACATGTTCCGCCTTTTTGTTAAAACCGCAGCTGTAGCTTTTCATGGTTGTTCAATTAATAAAAAAAAAGTGAAAAAGCCATCAGGGCTCTTCACCGGTCACCACTGACTTTGACGTTCTGACCAGGACCGCTTTTAAAGAAGTACAAGCCGACGATGTGAATGTCTATTTTCGTAAATGACTTCAACAATTATTGATCTCTGTTATGAATTTATATTTGTTTTAAGCTTCTCACTTATTAAAGTGGAAGTTTGAAATAAATATCCTTAGTTTTTCTGAGAAATATTGGGTAAAGGTGCCCTGGTGATGTGCATTAGCCACAGTGAAATGCGCATGGGAACTAGCTTAAACCCCACAATTGAGCATTTTGAATGCCTTAGTAAGATTCTGAGAAAAAAGAATCAGTACATAATTAAAATTAAAGAAGTTTAAACATTTTTATTGATTTCTATTTTATTATTTTATATTAACAGTAACTTTTTAACTTGAGGTTTTCTTTACATGAAAAGTTTTTCGTATAAAAATATATTTAAAAATTGTGTATTAAAAATATTAACACAGTCCTCAATCATGTACCCATCAAGCATCTCCATGATTGAATTTGTCAAAAACTACAACAAAGAAAAGTCAAATCAAGTTGGGCAAAAACTTTTACGTTTAATACATATTGTTCGTCAAAGTTGGACCACATTTTTATATATATTTTTTTAAGAAATGAATTAGTTTATAACTCATGATTAACCTTTTTAACATATTCGTCAAAAATTCACTTCAATAAATTTTAAGAGACCTTTCATAATTGAAATATATCGTCAGTATAGGGTACTTCCTCGATCTGTGCTAATTCACGATCACCAATCTTCTAAGCATCGCTTGTTTTTGACGAAAATTTGTTGCCAATGTGCCACAACACACGTTGAACCTTCGACATGCAAAGAGAAGACAAAAAAAGGACAAAAAAAAGAACGAACTACAGCATATTGTGTGTTGTTATACATTTTTATTTTATTTTATATTTTATTTTCTTTGGTAAATCACGATTTTTTGTTCGCTTTATTTTTACTTTGCAATGAATAAGAAAAAAAATATATTAAATCAGTACAAATAAAAAGAACTGCTCGGGCATCATTATGGCTTTTAAATTGTAGTATCTCTTGTAAATCACTTCTTATTTAAAGTTTTGAATGGCGTTTTTATTTTTCTTTTTGCCAGCAACATACAAAATATTAATATGTGGCAATTACAAGCATAATTTAAACAAGAATACATGACGATTGTGCAAATAAATAGTAGACAGAGAAGTAAAACAGCAACAAAATAAATTGATTGTATTGTAAAGTTTTATTTGTTTGTTTGTTTGTGTGTTAATTTATTAACAAACTTTTTCCTTTAACGATCACAACGTTAAATAATATTTTTCCTTTGTATTGTGCTGTTAATTACATGCAAATTTTTTTGTTAATTTTAAAATAAATTACTTTTTCCACTTTTTTAGTTTAATGATTCAAGCACCTCATTAAAATTATATTAACTTTAATTATGTTTATGTCTTTTTCATATTTTTTTAACAGAAGTCACACCTCGTTGTGTTTTCAAAAGTTCCGGGATATTAGCAATACTGGCGTGTATTCTTGGTAAGAATATGTTGCACTAAAACACAAGCAAAGATTTTTAAATATAAGAAATTTTATTAGGGCATCAGGTGGTACACAATTTATTATTAAATCCATCCATCGTACATTTTTCTATCAAAAGATATTATATTAGGATAATTATCTAAAAACTTTTTATTTAATTTGAAATTAAAATCGTTTCTGTCAGGCCACCCTTCAAATGAAGAGAATAACTCCTTAATATATATATGTATATATATATATATATATATATATATATATATATAGTTATATATATATATATATATACCTTTGAGCTTTGCCTTAAATTTCTATCTAAATAAATTATTGATACCAAATCATATTATATTAACAAGCTTTTTTATATGTTTATATTTTTGGCAACTTTTATTATACCTGTTTTTACTCTGCTATTGCAGCTGTATTTGTGGGCAACATTTGAAGTATGATTTAACATTTTTCATTATTATCTAACGAGGTGAGTTATTATATTGAAATTTAACTCAAAATTATATCGATGTCGACTGGTATTTAAGAACAGGCTCCAAAAAAATTTATTAATATATTTAACATTTTTAATTAATTAAAGGTTATTGAAGAAAATCAACATGTTTGACATGCATTTTTACGGCTAAATTGGGTATTTAATTCGGCTGTAACCTACACAAATGATTGATGAGGTTTTGCATATACACGCACTAACAACTTCATTTGCATGTACTCAAACGAAATATTTAATATTTGGGCAAACATAATTTTTTGCATATTTAGATGTCAATTAATTTTAAATGTCGTTGTGCAAAGAGTAACTTTTTGGTGAAATAATTGAAAAGCCCCTAATTCGCAAAAAATTATTTGAAGCTATAAAAATAATTTTGGGCAATATGAAATAAAAATTTCATTTTCCACTTCGTTTCAATAGAAATTGTTGACCGATAAAATAAATTTTAACTGCAAAACAAGTAAAATAAAACCAAAAGGACATGCCAACGTGAAATAAATTATATTTTATTAAAGGCAAAACTACTTCCTCTAGATGAATTGTAACAACTCTTTGAGGAAATAGCAAAATTAAATTCAATAACGAACATATTATGTGCTGGAAGTTATTTAGAGTTGTGGCAAGTTTTACATTTTTATTTATAAATAAAATATATTATTTTTAATGATATAAAAAATATAGAAAAATATGAATGAAAGATTTGAATAAATTAAATTCATAATAAATTATAAATAAATAATTATTTTTTTTGATGCGCACTATTTTTCAGAAGTCTGCTGTTGCTTGAAAATATAAAACTGTTGCTGGCAAATAACAAGCAAATTTTTGTTGCATCCCGGAGCCTGCAGAGAGTTCCTCTTAGGCGATTTTTTTTTATATTAAACTAAAATTTCTTTAATATTAATTATGTGCTGATTCTTTTTTCCCAAAATATACTAAAAAATTCAAATTGATCAATTGAGGATTTTTAGCTGGTTCGCATGCTCTTTTCGCTGGGGCTAATGCAGATCATCAGGGAACCTTTTCCCAACATGTCTTATAATAACTAGAGATATTTATTTCAAACTTCCACTTTAATAAGTGAGAAGCTAAAAGTAGACATCAAAATCATAACAAGAATTCACTGATCACTTTTCCTTTTGTATTTTCTTACGTTTTTGTTCTACAATTGGTTGGCCTTTTCCGACTCTAATTGTAGTTATAAGAGATATAAAGAACAACAGCAACTAACAATTTTTTTTAATATAAAAACAATTTATTTAGAGTCTTAAGTTGTTTTTGAGCATGAACTCGCTTTTTAAATTTTCAAATCAGTACATATTTTTGGGAAATTATTAGGAGTAATATGCAAAAATCAGATGTACTAACAGGAGAACTAGGATTCACTAAAAAGATGACAAAAAAAGAAAACTTCTTGCCGTGACAAGCAGTTGTAAAAAGTATCAGAAAAGCTCCAGATTTGTACTAGTTTCAGATCCAAAGTTAAGAACTTTATTGAATTCTTTGGTATGTCTTCTTTTTACTGGGATGTAGTTTTAAGAGTTCTAATAAACTTCTTTGGAATGGGTCTTAAATGGGTATAAATGAAATATATAAATGAAATTGATTTGTGCTCTTGCAAACCATCATTAGATCACTACAACCGCAGTTTTAAAAAGCTTTCAGCTTCTCATATTAATCACAAACTTTTAAAATCCACTTGAGAACTCACCAATATTTTTTAAAAACTACATAACAAGTGATAAGTTCAGTGGGGTGTGAAACTCAGGCATATAACATCCAACAACTAAAACCCCTTAATTTATCACTTTGAAGTTTTTAGTAACATTTTGAGAAAAAGAGAATCAGCACAAAATAAAAATTAAAAAGCTTAAACTACAGTTCCCTAAATAACTACTTATTTAAAAACCAATTTTTATTTAATATGAATCGATTTAATAATTCTTAGTAAAGGACATTTAATAAAGTCTGGCAAGCGAACTAAAGGACATCACTTTATCCTTTTTTGAAGTGATAAAAAAGCAGAAGATGCATATAGAGCACCCCATTCTTGCGTGCTCTTAAAGTATTCTTAACAGATCAGATTCCCTCAGAAAAAAGCCTCAGCTTTTAATAGTTTTTGAATGATTTTTTCTTCCTGTTATATAAATTAAAATTTTCAATTCCTAATCAGGTGTTTAATAGTCCTACAAAATAATTTGTGTATCTAATAAAATCTATTTTAAATTGCTCAAACGTGTAGAAGTGATTGAAATTCCTTTTGTTTTATCAAGAGTATTCTGGTAGATTTTTAAATCTTTTCTACGTTAAGAAACCAACTTTCATACGCTCTTTTTTTTATAACGTTTACTGTTGCCAAAATATAATATAATAAAATGTTTAACATGGAAGAGTTGTTAAAGTGTTGAAATGGTTTTTTATTTTTTATATATTTTTGTTATTTCTTAACTTTATCTGCTTACGATTACAGCTATTAAACTAACAAGTGCTTAAAAAGAAAACATAAAAAATGCTTAAGCATTTGACTTGAAGATGCGGCTACAGCAGCAGACAATGGCTAAAAAGGAATATGAGGAAGCCTTAAAAGTTAAATAAAAAATAATACATTTCAAAAACATGCTGATGTGAAGTTGAGCAAATAATGCAATTTGTGTATAATTAAGAGCAACTAAAAGAATTTTGATCGGTAAGGGGCGACAAGGAGATGCTGTTTTTTTTTTAAATTAAAATAAAGCAATTTAAAAATGTTAAGAAAAAATGGTCCGGTTGACTGAAGTAGTGACTAGGATTCGATAGATCCGGAATAATACTCAGTCATGAAAATAGGCTGATGAGTTTTCCTCATCCAGCAAAAAATTCACCGGCAAATTTAAAAGAGTAAAAATATCTGCCACAAAATTCTCTATCTTCTAATCTGTCCTTATCTGTCCCTTTAATCCTATGGCCTATTTTATAGCTCTGGCATAAAGCACAGAATATGTACAGGTCATCTCCTGAATGCTGGTCCACGACAGAAAAAGAAAAGACAATCTGTTATTAGAAGTCTTCGAGTTAAGGGCTCCGGCAGAGTATAGCAAACTTGCGCTAGTTAGTTGTTCTATTCACAGGTTGTACAAAGTTTTGTAAATCCGTCAGCACAACTTCTTGTTTTGCTAACCCGCAATAAAAATTGATTCTGTATTTAATAGAATTAACTCTCATCATTATGACCTTATTCTTTGTCAGCAAACTTTAGTGAATGTTTCATCGTCTCTTTAGTGTAGGGGCTTGGAAAATTTAACTAAAAATTTCCTTAAACTTGTTTATTATTTTTACTGCAGTTGGCTGCTTCTTGAACTGCATTCATGCGGGCGAAACATATGAAACGATGTTCACCAAAACGTGGGAGTTTTTGCTTCTATTTTTTTCTTTCTTCAAAGTAACTCAAAACAAATAATTCTAATACGTTTATGTTGTGCTGTTTAGTTGTATTTGAGGAAACAACAAAAACGTTTTAATAGTTAACGTTTTTTTTGCTGCAAATAAATTCTTAAATAATGAGGAGTTTAAGCCAAACAAATGGTGAATAAATAAACAAGACTAACAACGTTCAAGTTGCTGGTGTTTTTGCAAAAGATTAATTATAAGTATTTACATTTTAAATGTTGTCTTTAACTTAATTTTTGGTAATATTTAACTTAAATTAATTTGTTGTTTTTCTTAAATTTTCTTAATTTTTTATTTGTCTTTTGGTGTCATGCATTTTCTTGCTGTTGATTTTGACATGTTTGTGTCTTAAGTCTTTTGTTTGCTCAACTTAATATGTTGCCATTATTTACATGTTCAGTGAGTTGTTGCTTGTTACGATTTCCAGTTCGGATAGAGTATTTAAAATTGCAACTAATATGTTTAACTCGAGAGATGAGGTGAAATATAAATTTTAAATTTTTGGCAACGGGTTTTGTGAAAGGTTCGTTTATGCAGCTGACAATATTCGTTTTAATTAGCGGTTGAGGAGCTGATTTTCCAACCGTGAAAAAGAGGAAAAATTTAACAAAATATATTCTGGATAAGAAGGCGTATCGGTCTCGAAATCAGTTCCCATCCGATCTGCTACTACGAGAAAAAGTTCGAATTGAATACAAAAACTATTTGTATGTTCACGAATAATTACTATCTTAATACAATTTTTGGTAATAAATTAAACCATTTAAACCTTCTGTTATTTTATTTCTCTTCCATTTTTTTTTAAATTGAAAAGTCAACTTGAATATATAAAATATATCACAATTGTAAACAAATTGCTTAATCACTCAATTCAGTATTAATTATTAACTCTTGTTATTTAAAATACATTAATTTTTCTTTCTACACATTTTTTTTTATTTGATTCAATTTTTTTTATTTGTTCACCAGCAATTGGAAAACTTTCTTCTCTACACAAATAATTTTATCATCTTTTCTATTTTCATTCGCATTTCATGCAATTTGTTATATTTTCTTCATGCATATTCATACACTTTTTTTAATTATTTGCTTCCTACACTGCCAACGCTTTGCAACGCAGCCAAGCTGGGAGAGCTTTTATTGCTAACGATAAATGAAATATTTAAATTTTTTTTTCTCATTCGCTGCACTGAATCAGTCGTACGTATAGTTTTACTAGAGTTTACATTTTCAATTGATTAATTTGAATTATTGTTGAGAAATAAAAATAGAAAAAATATTGTCTTTTTAAATATCGGCTACTGTTTATTTTTATGGGCGCATTAAAAATATGGAGGGTATATTAAGTTAATCGTTAAGTTTGAAACTTTAACAATTTGCAAATTATTTAAAAAATTCTATTATAATACCATGAAGTACCAGATATCGCCTTACTTGCTAAACTAAATTATTAATAAATCTATTTTGCGAGAAAATTCACTCCTTTGTAATTAAGTCGCTTATTAATCAGATGCGGTGTAAACGTCTTCCGATAGCAAACTTGGCTCTTAATAGAACCGATAACCAGGGGTAAATATATAGAAAATTACCACGCCTCAGACACAGCGAAAAATAGGATCTTTTATAATTTTTTTATTATAAAACATCTTTGAAATGAAATTTTTACTCTAAGAAACTCTTTTGAAGTAAATATGTTTCTTAAAAGTAAATTTTAGAAAAAGTATATACTAAGAAAGTACCTTTTCTAATTAAGTGAACACTGTTTAACCCATTTTCGGCCGCTGTTCGTACTTGCGAACAGTGAATTTACTCGTTTTTATCGCCATATTATAAAGCTTTATGAATTTATTTTTTAAAACTTAATGATTCTATTGTTTAATATGTAGTCTAGATTTTAGTTAACCGTAAAAAAAATTTATAAAATGTGCCTTATATTTTGCCTGAAGGGGTAATTAGTGGGACGTATTTTCAGAGGATTTTTTTATAATCCTACAAAAATTTGATTTGCTTAAAAATTTTAAATCTAAAGACAGGGTATAAGTGCAAGCACCTCAAATGACCAAATTAAAACTAATAATATAAATAAATAACATCATTGCTATCATATAATAGCTGTTAAAGTAACTGTTCGCAAGCGCGAACATTGGCTGCTATTTGGAGAATATGCTTCTTTGATACAATATTATTGTTCTTTGTTTTTTTTCTAAATATGACAAGTGTTTTTCTTAACAAAACACACAAGCAAATGAAATTACGGTAAATACAAGATGCTTTACGTTTCAAATGCATCATTTTTATTGTTGAGTGAGTGATACATATGTATGTTTTCGTCCGTTGTTTGATATTGCTAACAAAAAATATATACAATTTGGTGTATGGAGTGAATTGCTATCGATCGATGAACAAATGGTCCCATACTTTCGTCGTCAGTCGTGCAAAATGTATATCCGGAACAAACCAATTCGTTTTGGTTACAAAATTTGGTGTTTGTGCTCTTCTGGCGGTTATTTGTATAATTGTATACCATATTCTGGTTCGAGTGACAACTATGATCGTCAAATTGGTTTGGGTGCAGACGTCGTTTTAAGACTGTTGGAATGTGTAGAAGATCCCGTTCTATATCAAATATATTTCGACAATTTTTTTACATCATATTATTTGATGTGCCTTTTAAGTGAAAAAAGGTTTTGTGCCACGGGAACCGTTCGCCCAAATCGCATTGCAAAAGCCCCACTACGCACGGGAAAGCAGCTGAAGCGGGGTGAAAGTGATTACCAATTTGATAGAACAAATTCGGTATTGGTTTGTCGTTGGGCAGACAATAAAGAGGTCACGGCTCTCACCAACTTCGAACAAATTGAGCCGATGCGCAGTGTTAAGCGATGGAAAAAAGATTTAAAGAAATATGAGAACGTGCCACAACCATTGCTTCTCAGCTCATACAACAATGGGATGGGGGGAGTAGACCTTCACGACAATGCGGTTTCCAATTACAGAATAAATATTAGGTCAAAGAAGTGGTATTGGCCTTTATTTATTTCTGTTCTTAGTTCATCGGTAACTACATTGCTTTTTGGAAAAATCAGAAAAAAAGAACGTGTTATCTCAAAAAGATTTTAGAGTGAGCGTCAGCAAAGCTTTGCTATTAAGTTCGCAGTCAGCTGCTGAGTCCGCTCAAGAAAGATCGGACAGAAGCATTACCTACCAATTGCCACGTATAGAAGGGGAACACATTCCAGTAGTTCAGCCACAAGGAAAACCTCGAAGGTGCCAACTTAAAGGGTGTGGCAAACCAATCAAGTGGATGTGCCAAAAATGCAATGTACATTTGCTTTGAAAAATTTCATTTAAAATAAATTTTAGTGTTACTATAATAAGCTAATAAATATACATATTTTGAAATACATCTAATTACATATTACTTTAATTTTTAACATATTTATGCAAATTTATATATATATATATATATATATATATATATTTAAATTTTTACATATGGGAAATTTATGTCAAATTGAAGCCAGTGTTCGCACTTGCGAACACCTATTTCTAGGACTCATGGACCAGATAGCGCCAAAACCGACAACGGATTTGGATTCACAAGACTTAAATTACTTTAAAAAGGGTCGATTTTTTTAAGAAGCTCCCGTTTGAATTTTCTTGGCTGAATATGGGTTAACAAAAAATTACCGCGGTACTTTTACCTTTTACAACTGGACATTTTTGAAAAGTATTCTAACAGAGACATTCTCTAGAAGACTATTATGCGCTACGATTTCTATTGAAAAGATGTGGGGGCAAAAAATTACCAATCTTATATATTTACAATTTTTTACCTACCAAAAGTATATATTCCAAATAGGTACCATACTATTTTTGAGCGAACTATTTTTGAGCATTATTTGTATGCTTTTGAGATTTTGGGTCTATCGACTGTACTTTTCGAGATATAAAGTTACCAATGTTACCCTTTTCGCCCCCTTTATAAATGATATTTTAAAGATTTTGCTTAAGTGCTACTATGGAGAGACAAAATTATTTCTATATGTATATTCACATGTACTTTATTAGTATTTAAAAAGTACCAAAGAGGGATACGATTTTACTCACTATAGCTGCGAATTATAAATGAGCTAACAGTGTTTCGGTTATGTACTATAGTTTCCTAAATGTATGTAGTGCAAAATAAGTACCAATTTTTACACCCTGCAAGTATACCACACACATGTGAAATTAATTTTGAGACTTCTTTTTAAGATATTGAGTCTATTTATCGTAGTTTCCGAAATAAAAAGTTGCCGATTTTATCCTTCGCAAAAGATATTTAAAAAATTGCGTATTAGTGCTACGGTACTTTATTAGTAACAAATAAGTACCAAAAAGGAGTACGATTTTACCCATTAAATTTTCAAAAAATATTGCAGTTTACTCGAGATTTAAAGTAATAAAATGCGCTTAAAGCTGTTTGCGTGGGATGTAAATAAGGACCAAGTTTTTTTAACCCTTTTTATTACCTCAAAGTTCGTAAATGAAAACAGTGCCAAATACTTATCGAATTTTTTACATTATTTATATGCCTTTGAAATTTGAAAACTATCTATCGTAGTTTTCGAGGTATACATCACCGCTTTTACCCTTTTTTCCCCCTTTCATACTTTAGCCATTGAATTTCTTTGAATTCTTTCTTACTGCTGCTGATTGGTAGAGACTAAAAATTCTTTTTAGACGACTGTGCCTATGATGTTTATTATTGATTAAAAAAAAGTATCGCAAATGGTAGCAATTTCGCCCCTTAAGCTGCAAAAAAGTACCATACCATAAATGAGATTTTTTCTGCAGCAACAAAAAAAGGTTTAAAAACATTTTACTGTGCACTGTAGTTTAGAGAATGTATGGAGTGCAAAAAAGTACCAAATCTATTTATTGGAAACTCCAACCTCCTGCAAGTACATATAACAAAAATGTACCACCTTGTATCGAATTATATTTAAGCATTATTTGTAGGCTTTTGACATTTCGAGTCCATCTATTGTTATATCCGAGATACACTATAAGCGAATTTGCCCATTTTACCCCCTTTTAATCCCTTTTTAGTATATCCATGAATCGGGAGGGGAATTTATGTACAAGACTGTAAATTTCTAGCTTTAACGGCTTGACAGTCAGTCAGTCACTCAATAATACGCAAATGGATAACTGACAAACTGTAGTAGTATAAGAATTTTATCAAGAGGTTTGATCTGATTTCCAGGTTGCGAAATAATAATAATAAGTTAATTAGTGTTAATCACTATTCCACATCTCGTTGCCTACAATGATGTGACTTTAAGTTAAAATCAAGTGCAAGGATTTATTTTCTTTGTCTTCATGTCCTGTCCTGTCATCATCGCAAAAATTTGCAAATGTTTTATTTAATTCTTAAAATTAATTTTGCTGCAACAATTACAAATTATTATTTACCTGCTGTAGATTTCCTATAATTTTCTTCTCTTTGCGTTTGTATATTTTACTTTTTGCAATTCATATGAAATTTATTTTTTATTCAATTTCAATCGTGTTAACATGCATTTTTAGTAAATCTCTGATTGTGAAAATAAATATTAATTAACTGAATTAAAACTTGCAACAAATATTTGTAATGATTATATTATTTAATAATAAAAAACGAAAAAAATTTATTAATTATGAAAATTGTTTGGCTTTAACATGAACGTCTTGTTGTTAATTTCCATTAAATTTTATTGATTGCAATTGTTTTGCATTAAATTGATTGTAAAATGCAGTGAATTATCGAATGAATTATTTAGTTGCTTTGGGTTGCATGCAAAACTCAAATGATTTACATAAAAGTAGGGAAAGAGGAGGGAATTTCACTGCCTTAAATAACTATTTAATGTATAACAGCGTGTGAGAAGTGGCTTCTTATCACAGCGAGTTTAATTTTAATTCTGGAATAGGAATAACAACTTTATTTTGCAATTCAACGCGATCTTAGAGAAAATGGCCTTGGAATTTACTGCGAAATTCTTTGTATTGTTATGCGAGATATAAAATCTATTTACTTATTTATGAACACGGTGCGTCAATAAGAATAACCTTTTTTAATATAGGGTTAAATTTCTTTTTGTTGGAGTGTTGAAATTTTTCAGCAGTGCCATTTGTTTATTGGGTTCATGAAAAATACACTATAATTGTGGAAACTTACCGCACAATTTCCAAAAGTAGAAATCAAGGAATGGCCCCTAAAAATGCAGTTGTGCCAGAACTAGAATGGCAGCGATAGCTTAAGAGGGCAGATAAAAACAGATTAGAAAATAAAGAATTAAGTGGTAACTGTTTTTACTTTTTACTTCACCGTTGAACTTTTAGTTTTATGTTTTGTTCTGCCCTTTTGGTACACGACAGTGTTAATCGCTCTCGGTATTGTTCAGCGACTAGTGCCATGACTTTGCGATATGTCGACAACAATTAAAAGGAACTTATACTTATGCAGATCAAAAAATTTCCGACAACATATTCATGATTGAGTGACAAGTCCAACTCACGATTCAAAGCATCGTGGCCTTTTGTTGACTACTGTTTATGTCTAGATAAATATGACAGTCGTCCCGACCTAAAACATACTTGAAGTTATATTTGATAACTGAATCCTTCGGAAAGGTCTAATACTTGTACACAATAAAACTTCTAATTTTTATCTGTCAAAAGCAATCATGGCTCTGTGATATTATCCGATGGTTTTTTCTCTCTCTTGTAATCTTAAGCTGGTCGCTGTAAGACCTGTTACTCCAGAATTCAATAAAGTAGTCATAAGGAATAGAAGATTTCTGTGTTTTTTTTTATTACCTGGAAGGATATTTCTACTGGATAAACTGTTTTATAGAGAAGTTTGGGAAACAGTTGTTCTAGAGAAACAACTACTTTCAGTACTTCATCGATTCTACAGAATGCCTGACCCAGGCGGAGCTTAACGCAGACATATACCCATGGACTGTACTAAAAATAAGAAATATTGCAGGAAATCTAATAAAATATATATTTTCCTGGAGAAATAAATGGTCACTGTGGGGACATGGGATATACTACACATACGCCGCTATATACAAAAGTTGGTCCAGAGATCGCTTTATATAACAGAAAAACTCTTATTTCTGAAATGATTTTGGTGCTCAACTTGTATCATTTTTAATAAAATAGCTTCCAAAAAATTCACCTGAAATGACTAGTGACCATTGTAGGAGAATGGAAAACAGGAGTCGAACTCGGGATCTAAGTAGTAGAAGTCTTGTGGCAACTGCAGCCAGTAGCAGCCTGTAGAAAGATATATATATATATATATATATATATATATATATGTATATATATATATATATATATATATATATGTATATTATAGTAGAGGCCAATAAATTTTAACTGACTACGTTCAATATTGTCTAACATCATTCAAATATAAATACTATCCCGGGATAAAAAGACTTTCCAAAGATTCCAATTATATATTTAAAACTTCATCTTACTAAAATAAAGAGACATTCCAAAGAAGTCAATAAAGTCTTTATTTTTATTATCTGGTAGTAGTGCAATTTTATAGCTTTTGGAATACTTCTTACAACTGGCGAGAAGTTCTTTTTTTGTCACCTTTTCAGTGAATTCGAAATCAAATCATTTCTAATAATTTTTTATTTAATTAAACATTTCGCCATCACAGTAGCCCTCTCTGAAGGCTCGGGGATGCAACAAACATGTCCGTGTTATTTGCCAACAAAAGTTTTATATAATTACTAATAATTTATTATCAATTTATTTTATTCAAATCTTTCACGAGCTGGAAAATCAAATTTTTTTTTTAAATTTCACTAACACACAAACTAAATGGAAATTTCTAGACAATTTTATATCTGAGAATTTTAAAAACATGAAAACATGCTCATAATTATTTTAAAGCTTCAAATTATTTTATTATAAGTTTGAATTAAACTTATTTTAAGATGAACCCAAAAAAATGTTACCCATTTCCAATAATTTTTGAAATTAGATGGGAAAAGTCGTCTACTGCGAGTTCTCCGAAGGCCAGGGAGCGCATGAGACATATCCATGTTATTAGCCAACCTAAATTTTATATATTTAATCAAGTGCAGACTTCTCCAAAATAGTGCCCATATATATTAACTCTTTATATATATTATTTTACTTTATAAAGGACTCTCATTAATTTCTTTTAATTGGGCTATATTTTTATAAATAAATTAAACTTTATAAATAAAATTGTAATATTTCCAGAAACTAGAAATGTTTTCTAACTTAATCAATTATCTGGAAATTGATCTGGAGTTTGATCGGTAATACAAACTAATCGAAACTTTTTCGGCAAGGAAAATGTAGTTCCCTAAAAATAAATTGCAATTTGTTTATTTCATTGGGGCCAAATATGGCGAAACATTTGATTAAGTAAAGGGCAAAATAAAATTTTTTATGAATAGAATTAGGGCAAATTTATACGTTCTTTTCTTCATTTAATGAAAGACAAAATTATTAAAGTCTTTTCCAACACACATTTTTATTTTAACGTGTGATGGCCGTAGAACAAAATTTTGTATTTTCCTTTTTATAGTTTTACTTTAACACCTCAAATACAACAGAGAACAACAACAACAACAATAACAAAAGCAAAGACAACAAAAACAGGTCATAAATTTCATTTGAATTTGGCTAAACGATAAGAGATCATGCAAATTAGTATGTGCAGTGTATGAGAACTTTACGAGCACGTCAGATAGTCATATATCTTGAAAGCCATCATGCCACTAGTCAAAGAAAAGCTTCCAGGTGAAATTTTTCCATGAACATAAGCCACGTAAAACACTGTGGCCGAAAGACAGCACAGACACCCACATGAATTAATATTTAGTTTTTCTTTGCAAAATAAATACAAAACAATTTTCACTAAATTCCAAGCGCAAGAGTAACGCAAGAAGAGGGAAAGAGGATCTACCAAAAACGTAAAGAAGTGTAAAAATGTTACATTTTTCTAAAGCCAGATAAAATGCATCTGCAAAACCTGTAAATATATTGAGAGCAAAAAAATATGCCTGGCAAATGGTATCACACCTGAGGAAAAATATGAAAAACAAAAATTAATTGTTAAATAGAGGCAGGATTAATAGCAGACAAAAGTTTCATTTTTTTATTTGCGGCAAAAGAGTTTATCATCATAAATTCCTGTATTTTGGCTTGTGAAATTGTTTTAGTGACTTTTTACTACTCTATATTTAAGTCACTTCGGTTTCGTTTTTATCCAACTGATGATTCTAAAGATGATGAGTGTTTGTTCAGAACTGTTAAGACCGGCCTTAGAAACCAAAACTCTTTTGTAGAAGCATTTGCCTGATTTACAACAAGTTTTTTTCGAATTTTTTTTAACCATTTTCTTCTCAAACAAAATTTAGTTTAGTGATCTTAAATTAAATCCTGGATATATGGCGTTTCTGTAGCCAGTTGAGGAAATTTAATTAAAAATATATCTTTTGTTTATCGTTAAGTATTGGGAAAATATTTAAAGATACAAATAACAAGTCTGATTTGATTATTTTTTATTTGATTATTTTTATTTCAAAGATTTTCTCTACAATTAAACATCGCTTGTGCGCTAGAAAACTTATTAACACTAGCCTTTATGGCAACAAAAACATACCGGGGTTTGCTTTGCGATTCTAAAGCGCTGTATATCAGAAACGAATTATTGAATTGCTTCGAAGTTTCCTGATAGTGTTTTATCAATAATTCCTATGGAACAACAGATGTGGCTACTTTTTCACTCCTTTCCTTTACATCACCACTTGCACACCTGGGTATGTAACTGAGCCCCGCTTTCGAAAATTGAATATACCAGTTGGAGAATGAAAGGTAAGAAAATACAAAAGGAAAAGTGATCAGTGAGTTCTAGTTATAACTTTGATATCTGTTTCACGACTTCTCACTTATTAATGTGGAAATTTGAAATAATATCATTAGCTATTCTAAGATATGTTGTGTAAAGGTTCTCTGATGATCTGCATTAGAACATGTGAAGTGCGCATGGGAACTAACTAAAACCTTTGAATTTTTTTAGTAAGATTTTGAGAAAAAAATTGAAGAATTGAATAAATTTTTTCTTTATAAATGCCATGATTTCCAGTTTATTGCACAAGATACTTAAATATTAACAGTAAAATAATATATTTTAGAAAACGCAAGTTACATGACTACGCTTTCTTTATTTAATATCATCCAATAAATATTTTTATATTGAAAAAAACTTATCAATTTTCTATTATTTATACTCATAAGCATTTATATGTTTCTCTTCTTCTACTAAATCAGACATATTAATGTCATTTTGGTATTTATAATTATAAGTTAAGACATGTTTGTCTAGGTTTACGGTGAAAAGCTTCAGATGTCTGTAGCAACGTAGATCGAAATCTAAACGATGCAATTTAAATCAACGAATATCCAGTGTAATTGACAAATATTTAAACGATTGCAGAGCAAACTGAATTATTCCAGTTTGCAATTAAAAAAGTGGCATTACAGTGACTCGACTAAAATGTGTTTGAAAAAATTCCCGTATCCCTTTTGCATTATAAAATTGTTACATATAAAAATTATTGTCACATTCAATTACACCATCTGACAAGAGCTAATAAATAATAACAAACACGAATACTGATAATGAGAATGTAGCGGCTTTTGAAAACAGCTCGTCTGCTCTGACGTGTAAATTGAATAAATAAAACTGATGTTGAAATTAACTTGCAATTTTTTATTAAGACTTTTCGAGCAATTAGCCTACTAAATCAATTTTATGTTGCAATAAATAGTTCGATATAAATAAGTCACAATTAACAAGTAAATTCACAAATCGGTTTGATGTGAATCGAGGCCTTAGTGTTCATATACACAATGTGTGATATTGTCAGTAAGTTTTGAACAAATTAAAAAAAAAAATTCCTACTTCCATCATCATTTATTTTACACACTGCATTTGAAATATATATCTGAAACAGAGCAGCTACATTTTTGCTCTAGACTTGTTAGGAACTCTTTCAAATGTTCTCTGACAAAACTAGAGTTGTATTGAATTCCTTCAAACGCAAGTTTTGGACAACAACCTCTAATCAAAGTCATGTAATTTAAAAAGAATTTGATCAGAGGTTTTCGATCTTGTCGCTGATTAAACTTTGAGTTCTTACGAACTCTTAATAATGATTAAAAAAAACTCTTATTGAATTAAATGGATCAGAGGTTTTTGTTGAAAAGACTAATGTTTGAAAGAGCTCGGCACAACTCTAGACCATACGGCCTGAACAAACCAATTTGATTTGAATGGTTTTGATTATAAGTTTTTGTCCCAAACATACACTCTCGTTTGGTTTCAGAACAACTCGTTACGAACTCTTTAAAATTCACTCTTTTGACAACCTGGTATATTTCAGCAATTGTTTGATGAAAGGGTCTCTAATGCGAAGTGCTTTTCACAAGTATTTAATACATTTCTGTATAAACGACTGATGTTATTCCAAAAATTTACTTCGAATATTCTGCCATTTACATTATATTACATTATGATTGGCTAATCAATTGCAGTTGGAATTATAATACTGACTTCTATTCCAACAAAAACATAAAAGTAATTAAATAATCCAATAATAACACATATTTCCTTTCTAATGGTAACATTAATTGCAACACATCTTATATTTTATTGTCATATTAAAGCACATGTGAGGACTAGAGGCGCTGTAAGATAAAAGTCAAAATTCAAGCTGCCTGTTATTCAAACCACAACCGAACACTCGACATATTTCTGTGAGTCGTTATCATTTGCTTCGCCTCAAGTATTAAAAGAGGTTTAAGCAGCATCCGCATCTGTTGCGGATGCCAACAGAATCAGCATCATCGTTGCTCTCAATTTTTATTTCATTTGCATTGAACAAAAATATTTGTGTTATTTTCTTTAAATGTGTTCGGAGATGTTTCTGTTGCTGTTTCTGTTTTTGTTTTTACATGAACCAAAAATAGTTTACGAATGGTTTTCAGTTTTTTATTTCATTGTTGCAATTAATGGCTTTTGTTTCTACTTCTTTTTATTTTCATTGTGTTGCTTAAATGTTTGCATGTTAGCTGGTGATGTGATGAATTGTTTAGTATTTAAATTTAAAAAAAACAACAAAAATATAGCAATATTTTGCAAGTTGTACTGAAAAGCTAATAAAACTATTACGCTGGTAATTGGCTTACGTATTCGCTCATTGCAAAGAAGGCTGTCAATATTTTATTGGCACTCATAAAAAGAAGGTTAAGCAACATGCAACACACACACACACAATTCCTAAAACTTATTTTGGGAAACTAACATCAATTGTCTTTTTGTTGTTCCGAAAACTTTGACCAAAAGTAGTGAAACTATATTGTTTTAATAATACGTTTGTAAACAGTTTAGAGCAACTCTAGAATCTATGCTGTAGAGCTGTGACGAACTCCCTTAAAACGCATAATTTTACCAACCCAAATCAAATATATTCTGTTTAGAAGTTTTTGTCAAAAACAAATAGTTTATAATCGAGCTGAAATTAAATATTTAATTTAATATTTAATTGTAGAATGAAACGTAAGAAAATAAAAAAGTAAAAGTGATCAATAACCAGTGAGTTCTTGTTATGACTTCGATATTTGTTTTAGACTTCTCACTTAATATCTGTAGTTATTCTAAAAAATGTTGGGTAAAAGTTCCCTAATGATCCGCATTGGCCCCAGTGAAATGCGCTTACGAACTAACTAAAACCCCGCAATTGACTACTTTGAATTTTTTAGTAAAATTTTGGGAGAAAAGAAAAAACACATAATTAAAATTGAAGAGTTTAAAATATATAACTCCGATTCAGTTATTACTTAAAGGCCCCACGCAAATGGTAGCCTAGTTTAGTGGCATTAAAATTCCAATACCCTTAAGGCACAATATAACTTTAGATCAATAACGTTATTGTTTATAAAACTTAATTTATTTTATTTTATTTTAAAACCTTTATAAACACAACATTTGGAACAAAAAACATTTGTAATTAAAAGGAGTCGAGTTTTTTTTTGTATTTCGCCGTTAATTATTTTTTACCAGCTGGCCCATATTATTAAGCATTTCAATTAATTTGTTACAAATATTTTTCAATTTTTTTAATATTATTTCTTAAAAATTTATTATAGCCCAACGCTTTCTTTTTATATTTTAAATTAATTGCATAGAAAAGGTTTTAATTTCTTTTCCTCGTTATTCGTTTTACAAAAACTTTATTTTGTCTTTCTCTTTTCTACCGTTTCAAACGTAAAACCTATTGACCTTTAAAGAAAATTAAGTGCACACATTTACATTAAAAAAATAAACTTAAATTAAACTATAATGGTCGAAGAGACCATCGAACGCCTTCAAAAAAAAAAAAAATTATAAATGAAAATGCACTTGCTTTTGTAACAAAATTAATGGATTTTGTGGTCACAAAATTGTTGCAACCTGAACGAAATTGTTGTTGAAAAACACTATAAAGTTTCTTTTTAAGTATAAAACTGGGTCAACAAATAGTCAAATAGATGAATCGAAAAGTTTGAAAAAGAGAAAATTAATTTTGAGATGGATTTTTTGTGGCAGAAGTACCAATAAGGAGATGGTCCAAAGAGTCTCAGATTGGCCCAGTCTTTTTTATAAGTTTGGTTTTACAATTATTTAGTAGTTTAATTTTAATTAAAACTAAATATTATTATTAGAATTGTTTTGCCAAATTTTACTGACCGCTAATTTGACTGTCGTAGTTTCTCTCCGACTTAAAATCCTGCGTATTAAGTAATTGATTTTGATTTGAGAACCAATAAAATGCAGGACCAAAGCCCTTGTTTACTTAATAAATCAACAATATCTAAAATAATTCCAAGTTTTTTTGTTATTCAAAATGAATTTCAGTTCTCAAGGAAGTTCTGCCATAATATCAATAACTTGCGATTTCTATAGTTTGAATGCAGTCTACAACAACATTTAAATTATATAAGAAAAATCAATCCATTGCATTAAATCATCAAAGACTTTATCGAATTTCAAAAATTGAGTTTAATCATATTATTAAAGTTGCAATAACTTTAACTCCATCGTATTTGCACAACTCATGAATCACCAGAATAAACAGTGGCAAAGACAATTGACTTCAATATGGGCATTAAACCTGAATATCCCTGTTGTATTTATGACACATGGCCAAAATGATGAAATGAAATATGTTCACTCTGCACCACAATGATAACAATCAAGTTCAACTATGGCTGGAATTTAACCATTGACCAAATAAATATAAAAATGACACAATAGGTGTTATAGAACATGAATTCTAAAAGATTTCACTTAAAGTTTTTCCGATTGAACGATACATGGAATCAAACATTCTTTATATTTTTTTGAAAAATTTCATTTCAGGTTTCGTAAAAGCTAAAGAAATGTTTTCTATAATTTAGTTGAATGTCAATAAAAGGCCACAAGCACATCAATCATCACTGAATTAAAAATCACTTAAAATTCCAGCATTGCCTTAATGTAAAACGTCAGTGCTGCGGCCAGCGCTTGCATATGCTGGTGTATAACAGCAAAAATGATCATGAATAATGCATGAGAGCAATTGCTCTGCATAGATGGATGCCAAACATTCAGAGTACATAAACACAATTCATACACGCATACATACACACACGAGCAATAGTTGGTCTTTATTGCTACTTGGCCTAGAGATTGGAACACAGAGAGAAACACACACACACAGCCACGAGCAATTGGACGGACATCGAACGGTCAGCCAGTCACACGCATCAAATAAAGGATAGATTTTTTTATGCGAAATTACAAACGGACAATTGCTCAGATAACGTTTTCCGATGAGTTTATTATTCTTCTTTTTTTTGTTAAAATTAAAAAAAAAAATTGATTTGCCAGCGTATATGAAAATATGCCAAAATCTTACAGAGA
Source organism: Linnaemya vulpina (assembly GCA_963675445.1). NCBI lineage: Eukaryota > Metazoa > Arthropoda > Insecta > Diptera > Tachinidae > Linnaemya > Linnaemya vulpina. Next base: position 93,168,956 of record OY776277.1, read on the forward strand.
TAAATGCAAAAAAAAAGAAAAAACGAATCTCATCATTTTCTATTCAATATTTTTGTATGACCATAATAAATGAAATGAAGATGACATCAAATCGTGTATGATGGCGGCAACACTTGCATAAAGACCAACATATCGTAGCTCTCCTGTCGTACAAAGTTGCGTAAAATACTAGACGCTGCTGTCGCTTAGTGGCCTGAGTTCCTCACCGTTACAAAAAGATTACCAGGTTGGCTTAATTCAAGACTGATTTCTCAAATAGAAGATGACTAATGGAATGGTTGGAGCAGGCAAAAGAAGGAAGAAAGAAATAAACTGTTGTTTATTTTAAATAATTATTATTTTTTAACTCAAGCATCTTTGAAAAGTTTAAGCCATCGTTTAAATTATCCTTGGCCTACTCGGTCTTCATCTGTTCTCTTAACAATATCACCTCCTTTCTGGTTGTAACACAATTCACTGCACTCCCTGAGTGCTAATCAAATATAAAAAATAACATATAGAAAAGGTTGACCATCCCTGTAAGTTCTAGCCAATTTTAACAAAATTAGGGTTCTTTATGCTTTTCTCGGAACTCTTCGAGCTAAAATACTATAAATTTTCAAGTCAACCGATTACCACGTGATAACCGCTGATTGATATAGTTTTCAGTCACTATAATAGAATCGATAACACTAACTGATCAGATATATGATATGGGAGTTTTTCAATAAAATCACTTTTTTCGAATATTTTCGCTTATAATATCTCACAAAAGGATTAACCATTTTTGACCCGGTTCGTAAAGATCAATGTGGATTGTAAATTTGAATAGTCAGTATCAGAAATCTATTTGTGAAGCCGCTGATAAGTTATTTCAAAGAAATCCTTTTGAAGAGTGTAATTTTTAGGATTTTTTTTTTTGACATCTTGAAAATTACCGGTTGGAATCGGTTTAAGTTGACAGGAAATCTAACTTGAAGTCTTCAGAAAGCAATCAGTTTTGCTTAATTTGGTTCAGCGGTTTAAAAGTTATAAGCGGTTATTTACACACACAATTATACATACAGACGCACAAGCACACACTCACATATATATATATATATATATATATATATATATATATGTATATACATATATTTATATATATATATACATATATATATATATATATATATATATATACAGGCACACGCGCGCCCTATACTATAGAGATGAGCTCTCAGAATTAGTTAGGGAAGCTTCATGCGATCTCAAAACGTGGACAACTGATGACAACTCAATTTTTTCAAATCGCGGTAGATCAAATTACTTCCCAATTTTTGGAAATTTCCAAATTTTAATTTATGCTAACGGGAAATTAAAAAACTCTCAAAAGAGAGTCAGCGATCGGTATGATTTGACTCCATTTAAAAAATAAGTGCCAACGAAGATTGATGTTGACTAACTCAGAGCTTTTTTTGTATTATTTTTTGATACGAAAGAATATATTTGAAGAAAAACCATATTTTTGTTGTAAAATTATGCCCTTTTGCCATAGATACCTTATTGATTTTGGATATTAATAAGTTGACAACACTGGCTGCTAAAGTGTTAAGAAACACGTAGTTTTGCACGTTTATTCAGTTAAAAATTTAGTCGTTTAATTCTTGGTATTATAACATGTTTTAATATAAAACTTATCGCTTGTTCTATAACTCCCACAATTACCAGGATATCCAGCAAAACGAACGTAGTTATATTTTTTTGTCATCTACAGAAGAGTGAAATTTATTATTGAAACAAAACCTGTGTCTTGAAAATAATATGCAAAATTTATTTTAACAATTTTATAAAAATTTCCTATTTGCGTAAAAAACTATTATATCTGAATGCCTGGCAACTCTTTAGCACCACTTGGTTTTGTGTTTCTAATAAAAAATAAAAGAAAAAAAACGCTAAAAGAAAGAGTTTAGAATTATTTAAAAAGAAAAGTAGCCACAGACACAACAAAGAGCAAGAGAAGACGTTAGAAAGAGTAAAAAAAATTAAATAAAAATTGGAAAATGAAATAACCACAACAAGCTGAGCTGTCGTTTTACACTTGTCGCCAGCTTAAAGCCAAACATGGCAAAAGCCGCGCCAACATTTCTTCTATTTTAAATGTTTCGTTTTTCTTTCTTTTACCTGTTGATTTTTCATTTAAAATTATTTTAAAAGCAAAATAATGAAATTGAACAGCTTTTGTTTATTTGCAGTTACAAAGAAAACAGCATGTGCCCCGTGTTGCCACAAATGCTGTGTTTTCTATTATTGAAACTCTCGTTTTTATGAAAAACCGCACATATCTGAAACATGTAATTTTTGCTATAGGTAAATATATAAAATGAGTGCTTCTTAGATATATAAGAAAATACTAGATTTATGGAGAACTTCAAGAGATAAAAATAGAATGGAAAATGTAATTGCAATTAATGGAAAAACTTTGATGTATTTATAATATCAATTAAAGTAATTGAATTCTATATCCTGTTGTGCAGAAGGGCCTGATGACATAAATTAATAAGTCTCTTGTTGTGTAAATAGGCAGAATGTGTTAGAAACGAAGAAAACATAAGAAAATTATTATAACTTTCAATTTAAGTGGTTATTCCCAAAAGCCACCGATCTTTAGATATATAAGAAAAAGCTGTGACTTTAGCAACAAGAAAAAAAAAAGCATCTGAAAACAATCAATACACTCTAAAGTAACCTGCTCTTTGGGTCGTGTACGAGACAATATTTTGAAATGTAATTACGCCAGTATTTTTATAGAGTAAAATTAAATGTTGTTGTTGTTGTTGTTGTTTTTTTTTCTTTTCTTTTAGTGTGATGCTGCTGTTTTTTTTCCATCTTATTGGATTTTCAGATATTAAAAAGTATTTATTTTGCTTTTCCTTCTTATCCTCAATACATACAATCTTAAGACTGGGGAGAACAACCACCAGTGAGGTGAAGGACTCTAAAGGCGGTTCTAACATTTCCTAACTAAAATAATATGAAAGTTGGGAATAGGATCATCGATCGTTCTGTCAAGAAAGATTTATATCTTCTTTACAACTGGAAGTCAAGATCATGGAATAAATTTTCTGTTTAAAGTTGGAAACACAAACAAGACGGAAGACCGCGTATTTTTCGGCTCAAATATTCGTCGTTTAAAATACGGGGTCTGTTACACAAATTAAGTAAATTTTCACAATCTCGTAACCGAAATACATTCAATTAGCATTTTGCTAAAACTGCTATACTCGTCTCGACCGCAGTTAAAAAGTGTCAACTTTTTCTCGTGTTTGTCTCTTTTTTCAGAGTCACAAGACTTTCAAGTGTTTTGAGTGCTTCACCATTTTTTGCTGTAAGCAAATTGAGTTAAAGAATTTTTATAAAATTTTGATTTAAAAAAATTAACTCATTTTAGAGTAAAGGTTTGACAAAAAAAAACCTAACCACTAAATACAATTTAGTTTATTGAATCAATCGGTTTCCAATAGCTTTGCATCATACGCCACTCACTATTTATTATTTATGAGACAGTTTTAGTTAAGAAACAAGTATATAAATAAATATATATTTCAAAGTGATCTCTTACAACTACAATTGGACTCGGAAAAAAGCCAACTAATTGTCGAATTAAAACGTAAGAAATTAAAAAATGAAAAGTAATCAGTGAGTTCTTGTTATGACTTTGATAGTTGTTTTAAACTTCTCACTTATTAATGTGGAAGTTTGAAATAAATATCTTTAGTTATTCTAAGAAATATTAAGTAAAGGTTTCCTGATGACGGGCATTAGCCCCAGTGATATACGCACAGGAACTAGTTAAAACCCCTCAATTGATCACTTTGAATTTTTTATTAAGACTTTTGGAAAAAATCTTATTAAAAACGAAATTGTTTATAAAACTATTCGATTTGAGGCTGCTTAAAGTTGTCTTCGTCTTTGGGCCGCACTATTTGTTGTACAGCACTGCTTCGAATCTGTTTGAAGGTGCAACACCGCATGTCAATTTCAGTTTATTGAAAAAGTAATAAAACATTATTTTACAGTTTCGTTGCTTCATTTCTTATATTTTTTATTAAAATAATATTAAGGAAAAATAAAATAAATATTTCTCAAAGCTTTTTCCCCTCTTTTGTTTATATACGACTTGTCATTGTTTTGTAATTTATGACAATTTTATTTTTCACCGTATTTATTTTATTTTTGGTTTTTTATTTAATGACTTGTTCGTTTGGGCTTTCATGCCAGCCGTGTCATACAAAACCATTTCTAGTTTTAATAACACATCTTTAATCCGTTGGGTGTTATCTCACTTTATTATGATAATAGAGACAGTGGATATATATTTTTCTTCTTTTTTGTAAGTCATTGTGGTCATTTTAATAGTTTTTATTTCTTTTCCTCAAAAGTACTTTGAGTTGCTACTGTGCATCCGGCATTATCTTCTCTTCGTTGCTACTTTTTTTTCTTCTAAACTTCTGACAAGTGTGGGCTTCACACTTTGTTTTTTACTGCCTGTTGTTATGCTTGTTGTTTACGTTGTTTAACTAAAGTGACATTAAGGCAGCATTCAAGTGCCTGTCAATTGTTATAGCCTTTTCGGTTGGTGATCTTGTAGATGTCTTTGTTGTGGCTGGTTCTGTTTTATTTGTAAGATAATCGTTGTAAGTATTTTCTTAAAAAATTTCCTTCTTTTTTGAAATTCGGCAGGAAGTGACAATTAAATTGTCATCTATAAAATTTAGTTGCTGATTTGCTCTTATAAACTGTTGGATTTTTTTAGTTAGTTTGTTTGTTTATAAGGCACGTGTCGTTTGTAACATATCAAAAAAACTAAAGACTTAAGACACAAGACCGCTTGAAAAGATGTACGAAAAAAATTGGATGACGTCAATTTCAAAGCACGTTTAATGATGTTTTTCGAAATTCTATATATAACGGTTCTTGGTTCGATAAACAATTATTATAAAGTTTTTTTTTTTTATTTTACTTTAATTTTTTAAAACAGCTCGTAACATGTTCTTATTATAATTTGCAGGTGATAAAAGAAAATCTCATAAAAGAAATAGCAAATCTCTATTGTTCTCTTCATATCATCAATGAAGGGCGACGGAAAAATTCAATAGAAGAAGGAAACTAAAAAAAATATAGTGATAACAGGGTGCTACAAAATGAAAATATGTAAATATTAAAATAAAATTATAAAAACGTAAGAAAATAAAAAAGGAAGAGTGATCAATGAGTTCTTGGTTGACTTCTCACTTATTCAAGTGGAAGTTAATATATATATATATATATATATATATATATATAATTCTTTAGTTATTCTATGAAATGTTTTATAAAGGTTCCCTGATGATCTGCATTAGCCCCAGTGACATACGCATGGGAACTAGCTAAAACCCTTCAAATTACCACTTTGAACTTTTTAGTAAGATTGTGGGAAAAAAGAATCAGCATATAATTAAAATTGAAGGGATACATAAAATAAATATATTTTTAAACTAATTTATTTTAAGCTGAAGAGCGACTTGTGTAGATAATTTTGAAAATTTTCAATTACACCCTGATAATAAAAAGTTATCAATGAATTGCAATTTTCTTTATATTGTCCTTGATTGTCCGATATCTTTAATGCAAACGGTGTGAATTGCAATACGGGTTTCACTGAAAAAATATAAGCCACTTAATATTTCCACCCTTTAATTTTCTGTAGCTCATTTAATTGTAACCGGGTTTTGATGCTCATAACTATAAAGAATAGTTTTTATAGAGTGACCCAAGTCACTTAATTGGGTCTTTATGTGAAATTAATATTAAATATTTATTTAAATAAATCAATTGTAGCGCCCGCTGCGTAGCTGTTGGAACCATCAGCAGCATTAATGCCAAGTAATTGAGGTAAGAAAAAAATTCGAAGCATGTTTCTCTTCAATTCACTATAGACAGTAACATTCTGGCCATCCTCGTTCTTGAAGACATATGGGGCAATGACCCCACCAGCCCATAGGACGCACCAAACAGTAATTTTCTGTAAAATAAAATAGTGTTTCGACAAAATCTTGTGAATTTCTTTTTCTCCAAATGCGACTTTTTTGCTTATTTGCGCACCCATTCAACCATAAATGGGCTTCAGTGGAAATAAAATTTTGAATGGATGAGCTTGACGAATAGAACAACTATTTTGATTAAAAATATCAAAAAATTTGCACGCGTTTAAGTTGATTCATTATGAAATTTCAAAGCAAACTTAACCAGAAATAACTATCCGCTGTTAAATGGATGCCAAAGCGGAGATGCTAAAAAAAATACGCTGTGTTATAAGTTATTTTATGAGTTTCTCTTATATAAAGAGTTTATCAACTTGGGAATGCTTTTCTATTGTGTATTACTTTGTTTTATATACCCCAAATATTTTTAACAAAATACAGGAAAATAATAAGAAAAAAACTCTAATAAAAAGTTATAAGTAACTTAAGCCCCCTTCTGTTATTATGGATTTCTCCTTAATTTATATTCGTGCAGTGCAATACTTTTTATATAATAAAATAAATTTTTATATACCCTAATTTTTAGTTATAAATCCTGCTTTCTAATATGCGTTACCTGAAATCAGCTGAGCTTGTAAAAGCAGAATTGTGATTTTTTATTATTCTGTAAATCACACCCTTTTCCTATTTTTTGTTGGGATTTTTAGTTATCGAAAGTACAGGTTTTTTCTATATATAAATTCTTTCTTGCTTCAACTTATTTTAAAAATATAATAATAAAACGCCGGCTTTAGTTAAGGAATTCTTGGAAAAATTGAAATAAGAAATAATTTTAAAAATACTACAGAAAGCGGAAGAAAAATAATATTTTCCTAACCAAAAATTGTCTTTTAAAATTGAATATCCAATTTCCTAAAATATGCTTAAAAACATATGGAGTAATTAAAGTTTAGTTAACAGTATTAAGCATGAAGCATTTTACGACGTCAATTAGGGTAACAACAGATAGACAAATTTAAAGCAGACACTTTCATAACGACCGCTGTAAAAAATTTCAAAAAAATGCGGAGTTTTGAAAACTTTGTGGAAGTAGCACAATATTCCATAACACAAATATGGGTACACGGAACACATTTCTTGTGAGCTTAGATCAGAGTGATCAAATAAGATTTTCAGAAAAAGTCTGTCTCTATGAAAGTTGCTATTTTATTATTATTTATTTTTAAGATGAAAGAAAATGTTAGATATATTAATATTTTATGTTGTAAAAAGATTTAATACGTCGTAGAAAAAATAATTAAATATTATAGCCACCATTATCTTAAACGATTATAAAATATGGGATCAAGGATGTTAGATTTTATTCAATATTCTATTCAATATTGATATCAAAATTTCTGGCAAATTATTGACATTTTTCTGAATTTAGATATAAAGAAAAGCTTATAAGAAAAGCATTCAATAATTTTTTTGTATTATTTATTATTATTTTAAGCCAAGAGGAACAGCAAGATTACAACAAAAATTTGTGATATTAAACAACAATTAAAGAAGTAATAAAATAAATAAACTTAATCAGACATTTAATATTTCACTATATGCTGCTCTTTGATTGAAACTGAAATCATCTTCTGCAATTGATTATTAAAAGTAAAAACTTATTTTCATTCATTCACTTTCTGTTATCAAATCGTTACTAACATCGTTGTTAAATATTATTTCCATACAAGAGTGTGGCTGTTAAACAAAAGACTCAAGACACAAGCGCTGCTATTATTTGTTTATTATTTATTTTTCATACTTGTAACACTAGCAAGAACAACAACAAATTATAACACATACACACACACACACACACTCACTCGCTCTTCTCCACCATTAAGTTGTATGATATTTATTAAACAACAAACTATTTCCAGGTAGCAAAATCTTACTGCCAGCTTAATTTGATTGGCTAAACGTTAAAGGAAAAAAATTAAAACTCTACGTAAACAACGTGTATTAAGAGACGCCAGTTAAAGCGTTTGAAAGCAGAGTGCAATACTGGAAGTTATTGGCAGAGTTGGAAAGAAACCGTAAGATGAGCACAACAGTTATAATTACGCTCTGACGGGAATAACTCTACAATGAAAAGTATGTGCAAGTGTGTGTGTAAAGAGTAGCTTTTGAAAAAAGTCACCAACGTTTCTCTTGAATATAAAGAGAGTGTTGCTTTTGTTTTATTTTTGCTAAGAGACTTTTGAAACTATTTTAAGCTCTTCTACAACACAAACCTGCTTTGATGTTCAGGTTTATTTATGAAATTTTTTTTCTGTTTTTTCGACTGTTTGCTGCTGTTTGAGTTGGTTTAAACAGATTTTCTTAAAGCGCTTGGTTGTGGCTCTGCGTCCCGTCCATGTTTGTAAATAAGTTTGTGGTGTTGCTTTTTCAAGTTGTTCTTTAACAGAGAATTATTTCAAATGTAGCTGTTGTTTCTCCCCAACTTTATGCTGGGCCTGACTTCAGCTATTTGCACTGTATTACTCGGTCAGTCGGTCTTTGAGAGGTTGTTGCTATTTGCAATCTTTTGTGTGCTTTTGCTGCTTTTCTTTTCCATCAAATCATTGTTATTTTGTCGCTTTTTGTGTTTGCTGTTATAAATAATTTTGGTTTGTGGTTTAATGCTCTTACCAACACCATCAGCACCAATACTAACACAAGCCAACTGTTGATGCACGCCAACTTTGCGGTTGTTTTCTTTTGCATGTTGTTGTGCTGTTGCACCGGCAATTGCAATTGTTGAATATTTTACTGATTTAGTGTTTATGCTGTCGACTGCATTGGAAGTCTAGCAAAATGTTTTTGCTCGTCTGTTGTTATAAACTGTTTGTTGAAAAGACCTATTTGGCTGACTAACTTGCTGGCTGGCTGGCTGGTTGCTTAGGTGGTTAAATGCATGACTCTGTGTGCCTTGCATTTGGCACATGCGCATGTTGTTGCAAATATATTCCTTTGCAGTTTCTAAACGGCTTTCTTGCGGGACTGTTTGCTTTTTTGCAATTGCGCGCTTAACGTGTGCGATAAAATGTACTTGTTTTTTGTCCAGAGATTTGTTTATATTTTTCTATTTTCTGTACTCAAATTATGAAGGAAAAAAATAAAATAAAATTCCAACGCTTATAATGTTTCGTGTCTTAAATGTTTCTTAACGTTGAGTGTTATAATTATTACAGCAAAACAGAAAAAAATTCATTAAACTTGCGTAAAGTTTTTTAATGCCCGTTCGTTCGTTGCAATAAAATTTGTTTTAAATGTATTTGTATTGATTTGTAATACACTTTATGGTATCTAATAATATTGAAAAAAAATCAAATTAATATTCTTTAATGCTTAAAGTCTGTTAAAGCTAATTGATGTTGTTTAAGCACTACCAAATTACATCATGTAAATATTTAGCAATAAAATTAAATAAATTTCAAAGCAAAAGTAATAAAAAATAAATTATTTCAATAGAAATGCATTAAATGCCAAGCAATAAAAGAGTGTTAATAGCAAATAATATTTGAAAAAGAAAAAAACAAAAACGTGAGAATTCATTTACTAACATGTACGAGCATCTATAAAAATTCTTGAAGTTATTATAAAGCGATAAAACATAAAGTTTTTTTTATAAAAGTGTTTTTATTACTTGAATAATGTGCGGGAATTTTTTCAAGAGAATGAGTTAGTTTCAAATATGCTAATACGGCGAATGAATATAAAAATATTATAATTGTTTGCTGCCACCACAATCATATAAACAAAAGACTTAAGACAAGAGCATAGAGTTCGCAATAAATAGATGGCGGATGGATTAAAGTATGAGTGTTGGTTTATTAATTCATTTATTAAGTTTTTAACATGTAATTTGAAATAAATACGTTCTATATATAAATGATGTAAATGTAATAATTAAATAGTTGGTAGCATATTTTACTACAGCAATTCAATTTATAATCGAGTTATTGGGTGCACACCGCACCTGCCAAATATTTTAAGACTTTTTAAGAACGTGTGGATGTTTGTTACTACGCCTCAATTTATTTAAACATAATTTATTACAATGGTAAAACGATTTTTCAATTATTATAATCACAACAGACTTCCAGTTTGTCTTTAGCAAATTAATGAATATATACGATCGTACAAAATCGATAGGGAACTTATAAAAGCTTTTATAATGTTGCTTGCAATAGCGCAGATGATAATGGTAACATAACAAAAATTTTTTTTATTCGTTATAATATTGTGAATGTGTTGTTCTAACCTATTGAATAACAAATACTTTAAAAAGACTACTGTGGAATCAGCTGTTTTCCAGTGAATTTACCTGTTCAGAACTCAACTGTCAAAAATTTTTTACATATGAATATTCATAAATAACTTTAAAAAAATATTTACAATGAGACACTTTAAAAAAGTGTTTTCCTTTATTCTGCAACTATTTCTCAACGCCGAGTCAAGTCACTTAATTTTTCCTAGTGGACAACAATCAAATATTTCTGACATCCTGCAAGTGACTGCTCTTTAGAGCCTGGGATATAGCAAAAGGTTCTTAGAAACTAACAGTTTCTGAAGACGGTAAAGAAGTGCTCTATTTTCGATATTGGCTTGACGTGACGTTGATAAATAGTTACAATATTTGTTCAGTGTGAAAAAAAAAATATATTGAAAGATTATTGTAACTCTGTCTCATGTTTCAAGAGAAGAGGAAAAAGTAAATCAGTGCAAAGAAAACTGTGGCGTTAGTCTTTCTTAATCTGCTGGTATTTTTGCAGAATCCAAAATACGGCATTAAAACAATTTCAATTGAAATTTCTATTGATATCGGATGCCGTAGTTTGCCCCTGAAACTCTTCTTCGTGAATCTTGTATGCCATCGCTCTTGCCAAATGCTGGTGAACTTTAAAATATAAATTTACTTATTTACTGAAAATAATGATCGCTTTCAAAGAACGCTTCCCTGGAAAAAAAAGCATTCCAAAGAAGTCAATAATTTTCTAAAACTAAGATCCGGAAGTAGTGCTAATCTGAATCTTTTCTAATACTTTTTACAACGGCTGGTTATTGCAAGAGGTTCTCTTTTTTTGTCACGTTTTTAATGTAACCGAAGGCACATTTCTGGTATTAATTATATCAGGATTAAATAATATCTGGATTAAAAATTTTTTAAATTGATTAATTAAAATCATACACTGCACATTCTCTGAATGACAGAAGACGCAACAGATATATCCGTGTAATTTGCCAACTTAAGTTTTATATATCAAATCAACTGCGAATTTCTCTCAAATAGCGTTTATATATGGCATTAATTTATATATATATATATATATATATATATATATATCGATTTATTTTATATAAATCTTTCTTAAATATTTTATTTGAATTATATTCTTATTTTCTACAAATAAAAATATACTACTTGCAAATACTCTTAACTTTAATAATGTGCTAATTCTTTTTTCCCAAAATCTGACTGAAATATTCAAAGCGATCAATTGAGGGGTTTTAGCTAGTTCCCATGCCCATTTTACTGGGACTCATAGAGATCATCAGGGAACCTTTACCCAACATTTCTTAGAATAACTAAAGATATTATTTCAAGCTTCCACTTAAATAAGTGAGAAGCTTAAAACAAATATCAAAGTCATAACAAGAACTCACTGATCACTTTTCTTTATTATTTTCTTACGTTTTATTCTACAAATGGTCGGCTTTTTCCTGATTCAAATTGTAGTTGTAAGAGAAATAACAATTAACTTTTAATATTGTGTGTGTAAAATAACTTCTTAATCAATTATCCGGATATTGTTAATTATCCCTTCCTGATTAGTCAAAAATAATACCGTCCGATATATTGTAATTAAAGAAGGGACAGGTTCTCAAAAATCACTTCTAATATTTTTCATTGGCAAATAGAAAATTTTAATTCAAAACCTGAATTATTTTTCTGCATGAAAGCCAAACAACTGGGCAACGTTTTATGTGAATACTTTACTTCTCCAAATTATAATGATAAAAACTGTAAAAACTATTTAAATATTTTGGTATAAAATTAATTGAAAAGCAACATAATAAAAGAGACATTCCAAACGTTTGAAATCACCAACTCTTCATGCGTCTCAATATATTTGAAATTTTGTAAAAATTATTATTTGATTTCCTCTTTTAATAGATTAAATAATCCAACGAATAGATTTACTTCAAAAATAGAACAAAAAGAAAACGAACGAAACGAATGTCTTACTAAAAATTTTTGCATTTCTATTTAAATTGGCAAAGTTTTAGCGGCAACGAAACCATGAATTTAAATAACATTTTTATAACATTTACCCAGTCTTCGTATATTAAAATCTATAGTCTTAATAATTATAATCATAATCTTAATACTCTGTTAACAAACAACATAAGAATTTCTAATATCAAACTTTAAAAACCTGCAACGTATTTTTATATGTCCTCGCTTAATTCGAAAGATATTTCTTGAAAACTGATTAAAAGCCGATATCAAAAGTAAAATTATTACAGGTCAGTGTGATTATTTAAATGTACTAAATTTTGTGTATAAATTTTAATTAAAATCTAAATAAAAAGTATAGCAATCAAATGAATGCCAGCTTTATTAGAGGTCATTAAAGAGCAGCCATTTAAACAGAAAATCTTTTACAAAGCAAATCAGTAAACTTGACGTTAATCGCAGCCAAACAACAGGTATTGGGGGAAAAAAAAAAGTTCACAAACTTGTCGGTAATAAATAAAGACATTCGATTAAGAGAAGCAGTACGAAACTTTATTCCATTTGAACTTGTTGTTGAGTACTTTAATTGTTAAAAAGTTAAAGTTAAGTTCAATGAATTTTTTTTGTGTTCATAAATTCTCAAAAAAATACTTAATCTGTCATTGAAAATGACTCACAGATATGAAAAATATGTTTGATTGAAAGTGAATACGAGTATTTTGGACGAAGAAATATATAAGTCGAGTTAAATGGTTTTATTGCATGAGGACAAAATCTAAAAATGTATCAGTTGAATATAAAAAATCGGTAATTGGAAGATGTTAGTTTTACCCGCGGTTAGAAAAGAAAACTAAATTCTCGGCTCTTAATTTTTTTAAGTAACTGGAAACTTCCTTGACTAATTCGGAGAGCCTGTCAATGTGTCTGTAATAATGCTTATGTGTGTAGGCGTGTTTGTTGTGTGTGTGTGTTTTCTAAATATGTGATCCGCTTTAACTTTTAAATGGCACAACCGAATCAAACCAAATTGTTCTAGAGAGTGTTCCGGAACTAAGACTCTTAGTGAATTTAAACCGATTCGAACCGGTGGATTTTAAGATATTTGAAAAAATGCTAGAAAAAAATCTCTATTCCAAGCGTTGGAGAGTTTTAGTGAACGATCAAATTCGATAAAAGTTATTGTTTTAAAGCTTCAAAATCATATATTTGATCAGTTAGTTTTGTCGATTTTTTTATGGTTATAGAAAACTATATAAATCACCGATTATCAAGTGGAAGTCGGTTGATATGAAAAAATTTTGTTTCGACTCGAACAGCTCAAAAGCATCGAGTTGCAAAAAAACCAGGTTACGATAGATTTGCGTTTAAAATTAGCGGTCAACTGTTTTTCATATTTTTTTTGTTTATTTTTGTTTTTTTATAAGAAGAGACAATTGGAGAACGATCCCTTTTTAGCCGATGTGTTGTAGCGGAAATAGTGGAATTTTTTTTAACATTCAAGCAGATCGACCAAATAAATCATTTTCGTTTGAACTCCGGGCGATTTTGGCCAACAACTATTTCAATTGTTCTTTGCATTGAAATAAATATTTTCTTAAAATTTCTTTATGACCGTTTATATTTGATAAGCTTGCAAAGTTTTTTTGAATTGCAGCTAATTATAGCCGCAAGCTGAAAACGATTTCTAAAAACCAGTATGACACCGTTTGTTTTCAATTAGTTGAATGACTGGAAATTTTTTCATTTAATTTCTGTTTTATTTGAAATTAAAATTTGTTAACTTTAATGCTAAATTTTAAATTAAAATTTATACAAATACAATGCGCAGCTTTGAATTTAAATAAGTGCTCGTGTGTGGATTTAAATATGTAGAAATCTTTGAAATTAATTCAGTGAAAAAAAAAATAATAATAATAAAAGGAATGACCGAATAAATTTCAACAATTAGTGTGTTATAAAAATAAATGCAAGTAAATTTTAAGCAGAAATATATTGTAACAAGATTTAACAAGTTTGGCAAATTCGTTTGGCGGTAAAACAAAAATTGCACAAACTGATCACAAGGAGTAACGAACGAGTAAATGATGTGTGATTTTATTATCAAGCCGACCGAGTTTTATCTAATAAAATAAACATACAAAATTACAACACAAAATTTCAACACAAAATTTGAATTGTAACTCACAATTATTTTAAAGTAGTGAAAAAAGTTTTATTTGAATTAAGAAACAGTTTTTGTTAACAATTGAAAGTATCACTTTTTATAAAGCACCAACAATATTTGATTTTAACGCGGGTATAAAATTTTACTTCAAATGTCATACAATTCCGTTTAATTAAATATTTATTGATTCTTTTATTGCTTGTTAATAAATTTGTTGTAGAGCGTGTAACCAAATATTTTATTAAAAATGGAAGCATCTTTTTATGTATTAACGGCAGTTATTCATAAAATATATTTTATGCTTTTTGAAACACGCTTTTGATCAGTTTTGTTCGGAAGTATGTCAAATAAGTAGTTTAATAACATAAAATATTTAACGAGCCAGGCTGTAAATCTATAAGGCCGAAATCATAAAAAGTATTTTATTAATATTTTATAATCTTCGTTACAAAAGTGATCTAATAAACAGTTGATAAAAATAAAAATACTTTTTATGAATTGGATCATTAACATTCACTATCTAGTATTTTATTACAAAATTTTATGTGAACGAAATAAAGTAGCTGTTAAAAATTAAATCTAAAAACTAGAGAATTATAAATTGATAATTCCGGTACAGCCGTTGCAACATTTGAAAGAAGACAGACGTGCTTGAGTCACAACAATCAGAGAATTCGTTTATTCTTCTTAATATGAGGAAACATTGTGAACGATATTAATAAATGAAGGACTACTTGTTAACATGCTGTCCTTTGGCTCAAATAAAACATAACAGCAAATATGCTAAAAACTATTTCGACTAAGGCTTAAAGTTAGTTTCAGTTCTATTTCTGTTCGCAGTAAGAATAACTGAAAGTTCTGTTGTATCGCATATTTTCTTCTAAAAATTATAAAATTTTCGGTAGCATCAAATATCTGGATACCACAAAGAAGAATTTATTTTAATTCATTATTAATATATATTTATTTTTTTGAGTGTGAAATAATTCAACCACGTTATGTGTGGGAGTAAGAAAACTATTTTTATCTTTAAATATTTCAATATTGAAATAATTTTTAATTGGCCCTCTTCAAAGGATCCACTGCTAAATAATGAGTGGTTGAACAATAATTTGTAATATATTTATTAACAAGTTTAACTTTTTTAAAATTAATTTAAAAACATTTTCAAATTAAATAGCAGCATAGGAACTTAACAAAAGTGTGGATACTTTCAATTTGATACACTTCTCGTTTTCCGTTTCGTAATAAAATTGTCATAAATAGAAGCTGTTATCTCATTCAATTAAGCCGCCTAACAAAGTGGCAATAACTAAATATACTCGTGATTACTGTCGATGCCAGTGTGGTGGCTTTCGAAAACAACTACTTTGCTCTGCTGTGCAAGTTGAATATGTAAAACTGATATTGACTTTCTCTTGCGCTTTGGAATATCTTAATTAAGAGTATTTTCCAACAATTTGCCTATAAAATTATGTGTCATAAAACAAGAATTGATAACTCTGAATTTTAAAGGGAGATTTTGGAATAAAAGAATCAGCACACAATTAAAATTAAAGAGTTTAACAAACGGCAATTCCCAAAATATGTACTAATTTGAATATGCTTTTATTATAATAGAAGGATTTCAGACAATTATGTGTGCCAAATTCACGTCACGGCATACCTCTATTAGATGGTCTATATTTTCAATGACTCTGAGAATTATTTGACATAGAAATCCCTTAATAAACCGAACTGCAAGGGCCTGTCTATCTCTTACTCCTCTTTTTATCATTATAAATAATTTGTTCTTAAGAGGGCATAAAACATACTTCAGTTTATCTGACTTCTTACTTATATCACTTGCATCCAACCGATATTTGAACACAACTCCCGTATATAAACAAGTACTTCAAAGCCTTCTTTTATCGCCAATCATATAGACGATTTCGTGGAGGAGATCTTCATCAATTACAGTATATGGGTTTTATAAGTAGTGAAGGGATGAGTTGGAGAGAAGAATGTCTTACACCGTCCTAAAAAACCCAAGCAATTGACTCACTGGAGCATCGACGCAATACGGAAAGTGTTTCATGGTTTTCCTTGTACTACAACGGATTGAGCTGAGGTAATGTTAGGGAACATATAGTCGAAAATTGTTTGCTTTTGTAGGCTTCATACTCTTAATATAGATCGCATATTTTTGTTGTCGAGTTGTTAGTGAACGAATTCGTTCTTGGCTATTCGTTTTGTATGTGAAATAATTAACATCGCCACGATTAGAGATAACATGGCCCTTGAATTTCTCGTACAAAAAAGCCAGTTTCGTTGGTATTACATATCCTCCAGGACTATATATTCCATTTTTGGCCACACGAAGTGACTTATCAATCACTATAACTGCTTGGTCGACATACTTTTCAAAGAAGTATGACCCAATGACACTTTTAGCCCATAAAAAGCGAAGAACAGTCACTCAAAGGAGTCACTATTTCTTTGACTGAGTGGTAAATGGCATCATTTTGATGGAACCACTGATTGTCCAGATTTATATCCTAAATTTTTAGCCACGGGGGCTTTGTTATCGCATTAAAAAAACTAATACCAGTAACTGATTAGTTGATTCTAATTCCAGAGAAGTACGGTTCGATGGCCCTGCCTGCCCCTACAACAATTCTCATTTGTCCACATAAGTTGCTTGTGGGCATATTTGGTCGATTATGATGATCGAAAATATCCAGAATTGTACAAAATGCATTCTGGTTTAAACTCTTATTAGCATAAAAAGCTTGAGCAATCTTATAACACCGCTCAATTGTGTACTTCTCTATGGTACAATTAGTCAAGCACTGAATAAAAGAATTATTTTGGGAAAACTTGACAAGAAATTTGATATCAAGGAATGACTAATAATTAACTTGGTGCATTATAATCGGACCAGACTTTAAAACTTGCTAGATTGAGGTTGAAATATGCAACAAGTTTTCTGATCAGTTTAACAGCAGATAACGATTCCAATTGAACCAACAAACAACTTCCACTGAAGATACTGCTGATGTCGTTTATTTGAAACTAAACACGATAACCCGCGATAGGTTCCTGATGTTATGGATCTATATATATAGCGAGTACTTATAAAGAGAAAAGCCGAAATATATTTTACATGACTTCGATTGCATGCGAAGTATTCCATTGCTGATTTATATTTTGTCTTAAGCGGTGTAGTTCTTCTATTTTATAGTTCCCTGGGTCAAGGCCAGATTAACTAACCTGTGCGGTATATTTCGCAATAGTCCTTGTCCCAAAATCAACGTTAGCCCAAATCCATTTACTACATCGGTGGGTTCTAGATGTCGTACAATACTTCCAGCAAATACGAAAAAAACAGTATGTCAGGGTACGCCACCACTGAACTTTCACCTCCTATTGCCCATGCCAGTATCCGTGCTTTGGATATACTTAAATGAATTGCAATAATATATCCTTTAGTGTCTAATCTAAAAGTGATATCAACTATAGTAAACCCAGTTGTGCCTTTATATTCCCTATGGCGAGGTTGACAAATAGGCAGTACTTTTCTGCACACGTTTTTTTATCTGAAATTTTTCTATATATATAAAATAAAAATATTTCAAAACTTATAACTCTTTTTTTTCATTATAAATGCCTGCATGTTATGCAAACTACTAAACCACCACTAACGCAGCCAATAACCTAAATTACGTTTACAGTGTCACATTAACTTAAAATTAATAACGAAAAGTCTTACGCATACACTCGTATAAAATCTGCAACGAAGGCAGTTTAAAATAATTTTTCCTCCAATAAATTTAAATATTCACTAAATATATTTTATGACTGCGTAACAAAATGAAAACTACTAATTGACTTAATGAAATCTTGCCTGCCACTGTCAATAAAAGAAAAACTGCACACGAGCAAAAATCCAAAAAAAAGAGTATCAAAAAGACAACGTCAAATGCAATTTAAATTAAAATAATTTATGAAAAGTCAAGTAGTTTAAATGCAAAAAATTTACCATTTGAAACTAGAGATCACTAAAATTTTAGACACTAGACGCTAATAACTGCTGAATCTTTTGCAAATTGTAGCAAGAAAAAAATAAAACAACCGATTTTATAATCATTTTAAATGAACTCAAAAATTGTATTTTTTTTTTTAAATCGCGATGAATGGCAAAATTTTTATTGCTCATATTTCTTCCACATACTTGATCGGATTTCTTAGTCTAGCAAAAGAATTTACATAAAATTTTTTATGTTGATGATTTCATACGCCAAGAGTTGTCATAATTTGCCTTAGAAACAGAAGGATTTGAGAAGAAACATGAACTGAAAAGCGTACATTTAAAATATTTTGTTTAATTGAATTTCACATAAATTTCCAAGGTCTGTTTGATAGCAGAGATAAATTTTCGATTGGCTATTTTTATGTTGGCCCACACGCCGTAAAAGCAATTATTTTATTATTTTAATTTATCGTTTACAGTGGAAATTATTTTTAGAAATAATTGTCATAATTTTATATTTAAAACCGAGTTCTGCTAAATTAATTTATATTTATTTTTTTAATATTCTTTGAATCTGCAAATAGACGCTTTTTTCAGTCGAAATTCACAAAATTTTACAGAAAAATTTCAAAAAGATATTGTTAACAAAAACTTTAATTTAAAATATCTAATAATTTTAAAGAGCTACTTTAAGGAAAATATTTAGATATATAAAACACATAATTTATTTATTAAAAAATAAAAAGCAACAGCAACCAAATATCACTACCTTAAAATAATAAAAATTTTCCAAAAATTGTTATTAGAAGTGCAGCTAAATTAAACAATTTTAAGCAAAAGATTTTTTAAAATTATATTAAACAACAACTTTGCATTTTAATAAACTATGAAATTTTGTTGAAAATTGATATCCTCTGCCATTAAAAAAATTGTGCTCTTTATAAATTTTAAAAGTATTTTTGCGATCATAGTTTTTCACGCTTGAAATATTTTATATACAATTTTTTAAACAAATTTTATAATGTTAAGTCTACTTTTCAAATTTTTTAACCCTTTTTTTAAATTAATAAATATTTTTTATAACAAACAGAAAACGTGAGTGTATTAAACACTTTTCAATATTAATTTTACTCAAAAACTTAACAAAACTTTCCAATAGGCTCTGATTTTTTTAAGCAATAAAACTCCTTGTCTTATAAAACTTTTTAAAATGCTTAAAAGAACTTTAATTTAAGAAAATTTTGTTACATTGTAAAAATTGTTTGATTGTATGAGCTGCCACTAAAAAAAATTTGTTTCAAATCTAGTGAATACAAAGAAGACATTTGCGTCAAACGATATTATTAACTGAGCCGCACAGTGGGGACCCAGGCTTACATATTTTGTCATTTTGTATTTCTTCAATAATAAATTTTCCTTTTTGATTGCGAAAATCCATATGAAAGACATCAATTGACAGCTCTTTGGAAATTTTCCCAACCAACGAATGCAACAAAAAAATCATAAATAAGAAATTAGATAAAAAATATATAAAGAAATGTAGAGAAAAAACGCGCCATGTTTTGTTGTTATTTTTCACAGCTTTCCATAGTCATGATGATCTTAAAAAAATGTCAACGGCCAACATATGCTGTCTTCTATACCATGCATGTGAATGTATATGCACGTGTGTGTGTGTGTATGCCATTTAGTATTTAATTAAAATAAATTTTATATTAAATTTCTTGCTGTTAATAAAAATATTAGTTTTTGTCTATCGAGACAGTTGCGGCCATCAGTCGATAATTAATTGGTATTGGCAAGCGATGACACATGGAAAAATTATATATTTACGTTAAATGAAATAAATATAAAATGCCAACATTTTTTAAAGCAGTTTTTTTTTTAAATAAAAAATTAATGGAATATAACTAATAAAAATTGTCACGTTTGGGAAATAAAACTTATATATCTTTTTTATCTTAAAACAACATGATTTTTAGTATTTTATTTGACTGTTTTTTTTTATAAAAGAGAAATTTTATATCAAGATTTTTAACAAAAACAATTATTTTAAGAGACGCAGCAGTTTCTATTTAACATATTTACAAGTATTCCAAGTGGAAAGGAGTGGAAGACCAAAGATACAATCAGTTTGCATTTTCAATTTATCAGGAAGCGATTGTTAACAATATCCAGATAATTGATTAAGAAGTTATTTTTTTTAGTTTTCCAAGCAGTACATTTTTGTTTATATGAAAAATATATTGTTTATAAAAATCTTAAAGAAAGATGTACTTAAAAATATATTAAATACAACTTATACATAATTATTTGTATGAACAGGCGTTATTTGAGAGAAATCTGCAGTTGATTTGATATACAAAACTTATGTTGGCAAATGAAATGGAAATGTTTGTTGGGTCCGCCATTATTCAGAGAAAAATTATTAGAAACGTCATATTTAAATCATAATAATTAAAAGAGAACTTCTGGCAATAGCAACCCGTTGTATTTAGAATATTATTGAATTCTTTGGAATGCCTTTTTTACAGGGATTCCTTGGAAGCGATCATTATTTTCAGTAAATAAGTAAATTAATGTTTTAAATCTACCAAAAAGTGACCAGCATTTGGCAAGAGCGATGGCAAATAAAATTCTCAAAGTAAAAATATGTTCAGGGGCAAACTGCGGCAGTCGATATCGATGGAAATTACAATTTAAACTGTTTCTAATGCCGTATTATGGGCCCTGCAGAAATACCAGCAGATGTAGACAGACTAACGCCACAATTGCCTTTCCACTGCTTTCGTTCTTCCTCTTCTCTTGAAACATTAAACAGAGTTCAAATTATCTGAAAATATATTTTTTTGCATACTGAACAAATACTGTAATACTTTATGGTTAATAGACATTTGATACCTCTTATTCCGTAGTCACGCCAATATAATATCGAAAATATAATACTTCAGAAATTTTTACTTTCTAACAACCTTCTGCTATATCCCAGGCTTTAAAGAGTAGTTAGTCTGTTGCAGCATGTCAGAAATTTTTGATTGTTGTCCACACGAAATAATTAAGTGTTAAATTAAGTGCCTTGACTTGGCGTTCACAAATAGCTGCAAAATAAAAGGAAACTATTTTTTAAAAGTATCTCGTTGTAAATATTTTTTTAAATTATTTATATTCAAACGCAAAACTGCTGATTCCCTTGTTGACTGGGTTTAACTTTAAACATCCTTTAGTTTTAATATCTTATCTCGAACCCTTCAGTATTAAAGACAGTCTCTGATATATTAAAACAATCTTTTTTGGCCTAGCAATAGAATGGCTGTCAACTTGACACCATGATGGTTACAAATTTAATTTTCTGCACTTGTACTGTTATACTCATCAGTGGACCACCATGAATTTTTTGGTCAGTTAGCCGAGCTATTAAGACAACACCATTTCACATGGTTGACGTGTTAAAATCTCTACTCTATTTCTATAAGAAATTAGGCTTAAAGGTTGTAATTATGTATTCGTTCCTAACGGAAAAGGTATGAAATGAATGCGTGCTTGAGGATGAGTGTGATATTATTCACACTCGAGTATTACGTGCAAGTCGTCCTCCTACCCGTCACAATGGTGACATGAGGATTAAGTTTTATTCTAAAAATCACATTTTAATAAGTATATTCTGAGTTTTATATTTCGTTTAATATATAAAAGTTATTTTCTAAGTTTGATATATTCTTTAAAAATCAAATTATTTCTTGATTTTTATTTATTCCTCAGAAAATAACAATTAAATATTTGTGGTCTCTTTATCAATTTAATATTGAGCTAATGTATCAATATAAAATTTATAAATTGATAATTACTTCATATTCAAGTAATAAAGATATATAAATAAGAGGGAATGAGAAGGAGCAGCAGCTGTCGCAAGTAATGCTGTTATATTTGAAATTGTTTCTTTCATTAATTAAGTCAAAGATTAGGCAAAAACATTTAAATGTGCTTAAGAAATTTCAAACCAAAAGAGTTTGTTCTACAAAACATTCGGTAAAATAGATGATGATGAAAAGTAATCAAAACGGCAACACAGCGACTATGTAAAAAAGATTTTGTGACCACCGGTACGCTTTTTCATAATAAAATTTATAGAAATAGGAATTGTTATCACATTCAACTCAGCCGCCAAACAAGAGGTTATAAATAAAAATACACACGAGTACAGATGATGAAAGTGTAGCGGATATTGTAAACAGCTGTTCTGCTATGCTGTGCAAGTTGAATATTGAAAACTAATGTTGACTATTCCTTGTGCTTTCATCATGTCTTTCTGAATTAAACTAACAATTTTCGAACGATTGTGAAATGTGATGAAATTTATTATAATTCAATTTTATTTAATAAATGATTTTCGATATAAATTCCTGAACATTAAATGGAACTATTTTTGATTATTATATGCTTCTGAAAATATACGAATGCGTGGTAGCAGTTCGTACACTTCGAATTATAATTATTTATTGAAAATAATTAGAGAAAGAAAAAAGACCTTCAAAGAAAAAATAAAATCAAAAAGTGTTTTTATTTTAGCAACACATAAAATCTGTTTTAAGGCACAAGCAAAAGTCAGCAGAAGCTTTAACTATTTAACTAACACTATAGAGCAGAACTGCAGTTTTCAAAAGCCGCTGCACTTTCATCAATATCACCCAGTAAGTAAAACTTTTGTATAAATTTTATTTTTTAGTCGTTATTGGCGCTCCTTGCTTCAAACACATTCAAATAAAAGAAGCTTCACATGTGGTTAACTTGAAATATTTATACATTTGGCACAAGAACAAATTTTCACAGACTTACTGCCGCTTTTATAACCTGATAACAAAACACTTATTGTTTTCAGACAATAAATAAATCGAGCGTAAAATCTCAACTCCGTTAAATATGCAAATTAAATTGGACTCACTACCGTTTAAAAAATCAGCCTAAAATTTTTACACCAGAAAAACCAGAAAAAAAAAAAAAAATAAATAACCATCATCCTTCGAATGTATGTGTGGTCTGATAAATGAAATGAATTGAAAAGTTTCAACACTCGGTAACTTCCCATAAAAATTACAATAACGCGTAAAAATTCAATTCTCAATGGCCACCGCAAAAGCATTTACAATATCTTTAAATATAAACGAGTATTCGAAAAGAAAAAAAAATTATATGTAACACTTTTTCACACTACAATTTAATTGGACGAAAATTAATTATTTTAACAAAAATAAAAACAGAGCAACAACAATTAGTAAAAGTCTATGAAATTTAAGTAAAAAATATTTTTGCCCATAATTTAAATCGAAAAAATATATCTATTAGCAATTTAAGCATGAAAAAGTATTTAATAAGTTTTACAAGCCACTATCCAATACGTTACCAGATACTATTATTATTTGGGCCAATAACCCGGCCATCTTGTACACGTGAATTGGAGCAAAAAGAATTAATTGAAATTGGCGTGAAATTGATTCGAACAGAGTTTGTAAGTTATTGCATGTGGGATACGTTTTTTTGTATTTCTAACTAAGATTTAGTTTATCTTACTTTTGGTGTGTGAGAGATTAATGTTTTTTACATGAATATATGAGGTCTGTTAAAAAAATTTGGTAAATATTTGAAAACAATTATAAATTGCTTGGCAAGATTTTTTTATTAGTCCACTCCAACAGGACAAATATTCCAAAGCACAAGGGAAAGTCAACGTCAGTTTTTAGCTTTCAAAGCAGAATAGAACAGCTGTTTTGGATAACCGCTACACTTTTATCATCAATACTCATATTTTATTTTTTTAAGTAGTATTTATTGATTTATTAGTTTAAATTTTCTGCCCTTTAAAAGTAAATCCTTCATCCAGATATAAAACTCCAGTGCGAGCGATTTTTTTCAGTCCGGAAAACGTTTCCATAATGCGATTGGATATTTTTTAATATGATAATCCTGTGAATAAGACTTTGAAAGGAAAAATTTAAATTTTCTTGCTATTCTGTTCGACGAATTGGTTGATTAGAATCATCTTTAATGCTTTCCTGTATGGCGGCTATTGATTCTTCAGTACGCACTGTTCGGTGTCTCACGGGATGCACATTATCAGTAACAGTAAATGTGGTCCGAAAACGATTTACTGTTCTTCGAATTAGCAGCTCTGAAGAACGATTATGAATGCCACAAAATGGACGAAGAGCACGATAAGTTTGACAAACAGAACCATTATTTTAATTAAAAATTTCCACAGTTTGCACGCGTTTCTCTGGTGCAAGTCGATCCATAATTAAATGTCAAAGCAAACTGAACAAAAAGCAACTATCAGCTGTTCAATAAGTGGTCAAATAAAACAGTGATGCTAACTCAAAGTTATATCACTCTATAAAAAATACCAAAAGACAATAAAAGTCCTTTTACTTATCGGCAATCGTATGACTCTAATTTTTATGTTGTTAGTCCTAACGACTCGTCTCTTGTTAAGCGATCATGAAACCAAATAATTGGATCAGATGCAATGGAGCACTTGGAAGGCAGGATTTCCCTCGGTAACAGCTTTTTAAATTAAGCCAGCAGCGATATTTTAACACAAGACAAACATATTAACCGATTTTGAAATGGATTAACGTGTTTTGTAGATTAAATAAGGGAATCTTTTGGTGAAGCTTCTGAAAAATGATTAAAAAAAATTTTTATAATATTGAAGAATTATATTTTCCTAAATTTTGCTTAAAAGCTCTCGACATATACCGATTTGAACCGGTTCAAATTCGCAAAAATATTTAGGAACTATTAATAAGTCGGAGGGTTTAACTGTTGAGATAATATCGGATTAAGAACGTAAGGAAATAAAAAAGGAAAAGTAATCAGTGAGCTCTTGTCATGACTTTGATAGTTTTTTTAGACTTCTCATTTATTTAAGGGGAAGTTTGAAATAACATCTCTAGTTATTCTAATAAATGTTGGGTAAAAGTTCAATGACGATCTGCATTAGCTGCAGTGAAATGCGCATGGGAGCTGGCTAAAACTTCTCAGTTGATCACTTTGAATTTTTTAGTGAAATTTTGGGTTAAGAGAATCAGCTTATAATTGAAATTAAAGAGTTTAACATATCGGAGTTTATCAAATTAAACAATTTGTTTCGAATTTCATTGTTGACGATATCTCACGGGTCGTTTAGCTGAATCCGAACTGGTTTTCATTGATCGAAGTGATTATTAAATGTTAAGAGTGTGACTAGTTGGTAAAAGCGATACGTGAAAATATCATTTGGAAGAATTATACTTTTGTGAATTTTTTGGAAGATCTCAAAACACACCGATTTGAACCGCTTCGAATTTGCCGAAAACTTCAAGAAGTATTAAAGAATCGGGAAGTCTAACTGATCAAGTATATAATTTCGGAGTTTTTCAAATTAACTATGATCGAAGTGATTTTTAAATGCTAAGAGTTTGATTAGTTTGTAAAATCGATCTGTGAAGCAGAAGTTATTCTACAAATACACGTTGAAAAATCCTTTTTTTTTTCTAAGATCGTTTGATGTATTTAATCTAACGGTTCAAATCGGGTCAAATTTACAGGAAATCTAAGTTAAGAAACGCTTCTTATTTGATTATTAAAAAAATCTGGAAATTTTACTTATTAGATATAGAACTTCGAAGTCAAAAAGAAATCTACTCCTTTTCGAGTTCTCTGGTTGGCGATATTTCACGAACAGGTTTATCAAATTTAGCGGTTATTCATGTGGTTTTATATGCCAGGAGCTGATTATTCTGGAATCGATCCTTAAAGCCTCTAAACTGTTATTCAATAAAAATTAATGTTTATAAATATCTTAAATGTACCGCTTCGATCGGTCCAAATTTACACGAAATCTAAGTTTGGTTTAATGCAGTATATCCGTTCAAAAGTTATAAGCGGGTCATATACTAACACACACACACACACATACATAGATACGCACACACGTACACATATATACATCTATATGTACGATCCATACATAATTAGTGACGGGTTCTTAGTCACGGAAGCTTCCCAAGACTTCACAACGTGGAAATCTGATGAAAAGTTAATTTTTCCAAAACGGGGTGAAAACAATAACTTTCCGATTGTTAAAAATTTTAGATTTTCTTATCACGAAGTTGTTTGCACAACATCCGCATACTGCGTATAAACAAAATGTTATTACGTCACCAGTGCGTAGCGGCTACAAATTACAGCCACAACTGTTATTTGAATAATAAATTCTTATTTATTCAAATAAAATAAGGAAATTCTCTTATTCCTGTATAAGAAGACGTTAATCCAATCAAATAGAGGCTGTGCAAGGTTATCTTATTTTCTTATAGTTCATACATCTAATTGTCGTAATACATCTTAAATCCATAATGCGACTTCTCGGACAAAGAAATTAAGTATGAAATTGTTTCAAGTTTCCATATATTTCATATTTCAATTATAATCTCTGAAGTTGTATAAAAATAATTGAATAATACTTTGACATTTAAAATGGTTCACAACCACTACAACGAGTACGTTGGTTTAGTCATTGATGTAATTCAATCATTAATCATATAATTTTATTGACAACTTTAAGTTGATTTTGATTTGATGCTAAACAATTCTTTTTTTGCTCTCTGCCAACTATCCATTTATGACTGTACGTATGATACACATGCATCTGGTGTTGTCTGGTCTAGTCTGGCCAAATGACTGGCAAACTGTTGCTATTTATCTTGCAAATAAAAAAGCTCAATTGAATAAGTCTAGAACACATTTTTGTAGAAAAATTTATACGAAGGAATTAAATATATTCAACTGTAGTAGTATTCGCTTTATAATGACTGTGTGGATGGTGATATATAAATTATAAATTAAGTGTAGCCTACGATTTCAGTTATTGCTGCACTGTCTGTGCTAATAATGACGACCGATATGATGACATCAAATACATAAATATTTAATTCATAACACCAATGAAATTGCCAGTTACAAAACTTTAAATCAAAAATACTTTGTTAGCAGTTTTGACTGGCAGACACTTAGCGAAACAAGCAATCCAACACAAAGAGCATCAATTCTCAAAGGTTGTTTGATAAAATATATAAAAAAAGTAAAATAAATAAAAAATAAAATAAAACATATTCCATTGACATTTAGTAAATTAATACAGCAATCAAGCGCGTCATAAGTTGAGAAATATTTAACTTGATAATTGTACTAAAACAGGTAGAATAGCTCGAGTAATATCAAATATATAAATCAAAGAAAACACCGAAATAAAATACCCTGCAATTTAATAAATCTTTTCTTTGGATATATAAAGTATATATCCACTTCTTTGGCTTAAAAAATTAACTTTCTTTGAAGTTAGTTTCATAAAAAATTTGTGAAATAATAAATGAAAAATTTTATTATATTTCATCCAGTTTCCCACTTCGCTAGATTGATGAAACAAGTTTTTTCAAAATTAGTTTAGTGAAATAAAAAATTTAATTAAATAAAACACTGAATTATAATACCCTATTTTAATACACTTCGTTTTATTTAAAAACTAAGTCTCCTTGAAATTATTTAATAAAAGTTTTGTGAAATAATAAATGAAAAATATTATTAAAATAATAAATGAAAAATTTCATTATTTCGTTAGATTACTGAAACAAGCCTATTTAAAACTAGTTTAATAAGAATTTCATCAAATAATAGATTAAATATTTTACAAAAATTCAACACTCTTTCTCTATAATTAGTTAAATAAAAATTACGTCCAATAATTGATAAAAAATTTCATTACAATTCAAGTAGCGCTTCATTGGATCAATGAAACAAGTTTTATGAAAACTTCGTCAAATAAAAAAAAAACTTCTCTAAAAGTTAAACATCATTGCGTTCATTGAATTAATAAAATAACTTGCATTAAATTTATTTCAAAGGAAATTTCTTCAAAAAATATATGAACAATTTCTTTAAATTTCTTTAAAGTTTCATTCAAACTTGTTCAACGAAAATCTCGTTAAATAAATGTATAATTTCTGTTACAATTAGATATATGAAAGGTTTAATTGAAATTTAACCAATTTTGCGATTCGTTGGATTAATGAAACAAGTTACGTTAAACTTAGTTTAATAAATATTTTGTCAAAGAAATGAAAACTTTCGTTGATATTATGAACTACTTTCATTCATACAAAGCACAATTTCATTGACTTCAGAAAGTCATTTCATCAATAGACTTAAACAATTTCATGTATTTCAGATAACAATTTAATTTAATTCATGCAGTGAAGTTAATTCATAACGAATGTGAAAAAATGTCATGGAAGTAACCCACTAAAATAAATTAAATTAATTTGTTTCTTAGTCAATTTATTTACACTTTAACTGCCGCCGTACATTAAAAAATTACGGCTGCGCCACGATAGCAAATATTGAAGGAAGAGGATTTGCTGAGAAGAAATTATGAACGTTTTGCAGTGAATTTGAAAACAACCCTGAATCTTGCTTGGATTATTTATTAAGCATTAACATATATAATGTTACTTTTAAACCTCTTTAATTTTAATTAAATGCTGATTCTTTTTCCCAAAATCTTACTAAAAATTTCAATGTGATCAATTAAAGAGTTTTATCTATTCCCATGCGCATTTCACTGGGGCTAATGCAGATCTTCAGAGAACTTTAACCCATCAATTCTTAGAATAACTAAAGATAATTATTTCAAGCTTTCACTTTAATAAGTGAGAAGTTTAATAATAATAATAATAATATTATATTCTTTCATCCATGACAGTTAAGGTATTTTTAGCTGTTTTCCGGAAAATTTAAACCTTAATAAAGCGAGAAGTTATTGGTTTTTCTTCGTATTGAAAGGAAACGGGTCCTCATCAGATCTCCCCGTTTTAAGGTCCAAGAAAGCTTTCGTAATTAATTCTGAAATTTCCTCACTATATCTGTGTGTGTGTTTTTGTATGTCTGCATATATCTGTGTGTAAGTACATGACCCTGTGACAATTTTTGAACGACTGAACCGAAACTGGTGTCGTCCTGAGGAGCATTTCCGAACGTAGATTTCCTATAAATTTGTACCGATTTGGATTGGTTTATTTCTCAAGATATTCCAAGAAAATTTAGGAAGAAGAATTCTTAGAAGTGGTTCTCTTAGCATAACTTTTCAACGTTTTTTTTTAACGAGGCCACAAACTGAAATGATTAAAATTTAATAATCAACGCGATCAGTGGAAATCAGTTTAAAATCTGTTAAACCGTTCGTGAGATAAAGAAAATGAGAATGTTTTGAATGTTTTATAAAAGTGATTTTATTTTTAAATTTCCGAAATCATATATCTAATCAGTTAGTAACCGAAAACTACATAAATCGCCGCTTATCATGTTTAAATCGGCTGATTTGAAAAAGTTCGAACAACACGAAAGCATAGAACAGCGCTAAAACCAGGTTACACGGATGGTTTTAAGGGTCAACCGTTTTCCATTGTTTTTTAAGTTATACGGCCGTGAAATAATTTTTTCTCTGTTTTGCGAATAAAATTAAAAAATACAATGAAATAACTTCGCTGATACATTCAAATGATCCTAGAAAACAATTTTTATTTGACAGGAGATCAAGTAAAAGAGAAGAACAGAATTTCATAACTTCAACGAAATCTTCTTGGAAACAACGAACATATTTCAATGATATTATAAGTTAAAGTTTTTAATTTTCCTAATATTTCCCATTTTAAAGAATTAAATTTTGGTAAAGAATTGATGTTTAAATATTTTTGAACCGAAACTGAATATTTTTGATTGTACTGAATATTTTGTTTGTCTTTGAAAGAATGTTGTTGTCATAATCAAATGATATATTCTTACGAAATCCGAGGAATCTTTCCCAATATTCCTGAAATATTTATTAGGCTATATTTTATTAGGAAATCGTTTGGTTGGATTTGTGAAAAAAAATTCTTTGAATGTAGAGTTGAATCAAGTCTCAATTAATCGGTTTCGAAATATATTATTCAAGAAATTTGCATTGATTTTTGTATAAACAATGCAATTAAGTCCTGAATCCTTTGGCACTTATCTGCAATACTTGTACTTTTTGTCATAAAAATATTTACAAGTTGTACAGCCTTTTCAAACAACTAACCTCAACCTGGGCCTCGCAGTTTGCCAACAGCCAATTAAAATATTGAGAAATTAAAAAAGAGTTGTTAAGGATAATAATCGAATCCTTTCATACAAAAAATTACCTTCTCATTCGTCTCCATTTACAACTTTGGCCGGTCTTTTGATAATTCTGGTATTATGAATTGAGTAGTTTTCTAAGTCTGAATGTTGGTTTAAATAAATATATAAAAACTAAAATTAACAAACAATTTTCAAATAATTTTTTAATTATATTTCCAACATAACAAGTATAATTATTCCTTCGAATATCTGTAACCGAGATGGCGTTTCCAAGAAACCAGCAAACAAACATCCAGCATTCTGTAGCCAATAAAATTTCTAACAACCGCATTTGAGGTGATCAAAAGTTCAGAGCAACAATTGCATTCCACCGTTTGTTTCATGCGTCTGTTAAAATATTTCTTTAATACGTAGTGCCGAAGTCTGCTCTCATAACTATTTCATGTGCTACAAATAAGGGGTTGTGTCAGTGTCTGCTTTGTTTTATAAAACGACAAACAATTGATTGAAAAAAAGACAAACAACAAGAAAAACAAATCTTAAGCCCGGTTCATAATTGAAAATTCTTAATGGAATACAAAGGAATTTCCAAGTTGTTGTTACAATAGCAAAAACAAAAACAAAAATGTCTATAAAGTCGATATTTTTACGTAATAAATTATAGAAAAACTAAATGCTACTCATACATATTTAGAACAAAGCGAACGAAGACAATGCGTTTGAAATTCAAAGCAAATAAATGATAAACATTTTTCCATGACTCACAAATAAAATTGTTAGCAAAATAATGGGCGAGGAAATAATTTGTGTAAAACTTTTCTAAAAAATTTCAAAATATTTTTCAGTTTAGGGTTTAACGTTTTATTCGGAAAATAACAAAAAAAAAAATGCGGTTAAGAATGTTTAATGGTTATGAATTATGCAACAACATGAGTGGAGCACTGAAATTTAAAAAAAATTTCAGTTTTGAAATTGTTGACATATTTCTTTCAAAGTAGAATAATAAAATCAATTTTTGTTTGTCAAACAAATATTTTATTTAAAATGTAGAAGATTAACTTGCTTAACCCTGGATCCTTACTCTTCGTTTAATAGAAGAACAACTTTTAAAAATAGTTCTAGCGGAAAAATTTCTAAAGTTTAATAAAAACTAAAATATTTTTTCTTAAGTATGTTATTAATAAAAACAATAAATAACATTAACTATTTTTGCTCTTTCAATATTCGATAGGAATTTTGACAAAAGAAAAGAGTGATACGAGCTTCGTAGATTCAACGAAGAGTAACCTTCCAGGGTTAATATAACAGTTTAGAAAGAAATAATTTAGATGAATTCTTTTTTTATTTTATTTTTATTTTTTTTAGTGGACCCCAGAGGTCTTGTCTTTACTTAATGTCAATTCTTACTAACACGGCTATTCTCATGCATGAAGAAAAAAGTGATAAAGACAACGTGCAGAAAATTTTGTGTAAAAATAAAATTACGAAACAGAAAAGTATTTAAAAGAGGTAAACGATTTTCAAAGAAGATCTGGAAGACGCTCCAGCACATTTAGAACCGATACAAATTTTGGAAAGTGAGGAAAATTAAAATGAGCAACCGATTAACCACATCCAGTAAAAGCTGACATCCAAAAAATGTTAATAAGATTCTAAACATGATCCAAAAGTGGCTCAAATCATGATCTTCTCTAGTGCTTCTTAGAACGGTTTGTCACTGCTAAAATTTATATATTTTGCCACCTTTTTGGTGAATCCAAAGTCATGTTCCTGATGCTGGTTAAATCTGGTTTAAATATGACATTTTTAATAACCTTTTAAATTAATTGGGAAAATTCGCTTCCTGCGAGTTCTCTGAAGACTAGGTGACTCAATAGAAATT
Organism: Linnaemya vulpina; assembly: GCA_963675445.1. NCBI lineage: Eukaryota > Metazoa > Arthropoda > Insecta > Diptera > Tachinidae > Linnaemya > Linnaemya vulpina. Next base: position 93,201,446 of record OY776277.1, read on the forward strand.
TCCGTGTCATTTGCCAGAGTATTTTCTACAAATTAAACCAACTGCAGACCATATAACGCCCATTATTAATTTATATTTCTCAATTTGTTTTATATAAATCAGCCATGAATGACTTTAAAAGCATTTATTATAAACGAAAATCTAATATTAGCGAAAACCCCAAACAACTTCTAACTCTTTGCCAGTAAAATCAATTATTAATCAAATATCTGGATAATGTTAATAATTGATTCCTGCCAAGTCAAAAATACCAACTAATTGCAACTTTGGAAGTAAAGAAAAAGCATTTATTTTTAAGGGAACATTTAAACTAGTTGCTTAGAGTGTAACTTAACTCACATCAGGCGATTTTTTGTAAGAACTTGAGGCATAAAACTTTTCATAATAATGCCTGACTTAGACAGGTAACAACTTCGGAAATCTTAACACATTTTCAGCTTCTTTATAGCACATATACATTTTTTTTTTTTATTCATATATATTTTCACTCTTGCAAACTCCAGCATGCACAATTAAATTAAATAATAATATATTATTAATAAATTTTTTAGTATTATAACCATTTTATACCGAAGTATTCTTATGCTTAAGCTCATCTCCATTTATATAACTATAAAAATAAAAAATTTTAAGCAAAATTAGCAGAATTTAATGCAGCATTAGTTTAACGAATCGTTTGTAACATTATTTAATTAAATGCTATCAAAGTATTTTAGGTAGATATTAAAACATCAACGAATTGGTTAGCAATAAATTAACCTGCAAAATGTTAAAATAAATTTTTAAAAACTACAACAGGATGATTACATTGCCTTATCTATTAAGAAGATATTTAAAGTACAACTTCTTGATGATTTCCAGGAGGATTATATCACGAGATCGCTCTATAGCCGAACGGACCGTATGCGGAATTAACTTCCTACAGAAGTCGTTTTCGATACGTTGAATAAGCGAGAGTTCAAATAACACTGCCACTAGCGCTGCTTCCTCTATTCTGCTTCCCACGAACAATTTCTCTAGTTATGTCACAGTGTAACGCATATGCAGAGATCATCCCCTGAGTGTGTGTCTTAGAAAAGAAAGGCCTTTTTGGACTTTTGCCACCCTGAATACGCGCTTATTTACTCATTCATTAAGTTGCTGGAGCAGTTAAAATTCAACAAACTGTTTGTTATTAATCGTGGTCAAACACAAACTAAACAACGGCTGATGGTCAATATTATTAAGCCAGAAATTGCTGGCGGCAGTGCTGCATCCAATGCTGGGGAAATATAAAAAGCATGAAGTTATAAAACAGCCCTCGCATATTTGTACCACAATAGTACTCATTACATCATTCCATTAACTGATCATATTATTTTTATCACATCACAATTGATGTGTAATGATTTCTTGTCTTTATCAGCTGTTAAATCAAAAAACTTCACACTCAATATCACTTGTGGACTGAAGGCTACAATAAGTTATGAAGTGCAAATGTTACATACTAAAATTGTAAATAAAAACAACTACACTTCGCATACAATACGAGTGCGAGTACATGAAACTGAACAATTAATAATTTATAAAATAATGCGATGACGGGGTTTTCACATATTTAATTTGTATAAAATAAATTTGCTTTTGTTGTTTATTTAATTTATTTTAATTAATGTTTCTTAATAATAATTACTCTACTTTGTGTCTAAATGAATATAGGAAATTGAGGCTTTTTGTCAATACACCACCTATCCAATGGAAAGTTGTGATCTGTAATAATTAATGTTAATAGTTTTCCGTTTTCTATAACGACAAAAAAATCTGTGTTTATATACAAATAAAATTATGCATGAAATGTCGTTAAACCAGTAGAGGAGGAAAAAATATAGTGTTATTTGGAATAGAGAAACATCTTAATTATAAATGAAACTAAGAGAAAAAAAATTTATACAATCAAACAGGTACGCGTATAATAAAATTTAATATTTTATTAACTTTTCTATAAAATGTGTGTTGTAAAATCAAACACACACCGTGTCTAGGAATATGTTATTTGGCTTATAAAGCCTACACCTTAAGCGCAGATTATAAAGTTGGCAACGGTTTAATTTGTTGTCAGTTTTGTATGGAGGAAAAAATATGTTAAATGAGTTATGGATTGTTTATAGTTGTGCGATAGAAATATGATATACGAGCACATCGATTTACTTCATGCATGGAAATATTCTGAGAAATATTAACTTGGTTAAGCGCATTTACATGCCGGCATTATCACTAGTGGAACACTCAAAATATATAAATAATTTTCAAATATGGATGTGGGACATCGATAAATAAGTTTCTATTTTCTAAAATTTATATGAAGGTACGGTCGCATTTGGGAAATTATTTTCCCAAGGATATACAAAAACTAAATTCCAATGAAATTCATTTCAATTCAGAAGGAGTTACACAAAAAAATAACAACATTAAAATTTGTAATATTTATATAGGCTAAATTGTTCTAACTTAGTTAAAATCTCAGAAAGACATGATGATAAATATTCCTAGGCACAAAGGCAGTCAACATCAGTTTTATTCAACTTACACAGCAGAGCAGAACAGCTGTTTTCGAAAGTCGCTACACTTTCATCTTCAGTGCTCATGTGTATATTGTGTTTATCACCACGGTTTAGGTGGCTTAGTTGAATGTGAAAACAGTTTTCTATTTACACAAATTTTATTGTGAAAAACAATCCGAGAACTGTATCAACCTGATGTTAACACGTGTGTGTTACGATACCTGTGTTACCATTTGATTATTTTCTTCATGTCCCATGTCTTTCTGAGATTTTAACTAAGTTAGAACAATTTAGCCTATATAAGAATTAATATAGCAAAATAAAAATGTTCAATAAAAATAAAATCATTAAAATTTTAAATTTGAATAATATTTCTACAGTCTTATTTTAATTTAATGCTGATTCTTTTTTTCCCAAAATGTTATCAAAAATTCAAAGTTATCAATTGTGGGGTTTTATCTATTTCCAATGCGCATTTCACTGGGGTTAATGCAGATCACCAGGGAATCTTTACCCTGCATTTCTTAGAATAACTAAAGATATTTATTTCAAACTTCCACTTTAATAAGTGAGAAGCTTAAAAGCAAATATTAACAAGAACTCCTTGATCACTTACCCTTTTTTATTTTCTTACAATCTTATTCTACAATTGGTTGGCTTTTTCCGACCCTAATTGTAGTTGTAAGAGAAGAACAACAATAACAAATATTTAGTAACATTTTGGGAAAAAAGAATCAAGACGAAATTTAAATTGAAGAGGTTTAAAAGACATGTCTTTCTATTGCAAAGGACAAGGGAAAGTCAAAATCAGTTTTTTATATTCAACTTTCACAGCAGAGTAAAACAGATGTTTTCAAAAGCCGCTACACTTTCATCATCAGTACTCATGCATCATTTTTTTTTTCTTACCTCTTGTTAGTTGACTTAATTGAATGTAATAACAGTTCATATTTACAAGAGTTTTATCGTATAAAGGCGTTAGACAATTTTATCCCAGCGAAGGTAACACACTTTTATTAAGTTCCTGCGTTGTTCCTAATAAAATTTGCTGGAATTGAAATAATTTGTCAAACTCTGAAGAAGATGAAACAAAAGCTATGGAATAAAATTTCATATTCAAAACCATTCCAAACATTTTCCAGGACTTTTTACAAATTTATGTTCTTGGAAGAAGTAGGGTGATCGTTGAGGCTTAGTTGTATGCCAAAGAAAATGGTTTACTGTTCTAGGATTACGGATACCTTAACGTTTGGCTTTATTTCTGTGATAAGATAAAAATTTGGATGTGATGAGGAAATATTTGCGTGCTTAAGAAAATTATTGACTGCATAGCAGGACATCTTTTGGTTAATAAATTTTAGGAATAACTTTAATGTTACCAAAAATAACTCAATTAATTATTGAATTGCTAAGACTTTTTGTTCCTGTATTTTATTCTTGTCTTATTTATTGAATTAGTCATGTTTGAGTACTTCCCGTGCAACAGTATTAAAGTGGTTACTGTGACATGTAAAAAGTTACATATATAATTAAGACAAGTAAAATATAAAAAAAAATTCTTGTGATTTCATAAAAACTCCAGTAAATGATTCAGTCTTCCACTTGACCCTCATTCTCCTCTTCACAGTCTACTGAGTCTATTGAGGGCATTTAATTGCGTAAATAAACTGCCAGTCTCTGCACCGATTACAATTGTTTAATACAATTTATGACATATAATTTTAGTAATTTTTTATCTACAAATGCAAACGTGTGTTTGAAAAACTCTTTTCATTTTTAATTAATATTTTGCAGTTTTCTGTCAAACTGTGTAGTTGCTGTTTAATGACTTGTCTCTCTATTCATAGAAAATATTTTTGTATTGCGCTTGATTTTTATTTATATATTTCATTTGTTTAACATTTTGTATTAATTTTTATCCGCGAGATCTAGAGCACTGATAAAGATTTTTTCATTTTAATTGATACACCATGAATATTTTTAAAATACAAAAAAAAAATTTTTTATTTCTGTTTTATGAATAAAAACATGTACAAACACTAGCATATTTTAGTGTTTTACGAATCGTAGTTTTGTAATATGAATGAAAACTTTTTCTTTAATAAACAAAAATATTTGTGATATAACCCCAAGAGTAAACAAATTTAACTGCCTGAAATAATTATTTCATGTATAACAGCGTGGTAGAAGTGGCTTCATATCACCGTGAATTTAATATTCATTCTGAAAAAGGAGTAACATATTTCTTTTATAATTCAACAAGATCGAGTAGAAAACATCCTTGATATTTATTGCGAGACTCGTTGTATTGTAATACGAAATATAAAATCTATTAACTTATCTATTAGAACGATGCATCAGTAAGAACGCACTTTTTCAATATAGTGTTCAATCCATTTTGTGACCACTTTGAAATTTAGCAACTTCACCGTCAAGTGACGGTGATTGATATTGTTTTCAGTTATTGCAAAATAGTCGAGAATATTATCTAATCAATTATAACAATGTCGATGGCTTTAAAAAAAACACTTATTTTACTAGAACACCATTTAACATATATTTCATAAAAACTAGACGCAAAAAATTTTTCATATTAATGCTTGACTTAGTTAGACAAGTAACACCTTCGAAAATCTTAATACAGTTTCAGCTACTTTATCGCACATATAAAACTTTATTGGTTGTACATTTTATTTATATTTTCACCAGTGCAAACACCAACATGCACAATTTCATTAAATAATAATAAATTATTAAGATATTTTTTAATTTTATAGCCATTTTATACCGAAGTATTTTTCTGCTTAAATGCATCTCCATTTATATAATTATAAAAATCAAAATTAAAAAATACATTAAAGCAAAATGAGCTAAATTTAATGCAGCATTAGTAGAGTTGGCACAATTCTGGGGCGTAGTCAGTTTAATGAATCGTTCGTAACATCATTTTCAAGTGAATAGATCGACCCATGTATAACGCTTCATTATTCTACATCTCTTGAAAACTACCCTTTACATAGAGCCCCAAAAATGAACATAAATGCACTTTTCAAAGAATGTCAAGAAGATTTATAGAACGCTGATCGTCCTCAATTAATTCGAATTTTCTCGACCGCTGAAAATATTAAAAGATAAACTGAAGTTATTGTGGAGTAACGTCGAAGCGCTATTAAAGAATCTCTTCAGATTTTTGCATCTTATGTAGGGGCTTTTGTTTTAACTATTACCAATATTTTTACTTTTTCGTAGATATTTTCTTTCTATTCAGTTTATTTTATTGCCAGTCACGAGTTGGAATAGCAATTCATTAAATCGTCTGCCTTTAAGTTATCTACGATATTATTTAATTAATAACAATGAACTTTTTCATAGTTTTAATTGTAGCTGGAAACCAAAATACTTATAAACACAATTTATCTTTATTTCGTACAGTGTTGAATATATTAATAAAGGATTAATTAAAATCGTAACTAGTCAGACTAATTTTTTTTTGAAATCTTGCAAAATAAAAATACAATTAAATATTTACGAAAACCAAACAGACTCAACACTGGACTTCATAATATTTCGAACCTGTTCGGTCGAGTGATGATGGGGAAGCAGCAGTCTTTGTTACATAAAATTGTTATAAAACCATGCCACAAACGTCAAGCTGCAATTAAGCAAATACCTCTAACTGTACTGCACCAGCTTCGTTGCAATAAAATATTAATGCAGTAGCAGTTGTTTTAAAATTCATATCCACTCCCTGCCACTATTTGTGCTCTCGCCATCGTTCATCATTTTGCCAGCATGAGCTGATCATGTTTTTTTTTTCTCTCTCTGTTTTATTTTTATTCATTAATTTCATTTTCCTGATTTCAAATTCTAACTGCAATTGTATGCTGCTTTAATTGTTTTAACTCATCAATAAAACCGTTTACTCAGACGTTTATTTAATTCTATATCTTGATGAATCTGACTGCGAAACGCCTTTGTCTTGGCCACTCATTCTGTTGTGTTTGGCATCAGACAAATAATTGTTGGAAGAAAAAAATGTGTTTGCTACAGCTTGAAAATAACAAGTGTCAATAGCTAATGGACCATAGTTGTTACCAAAGTCATTTTCTAGTTTTAATATTATTGAGTTTAAATTGCTGCTTAACTGAAATGAATGAGAGAAAATGATTTCAGTGATTTCATACCATTTATTTTTGTATTGAATACGAAGCATTTTAATATGAATTTTATGTTAAAGCAATTAAAACTGAACTCTGTTGATTTAATTAAAAATTATATTTTCCAATGCTGCAGTGGAAGAGTTTTAATGAAATATTTTGGATGTTAATGTTTGCTTTCAATTCATAAAATGAAAGCAGCAATAAAAGTTTAGTTGCCATGAATATTGAAATACAGGATTTAATATGTATAAAAAGCAGTTCGCTGTGAAAAATATTCAGGCTAAAACTTTTATGTATTTAATAACCCACAATAGCATGAAAGGAATAAATAGTTTTATAACTGCTGCTAGATTGAAAAAGAATATAAAGATCCTGTATTGAGAGACCACTTGACCCAAACAACACACAAGCAAATCTAGACTTAATTTCATATGTCATTTGATTGGATGCGTTAATGAAAATTATGAACTTAATCGCTAAGTGCAAGTAACGATAGTTGACTTTAAGGCCACTAGGGCCATCGTGAAGAACGAGGAAACCACCCTGAGATTTCCTACGAGCATCTAATATTCCAATTCCTGAATACTACCCGGAAGTACTCACAAATACCGAAAGGCTGGACAGACAAACATGTCGACACATAAAAGAACTGGACTGCCACTGGATGGAAATACCAGCAACCAGCAGCAACGACATACTGATGCAGACGACTGAGACGACACTGAGAAAGGTAGAGGAATGCTAAAAATCAAATGCTGCTGTTGGATAGATCCGGTCTCCCATAGCGAAAAAGTATGAATGAGTCTACTTTAATTCCTTTTAAGAAGCAGCTCTTTCAATAGTCATCATTTATATATCCGGTCATTCCAAGACCTTCTAAAACTTCCACCACGAGTGCAGGCTACTAATTTAATCATTTGGAACGGCAGAGTCCCAGTCTTACGAAGACAAATTTGCAAGGGCAAAATGTAACCACCGCAGAACGAATTTTTATCGCATTCACTTTGTCAAATTAATCTTTTATCGGCACTCAGGGAATGGTCCCTGCACACTGAACGAATTGAATCGGTACTGTGGAAAGGATAGTATTGAGGGGATGAAAGAACTTTTAATTATGATTAAATAAGCAAATAAAAATCTAAATTGTCAGTAAAATATTTTTGATAAAAATTAGAAGAAAATCGCGATTTAATTAACAATTTGATCGATGAGTCCACTTCCATTTGAATGGTTACGTAGAAAAACAAAATTCCAGGACATGGACTCCGGAAAATTAAAAAACAGTTTATCTGCAACAATCACACCAGCGAATCATTGGAAACAATCTTTCGTCCACAGTTCTCTGAAAATGCATGCCGCATCTCAGTCACAGTTGATGGTGCTAAATATCGAACGATATCCATACTCCGTTATACTATTTTGTTAGGGATTATGTTGAGTCAAGTGTCGATAAGCCACAAACCGATTAAACACCTGGAAATCAACATTATCGGCAAGAAACGAAGGCAAATCTACATAAATTTGTTCAAAATTGTAGTTCCAGATTGGAGCATTCTATATGCCAGTCATGGCGGCCATATGGCAGAAATGATATTTAAGCAATAAGTTCATAGAATTATCTTTCAAATAAACTCCGCTTCATTGAAATCAAGTATATATTTCTGGTTTTATTATGACTTAAAAATTTTATTATATATTATTGATTATAACAAAATTTCTCCTGAAGAAACTGCTTAAAAGATGTGCGAAACATTGAATATCTAAAAATATATGAGAACATAAAAACACTTTAAGCTTAAGAAATTGTCATAAAACTAACAAGAAAACTTTAATATATTAAGAATAATTTCATTATTATATAATTTTATATTAACAAGTTAAGCAACTACTGATTTAAAAGTTATTCGAACAGTATTTTAATCTTCAATAAATATTAAGATGTTTACACTTTTGTAATTTGTATGGACTTTAACCCACTAATCGGAAACATCATAAAAGAAACATTTAAAGAGGATAAGAAAAAAGTGTATAAAAATTAATTACACAACAATAAATTTTTTCCTTATAAGCCATTCATTAATAGTCTTGGTAATATTTTCATTTCATACTTCTGTGCAATATTTTATGCTCTGCGCATTTGGCCAATTGGAAAAAGAAAAAGCAAAAAAAAAAAAAAAAATACAATTCCCACACTCTATCAAACCTAAAAGCAAGAAAACACTAAATACATTTAAACATACAACTAGACTCAAGCGTACTAACACATACACACTTACCTTTATGTACATGTGAATTATTTATATATATCTGTACGTAGAGGCATTAGAGAAGAGGAAAAAATTATAGGAAAAATGTTTCATTGATTTTTGTGCAACAAACCACCAAATAACTGCACACAATGTGAACCATGTAATTGTTAATGTCCGTCCGCTGGCATGTCTGTCCGCCTGCCTGCCTGCCCGCCTGTCTGATTGCCAGTATGCTTTCGTACCATAATAAAGGAGAAAAAATATCGCGAAATTTCAATAATTATTGCGTGACTTAAAAACAAAACACCATTGAAGATAAAAATATATACAAAAAAAAATTATAAAAAAATATGCATGAAAATGATGATGATTTTTTTTTCTAATTTTTATTAAAAGCAATACAAGGAAGAAGATGCGTAGTGCAAAGCAAATAAATACTTGCAGATATATATTCGACAACCAAACGTGAGGCGGCATTTGAAATAAAAATTCTGTGATATTTCTTAGCTTTTGAGTTTTGTTAACAACAACAAACAATCACATAATATTTTCTCAACAAATTTAAGGAAAATGTTTGTTATAAAAAATAACTGCCGGCAGTATTGCAACTCAACGGAAGTCAAAATTGCATAGTTGCAAAATTAGTCAATTAATGGTCACTAGCAAGTGAAAATATGAATCCCTCGCATATAGATTTTCAAACAAATCCCTAATTGTTAATAAATTAACTATTAGACATACTGTCATTGTACTATTATAATATGAAATTTATTTGTTGGGTGGTTAAACAATGTGTATATAAATTTCATTGCCGCTTTTTGCCAAATCGTCAGTAGACTTCAACCACAGTTTTGAAAAGTTTCAAACTTCTCAACTCCTTAAAAGAATTTTATAAACCATCTGAGAATTATATTAATAAATTAACTATAGAAATTCACAAATGATTTTAAAAAATCACATTATAATAAGTTAGTAGGCTATGAAAGTTATACAAACCAAAACCCAAAAAACTCGGCAAGAAGCCAACCAATTGTAGAATAAAAACGTAAGAAAATAAAAAAGAGTAAGTGAACAGTGAGTTGTTATCATGACTTTGATATTTGTGTTAGACTTCTCACTTATTAAAGTGGAAGTTTGAAATAAATATCTTTATTTGTTCTAAGAAATGATGATCTGCATTAGCCCCAGTGAAATGCGCATAGGAACCAGCTAAGACCCCTCAATTGATTACTTTGAGTTTTTTAGTAAGATTTTAGAAAAAAAAAATCAGCACATAATTCAAATTAAAAAGAAAAATATTGCGGTTATTCTTTAATATCGTTTTGTTTTACAATTAACACTGTAGGTTTTGTTAGACCACCCTTGAGATGAAAATTTAGAAGTCTAAAACATAAAGCACTCTTTCATTAATATTTTTTAACTTCTTTTGGCTTAAATTTATTTATTTAATGACTCTCTAAATACAAAAATATTTTATTGATAAATTTTAGCTTCCCGTATATCAGAAAATGTACAATTTTAAGCTGCAATCGCTGGGAATATGTCTTTGTGTGCCTTTAATTAGCATTTTATTTAGATTTATTTTATAAAATATTTGATCAATGACTTGTTTATTTAAATTCTGTTTAACAAATCTCTTATAGAAACATGTTATCGTGTAAGCCGATTCAAGAATTTCCATTATAATTAGTGGCAATAATTAATAACAATTAGCAGTTAATAATCTTTGTTGTGTTGACAAACTATAGCTGTGACATTTATATGCATTTTAATATTAACTTTTATAATATGATAAATTTTTCAACAGTTTTATAAAGCCATTTCTCTAAACAAACAATTTCAATAATTATAATGAGATCAAAACAGGATTTCTCAATGGCTGGTCAGTCAGAGCTTTTGTCAAGCATCAATTAATAAACGTCCAAGTGTTGGCATAACCATGGCAGTGCTGTGTTATAAATTTTTATTAGCTTTTAATATAATTAACGGAAAATTTCCATGCTGTTACTGAATAAAAGATATCGTTGATTAAACAAAAAGTCTGTTGCTTAAGTCTTTTGTTTATGTTGGTGTGCGGCATTTTAAATTAGTTGTTATCATCTTTAAAATATATTTTATATAATTATATTCAGTATTGCATATCGTTGTATATACGTTACTGTGTGCTGTAAACATCATGCCTTGATCTAGAATTTTTTTTCCTATTAATTGATCACCTGATGACAAACACTGCAAAAACAACATCACGACAATATATTTTATTTAATATTTTTTTTTTTGCTGCTGCAGTTAAATGCATAACATGACGTATAAATGAACAAAAAACAGCAACCTTAAATACGAGTATTATAAAATATAAGCAAATGAGAATAATTAAATGGAAAAAACGCATTTCAAACAAAAAAACAACTGACACAAGTGAGTAGACGTTTTTTGTTTATCGTACGAACTGTGTGTGTGACAAGTGCGTGATGAGTTGTCCGCCGGTGTGTTTGCAAGCGCATTAGCTTATTTGTTTGTATGAATTTGAACATCTAAACACTATGCAGCGGCAGCTAAATTAGCGTTGATTGTTGTTTTTATATTCATAATTTAACTCAAAATATTCATTTCATACGATTTAATATTTGAATACATGTCACATGCGTGTGATTGTGGTTCTGTTTTAAGTTATTTTATTTAATAATTTGTTTACCAGAAACGTTGGTGTTTGTTTAACAGGCAGCAGTCGCTATATCTCAGCCGTTTCTTTCCCCTGCAATTTTTCTTATATCGTTTAGTTTTTTCATCTAATTTTTTAAGTTATTGCATTTTTATTTGTATGTGTATGCGTATTGTTTGACATTTTGCAGCGTGTGTTGTCATGGTTGTTGGCGTTTTAGTTTTATTTTACGCACAGGTGCTTATTATTAGGCAGAGATTAATATGTGCTTTTATTAATTGTAGTCATTTAAAAGGACTGCGTACAGTCAACAAAGTATTGCAATATATTTGATATGTGATTCTCTAAGTTTCACAAAAGTATAATGAATAAGGTTTAAAGCCATTTCAAAGACATACACAAAGTAGTTTGTTAAAAGTGGATCAAAGACAAGTAAAGAAAAAAAAACAATGAAAAATCACTTTGATTACCGCAAACAGGGTCGAAATCGGTCAATCTGTACTTGAGATATCGTGAAAGAAAATATTGCCATAAATTGATTTGTTTCTTTAAGCTCCCAAATTATATAACTGGTCAGTAAGTGTTCATAATTCTTGTATAATTAATAATTAAAGTAATATTATTTTAGTTGGAGGTTCTCAAAAGCATAGAAGAGCACAACAAACCACGTTCATTAATTTTACGATTGAAATTCCCGAGCAGTTGGAATCAACCATTTTTTATATATTTCATCCTTCAAAATGGTCTCTTTTGAACTCTATTCACTGAGTCTAACGTTTCTTCAAAACTGTTATCCACACCGCAATATATAATTTGTCGAGGTCATCAAAATAGGCATTTCTTTGGGAGAGTATAGTCGTTGGAGTCAAATCTCTTTCCACCGAGCCATTTCTTCAAGTTAAGGACGCAAAAATAATCATTCGGAACTAAGACTGTTGTTATATAAATTAAAATATAGAAATTGATGGAGGTTTGCTTTTGATTTGTAGAATATTTTTCACGTCTTCCTGTACTCGGTATTATAGATAAAAGTCAATGAATTTCAATTTTATTTTACTTATAATATAAACATATATAAACAATTATAAATACTTTAGTTACTACGACCTGGAAGTTCTCTACACTGGCGGAAAAGTCTTAAAAGGTTAATATTTAGAGACGTTTATTTTATATATATTTTTTTGAATAATTTTCAGTTTGTCTGATCCCACTCCTCTTTCTAATTCATAAATATTTTAGTTACAAGAAAACAACGTGTTGGTGTTGTTATTGGTTATTCAGTAACGAAAATAATTATCTTTTCTACCCTCCAACATATTCATATTTAGTTGTTACATATTCTGTATTTTTTAACTAATAAATTATTATAAATAATATATATATTTTCCAGTTCACAATATCGCTGATTAAAATGTTTAAGGTCAATATTTTAATTATATATAACAACTTATTAATATTGAACAACACAAAACGGACGTGTCGCTGTTTATTATAATTTTCATTAAACTAAAAAGTCTGCGGAAAAAAACTATTATTTTATATTTAAAGTTGCAAATATTCTTAGAAAAAAAAAACTGGTCAGTCTTCAGGTTAAGCGAATTTAGTTTAAACCAGTGCAATCGATTTTTAGTTAGTTTTGCAGCAGCGATACTTTATTTCTTTGAAATATATAAAAATAGAAGTGGTTTTAGTTTTCTCAGAAATTCATTACCAACAACGACCAGATAATTATTTACAAATTTCTACACACAAGTTTACAGAAATACCCCTAATTATTTGTATGAAAAAGTATTTCTAAGATATATGAGGTCTGTTAAAAAAAAAATACTCTCATTTTTACGAAATTCTTTCTATATATACTACAATATAACTTTTTTGGGGCATTTGTTTCTAATTAGAGGGAAGTCTATCCATTTTATATGATTTTATTTGTGTGTCCCACCTTAACGTCAAGTATTTTTCCCAATTCAAAACGTCATTTCTTTGTTTCATTGTTAGTGCATTAAGAAAAATTATTATACTTATAACCAAAATGTTTTTTCGTTACCACTCTAATCAATTAAGTTTAATAGGGGGAAAAAAGCTGTGCGATTTTTGGCATGTCCTTTTTTCAGGGTTTCACAATTAACATGAAAACGTCACAACTGAAGAGCAATATCATGCTCCTTTCGATAATTTGTGCTCTTAAAATCTGCAAAATACAGTTTGATATTTTTCTTGTGGATATATTTAAGGTTTGAATTTTATTAGAAAAACCGATTAAAACTGATTTCTTAATACACTTTTCAATAAAATCTTATCTTCGTTTTGAAAATCTTAAAATGCTTTCAATTTGTTTTATATTAAATTGAAATAATCACAAGACCATATTGTTGCGGAAGCAAGAGATTATGAAGTGAAACTCTACATAATAGGGACACATCTATGTTCCAGATTTCTAAACTATTCACTTGGGTCATGATTTCTTTACTAAAACATTTTTAATGCTTTCCACATTTGTGCCATGCTGATGAGCTCTTCACTGCTTTAGCAAGATTTTTAAAATGCGACAAGAGTCATCAGTTTCTTCGACGAAATCCTCATCTGTAATAAGAAATCGTAGTGATTGTTTATATTGAAATTTCCATCAGCCATTGCGTTAGTGTTTTGAGAATGTTTTCATACAAGAATTTGAAAAAGAGGAGTTTTTACAGAGTGAATAGGATTAACTTTTATGTGGATTTCTTTTCTCGAAACGAATGTAACATTCTTTACACTTGTTAATAGAAAATGGCAGATAAGCAACTTTTAAGTGTTTTACGTTTAGCGTTAAATTTCATGCCTGATATTTTTGTAATAGTGTTGCTATAAAAATAGAACACGTATGTCGAAACTCTAATAAAATATATTTCAAGGTTCAAAAATTATTTTTACTAAAAACAAAATGCATCAAATGGCCCCAATTTTCTAAGAGGAAAGACGAAGACATTTTGGAAGATTGCGAACATGACGGTGGTAATCGTTGTCGGTGTTGTTCAGTGACCAGTACTCTGCCTTTTTCATTGGGACAAGCAAATAACAGTTAACATAATCCTGCATTAATGCAGATTATGATATGCGACACCATAATCATGACTGAGTGCGGAGTCCAACTCGGATTCTAAAACATCGTAGTCCTGTGCTCTCTACTCCAACCAACAGCGTCATCAAAGGGATGGTAACACACTCTTGTTAAGTTCCTTTATTAGCGTTTGATTATTTTCAGACAGATATTAACATATTGAGAATTTTATCTTTGTTTTGCTCTAAATTTCACTCAACCAAATTTATTTCCAAGACAAGTCCCTCTGGGCAAAAATCAAGGCATTGACTTGTTGAATAAACAAAAACTTCCTATTGAAAAATAACAATTTGTTAAGAAAGACATTTTTGAGTTGAAATCACATTTTTTAAAAAGCTAATTTTAAATGAAATAAATACCACTGGAAACACCTCCATATTCAATTTTTGATCTTGATCAACTTTTAGTCTGAAACTCCGTGCTTCTATTACAGTTCTATGTTTTGATTTATTCATAAAAAACTAATGAAGTAGTTTAACCGTGTAAGCTTGTTGTTATTGATTAAAAAGGATCTAAGCTAAATGAAAAACTGGACAACAGGATGTTAAACTAGAAAATTACATCACTGGCCTACCTTTCAAATTAAATAGCAGCATGTTAAACTCAGTAAAGTATTTAAATAAAAATATATGTTATGAAAAAAAGAGCAGACTGTCAGAAAACAACAATATCTAATTACAGAAATAAAATTAAAAAATAAATATCTATAAAACATTGATTTCAACGCGTGCTGAGTAAATGGTGTGTACAACACGATCTCGACTTCGACACATATAAAAATAATGAATTGCAATCAGAAAAAAAAAACAAACAACATGACGAAAATTAGTTTTCTAGGCACAGAGAAGGAGTTCGAAAGAAATTTTAATATTAATTTTTTTAATAATTTTTGCGGAACTTAAGTTTTTGAAGAAAAAAGACCCTGTGTTATATGATTGCGCATAAAGAAATTATTACTGACAGCCCTCTTAATTCAATTGACTTACGAACTCAAGAAGGTGTGTTCTTAATATACAATTACAAAACCCCGCCAACATAAGCTTTTCATACGCATATAATATGTAAGTTTTAAGGGAAGTATACCTGCAAATAAATTGAAAAACTTAAAGAATCTAATTAAAACACTCTTCCTCCTATTTTATACAATATTTAAGTATTGAAAATTCCAACCACGATATCGATTTATACCAGATAATCTTACAAAAATCCTTGTAGGATGCCACAAGGAAAGTATTACCTTAACAATTATTAACTTTTTATTGAATTTTAAGAGGACCTTAACTCTGCTGTTCCATTACGTCCTTTTGGTGCAAAATTTTTCTAATTTCAATAACTTTTGAGCATTGAAATATATTTGACTACCGTTTCGACTTATGTGTCCTATTTTTGAGGCAACGCTATTTCAAAACTATTACTAAAAAAAATTTTAAAGTTACTCATCTGACATTTTCTATTAAAAAGTGTAAAAAATGTTGCATTTATTTCGAGAAAAGAAATTAACATAAAAGCTAATCCAGTTCTACTTTGCAGCAACTTTTCTTTTTCATATACGAATGAAATTTGTTCTTGTATGAAAACATTCTCAAAACACTAACAAAACGGCTGATGGAAATTTCAATAAAAACAATCACAACGATTTCGTATTACAGATGAAGGATTCCTGGAAGAAACTCATGACTCTTTTTGCATTGTAAAAATCTTGTTAAAGCAGTGACAAACTCATCAGTATGGACCACATTTGGAACGTCGTAAGACTCATAATTTGTAAGTAAAAAAATCAGTACACAAGAGAATCGTTTGGAAATCTGAGACGATGTGTCCCAATGAAATAGAGCTCCACTTGATAATGTCTTGCATCTGAGACAATTTGGTCTTGTGATTATCTCAATCTAATATAAAAAAATTAGGAAACGTTTTTAAGATTTTCACAAGGACAAAAAAATATTTTATTAAAAGTGTATTCAAAAATAGTTTTTAGTCTGTTGTTCTAATAAAATTGTCGCACGTGAAGCACTTCATATCGTACTCAGCTTTACAGTGACTACAGATTCCCTGCTTTCCTCATCCCGTTTTAGAAGAAAAACATTTTATAAGCCCGCGGAAATCAAATTTTAGGTTTGTATTTCAGTCCACACCTTCCAGGAGTGCTTTCGCAGTGCCAGTCGGCATCGTTTTGTGAGCCGAGATTTTGCCAAAGAAATTGTTAAATTTAAGATCTTCCTTCTTCCCAGACTTGGTCTTATTTTCCAGCCGTAGTCAAACTTTAAATGTACCAAATATAAAAATGTTAAATCGTATGTTGCATTCTGCAAGAACACAAATTCATAGGAATTCCCTTTTATTGGAATTGTGAAACTTTGAAAAAAAGGACATGCTAAAACTTGCTCAACTTACGTCTAGAAGCCAAATTATTAATAGTTTATAAACAGTTTATTATCGCATCTATAATTCTCTTTAACGCATAAAATCTATTCTTGAAAACATCTATAAAGTCATATTTACATAATTCAAAATTAAATGTGCTTAAAAGAATATTTTAAAATGTTTTCACAAAATGGAAATTAATTTACTGATGATTTATATTTATATATGCAAGATTAATTAAAATTAAAAAACGTTTCGTCCTTCAACTCTGTCCTCTATTTTCATAGTTCCGACACAATCCCTTCAGTGTGCAGGGACCATTGCTTGAGTTCCGATACAAAGCAGATTTAATTGGTGAATGCGATTAGAATTCGTTCTCAGATGGTCAAAAGTTGCTCTTGTAAATTCGTTGTTTACTTAGTTAGACTGGGACTATGCCGTTCCTTATGATTAAATTAGTCGCCTGTCTTCGTGGTTGGAGTTATAATATGTCACTGAATAATCTGATATATAAATGATGGCTACTGCAGAAGCTGCTTCTTAAAAGGAATTAAAGTAGACACCTTAAGAATTCTTATCTATCTAGTGTCATCTCCGTCGTCTGTGTCTGAATGTCTATACTGTTGGTGTCTGGTGATTCGATCCAGTAGCAGTTTTCTTCTGTATGTCTACATATTTGGCTGTTAGACCTCTTGGTCTTTGTGAAAATTTGTGGGTAGTTTTCAGGAATTGGAATACTAGACGCTCGTAGGAAGTCGCAAATTATTGGTCTCTGTTCCTTTTAATACCTCAAGTCAACTTAAAAGCTTGAGAAAGAAACTTTAATATTAATCTTTAATATGAGAAACAGGACAAAAGAGAACTTAATTCTACAAAGTTTCCATATATAAACCAGAAAGCGTCATGTTCAGTTCAGAGAGCGGCTAATGCAGTTCAAATTAGTCCAGTACAATTCAAAATATTTTAATATTAATCTAGAATGAAAGCTCAGAAGGAAGGAAATTTTTGTTTGTAAAGAAATACAGAAGTGTTCTGCACCTGATTCTAAATTCCTAGTTTCGTATTAAGCCACCATTCCCCTATTATTATTTTCAAGTTTTTTCAGACTAAACTGGACTTGAATGTTTCAATATTGTTGGCGGTTTAATGTTACATTTTGTTGCATTTGTTGTTGTTATTGTTGTACCGCCGGTGCATAAAATCATATGCTTTAACAAATTTTATTTTGAACTTGATTTGTTTATGAGTGTATATACGAACATGAACACTAAACAACACCAGACTTTATGCACACGTACACAGACTTAAGCACACACACGAGTACAAACTTTTGCGTTATTATGCGTGAGAACTTTTTAAGTTGAAAATCTTGCAAACAGCAACTGAAAAGTATTTAAAGTTATTTCAAGTGTTACATAAATTGAAGGCTTTAAAATTTGTTGTATTTTTCAAAGAGATTATCTTATTACATGTTGGCATGAGCTTTTCAGTCTGATTCCGGGAATTTTTTGACAACATGCTACAGCAGGACACCTTCCATGTGGTCTTCCATGTGCCGGAAGTCCACCTACGACCTACAGGGTAGAAAACAACAACAACACGTTCTGCACAACTGGGTCTATCGCGGAGGCTCGTTATGAGAATTTTGGCCGCTTTGGACATGTTCCCGTTTAAAGCTCAAGCTTGTGTAAGGATTCAAGCCGTCAGACTACCAACAACGACTTGATTATGCCATTTTATTCTGACAAAATTTCAAAGAAAACCGGTATTTTATTAATAATTTTATAGTGAGTAATGAAGCCCATTTCCACTTAAATGGTTTCGTGAACAAGCAAAATTTCAGGACATGGGCTACGGAGATTTAAAGAATAGTTTATCAGCAACAACCACAACCATTTAAGTGTTCTATTTCGTGGGACGAATCATCGGAAGGGATCATTCATTCATATTTCTTTGAATATGCACATGACATCTCAGTTCCAGTTGATGGTACTAAATATGGAACGATGCTGTAGAATTTTTCGAGGCCAGCATTAGAAAACCATCCATAGTTGTGGTTCCAATAAGATGAAGCCACAGCCCACATCCTCCGCAAGGATTATAAAGGCTCTGTTATGGGACCTCTTAGGGGAACGCATTATTTCCTGCAGCAGCGATTTTAATTGGCTCCACGTTCACCGGACTTAACAGCGACAGACTGTTTTCTTTAGGGGTAACTTGAAAGAACGGATCTACGTAAATAAGCCAGCGACAAGTTCAAAGCCAAAACAAAACATTCGCACTGATATTCAATCTAGAACACCGGAAACTTTACGAAAAGTTGTTTAAAATGTATTAGAAAGAGCAGAAATTTGCGAGGCCGAAAAGGGTTCCTCACTTGCGGGATTTAATTTTTCATACTTTAGCCAAATATACTATCGATTAAAATACTTTAAACGAATAAAACAATTATGATAATAAACCACTAAATAAAAAAGTTGTTAAACATATAAGCCCTACCAATAGTTTTACGCCACCCAGTCTTGTTAAACATTTGATTCTATGAAAGTTCTGCTTTTCAATAGGCCTCGTTCAACGTGTTTTATAAACACCAGTAAGTTTATTTATGTAATTTGTTGTAGTTTTTTTTTGTTAATTTCTATTTTGCGCATTTTGTTAAATTTCGAACGTTTTTATATTGTAGCCAATATTTTTCTATGGCTTGTATTTCGCTGAGATAAATTCTAAGATCGTTATCATAGTCAGCAAATGTACGTGTGTAGCAAAACACCAACACCTATTCGCACATTCAGTTAAATGCATCGCCAACATACTGACTTGCATTTACATGCATTTCAATAATAAATAATGCGTATTTCTTAACCAGAAAAAAAATATATATAGAATTTGCTGGCAAGAAATATATTAAATTCATTGAACAACTAAAATCGTGATGTCTAAGTTATGATTATATTCTAAGCGCTGCGTTAAATTATTGTTATTAATATTTGATATTTTCTAAGGTAGTTTTCATTGAATATTGTAGTTGATTTGATTTTTCTACTATAAAATTTTCCTTCGCACGAAACAAGCAAAAAAATTTATATAAAAAAAATTAAATGCCATGAATATTATTTAAGATTTATGTTGATTTACAGCATCGCATTTTTATGACAAACAAGCAACAAATCATGATAAATGCGAGCACGAATTTCACATGCAAAAAAAAAAACGGCCCATTAGAGATGTAAATTTGTAGAAATTATTACTCAACACATACAAAATATAGGCAGCTAAGATATACATCAGCTTTTTCTAGAGGAGAACTTGCGAGTGCGGATCATCAAACAGCAAAAATGCAATATATATTAGCTTTTCTCAAACTTGTTTTTAAACCGAAATAGTAATAAAATAGTTTAAGAATTTTAATAAAAAACAGAGGGCTCAACCGGGATTTGAACCCGGGACCTCTCGCACCCAAAGCGAGAATCATACCCCTAGACCATTGAGCCTCTTACAGTTAGTTTGTCTTTTCTGAATGTCAACAGACACCTACCAGGACATGCTTTGTGTTCTTAACTTGTAGCTCCAAAAATAATTGTTATATTAACCTGACATTTTTATGATATCCTCAGTGGCAGTGCTTTTTTCCTGCTTATTTTTAGATTTATGCAAAATTGGATGACTGGGACCGGGACTGTGGTAATTTTTTTCATTCCTACCCCTTAGGTCAACGGTTGCATACCACGGTGTGTATATTAATATATATGAAAATATGTTAATATGGAATTTCTTTTGTATTAACTTTACATCATTATAAAAATGTTAATAATAGGACATAATAAAAGTAGATTTAAGACTCCATCAAATAAAAAGCAACAGCTTAAGATGGTATGCACTATTTAATGAGCAGAAAGCAAACTATTCGCTTCAACAATAGCACATCGAAATGGATACATGCCTCCTTCGGTGTTGCTCAAGACAGTCATACTGATTCAATTCTGTTCGCCTTGACCATTAATGATTTTCCTGGCGCTATTGATTCCTCCAATATAGTAATGTACGCTGACGATATAAAGATTGTTCAACAACTAATGTACGTGACTACATTTATCTTCAAACTGATCTTAAAAATTTTTCCCTATGGTGTGCTTATAACTTAATGCAGCTGAATCAAAAATATGCAAATCCATGCGTTTTTCTAGAACTGAAGCTACCCCTGTTAACTACCCATTGTGTAGTCATCAGTTGGAGGTGGTGGACTCGTTTTTTGATAAACAAAGCTAAAGGTGCTCTTGCCTTTATAAGGCGTTGGGTAAAAGAGTTTTCTGACCCTTATATTACGAAGCAGTTATACGTATCTTTAGTGAGGTCTATATTATTATAATATCTACAATGTCTGTCTTGAGACTGTATACAAAAAATTTTATGATTTTTTTACGTGGCCTTTAATGGAGCTCTTCCACAAACCTTCATCCTACACTAGTAGACTAGCATTAATAAAATTACCAACTTTTTAAAAGCCGTCGAATGATGCTAAATGTGACTTTTATAATTTTATAATAAACCTTATTTATGGTAACATTCGTTCCGAATACCTGAGAAGTTCTGTCAAATATGATATTCCTACTCGTACCACTCGTCATTATAATCCTCATGTTATCTTTAGTAGTGCTAACATTGCTTTAGAATCGCTGCAGTCAATGTCTCAAAATCCAGTGGTGATGGAGGCGCTAATCAAGCTGAAAATTCGGGCAATAACCAGCCGACATCAAATCCTGATCAGAATCAGCTACCTTCAAACTAAACTAAAACTGGAATTATACTGCATTTGTTTCCGAATCATAGGAAAAGGATATAATAAATTAAACTAAATTTTGAATTCAACGACTATTTTCAAGTTACGTTAAGTTAGAAATAATATAATTTTCGCCCTAATATATTCACTTAGTATGTAAAATATTTCAATTCATAGTAGTGCTTCAAAGCTACTACGTAAATTTTTAATATATTGAAATATCTCAATTCATAAGTTTTGTAAATTTAGTACCTTCAGTTCAAATATTATATTAATAGTCTTTAAGGATTAAATCCATTGACTAAATTAAATTAAAAAAAAAAATCCAATCAAAATGTGATAAGAAATAGAGGAGTGGTAAATTGGATGTAAAAAAATAAATTGGCAGTTAAATGATGAAGTTAGAAGATTTTAAATAATTAACCAATAAACAGCATAACAAATATTTTTATTTGCTGCTTTTTAAGTACAACAGTTTTATAAATAACTGCTAGTCAGTGGTGTTGACTCCATTACGAGTGAGAACTGTTTAACTCAATAAATACTGGACTGGATTTGAATATAACTCATTAATATTTTGCTGTTAATTTTTTTCGCAAATATTTGCCCAAATGTGGCCGCACCATTTTTTTTATATATATATAGTTTTAACATACAACTTTCATTGTGAAATTTTTTTTATCGAAATAGTGAAAGTTTTCCTGCATAATATTTTAAAATTTTAGCAGCTTTTTCCTACTTCTTACTCATATCACAGTGCGTAGTTTAACCACTAAATTGGATGACCGCGGTACTGCTACTGACAGTAGACTAAAAAAAAAATGCTCATAGTGGCCGTAGAGATGAAGACGTAGCCGCTGTAGGGCGAAGTGGGCACCACCAGTGCACTTTGCGCAACATTTTGAAATCTTCCCGTTTATAAAGCTCAACTCGTGAAAAGATTGAAAATTGCCGTGTATATTTTGAGTAAAACATTGCTAAATTGGCTGTTTCAAAAAACTGAACGAAATCAATGCATTTTCTCTACAAAATAATCTCTACTGATGAGGCCCATTTTCAATTTGACCGCCCCATTCCTGTGATTTAACGCAGTTCGTGGTGGCCATTTGAAAGACCGGTTTGATAGAGATTCTATTCATAATAATATCTTTATAACTACGAATTGTATTCACATTCAATTAGGTGAAATGGCCATAAAAAATACACTCGAGTACCGATGATTAAAGTACAGCGGCGGTTGAAAGCAGCTGTTCTGCTGCTCTTCTGTGAAAGTTGAGTTGTTAAACCTGATGTTGGCTTTCCCTTGAATTATAGTTTTTCACTATGTCTTCTATTCATAATATCGATTACAAGTGCCAACAACCCTTTATGGCCCTTGCCCCAAGCGATTGATATTCTGCTGTTCATGTCATTGATATTAAAAAAAAATATGAAAACATTCTGCTGTTTAGAAATGGGAAAACTTCACACGAAAGATAGATACTATTTAATGGTTTGGGGAAAAACAAAATTTAAAATATCTGCAAAATTTGATATCAGACATATATAACATATTAATGTCAATTAATGGTAGAATAGAGACGAAAGAAAACAAAAAAGGAAATGTGATCAGTGAATTCATGTCATGAACTTTGATATTTTTTTTAGACTTCTCACTTATTAAAGTGGAAGTTTGAAATAAATATCTTGCGTTATTCTAAAAAATGTTGGGTAAAGGTTGCCTGATGATCTGCATTGGCCCCAGTGAAATGCGCATGCGAAGTAGCTCACCGCTTAATTTATCATTTTTGTTGTAATTTTTTGGGAAAAAAGAATCAGCACATAATTAAAATGAAATATACATAATTCATTATGAGTACTTTTGTTTTTAGTTAAAAACCTTAAAATTAATTTTAGTTATCATGCAGATATTAAAACACGATTCGTCATCTTTGACTAATTAATTTGCTGAATTATTTTTGAAACAAAAATCTTATTATTTGATCTTAATTAAATCATGAAAAACCTTTTAAACTTGAAAATTATACAACAACACAACAAACAATAAACGAAGTGCAAATCGAAATGATACATAAACGTCTGAGTACGTACACAAATTTAAGCCGGATCTAAACAACGTGAATATGATTTGAACAATAATAAAATTTATAATTGAAATTAAACGGTTGTCTGCTTATGCGCATAAAACTATGACACACGTTGGCTTAAGCACACAGTGGCGGTCTAATGATTTGCCTTGATTCGAAACAACATAAAAAATTTCAAAACGGACACACAGATAAATACGGCACAGATATCATACACACACACACGTGCAGCTGCAAATCTATTTCAATAATTAAACATCGCATATCATTAACTTTTGAAAACATGGAAAATAAAAATAAATACATTTAGAAGACCGTGTGGCTACAAAATATATGTAGAGGAAGAGAAGATTAAACGCTACCAACAGGAGTAGCGTCTGGTAAGGAGTCTGGGAAAAATCGTATATCTGCAGCAGAACCATGAATATAAGAAGAGATTATCTTGCCAAAGTTTTTGTATTTGTTTCTCAAGACGCAGCAATTTTGAAATAGGCTTCAATGCAAAACACTTCATGTCCAATATTGACTAAAAACAATCAAAATGATTTCTCTTCGGAACAGAATTTAACAGGACACAGCCATGAACACGGTATTTTTTTCGGCAAATAAAGCGATTCTCCTGCAAAGATTTTGTTTTTTAAAACCCAACATTTTTAAATAGGCTTCCGTGCAAAAAGCATCATGTCCGATATTGGCAACGATTCATGACATGAGCTAAATGTTATAACAACATCTTCTGTAACATCACGAATAGTGATTCGAATATTTTCCATTAAAAATTCCTTAAATTTTTACAGAAATAATTTTCTTAGCGAACCTTAAAAATATTGACATCAATTCGATGAAAAATCTTATTAAACTTGGTCACGTTTCGTGGACTTATGCGGCCAATTTCGTTAGTTTAATACAAACTTGATCAAATAAATGAATTGATAATTATTAATTAATTTCATATATACAACGGCAAAATTTTAATAATAACAGGAAATAATTTCATCAATTCATTAAAATAGTGAAGTAAATTCATTGATAAAACGAAACCATGTCATAGTCATTTAATGAAGCAGGAAAATTAATACAATGAAATTATTTCACTAAAATTTTTGCTTAAAAACTGCTTAAATAAATCAGAAAATATATTGAAATTCCTTATATCAGACTGTTGTAGCTTCAATGAAATTTTAATTGAAACAACGACGAACATGTTTTATATATACAAATGAATTCTAAATATCTATAGATATATTCAGTTTTCAAGAATTTAGTTTCAAACTTAGTTATATTAAAGATCAGAAATTTAAAAATTTTAAAGGAAGAACTGTATATTTTTTTATACAGCAAACGGTATCAAACGGATGCAAAATAAATGTAGTTATAAATCCATTGAAATATTTTTGCGAAACTATGAAGCGGAATGAACCATTTTTCAGGGAACTCTTTCGCAATATTTGTGAAATTTTCACTGGATTTGTGAAAAATACCTTTTTCCTTCAATACAAAAGTTTAAACTTTTAAATATTTCTACTTAATTTACAAAAACATGCAGCAATTTTCCATTGACTTCAAGTAGTTTCAATCGATTTACGTATAACTTGTATTTAACTGGCATTAATAAAAATAAATTACAATACCACCCTCGCATATCCGTTAAACGAGATGAGTTGTTATGCTGTTGTTGTGACCACACATGGAGCTGAGAAATTAATAAAAATGCAATTAAGCTTTAAGACACACACGACTGTATATTCCATTAATTAACTGCACTAAAATAATTAAATTGCAACAGATGAGTTTTTTATGCTTCTGTTTAAATTTTGAGAAAAATAACAAAAATAATTTAAAAAAAAAATAAAAATAATTGTTCCAACTATTTAGTTCACATATAAGAACATGAATATATTCGAAGAAATTTTTGGAACTGCTTTTAAGAACTATGAAACATTTAAAGAATACAAAAAACTTTATAGATTTTTATATATTGTATATTAGAAAAACAATTTAAATACTAAGCCAAGATCGATTTTTAAGGTTAAATTTCAAACCCAAAAACTATTGAATAATATTTTATTTGTAATTAATTCAACTTTTTTATTAAAAGTGGAATATTTACAATATTTAAGATTATAAATTGTTGTTCATTTCTTAAATTTATTTAGTAGAATTGTTGTCAGCACATAAATCCAATAGCCCCTGTCACGCTTCGAGACACATTTTTCTTCCTGTGAAAAAAATTTCTTACTCATCGTTGGGGAACTACTTTTTATTTACTTCCTAAGTTTCAATTTGTTTATATTTTTTTGATTATCAGACAGCGACTATATATACAAAAAATTCATTAGGAAATTATGGTTGTTTTACTTATACAGATCTGAAAATTATTTGTGGTTGTCCAAAGATTTACATTTTTATATACCGCAATATCAATCACCCCATCGAAAGATGTAATAATTTTGGCAAGTGACAATTTATGTCAATCATGCAGAATACAAACAAACAAGCACGCGGAATAATTACGTCGATTATTTTTTTTTCAAATAAATAATTGGTCGGTGTTATTAACTCAGCGTGAATTTCGTAGTAGATTTCGTAATCTTGTAGCTGCAACTAGCAGCTCGTCTCAAGCAGACTGGAACCTCTACGGACTCTTTAGGGCGTGGCTGCCTTCAAAAAAGTTATCCTGTGGAGAATATCATGGCTGTGGCTGCTGATGATGCTGAAAGCAAAGAAACATCAACCTGACGACGTGCCACACAATCGGGCGTCAGTAGACGGACTTTATAACAAATTTTAGGGATAAACTTGAAAGTCTCCGCACAAAAAATGCAAACCGAACTTTAGCTAAATACTGCTGATGGTCAATGACGGGTTAATCACTGTAAAATCATCGTCAGCTTCAACAACGAAGAGGACGATTTTGAGTCATGAACAACGGGGCGTAATTTTATTTCAGCACTTAAGTCAATAAATAAATTCTTCCTTTCTGGGGTACTGAAAACCCGAAATTGATGTACGAAAAGCCGTTACATCTTCTTAAGGCTACTATGCGTTGTGTGGTGGTGTTCACTCGCGAGGAGCGATTGGATCGTGTTTTTTTTTTTGAGAATGTCATCTGCAATACAGTGGCGCACGCTTCAGGTACACGATAAGCGACTACATACTGTCGGAGTTTTTATTTATAAAATTATATTTTGATTTATGAATATGAAAAGTCATTAATGAAGGATTTTTCTAAAAACAATTAATAATTATTTGTTTAAATGGACGCTATTTGGTAGAGTACTGCAGTTGTTTCATAAATAAAAGTTACGTTGGTAAATTACACGAAAATGTTTATTGTGTCTCGGCCCTTCAGCGAATCCAATTCCGAAATAATTTTAGAAATATTTCTGTAACTGATGTGAGAAGTTCTCATATCGAAAAACTAAATAATTATGGTTATTATGCTCTTTATGGTAGGGTTATCCATAGAAAAATATGTTGATTATTATAAAAACCTACAAAATTTTAAATGTATTAAAAAATATATTCTGACTCATCCTGTGTTTAACAGAGTGACGACAATTTTTTTGATGCGAGAAGATCTCACTTCAGTTACAGAAACGAGGCACTGTTTTAATTAACATCAGAAAGGTAACTTAAGGTTAAGTGGAAAGAGAAATTGTTGCCATGACAACCCGGTAAAAAAAGCATGAGAAAAGATCAAGACTAGCACTTCTTCAAGAATATCATGGAAATTGTCAAGTTCATAAGCAGTTGATAAATTCTATAGATTCTTTATTACGTTTTTGTTTTGTAACAATCCATTTGATCTTTTAAAAAAAGTTGAAAAGAGAATATATCAAGACAGAGGCATTTTAAATTTAACTAGAGAATACCGTAAAACAATTTTTGATGATTTAATATTGGTAAAAGTTTATACAAGAATTAAAAAAATAGCAGCATTTACATTTTTAAATTGAAGTTTTTATTATATTATATATATTTTGGTATATTATATTTGTTTTTATATTATTATATTATTAAAGAAAAAATTTACAACAATTATGCCAGTAAACATAAAAATTAAAATAAAATTATTCCTTCGCGCTTAAAATACAAATAAGTTTTCAGATAATTAGGGCAATTATGGTTTTTAATAATAAGTCTAAAAATAGTTTAATAAACGTAGCAAAACGTTTTTTCAGCGGTTTTATGATGTATTAATTTATTTATTCTAGCAAAACAACAAAAGTTTTATTTATTTAAGTTTTTAAAATACAATTCATGCTTAAATTACCTAAATGGTTAATTATATAAAAAATACTTTGTAAAACAGTAAATCTATAACAATCAACTAAATTCTCAATTTTATTCTTAGTTATTCTAAAAAAAATTCTTAAATAAAAAAACATCAATGAAATTTTGTTAAAATATAAATCTAACCAACAACTGTTACTCAAAATTAAAAAAAAAAACAAAACTTATTTGTAACAACGCCACACCACAAACACTATTGCCCTCAAACAAAAGACTTGAGCAGCGAACTTGAAAATGTGTTCAACTTTTCACTTCTTCTTCTGCGAGTAGGAAAAATATGTGGAAAAAAAAGAAAACACCTTCAACGTCATTCTTCATTAGTTATACTTGAGTTTTTTTATTAACAAAATCAAAATTGAGTTTTCTGGTTCAAGTACGTTACACATACACTCACACTACACAAATCAGCATAAATGAAACTCGCAAATAAAAGAGGGAGAGCGAGAGGGAGGGGGAAATAACTAAATAAATGAACTGTTTGCATATAAAACTCGTTCATTTGCAAATTCCATTTCATGGTCATTTGCATGGAAATGTTGTTGTACAACATGTTGAGCTGCCAATATTGTTGTTGCGGTTATTTTCACAAAAAAAAATATTTAAAAAAAACGTTGCTTTTAATCGAAAAACGAAAAGAAAAACTTAAATAAACTTGCATATAAAAGACAACGCAACAGTAACAAAAGCCTGTAGCTGAAGCCTTCCGTCACAACTGATTTTCATCATTAACGTCATCAGCATCGTCATTATCATTATTATTATTGTGGCAAAGGCTTTGCAAGCAACGTTACAACAGTAACAACAACTAAAATTTACAATCCTGAATTGCTTGAAACAAAATAAATCCAAACAGAAGAAGCTTAAGAAGCTTTCCTTACAAGAGTAAATTTTTTTTTTTATAATTTTTTATATGAACTTTTTTATTAAAGCTTTTAGCGACTGAAACTGCAACAGTTAAACAGAAAAATATAAAAAACTGAATAAATACATGCTGATATTTAATCCAGATTTGAGGCTGAAAGTGGAATTTTTCTCGATTGTGGCACGCAAAATATTTAACAAAAACAATAAATACAAAATCATATAAGACACGACTTGACCAGAAAAGACACTTTATTGAATATATATATATATATATATATATATATATATATTTAGTGATTTCTTTTGTCATTCATTTGAGGTTCAAATGAAACTACGAAGAGGCTTCTGTTTTTGTCTGCTGTTACATTTTTTTCACCTTTTTTTGTAATTGAATATCAATATTTATTTTGAGGAACTTATTATTGTTTACTGGTGTGTGTTTATGTGTGTGTGTGTGTGTGTGTATGTGTGTAAGTGAGCGTGTAAAATAACTTTTTTTGTCACTGGGTCACTTCTCAATGTTGTACTCATCGGCAGCAATGCCAGGCTCCGCACCACACCACACTGTGCTACTTAACTGGAGGAGTTGGTAAATTTGACGTTAGGAAGTAAATTGATCGTCATTTAATAAAATATCAAGAATTTATTTGTCATTCTATGACAGTTATTAAGTTGATAGTTGGGAAATACTCTAGAACAAGAAGTTGGAATTGTGAAAATTTACTATTAAAATGTTGAAAATTTTACTGTATCATATTTTTAAGCTTTCCTATATTCAAGACCCTCCACAGATCTCTATTCGTAATTTAATTGCTTAATACGAGGTTATATATACTGTTGCCGTTAATGGACCAACGCAATACAATCGTAGTGGCGGTAGAGCCGCCAACGTAGCCGCTGTACAGCAACATGTTGAGAATGAGCCTGGAACATCATGTCAACGATGTTCGCAACAATAAAGCATCACCAAGAGGCAATTTGCTCCATTTGTTCCATTAAATTCTTCATCTTATGGTTTATGAAATGTTACTTGTTTAAGATTTAAAGCCGGCCAACGTTTCTGAAATGGCTGCTTAAAAAGTTGCACAAAAAATAAAGCACTTCTCAATAACGTCATCTTAAACGATGAGGCCCTTTTTTAACTAGACGGTTATGAACACTAGAAAATCCGCCAGTGGGGCATACAAAATCTAAAAAGAATTCTCGAAAAAACACTACATTGAAAGAAGTTACAGTGCGGTTTGGAGTCAGGAGGGATTATCGGCCAGTATTACTTCGAAAATGAGCAAGAAAATGCCGTCAGCGCGAATTGCAATTGATTTGTTGTGACCACAAGTGGTGGAAGTTGTCATCGGTGACTTTTAACTTTAGCAGCAAGGAGCCGTTAGCCACCCAACCAGCCAAACAATTCCGTTATTTCAAGATAAATTTCCTGGCCGTTGAATTTCCCCTTTTGCCGGTTGTCAATTGGTCGCCTCATTCTTATGATTTAAGGCCCTTGGATTATTTTCTCTACAGCCATTTTAAAGATCTGGTTTACGTAAAGTAATTGATGCTGCATTAACGAGACAAGCGAAACTTTTTTGCAAAATGTGGTTGGTAATTTTGTGAAAAGCGCGACAATTTACCGACATCTCATTCCATATTAACTCCCATATATCTGCTCTGAATTGGCATCAATAAAACTGAACTTCTCTCAAAAGTTAGGAATTCCTAAACTCAAATACCAAATACTGGAAATTTGAAGGAATTACGGTACTTGATCTCAGCCAAGTAGGGTACCATGTTAATCCTTTATAAACGATTATTATTATTATTTTACCTGTTTTACATTCTGTGTTGGCCATAATATTTTCATTTGATGTCTTGTACAGCATTTTGCTCTATTTACGTTTACATACATCCATCCATAGTATGCTTGTGTGTACGTGTGTGTTTTGTTTTATTTCCTTGACAGTAGATTATCTGCCACCGGGTTTTAGTGACTCCTTTATTTGTTGCTATTGTTTGCCTGTTAACTCAAAAGCACAATGAAATCGAAAAAAATATATGTGGTTGTTGAACTGGTTTCACTAAAAGTGTGGCAACAGTGAATAATAAATAAAAAATAAAATATTTTATAAACAACTTCAAATATGCGAAAAGAAAAAATATATAAACGAACGGCAGAACGTGCATTCTTGCAGCAACAAACACATGTATTGTCACATAAATTGAGGCGGAAATCGAAGAAAATATGTTATAAATAGCAGCAGGTACGCTATAAAATAAATATTTTAGGACTCAAGTCCTTGAGTTGGTTGGGCAAATAGCTCCAGTCCTATTTGCGTCATAATTATAATAAATTTTTCTTCTGGCAGAAATCGCCCTTCATGGTACTTCAAACACAGTGATACATATATTTTTTAATTTATATATTTGGGAATTACTGTTTAATAATTAAATTTTATGTTTTAGTTGGGCAGTTAATTAAATAAAAAATTTTATTGTTGATGAGATTTCAGTGTCTTAAAACAGCTTCAAACAATATTTCAGAATTTCTCTTGATTGAATAAGATCAAGTCTGGTCTATCGCCAGGTCACCGAAATAGACTTTTAAGTTTTTGCTCCTTAAAGAACTTTTCTTAAATTCTAACGTCCAACAGGATGTTTCCAATCATATCGTGTGCCATCCTATTGGTTGTACAGTGTTTTGAAACCTTTACAAAAGCCTCGAATCTAGGGATCACACCTGTTTCTTATTTCTTTTTTTTTTTTCTTTTTATTTTTTATTTATTTCTTTTTTAACATTAAATACTTTCTATTGGCAGACAAACAGGCACTTATAATGGCCTGCAAGCAACAAATGATTTAACAAACTAATGATATTTGAAAACTCTGTTACCTAAAGAAGAGGTTTTTAAAACCACATTCCAAAATAAATGACATTTTATGTCATGCAACTCAAGCAGCTGGCAACGAGTATTTGAAAATGATGCTTCAGCATTTTGTTTTATTTATTTCATTTTATTTAACTTTTTTTTTCTTCTCTCAAAATATATCTGCACAATGTAACGTGTGTATCCATGTTATTAATTAAACGGCGCAAATATTTCAAGACAACTTTCCTTGTCTCAATTCAAAAATTTTTAAATAAAAAAGAGGAGTTGTCTTAGCAAATAGTTAAATTAAAAATATTCTTTAAGTTTACAGTTTCAACTTTGGATGAAGAGAAGAAAAGCCAATATTGTGTGTGTGTTAATTATATATACTTTTTAGTATATTTTAAAAACTATAAAAATCATTTATTTAGAAAACCCTATTTTAGCATTAGCAAGTTATTTATTTACCCTGAAACCACAAACATATTTAAAATAAAATTAAGTTCAGGATAAAAGGAAAATTCTGTTAATACAAAATAATTACCAACAGCTTTGAGTTCCTCGGCATCATAAATTCAAATAAAACATTTCTTTTGATATGATTTTTTTATATTCCCAAAACATTTCAAGAAAATTGTGACAGAGCTGGGCGGGAGTTGCTTCATTAATTTTTGTAGTCTTATAATAATAATAATCTTATAATTATAATAATTATGATTAAAATTTTCATATCCTTCTAAAAATAATTTTGTGTACAAAAAGAAATATTCAGTTTTTAAAAGTAGTTAAATATCTGCTGTTTAACAAAATAAGGTTTTGAGTTACCATCGATTTGATAGACTTCTCGTACGCTTTTTAGCTTTTTGATAACAAAATTGGTACAATTAGAAACTGTTACCACATTCAATTAGGCCGCTTACTGAAGTAATAATTGAAAATACCCTCGAGTACTGATGACGAAAGTGCATCGGCTTGTGAAAACAGCTGTTCTGCTCTGCTGTGCAAATTAAATAGTGAAAACTGGTGATGACTTTCGCTTTCACTTTGGAATATTTAGCATGTCTGCCTTAATTTAAAACACTTCACAAGCAATTCTCGTATAAAAATGATATTCAATATAATTTTTTTTATAACTTTTGGAAGAAAACAATTAATTAAAACATTCAAATTAATAATATTTTTGTTGTTAATCTTCTTGTTTATAAAATGACTTCTTTGGATTATCTAAAATTAGTTTTTTAACTCAATTTAAGAATATTTTAAACTGTTTATTTTTATTGAAGCATTAAAATTAGCTTCGGTGCTCCGCTTTTTTTTGTAATTAAACTGTTAAATATTTTTTTAACAATCATTATTTTAAAAATAATTTTAGTTTCTTATAACTTTAAGTACCCAAGAAATAATTTAATTTTTTATTTTTCCAAATTTTTTAAGTGTTTTAAACGTTTTTTGCTTCCTGTTTGCATATAAAAAACAACACGAAATCGAATTGAAAATTGGTGTTGTCTAACAAAACTGCAACTATTTGATTTATTAATATAGTTCTGCTTATTGTTTAAGTCCATTTAAATTGCCAATCAATTGAAAATATATAAAAGAGGATATTTTAAAATTTTGAAGATTCATTAAGGTCACGCTTAAACTATTTATAATGAAAATGAATTCTCCATAAAATCGATTTCATAAACTATTAATTGATGTTGTTTGCTAAAAGTGCATAATGAATTACTTTTTTAGACCTGCTTTTAGTTGTTGCTCTGTAGCAAAACCACTGGCGGGTGTATAAATAAAAGCAGAGGCAGCAGTTTAATCTGATTTTAAAAGTTTATAAAAATTTCAAAGTTATAAAAATAAACACTTTAACTCTAAATAAAAGTGCAACTCACACAGTTTAAATTTATAAATCTTTTTCGAACAATAAAATCTTAATACAGGGGGGCACAATATCAATCACCCCATTGAAAGATGTACTAGTTTTTTCAAATGAAATTTTGTCAATCATATTTGACATGCGTGATTTAGACAACTGCAGAATACAATCATTTAAACAATTGAACGCTGTACTCCTCAAGAACAAGAAATAACTGCGTTGATTTTTCTTATCAGCGGTGTTAACTCAACATGAGTTTCGTCATAGATTCCCTAACCGTATCGCTACTACTTGACAAAAACTACGCGGATTAGCAGCTCGACCCAAACAGACTATAACCTCTACTGTGGCTGCTGATGTTGCTGAAAGCAAAGAAACATTAACCTGACGACGTGCCACTTAATCGGGCGTCAGTAGATGGACTTCATAACGAATTTAATAGAAAAACTTGAGGAGCCCCGCAAAAATTATGCCAACCGAGTTTCAGTTAAATACTGCTGATAGTCAGTGGCGGGAGAATCACTGTAGAGTCATCCTCAGCCTCAACAACGGAGAGGACGATTTTGAGCCATGAACAACGAGGCGTAATTTCATTTCAGCAATTACATCAATATATAACATCTTCATTTCTGGAGTACTGAAAACTTCAAAGTGATGTACGAATAGCCGTTACATCCTCTTAGGGCTACTATGCGTTTCGATGCGGTGTTCAGTCGCGAGCAGTGATTGGACCGTGTGTTTTTTTTTTAACGTCATCTACAATACAGTGACTGCTGCTGACGAATGCTTCAGGTATATGATAAGTGACTTCTTACTACCGGAGTTAAATAAGTGGGGCCTTAGATGCAAATAATTTTGATAAGACGGTGCAACCGCACCCACAAAAGGCGCTACAATAGATATTGTAAAGGTCCCGTATTTCGAGTTTTCGATTGTAAAGAATTATTCTGTGGCAGTGGCTAGAATTTATTTTAAATTACTCCTATTAAAATTTTCTATTAAACTGAAATAATTAACAGCAACTGATTTCATATGCAGCGTAAAAATGTTATATTGTAAATTACAAGCACTCAATTGTTATTCCACCTGCTTCGATCGAAAGAGACACAATTAAAAAGCATTTAAAATCATTCCATATTTGTAAAACTGTTTTAGTATCTTATAGCTTTCGAAGCATTTTATATCAAATCACTTCTATATTTCCAGCTCCAAATAAGCCACAGAATGCGACATATCACACACACACTCACACCTGTTTTCAACAATTTCTCAAATACTTTTATCTATTCAAACATGTCAATTTTTACTTGTTTCTGTTGATACAATTATTATCTTTTTCGATGTTTTAAAATTTATGACCGATTTCCTTTTTGGCTTAAAAGCTTTTAATATATCCCACAAGTTTAACTAATTAATTAGCAAAAAATAAAAACAAGCAACAAGACATGGATAAAAAATATTTTACTTCAAAGTTGTTTCTTCATCGGTTGTAGGTTTCTGATAAACGAGCATTTTGCTGATTTGAAGTAAAAGGAACTCATAAAAATGCCGCCGACTGGATAAATCGTATTTAATGGCGTTTCATTAAATTATATTAACACATTAAAACACAATTAAAAGGAACAAAATATCTCATTATATTTTAGCTGAAAATAAGGCAACATAAACATCACATTCATTGTTTTATTTTCATAGACACTGTTTAACCCTTAAGCGGGTTAAAAGAAATAAATAATAAGTAAGAAACAAAAATTATTTGGCATTTTGAACATCAAACTAATTTATTTGATAGATGACCTTATAAAAATGACTTTGAAAATTTGTTTTAAAAGATAATATAAAATTTAATACCCCTATATTTTTTACGAAAAAGTTATCAAAAGCTTTTTAAAACCAACCCAATAAAAGGTAAAAAAGCGTTTAAATGTATTTGAGAAAAATCAACCCAAAAGAGTTTGACTTAGGAAAAATGGAGCAAAAACTCTTAAAAATAGGACATGAAGAAAAATAATCAAACGGCAACAGCGGCACTTAACAAAAGTACGCTTTTTCATAATAAAATTTTTATAAATAGAATCTGTCACATTCAATTAAGGCACTTAAGAAGTGGTAATAAATATATATACATATGATGGTGAAAGTGTAGCGGTTTTTGAAAACAGTTGTTCTGCTCTGCTGCGTAACTTAAATATAAAAACCCTGTTTTGGTTTTCTCTATGCTTTGGAATATTTATCGTGTCTCAATTTTAAAACAAATTTTTAAACTATTAACCAATAAAATTAAATTAAATATTTCAAATCTGTTTAACAATGAATGTATATGAAATGAATTTCAATAAAATACATTTCAAACTCATTCTAAATATTATGAATATGTGCATTTCCATGTTGACATTTGCAATACTGGCAATTGGAATAGGTTTTGCAAACCCCAAGGAAACTGCAAATGTTTTATTTTTGTCGTTATATTTCATTCAGGGAGAACGACATACGGAAAAAATCTATCACATTTGCAATGACTCCAAAAGCGCCATATATTTATTATATGCAGGTAAATTTTTCTTTAAACCAAAATTTGCATTCATTTTTAATATTTACAAACGCGAATATTCAGGAAACAAATAAAAACCACCTTTTTCAAATGATAATTGAGTCAGCTAAATTGCGTAGTATGTGTGAATACTAGATTTAATTGCTCAATTAAAATTAAATTGACTCAATTAACGATCAGTCAAATTTAAATGACGTGTCGCATCATTTATGTGCTTCTGTCGAAGGAATCTGTTGAGTCCTAAACTCAATTTTATGTCACACGTTGATGACAACTGAAGCAAGACCCATATTTGATTTCAAAATCGTCGAGAAAAGAAACTTCACACCTCTTGTCTGTCCTGTTTTGGATTACGGCTCAATGGAGTGAAATAAACCAAATAAAATTTATGACAATATAAGCGAATCTATACAAAAACTAATTTCTATATTTTAAACTCTTTAACTTTAATTATATCTTTATTTCTTCTAGGAAATTTTGGGTAAAGGTTCCCTTGCGATCTGCATTAGACCGAGTGAAATGCACATACGAACTAGTTAAAACTCCTCAATCGATCACTTTGGATTTTTTAGTAAGATTTTGGAAAAAAAAAAGAATAAGCACATAATTAAAATTAAAGAGTTTGAAAAATGACGCTTCCTCCAATTGTGTACTAATTTAAAGAAGACAAATTCGTATTATTTTTCCTTCACAGATTTAAATGAAATTCTCCTTGTCGTTCTCAGTAACACTTCGTAAATGTCAGGCCGTTTTTCCTTGTAAATCCGGCTCCTGCTGAAACTTCTAGACATGATTTTATCGCTAAACTCGAGGCTCGCAGTACTGCTACTGACAACACATCAATAAATATCACTTGTAGTGGCCGTAGTGATGCAAATGTAACCCTTGAATAGCAAAGTGTTGAAAATGAGCCTGAAACATCAACTTGTCGATGGTCGCAATAGTTAAGCATCACCATCATTTCGCAAAAATATCAAGGTCAGCTCATTCGCGAATTATAGCAGCCTGACATATCATTATTAGAGTCGAATGTTTGAGAATTGACTGAATGAAAAACTGAAAAAACAACACATTTTTTCGGCAGAATCATCTTTTGTAAAGAAACAAAGCAGCTGCATATGGGAAGTCCACAAGCAGTCCTCGAAAACCCTTCACATCCAATGATAGTGACCGTATCATGCGGTTCGTAGTTCGCGGCTTCATTAGCCCGTATTTTTTGTTCCAAGATGATTAGGGAAATGCTGTCAGCATGAATTTTCGTGACTATAAAACCTTGATAATCTGTTGCAGTAACTTTAGTTTTCAACAAGTCATCGCCGTAAGTCATACAGCCAGCCAAACAGTTCAGTTGTTGCAAGAGAAATTTCTTGGCCACTTAATATAACAATTTGGATATACAGATTGGCCTGCTTGTTCTAGCGATTTAATAACCCTGGATTGTTTTCTCCCCAGCCATTTGAAACACCTGCCTTACGCAAACAAACCATAATTAACTGACGCTCTGAAAAATAAAATTCAGTGGTGTTGTAAAATGCGATTTGAAATTTCTTGAAAAGAGCGCACGTCCAGACATTATTTTCTATCGTTGATTTCCATATTTTTACTTCACATTATTGTTAACGAAAATGCGTTCTTAAACCAAATTGTTTATCTAACAAAATTTATTTTATAATAAAATTCCCATCACTTTTTTTTACAAATCAAGATTAAAGAATCTGACAGCCAAATTTCCTGCTGATTAAATCGTCATGATACCTCCTTCACATGTACGAAGGAGAGCCACTTTTCAAAGTTGTTGCCTGCTACAGGATTAACAAAATCAATATCACAATGAATTCTTACACTCAAGTAAATACATTTTTAAAACTATTCAAATTGGAAAAATATTTATTTAAACTTTTTGCAAAACCCGCTTCAACATCTCTTCTAACTGCTGCAAGTATTTCGTGATATTTGAAAATATTTTCTTTCAATTAGTTGAAAATCTAACTCGCGGTAGTCACACTTTTGCCATCTTAATTTGATTTTAATTTCCAACTAATTTGAATCACGCTTTTTAGCACAAAATTAAAATTATCTCTTAAGCTCTATACGATTTTTCTATTTTTCCATTATCTTCAACGAAATTGTCATGCTCATTTTGAAGTTTGAAAATTCTTTTCACCTTTAACAGCAGCAGGCAGGCAGGCAGGCTGCTAAATGTTTGTGGAGGAGCATCGCAACATTAATTTACCTACTGGAAGTCAAATCTAAACGTTTCTACTTGTTGGCTAAATTTATTGCAGTTAATAATATGATTTTAATAGGTTTCATAAAATCAAAGTTCATTACGTGTGTCCTGTGCTAAATTATTAGTTATCTTTGGCCATGTCTTTTTCTTCTAACGTTGTCGTGCAGATTTTCTTCTCTCTTCGTTTTGTGTGAGTTGCGAAAACTTTAGAAAAAAAAAAAAATATCATAAAACTAAAGACCACATGAAGACAATAGTTTTTGGTGTCTTTGATTGTTGGCTATTATTTTTTGTTTTCTGTTTTGCTCTTTGCTGCCTGGCATTTGTAATTATATTGGAATCTCATTAAACTTTTAAACACGTATAACACGTAAACACTTGTTGTGAAAAATTTGAAATCTTAAGTTTGTTTAGAAGAACGTAATCCTTGTCTAAATGCTGTTTAACACATCAGGCCTTCCCGCGCTAACTATTTAATTACATTTTGCAAGTCAAGAATATATGAAACGTCTGCAGCAACTAAAAGTTTAATTTTCAAAAGTTTTGAATTGCATGTCAAGTTTTGAATGTAATTTTTGTGTGACAGACCTTTTATCTGTTGTAAACAGGCCGCAATGATTTGATTTCTCAGTGACATAAAATATTAAATAATTTGTAAGAGATGATTCTCCCGATATTAAACAAGTCCGATTCAGTAAAATTATGAAACCTTAAATGACGCATAGCAAAAAATTTTTTTGTAGGGTATTTAATATTGTTAACCTGTGTCAATGTTTCCGTTGGTACAAATACTGAGTAGAACGTGACCGTATTTCATCGTATACGCAAGACTCTTTGTCTGACTCTTTGTCGATTTGCCTGGAGTAACCCAAGCTTAGACGTTCCTTTGCAAGTTGTTCAAAGTGTTTTAATAATAGTATTCCAATAGGCTTCTGTTTGATTCAACAGTATAAATTCCTTAGCAGGTGTAGCAGTAATAACTAATTGTAATAACTATTAACCGCTTTGTAAAATTTCCTTATGACCCTGTATTTTAAATACTTGTTAAAATCAGTATTTACTAAGAGCTTATACTTCCAATAATGTATTTATCCTAACTGTATATTTTTGTAGAGTATGTATTAAACCTGCTGAGTATTTTATGATTTCCTTTCATTTATTGTTCTTATTCAATTTATCAAATAAACCAGATCATAAGTTGAACTCAGTAAAGAATGTTCTAATAATTTGATCGCTCGTTCCGTTGTCATTAATACATATAATACAGCAGGCATTGACTTCTCCGTATCGTCCTATCCTTCTGCTATCTTGTGGACTACATCTCCAAGTGCTCTTTGTAATTCATACATTATCGATTGTCATATCCTTCACCTCATATGGTTTTGATGTGTGTATTTAGCCACAAAGATTTTTTAAATAATTCGTAGGCATTTCTTAGTGAAAACTTGCAGCAGAGGATGCACGCCTTTAGCAGCCATCTATGGATTGAAAATTGTTAACATGGTGCGCCTAGAGTAGCAGTTTAATCTGCTTTTTAAAGTTTACCAAAACTTTAAAGAAATAAAAATAAACAATTTAATCTCTAAATAAAAATAAAACTCAAGCAGTTTAAATTTATAAATATCATCGAACAAAAAACTAAACACAGGGTGGTACAATATCAATCACCTTATTGGAAGATTTAATAATTTTGGAAAATTACATTTTATGTGAATCATATTTGAAATGTGTGATTTAGACAACTTTAGAATAAAAACAGACAAATAACAGAACGCTGTAGTACTCAAGAACGCGGAATAATTGCGTCGATTTTATTTTTTAATTACTAATCGGGCGGTGTTTCGTAGTAGATTTCCTAATCGTGTCGCTGGAACTTGACAAAGACTACGTCGCTTAACAGCTCCACTCAAAGAGACCGGAACTACAAAAAATCTTTCAGGGCGTGCCAGCCACAAGAAAAGTTATCCTGTCGAGAATAACGCGGCTGTGGCTGCTCATGTTGCTAAAAACAAAAAAAAAATATTAACCAGACCACGTGCCACATAATCGGGCGTCATTAGGCGGATTTACAGCGAATTTTAGTGAAGGACTTCTCCGTACAAAAAGTGCAAATTGAGCATCAGTTAAATAGTACTGACAGTCAACCACGTGTGAATTAAAACAGAACCGTCCTCAATCCCAAAAACCAAGCAGACGATTTTTAGTTGAAAATTAACATTTTTATTTAAGCGATTAAAGTCAATAAACAAAATCTTTATATCTAAAGCACTGAAAGCCGGCATGTGAATAACGAAAAGTCATTATATCCAATTAAGGCGGATACTACTTTGAGTAGTTGTATTCACGCAGGAGCAGTGATTGGACTGCATTTTTTTTTGAGAACGCAATCTACAATACAATAACTATTTCTCATAAATGCTAAATGGCCGTGATAAGTGACATCTTATTGCCAGCTTTCATACTTATTTATGATGCTTTCCAAGTAGCATTTGTTGCGGATAGAGGAAGGCCACTTAAAGGAAAAAGGCCTGGTGGAATGTGGGCAAATTTGCGGTTATAAAGTAAAGTGGCTTAACAGCACACTTTTTTTGAAAAATTAATCAATTAGTTTTTCAGACACCTGGAAATCAATAATGGATTACGAGGTCGGACAATTGTCCAACTATAGCCCGCCCCCCGGGGAGCACAATAGGCAACTTGGTTAGTCATACCGCCTCGTTGCAGTGCTTTCTGGGGAAAATATAAGAAAATAGGTGGAAGTATACCTGGGTCCCGTCATATAATGGATCAAAAATCAATAGTAGGTGACAAACGTACATTGGTTTGACCTGCGAGGCATAACCAGTTTCACTGGTACCGCGGAATCTGGTTGAGTTCCACAGATGCGACTTTGGTTGGTTCTGTGGCCAGATTTTGGTTGAGGTCTCTTAATGAGTCCACATGGTGGCTGTGGTTTAATACCAAGAGTCGCTGGTAGAGATGTCCGATAAGGGTCGATGTTCCGGCATATTCATACTATGCTGAGACTTCGACCCAGCTGATAGCAGTCTCTATTGGCTGCTGCGAATCAGCAGACGTTGCGGAAGTGGTGGTGTGCTATGGCGCTGAGAGTGTCAGGAGGGATAAGTCTTACGACTTTGGTTCCTCTTAGTGCTGAAAACATACTTTCCTCGGAAGTAACAAGGGTTTAAGATGGGCCCGAACACCTTAGCAAGGTGTATGAAGTTGGTATATATGGCGATACTAAAAGATTAAGATTACAAGCTATGTGTCCTCGAAGGACACTCAGGTGGCCCCTGAGGGCAACAGGGGTGGTGGTGAACATTAATTTCACTCGGTGTTGAGACCACCGTCGGATAGGCCATAATGGTAGGTGCCAACGATAATCTTAGGCACCAGTTGTCCAACTATAGCCTGTCGGCAGACATTTGTTCTTTTGACAAGGCTTTGAACCAAACATCGCAACAAGCTTCGCTTATCTCGTAAATGCATCACGGAATATCATCTTTCACAGCATTAGTTGTCGGCACTGCTATCAAAAAGTTTTTGATAAAATCTTAAGTTATTAAATCACTTTTTCACAAGCTTTCAAGGTTATTATTATTCATATCATATAAGACCAGTAATTGGAGTTTCATTTCCAATTATCAGGGTCTTGTTTTATTATCTTTTAGTTCCAACAGTTGGCTATTGAAGTCATTAAGTTATTCATTTAAGATTATTTAATTGCATTCGGTATATTTAATTTATATCAGTTTGCAAATGTGCAGAACTCTATTATAAAAAACTCTACTCAAAAACCGCCAAACGGAGACAACATCTTCAAATCCCCATGGTAACTTATTTACAGAGTTCAAATATAAATTGTTAATAAGAATATGTTCACATCTTTAGGTATCTATAACTAAATTGCTGCTTACAATTCAGTTCTTGTTATATATTTTCCCTAGATCACACACTCGTTATCTTAGTAAATAAATAAATAGTTGCACAGAGATGAAAAAATTATACCGTTTTAATTAAATTTGAAGATGTTTTTTTCTCATTTTATTTATTAATATTAGTGTCAAATAAAAAAATTTTTAATTAAACGTTTGTTGCCTCGGCTGTCAATTTAAACGTTCAGGTGTCCACTTCAGCTCACACAGTTTGGCTCTTAACTCTTTTGTTTATCATATAATTTCTCATTTAATTGTTGATTAAAGCAAAAATATAAAAGCAACAAAAACTGGTGGGAAAGTAAGACATTTTATAAGTTTTTCAGTTTTTTTTTTTTATTTCTTCATCGGCTAATGAGTCTCATCTTGTGTTTAAGCTTGAATTATATATCCACTAGTAACTAAACAGTTTAATAGTTTTAATTAAAATAATAATTTAAAAAGAATGAAGATAATTCTTATAAAGTCTTGTAGAATTAATTGCAAAAACTCATTGATCCAGCTAAAAGTGTCTTTGTGCAGGAGGTTGCAATTTTATTTTAGCAAAGTTTATAGTCACTGGGATATTCCATCAGAAGTTGATGTGATCACATCATAAAATTGATTTAAGACAAATATCAGCGTTTAGGACTCTTAATGACATGCATTGTCACATTGTGGCACTGTGAAATAGCACAGAAAATATGTGGTAATTAACACATTCAAACCCCTAAACTGTACTGCCATTAAACACTTTTTGTATATCGCCATTTATCGCTTCAATATGGATAAAAATAAAATCGATCCGTTGAAATTAATTCTTAAATAAGAGCTTTTTTTAAATTGTCCTTTGAAACTCTTTGATTTTAATATCATGTCGATTTCCAAAATTATATTAAAGAATTTAAAGTGATCAATTTAATTAGCATGATCCTGGGCTCTTGTTACTGGGTCAGTTGCAGATCATTAGGGGAATGATTTAGCTTCATCTCAATGAGAAGCAATTGTAGAATAAAAACGTAGGAAGGTTAAGAAGGAAAAGTTATCAGTGAGTTCTTGTTATGACTTTGATATTTGTTTTAAACTTCTCACTTATTAAACTGAAATTTTGAAATTATATCTTCAGTTATTCTAAGAAATGCATCTAAGCATTAGCCCCAGTGGAATTTGCTTAAGAACTAGTTAAAACTCCTCAATTGATCACTTTGAAATTTTTAGCAACATTTTGGGGGAAAAGAATCAACTTAAAATTTAAATTAAAGTGACTTCAGAATCATTTACGCACCTTACGATTTCTGACTTTGATAGTTTGAAATTGGAAAACCAACCATATATACCTAATTTTAATACGTTCTCATATTTATAAAAAACTGTAGTTGTGTTGACGGCGGCACTTTCAAGACAGAGGGTTTTGAAGCCACTATATGGATAGTCCGTTGCTCATGTTATTCATATTCAGCATATTGAAACGATTACCTGTGTTGTTTTTGGTACTAAAGCGTTCATTGAATTTAACCTCTTATTCTTTAATAAGATTCAGTTGCAGCAGGCTTACAAATTAGACCGTATTAAATATAACAGAAATTGTTGTTAAAATACTAAAAAAATGATTGAAATAATTTTGATTGTCGGCTCGTTTTGCTAACATTTTTCAAATGTCCAAGACTCTAGATTTCATAGGCGGGTGCAAATTTGTAACCAAAAATAGCAGTTGCGGGTGTGTATAATAAAAATGCTAAAAACGTGACTAAAATGTGTTTTGTTTTAAGTGGCTAAAGTTGAGCAAAAAAAACAAAAATATAATAAATAAAATAAGAACCTTCAACCGCACAACCAATTCGCTATTGTTTTTTGCGTTTTCCTTTTTCTAAATCTCTCAGCCGTATGAACAATTTTTCGTTGGAAATCTATTAATTTATAGTCTCTTTTTTATTCCAACCACATTTATAAACGGTTACCAAGCTAATAGATTTTGTTAAATGTTTTCCTATTGCATT
This sequence comes from Linnaemya vulpina, assembly GCA_963675445.1. Taxonomy (NCBI): domain Eukaryota; kingdom Metazoa; phylum Arthropoda; class Insecta; order Diptera; family Tachinidae; genus Linnaemya; species Linnaemya vulpina. The sequence continues at coordinate 93,245,971 of OY776277.1, forward strand.
TTCCTTAAGCTCATACAAAAGCATTCTTTTCAGTTTTCTATAAGTATTTTTAATAACTCCTAAAATATTGCAAATATGTTTTTCTTAGCCAAGTTGTGCTAATTGTTGTTTCTCATATTAAGCCATTACACTTTGCCACCGCATTTGATAATAATATTTAGCAGTTGTTGGTCGGGGTTTTATGTTTGATAAAAAACTAATTTTATTTGAAAATATTTCCTACCTTAAAAAGCTCTTTTTCAAATAGTATAAATTTATAATTCTTATTATGTCGATGGTTTTAGTAGCGGTTTAGCTTTTGCCTTTTTTTTCCAAACGACTTTATTTGGTCAGCAAGCATCCAGTGTGTGGCATAGTTAATTGTTCTACAAGAAATCATATAACAGAAACATACACTCTGCCACTGTGCATCTACGCATGAACGAAGCGAAACGAATACATAAAAAAAAACAAAAATTAACTTTAAAACCAAATTTGTGGTACCACTAATCATATTGAAAACTTTTAACATATGACAATTATTTATACGACCAGATATTTGGGTAAAAATTTATAATGACAACAATTTTAATTATAAAAGTCAAACAAGTAGGAGTGCTGTTGTAGCATGAAATGAATTTCATCTACAAGTTGACTGCTTGTCATCAATTTTAATATTTCAAACACGTTTACGGCTACCAAGTTACAGTGGGCTAAAATATCTAATAGTATTAGTTTGTGGAAAAGAGATTAAATATCCATAATAGTTTATGGCGTTAATGCTGGTGTTTCAAAAACTAGTTTAAAGTTACTCGACCGCGTACATGGGCAAGCGAAGAAGCTCCCCGGTGACAGTAGGGCAGCCAACGATATTGATTCAATGCGGTATTGATATAACGTGGGGTGTAGTTCACGTTTCTAACGATACTACAACAAACTGTGTTTCGTGAGCTCCACGTTCTTTACACAGGGCGGATCCTTTTATAGTCAAAGTACTCGTGAAACGCATCACGCATTCCAAAGAGCCTCCGTTCTTTGGATGAACGGTTTGTACAATAAGATTCTTAGAGGTCTTTCTTCCCACGTTTACCTTGTAGAAGTCCTATTCGAAGGTTTACAGTCACATCTCCCTATACACCCCTTCCCTTAACTTATTTTAATAGTTCTAATACAAGGCACCGCTTATGTAGGGGTCATATCCTGAGTGCTCATCCACGAGGACAAAAGACTTAAAGTTTTCGAAGATGGGAATCCGCTTGTACACGACTTTGAAAGTTAATTAATCATCCAAAAATAAGTCACTGGAGGACTATCATTATTACATTGGTGTGCAAAAAGAAAGCTCTCCTTATTATTTTCAAACATGAATTCTCAAATTATTATAGCCACTATATTTTCAATATAAAATATATTTAATAAAAACAAAAGATATTATTAAATTAATACAAATACTGAAATAAAAATTTCAAGCTCGTGAGTTACAATTTTTTTATTAAAATTTGATTGCTTTATTAAGAAAGAATAGTCCTCAGGGTTTTAAAAGTAAAATAATTTAGTACATATTTTTGGGAATTGTCGTTGTTTAAACCTCTTTAATTTTAATTATGTGCCGATTTTTTTCCCTAAATTCGTATTAAAATATTTTTATATGTAATAAAACCTTTATTAATTGTTGTTGTTTTTTATTTCTCTTACAACTACAATTAGAGTTGGAAAAAAGCCAAACAATTGTAGAATAAAAACTTAAGAAAAAAGGAAATGCAAAAATGATCAGTGAGTTTTTGTTATGACTTTGATATTTGTTTTAAGCTTCTCACTTATTGAAGTGGAAGCTTCAAATAATATCTTTCGTTATTCTAAGAAATGTTGGGTAAAAGGTCCTTGATGATCCGCATTAGCCCCAGCTAAATGCGCATGGGAACTGGCTAAAACCCCTCAATTGATCAATTTGAATCTTTTAATAAGAGTTTGGGAAAAAATTATCAGCTCATATTAAAAATTAAAGAAGTAAAAAGTGTTTCGTTAATTTAATTATGAACTTCATGTATACACAGGAGTTTGTTTAAATGATGTAAAATGTTTTATTAAATTAATAATTTCAGATACAAAAATACAAATTCCCTTGTACCAGAGCTTAAACATTTTTCCTATTCCCTCAATATGTTGGCATTGACATTATTTATTTATTTATTTATTTATTTACTTATTTAATAAGTCAATAGATTTTACATCCTTACTGACTAGATAACAAATTAGTTCAAGAATTTAAATATAAAATAAGATTTCTTTTCAATACGGTATTACTCTCAGATAAGTTCATGATATGGTAACATTTGTTAAAGTTGACAAATGCACGAAAAGAATCATTATTAGCATAAACAGAGCCGTAATATTTTAATGCAAAGATTTCAAAATTGCGAGTAGGTCTTACAGGAACGTTGAAGTATAGTTGATTAAGTAAGAACTCCGAATGAACATCGCCTAGAACCAGTCCCATAACAAATAAAGCACTCAACGTCGATCGTCGACTTTTTAGTGTAGGCAATTTTATTGGAGCAAGTCTACTTTGATACGGCGGTAAGACATACGAATCAAATCAAAATTCAAAACTATTTATAAAAAGATTGTTTAATTTAGTGTTGAGACCTCTTACATTTTGGTATATAATATTAATGGGCTTATTTATAGATAGTTTAATTAGTTTTTTGATGACGATGATTTCGGTAAGTGAACAATATCAGTCGTTGGTGTAAGTCTGTATTCATACTCACGAATAAAAGCATTAGGCGGCCAAAAATCTAAATGCACAATTGTATCAAAGTAGTTTTAAGGTATGATTATTTTTAAAGAAGCTTTGTTTCTTGGCTCAGAATAATTAAATTTAAAGACAGTCATTTCAATATTAAGGCCAATCTTATTTGTTATATAATGTTTAATATCATCAGTAGTAGTAGAGGATGCAAATCCAGCAGCAAATATAGTTTTTTTTTGGTGAAATAACTTTAAGAGTTGGATTGTTAGAAGAATTAGAAACAGGAACGGATGGATTTGAATTAATCGAGGTACTTGACGGTTTAAAAACAGGAACTGGCGGATTAAAATTAATCGGAACAGATGAGGAAGTTGAATTAGTATTTATACAGGAAGAAGAAACAGGTGCTCTGTTGTTAGGTAAATCAGGAAAATTTGGCGAGGGTTCAGAAGTAGTGACGGGATTTTTTTCTGCTATTAATGGCTACAATGATAACGCATTTTCAGCCTTTTCATCAACAATAGTATTGATGTCAGTTGTAGGTTTCTTTCTTTTAGGAGAGCACAGACCTTTTTCAAGTAATTTTTTGTATTGATTAAATTTCAAAGAAAGGTTGTTAAGATCATTTTGAATTTCTTTAAACTTTATATGCGTGTTTTTGAGGAATGAATAGAATTCATTCCAGCGCCGGCCTTTATCTTCACGCAGATTGTCGGCAGTTCGAGCAGCCAAATCAACACATTTAGCGTGATAAACAGTATCACAAAGCCAGCAAGATACCATTGGCTCATCAGTTTTGTTGCGGCATTTAGGTTTTGAGCAGGACATATTTAACAAATATTTTATTTGTGACCTTCCCTTTTTTTGTTATTGTTATTTATTACTTGTTGTTAGTTGATTTTTGAAATCACTCGAATAAAGAGGATCAGGTGTAGAATGTAAAAACAGGTTTAAAGCAGAGCAGGAACAAATATTGCTAATTATTATTTTTATTTTCACTTATTGTATCACAACAGCAGCGATTGTTGGTGTTGTTGGTATTAATAAAAATTTAAATATGCAAAAATTTAAAAGATATTGTTGTTATTGATTGTTTGTTTTGTTGTAAGCACCAAATATGCGAAAGAATGTAACAACAATAAGAATATAGCTTGTTTAAGTTTTCTATTTTATTGTATTTTTTTTTTTTAATAAAACAGTTTTTGCCAGAAAATTAAAAAATGTAAGCAGAGTTCAACAAAAGTACGTCCGACACGGTCGACAGTCAAAACAGTATACATATACAATTTATTTAACTTTAAAGTTCTTGTTAAAAATTGGTCGGTATTTGTAAATTAACCACAGCAATTGCATTTTGTACGAGCAGAAAAACTGCCTGCCAATGAATTTTATATTTAAATTAAATTAAAGTCAAATAATAATTTACATATTTTTAAATTTGCTCTCCCTCTATCGCAAGCGGTGACTGTTTTTGCATAAAACCATAATCAAGTTTTATACTTGTTTGTTTCTGTACTTAGAAAACTATTTACACTGCACGTCCAGTTAAAATATAAAGAAAATAAAAAAGCTTCCTTTGGCAGGTTGGCCAAAAATGTCAATCAAATTTAAAAATTTTAAACATTATTTGAAAGCAATTAACGAGCTGCAAGAAAACTATTTCTTTTTTTCTTCACTAGTTGAGGTATTTATTTCTTTAGAAACAGTGTCAAAACAAAAAAATCACAACGGCAGGAAATTTGAGTAAAAAAATTAATTAAAAAACACAAACAGACTTCGATTTTCAAATAAACTCACTCATCTAGTGGAAAAATAAAAAATTGTATTATAAAAAATAAACTAGTCCCTCAAGCTGCTGCACTTAGCTTGATACTAAAATTATAATTCATTTTTTTTAATAAAATTACATGCAAATAATATTTAATTATTATATTTAGAGCTGTAAAAATATTTCAAGCCAAATTCCAGTTAAGTGAAACCAGTCGGGGTGGCACGTGATGATTGTGACAGAAGTTTTTTTTTCTCAACTTTTGTCTTGTAAGAAAAATGATCAAACATGAATAATAATAGTTTCATAGTTTTTCTTTTTGTCTCTTGTCTTACAGGTTAATGCTGATTTACTTCATCTAAATTGAGATTAACGAATGAAATGCTGTAATAGCGCTATTGTCGCCACACTTAAGTATCCATTGCAAACAGGTGAGCCACACTTTTTATGATCATAAGCGACTTTATAAGCATCTTGTGGATAAAAGAAACAAAAAAAATTATATGACAAAAGTTTCAAAAACAAAGTTGATTTATCAAATTTCTTTATGATCATCTTTTAGTAAATTAATATATAAATTTATTCACACATTTAAAGAAATAAGTTAGTAAATAAAAAACAAGAAAAAGATTTAATAAACGAAAAACTCAAACTCTGTGCGGCTTCACTGAGCACTTTCTCCGTGTGTTGTTTTCTACTTCTATGCCGTTTTACATTTTACAAATGAAACGAAACAAAGGAACTTTAGATATTTTAACACATTTAAAAGAGTGACGCTAAATTACTGGGGTGTTTAAGTTCCTTTTACAAAACCCAGCGCTGCTACACCAAATTGTTGCAATAAAATAAATTCAGAATAGCGTACCAGGGCCTAAAACTTTTGAAAATACTATAAAAACAGCTTGAATTTTGAATAAACATTAATAAAATTATCAACAGCCCTCTGTCGAGAACCAAAAGATGAGCCAAAAGTTTTGAAAATTTAAAAAATTGAGGAAGAATTTAAATTATCAAGAAAACAACTGCAATCACCAGAGGCGATTATAAGTGGAATGTCCTAAAATACCTGACTACTTCTATGAATTGCGTATTTTGTTTACTTTTATTTTCTAAATAATATTTGCAGGGTCTAGCGAAAATTACCACCTATAAAGGCTGCCCTTACAGAGGTATTGGACTTGGAAATGGAATAAATCAGAGATGAGTTCCGCTAGAAAATTCAATATATTAAAAAACGGAATATTATAGGTTTTACTGCGTTAAAAACAAACAGATTTTATCAGATATCCACCTGAAATCGCTTCTGACAAATTTCGAGAGGGTGCCAGTATTCCTGTATAAATGTATGTGTCTATTAGTCTGTGTGTATGTGTATAAGTATGTGATTTGCTTGTAACATGTAAACACTTGAACCGAACAGTGTTGCTGAGTTTAGATTTCTTGTAGATATAAACTGAATCTGTAGATTTAAAAATATCGAAAATGAATTCAGAGAAAAATGCACTTTTTAAAGAGATTTTATTTTACAATGAATAATTAGTTCTTGATTTTGTAATCCACGTCGTCTGAAGTACAAAAAAATATAATAATAATAGTAGTAATAGAAATTTTTAACTCCCCGCTAGGAAAATTTAAAATTTTCTTAAATTGGGAAGTTATTGTGTTTGCCTCGTTTTTAAAATATCGAGTTTTTATGAGATCTCAAAATCAGCAAAAGCTTCTCCAACAAATTCTGAGAGTCCGTCAATATGCCTGTGTGGATCTGTGCATGTGTATGTGCGTGTGTGAGAGTGTATAGGTATGTGATCTTCTTATAACTTTTGAAAGGCTGAAAGGAATGATATCCAACTAGTACCGTTCTGAATTATATTCGCGATCTTCGATTTCTTGTGAATTTATTCGAACAGATAAATCGACTCGAACTGGTGGATTTCCAGATATAAAAAAAACTTAGAAGTGAAGCATTTTTCAAAATTTTTTATTTTAGAATAACTTTCTAGTGGCCAGACTGATCGAGTTAAATCTGTTAATCCGTTCGTGAGATATCGTGAACGAATATATTAGAAAACAGTGATTTTTGGAAAATTCCGAAATTATATATCTGATCAGTTTGTGTTCTCAATCATTTAATAATAATCGAAAACTACTTCAGTCCCGCATCCGATGCGAGTCGGTTTATTTGAAAATCAAAGTAATAAATGTTTAGCTCGAAGAGCTCAAACGCATACAACAACACAAATGCAGGTTAAAATAGCGTTACGGTTATAATGAGCGGGAAGTTACAGGGATGATCTTTAGGATCAACCTTCTTCATACTTATTTAATTGTCTTAAAATTTCCGTTTTTCGCGAGATAATCTTCAAGCATTATAATAAATATATGACTTCTGGAATATGACCGTCATGGCTGACTCGGACGTAGTCTAATCTGAAGGCCCAATTTTGGGTGACTTTATCCAACATGTGTGGTCGTACATCGGCAATAACCCGGTGAATGTTGTTCGCCAAAATGGTCAATCAGCGTAAACCAGTGAGTTTATTGAAATCTGTCCAACACACGATCGTGTAGGCCAATTCACAGATAAAACTAAGTGGTTTCCACATGTTTCCTTCAATAACTCAATTATGTTACGAGTAGTGTGGCATGTTGTGCTGTCTAGTTGCACCGAGTCAGCCATGCAGCTCCTGCACCTCACGGTTGTTCTATTGATGTACGAAAAAGTCAGTAGTGATGGCTCTATAGCGGTCAGCATTGACTGCAGTGTTCTGCCCTGCATCGTGTTTAGAAAAGTAAAAGTTAATGGTTCCACCAGCCCTTAAAGCTCATCTAACAGTGACTTTTTCTGGATTTAAGGGCGTCCCATCATACACTGTTGGATTACCATCATTCGAAAAATTACCAATTTTGTTTATTGTCTGTCACAACCATTAAAAGAAAAGTGGGCTCCATCGCTTAACAAAATTTTCTTATGAAAATCAGGATGAACAGAAATCTTGTTGTGGGCCCTTTTATGGAATCGAGGCCTCGTTAGTTGATCGTTAGGATTCTGTTATTGCACGACTTGGAGTTTGAAAGTACGCCAATTAGTTTTTCTCCATAAAGTTGATGGGCACACATCCAAATCCTATCCGCGATGGCGGAGGGACTGATTTGGGTCTTCGTGCTTACTACGCTTTACAACAGCAAAGACTTCTTGTATACCCAAAGACCCGCTCCTCTATGGATGTATATTGTCCTTCAGAGTTAAATAGTCAATCGAATTAATTGCTCTCATGGACGATTATATTGACCGCAAAATGAAAGTACTGTGCGATAAGTATTTTCATCAGAGCCATGATTGTAAAAAGAATTTTGCACAACCTTAGAGCGTTGTTGAGATCGTCGCCAGTGAAGAAAGTGGTGACAATTTAAAGTTTTATACTTCCTTAAGAAACATCTGTTGAAAAAGTACGCACAAGGAGTCTCAAGCGCTTGAAATATTTATAAAATTTGTTCTTATTTTATATAATTGTAAAATTGTGTATAAAGAAAAAGTTTTAATAAACATAAAAGTCGGAAATACATTTTATATAAATGTAGCATCATATCAAAAGTCAGAATTTGCTGAATAGAATTTTTAATCAGAAAATAATTAATACATTTTCAGCGTGTCACAAAGTGGTCAAGTGCTTATAATTATTTTAATTGCTTAATTGTTATGGGTTAAATGCAGCAACATACAACTGCAACAGCAACAACAACAGCTGCAGAAATTAATAGCAAAATACAAAGTAACAATTGTCATGGAGCAACATTTACAGTTAGAGAAGTAAACAAAACAACAAAATTGGCTGAAAAATAATATAAACAAATACTTTCCTACATTAAAGAGAAGTTTTTTGTAAAGAAATAACAACAACAAAATTACTGGAAACCACGTTGAGCGCAAATATTTATTAGCAACGCAATAATGCGCGTAGTCTTTTTTAATAATTTTGTTTTATATTTTCCTTTGGCTGCTGCGATCGCTGCTGATGTTGCTGTTTTGAATATTTGCCGTAGTGTTTAGACGTTATTGTTAATTTTTCGTAATGAATCTGGTTAATTGTGGGGACAAGTCATGTAAACATAATGTTCAATTATTAGACGCTATACGGAAATGAAAATAGCAACGCAATTGATTAAGCAAGAGAAAATAATAAAAAAAGATTAATTTGTTTTACAGCAAAAAGTGTAGAATAAACCCCGGCATTTGTGTAGAATTAGTTGTTAGCAAACAAAAGAGTTAAGCAACAAGCTTTTAATGCGCCAAACCGACTGGTTGTCAGAAGTCATTAAAATTTATTTAAAGGAGTGCAAATTAATTAAGTAAAATAAATAAATAAACAACATAGTGAAAATTAATAAAAATGAAAAATATAAACGGAAAGACTTTAATAAAATTAAGTAACGTGGGAGTTCATATTATTTTATTAAAAAATGATTATCTCAAAAAGTAAAATAGCAACTCCTTCAAAGTTTCGTCCAAATTTTACTGAAAAGTGATCCTAATGAGCTAGGCAGGCCGGCAAAACGAGTAATTCTTATTTTCTGTCATGGTTAAACTATCCAGCAGTAGCAAAATTTTTGGCAGCGGCATCTTTTTGATGTTGTTCAGTCCTGAATAGCTTTACGACTTCTTCGATCTACTCAAAGATCCTAATTATATTGCACAGTGGGGTCGAATATTATAACCATTAACATGTCCAGCAAACGCCAACTCTTTCTAGGAGGGTTCTACGGGTAAGCAACGATCTTTATGCTTAAATAAGAAAGTTGCAGTAAACAAATGACACTCTAGACAACACATTTGAAAGAACACGCAGCCCATTCAAAGCAAAAGCTGTAAAACTTGTCGTTATAAAAGGATTATAAATTAAATCATTATGGAGTTATTAAAACACGTCTTCAATATGATCAATTTAAGCTTTAAAATTATAAAGTTTTATATTCAGACATGACATAGAAACCAGAAAATCGTTTCTAATAAAGAAAAAACTCAAATAAAATAATTACTTTTTCCTGATCTCCTTTTAGAGATAAAGTTGCGCTTAATGCCCATTTAATTCCATTAATATTTTCAATACCATTTACAATTATTTTCATTTTCATATCAAAGTTTAATTCAATTTGTGATTCGAGTGTTTGTCTCTATAAACAAATTATTTATTTTACTACCGTAACTTGTGTTAAAACATAAAATTGCAATTAAACTCTAAACTTTATTTGTGCATAAAGACCATATTAAAGAAATATATTTTCTCTACTTTTAGGCCTTTAAATTGAAACTAATAAAAGCGCAAACTGTTTGTGAATGAAAAACTGAGAATCGTTATAGTTTTTATTAAACGCTTTTGGGTTGTTAAATTCAGTTTGAAATTTATTGTAAATATATAAATATTTTAATCAAAATCTAGGCACGCATTTCACAACAGCGATTAATAAATGCGATAAAAGCCCTGCAACGACTATAAATATGCGTTAGAGAAATATAAGACCCACTAAAATGGTTTAAGAAAATATTGTGCATTGAATTGGTGGACAAAAAACAAAAAAAAAAAAAGAATTATTGGCAGCAATTGCTTTGGCCAGACTAATGCAGCGCATATCACGAATTATACTTTGAAACGTTCAAACATAAATGGAATACCAAACCCATTGACGGGAAAATATTATTATGAGTGCCGGCTATTTTATCATATTTTTCATTATGATTATATTCTGGTGTGCCACTTTTGCCATATAACGATTTTGTTGGCACCACAAAAAAAAAAATTAAGGAAAATATATATTGATTCTTTGTTGGTCGGTAGTAGAGGTTTTAAGGTGCTCTATAGCAGCCTGTTTTTTCCCAACGAGACTTTTAAGGCATTTTGCGAAAGGGCTTTGTACAAATCATGTTCAGTATTGATCTATTGATTCACGATAAACTAAATTTTGTTTCCATTTTATTATTTAAATCTCCTTATCATAAGAAATAAACAGCAGATTTTATGCAGCCGTCGATCCTTCTTACAAAGATTTTCGAGTGGTAGTTCGGCGTTATGGTAGTTTCCATATGATCCAACTTGTGTGTATAAAAATTCTGACGACTCAAAATATAATGATTTTTAAAGACAATTAACGACTTCAAAGTGACATTACGCGTGTTGTGTCGTCCGTGACACTGACGTGATCATAATCTTCGATTTCAGTTGTTTATAACTCCGCCAGGCATTCTGAACTCACGTCAAGCGTTAATAAAAAAAAGCGGCCCAATGACATCTTCAGATTATGATATCTTATTTAGAAGGAGTGTCTTTTGAATATTTTCTTCAGTCCTCTGCAAGTTCGAAAAATCAGCATTTTGACGATCAGTCAGTTCTAGTTATGCGTGAATTGCTGCTAAATACGTCATAGTGAGTTGTAGCATAAACAAATCAATAGACAAACTCAAAATAATTGGAAAAGATGCACTGCCAGAAGAGCAACGAGAGGCCAACATAATACGATCTGCCACAAAGGATTGGGTCAGCGTAAGGATTATGACTGCAAATCTCTTCATCATTGCAAAAAGCGAGGCGCATATTAGGGCTATCAGGATTTACAAGATATTTCCAGCGGCCATTGTGAACAGCAAAAATATTAATAACGATTAGGGAGTTCAAGCCAAAATTCACTGTATTTGTTAAACAAGCAACTCCTATAGAAACACGGAATAGTCCATCTAAAAGGCAGGATAAAACAAACAATTTTCGGAGAATCATATTCTATTTTTTTATTGAATTTAATTTCAAAGGCTAATTATTCGGAAAGTATTTATTAATTCACAAAATCACGTGTATTCTTACTTCTATTTGCAAGATGTTTTATTATGAAGAATTATACGAGATCTCCATTAAACCGATGGTAACACACTTTTGCTAACTCCCTGTGTTGCCGTTTTGATTATATTTCTCCATCTCCCACTTTTCTAAATATATTTTTTCCTTTTTTTAAGCCTTCAATTTTTGGTTTGAATTTTCTTAAGTGCACTTCAAGATTTTTGACCTTTTATCGATATGTTTTATTATCGCAAAAGGCTCTATATTAATTATGCATAAAAAACTATACCAGCCGAATGCCTGGCACTGCTTTGTTGACAAACCATATGGTCCATATTTTCAGTGACTCTGATACATAAGGAGGGCTCAAAGATAAGAATATGCCGAATGACGTTATCCTTTAGCTCTTAAGCTGTTCTTAACTTATTGAAATACACTTTTTTTAAACATCCCAAAAGTAAGAAGTCAGATGGTATTAAATCGTATTATAGTAGCGGCCAATTAATATCAACAAACTATGATTTGGTTATATGAGTGTCAAGTGGCTTCCTTCTGTCGAAACCTTTTATGTTATCTTCTATTTCTGGCCACAAGCTATTCATTATCTTCTCGCGATAGGGAACACCATTTACCGTAACTGCTTGGCCGTCCGCAGTTTCGAAGTGGTACGGCCCAATGATGCCAACAGCTTATAAACCACACCAAACAGATACTCTTTGAATGTATCGCCATTTCAACAAGTCGAAAATTCTCATTTGCCGAAATTGAGTTGAAGGCTGAATATTACCGATATTGATTAACACCGTCATGTACTTAAGAGGGCAAAATATATCGCCATTCTTCGTGGGTTCTGGTAGTAAGACATTCAATGGCGAAGTAAGAATTAAAAATGATCCTGTCCTCCTAAAATATCCCACTCCTTCTGGCTCTTGCAAAATGCGTTGCATTTGTGAGAGTCATATCCTGATCCAAAACAAAATAAGAAATGCGGCAATTCTGTTTTTTAAGAACCCACTGACTTGAAACTGTGACTCGTGCTTGAAGATGATGAAAATCACGAAGAGCACAAAAACACATTTCGAATTAAATGCTTAGTTTTGTAAAAGGCTTCAATAATGTAAACGTGGGATTTAGTTCTGTACCTCTAAAATATCGGTTTTATTTTGTCTTGGACCAGCACTGAAGGAACACGACCCCTATATTTCAGATGCATTGTTCCAGAGTTAGAAAAATACGTTGTGGAAATGAAGATAGAGGGAGCAGCACCTGTGGAAGTTCAAGTTTAATTTCCCCAAATTAAAAGACTTCTGAAGGAAGTTTATTCCACATGCGAACCGTTCCGCTAAAGCAAGAATTCTGTCTGTAATGCGTGGTGCGCTTCACTGCAATCTCGATCACAAAAGGATGCGCCCTGTATGAAAAGCGATTGGCTTGCAAAGCAATCGGTCTTCGGGGACGAGTTTTCCAATAGCAGTTGAGCACAATCCCTTGAAGTATCAGTACAACAGTGAAATATACCCCACGTTAAGGCTGCAGTGAATCAATACAGCTGGCTCCCCTACTATCTCAGATGATCATAAAACTTGATGTTAGCATTATGGTGGGACCACCCTTTCTTTGCAACAATTGCTTTATTAATTTACTTGTATGTTTGTGTAACAACTCAATTCGCGTTTAAAACTTCATTTAGTGTAGGGTGCATCTACTTAGAATTCATTTTGAATATATTGAAAACCTTCAGCAGAGATCTACCTGATGTTGATAGCACCAGCAACAGTATAATTTTTGCATACATTAACTGGCAGGCAGCTTCTAATACTTTTCCTAATTCGCACAAATCAAAAGTGGGCGTGTTAGTAGAGCCAAAAGTACATTTAAAAAAACTCAAATACTTACATACAGCAAAGAAATGGAAACACACACACATAGAAACACGCACATATACGCTTAGTTAAGTGGACCGCCATCGTCTTATTTATTTGTTAGTCGCGCATTAATATGCCCAGTCTACAACTGACAATTGTCATCAATAATGATTTGGGGAAGTGTTTGTGCTAAAAAAGAACTCATATAAATTTTATAAAAATCAGACAATTGCAAACGGTTAAACTACTCCAGATTTGAAAAAAGCAAATATATGCGATACATGCGCAAGAAATTTAAAAGAAATAAAATTAATGTGGGTTGTTAAAAGGCAAGTTTATAGACATTTTGCAGGTTTAGACTTAACAGCGCCATTAAGAATGTAAAGAAATAAAAAACAAACTGAATATAAATTGAAAATAAATGGAAAAATTGCAGCAACCGTGGCTGGACTAACTAACTGGACGGACTTATTAACGAATAGTGCAGTAGATTAAAGTGCGTGCTTGTGTGTGTGTGTGTGTGTGTGTGTGTGTTCATGGCTCAAAGCTTTATTTGCTTAGGCCACCTCTTAGGCCAAACAGTTGAAATTGAGCAATTGTTGAGACAAATTTTTTATTTTTTTTGGTGTGTATTTTATAGTCATTTCATTTCCTTTGAATAGGAAAAAAAATTTGTATTCAATATATGAAATATTTATTCAAAGAAGACAAAAAAAAACAAAAACAGCAGCCACGTTGTTTAAATGATTTATGGCTTTATTTTGTATAAATTTATATGTTGATTTTAATCATTTGTAATCGAAAATCTGTGTGTTAAATGGCACAAAAAAATTTACACGACATTTTTGCTCTTGATTTGCACAAAATGTTCTGTTTTTTCTTCTATTGCAAAAGAGAAACAAAAAAGTGTATCTCATAACACAAGAAGTTTGGATTCGTTTTGCGTTTGTTTGTTTAGAAATTGATCCTCTGAGCAACGCCTTTAAAGCAGAAAAAAAAACAAATCGGCTATTAGTGCCACATTCCTGCTGACATGTTGAAATATCATTAATTTGACATTAATTTAGTGTTTAATCTATTGCCAACTTTTGACATTTTACATAATTGGTATCAAGTTTTTGTTTTTGTTTCGTAAAGAATTTATATATATTTTTTTGCTTTAACTTAGTCTGGTTTCAAAAGCCATAAAAACGACTCAAACCTACAAAATAATAGTTCTACAAACAACGATCCATATAAAAGTGAGCAACAAGGGAAAATACTACGGAGGTCACAAATTGCAAAAAACACGGTGCTACAAAACGGAAAAATATAAATACATTTAATATTACTATTCTTCGGATGCTGAAACAGTTGTGAGTTCCATTTAGGCATTTCTAGAATCTTGATTAAGCCCTCCAAATCGATAGTTGTCGATAAAGTGCAATTTCACTTGCCTTCATTTAACAAATAATTTATGATTTTGTGTGCTCTTTCTTGATATTAAAATTTTCAAGAATTTTAATTAAAAAACCAATAAGACTTCCAAGTAACATAAAAGACTTTTTTCAACTCCAGGCCGAACAAGAAAAATTATGAATTGTCAAACTTAATAAAATTATTTTAAAGGGTTTTAAACTCTGGCCTCAATTTATTATAATAATTTATTTGTAAATAGTTTTTAAAAATATTAAAAGAAAAAAAAATTAAATCATCGACTTAATGGTTACAAAAGGACAAATTGCTTCCTTCCTCCATAGCCTTAGGCTGCTAATATCAGAGCCTTTTTATTTATATCCGAGTAATGGGAATTCAATCAACAATTTACAAGGATTAAGTAAACAAAAGCTTAAAATGAGTTTATTTTAATAGTCGAACTTTTTGTAGAATAAACTAGAGAAGATAATTTTACTTATATTATTTTACTTAAAGCGTTTTCTTTTCTCAAAAACATGTAAAACCTCTTCACTTGTTTTGTAAACGGTGCAAGTTTGGAGGAGTTTTATAACAGAAATTCCATTTCGTAACTGATGTTGCATTAATTTCTAATAAATTCCTTTATATGAAACATAGGAATGTTGTCATTTTCTGCTAAAAAGTGTACAAAATGTTGCACTCTTTTCTAGAAGAGATATTCGTTTTGCTGATTTAATTTGTGTTTACTGTCAGAGACTGTAGATAACAATTATTTTTCAATTTCGTATTCTTCAAATATAAAATTTGTTTTTTAATTTTGTTTGTTCGTCAGCAAATAAAATTTATGTTTTGATTTTTATTTGTCCATTAAAATATTAAAGTTTTTTTCTGATTTCTATTCATTTCCAAAAAAATAAAAGTTTTATTATTAATTTTTTATTTATTTCAAAGAAAATAAAACTTATTCTACGTTCAGGAAATCATATATTTTTTTCTTCTTTTACAGCGCAGAAAACAAAAGCTTGCTTTTAATTTGTTTATCAGAAAAAATGTTCCTTGATATTTCCTAATTTCTTAGTTAAGTTAAGGTAAGTTTATTTAGAAAATAAAAGTTTTGTATGAACTTTTATTTATTCTTCAGATAACAGAATTTATTTCCACACTTTCATTCTTCATTTGAAAAATAAGTTGAATTTAATTTTTATTTATTCCGCAGAAAATAAAATTTATAATTTGATTTTAATTTATTTCTCTGATAATAAAAGTTAATTCTTGGCTTTTATTTTCGACCAGAAAGTTGTTTCTTAACTTTAACTTTTTGGTTAGAAAATAAAAGTAATTTCTTGAAAGTAAAAGTCAAAGATTTTTCAAAGATTATTCCTACACTTTTATTCTCCAATAAAAAAATAGGTAACTTCTTTACTTTAATATATTCCACAGAAACTAAACGTTATTTCTTGATTTTTATTTATTCCTCAGATAATAAAAGTTAACTCTTAACTTTTGTTTTGGAACAGAAATTAAAAGTTATTTCTTGATATTTCCATCAGGAAAAAAACTGTTTCTTGACTTTTATTATTCTTCGAATAATAAATATATTTCTTAACTTTTATTTTTGTTCAAAAGGTAAAAGTTATTTATACCTCAGAGCATGAAAATTATTTCTAGATTTTTATTTATTCTTCAGAAAACTAAGTTTATTTCTATACTTTTACTGTTCAATCAAAAATAAGTTTTTCCTTGATTTTAGTCTATTCCACAGAAAATAAAAGTTATTTCTTGATCCTTATTTTTCCATCTGAAAAAAATGTTTCTTGATTTTCTTATCTTTCGGGTAACAAAAGTATGTCTTAATTTTTATTTTTCGGTCAGAAGGCAAAAGTTATTTATTCCTTAGAAATAAAAGTTATTTCTTGATTTTTATTTGTTCCACAGGCAATAAAAGTTGCTTCACTATTGTTATTTATATTTCAGCAAATAACAGTTATTTCCTTCTGTGTTTATTTGGACGGAACATTATATATATTTTTAAACTTTTGTTCTTCCATCTGTAAATAAAAGCTATTTCTGGACTTTAATTTGTATTTCAAAAATTAAAAGTATTTTTCTTTTAATTTTATTTATTCACTAGAAAATAAAAGTCTCTTTTCTGCTCCTTATTTATTCCTACATAAATAAAAGTTCTTAGTTGTAATATTTTCCTCAAAAAATTAAAATTACGTCATCATTATTATCGTTTTAGTGAGTTCTTATTATGATTTTGATATTTGCTTTAGACTTCTCACTCATTGAAGTGAAAGTTTAGTTATGAGAAAGAAATGTTGGGGAAAGATTCCCTGATGATCGGCATTAGCCCCAGTTAAATGCGAATAGGAAATAGCTAAAACCCCTCAATTGATCACTTGGGATTTTTTAGTTAGATTTTGGGAAAAAAGAATCAGCACATAATTAAAATTAAAGAGGTTTAAATTATTTCTGTATTTTTTTTTTGTCACACAATAAAATTTACTTCTAGATTTTAACTTTTTCTTTGTAAAATAAAAGATTTTTTGACCTTTGAAATATATAGAATATATTGAGAATAAAATTTGAAAATTAAGTGAAACAATAACGGGTAAAGATCCAAAGTAGTGCAAATCGGCTGAGTGTTAAACGTAATTCCGCTCATAAAGTTCCTTAAAAACATATGGAAACGCTTTAAGAAGAAAAAAATGTTGCTTAATTTTAATTCCTATGGAATTTTTGATGTTTTCTGCAGCACCATTAAGCCTGAAAGATGTAAATTAAAAAAATATATATACAATTAACCTCCAAACATTAATTGTGTTCAATTAAAATTTGTTAAAGGAAGTCAATTACACCTGCTGTTAAAGCCTGTACAAACTCTTCATAATAGCCACCTCACAGAAACGGACACCAGCTGGTTTCAACTGAAAACTCTTAAATAATTTTCACTACAATTATGACGATCGCTTCGATGTATTTGGGAATATAAAAAAAATTGCTACAAATGGCAATAGAAGCAATTAAATTTGATTTATCGAACGAAAAGTAACATTAACAAGGAATCTTCTGGCGAATAATATTTTATGCGAACCAATCAAGACAATAATAAAGAAAATAGTAAAAAATATATTTAAAGAGAAGAAAGCAAACAAACGCTGAATTAGAAATTCAAGTGGTTGAATTGAATACGAGAAGAAGCTCGTTTAGTTGTATGAATGAGTTTAAAAGCTTCGATTATTAATAGTTTTAGAAAAATTAATTTGAAAAGAAAATTCAATTCACATACTCGAGATTCACAGTGGAGGCTGGTTTTCCGCTTCTTTTTAATATAAAAATGTACAAAATTAAAATGTGTGTATTTCTATGAATTTTTATAACTTATGATTAACTGTCACTTTAAAAGTGGCAGGAGGTAAACTTTCCAAGTAGAAGCTTTAAGAATTTCAAAGGATACGATTTTTGACGCTTTTTTGCCGCTTGAAGCATCTCAGAATGCAATAGAAAATATATATAAAAAAAATATAAAAATAATATTTCGACATCACCATTTTTGGAATCTTATTCAAAACTAAAAAAAACTATCCATAATTATGATATTAACCGGTTCCCACGTGATAAGCGCTGGTTGATGCAGTTTTTGATCAAAGCAAACTAATCCAAAACACTAACTCATCAGATATATAATATCTGAGTTTTTAATAATATATCGCTTTTTTAAAATTTTATCGTTCATAATATATCACGAACGGTATAACCGATTTTGACCCGATTTTGATTTGATGGGCGTGGTTTTTAAATATTTAGAGTTGAATAGGTAAAAGTTATTTTAAGAATAACACTTTGAAAAATTAATTTTTTTGTTTAATTCTTTTGCGATATTTCGAAATTTACCGGTTCAAATCGGTTGACAGGATTTTTGAGTTCAGGAATCCACTGCAGAACGCTATTAAATTGGTTCAATTCGCTTCAGACATTCAGAAGTTAAAGCCAGTTAAATACTAGCACACAGTCACACACAACACACATATATACACACACACACATGCACACACGCACACACACTTAAACATGCACATACACATATAGACATAGTGCCGGACTTTCAGAATTATCAGGGAAGTTTCCTACGGCCTCAATATATGAAGAGCTGATGAGAACTAGATTTTGTTTCAAAACGGAGTAAAATTAATAAATTTTAGTTTTTTTAAAATTTTAAATTTTCCTATGAGGGAGTTATTTCAAAATTCTTATTTAATGAAAATAGAATATGAGAAATTTTAATATTAATTTTTTAGTTGAATTACTTTTGATTAGTATGAGATCCTTTAACCCAGATGTTTATTATTCTAAATATTCCAATCAAGAAGTGTGGAAAATGGAATAAACGACGACGATAACATGCTGCAGGGGTCTGGAAATCATTCGGGGAGTTAAAAATATATTCACCTTCTAGTATCCACATTTTAGTTATTTGGTGTGAATCTATTAATTTTATTGAAAACATATTTTCAGATGCCTACTCTCTATAATTACCATATTTTAATAGGACACCCTGTATTTGAAAATTAATTTTGTTTATAAAGTCTATTCAATAAATTCACTTAATAGTTTGTGTCATTAGAATCCATCGATCAATTAAAGCCGTGTTTAACATCCAGTTATTTTATTTATGAAAGTTTTTTTCTTTAAAGTCATTGTACACACACATTTTGAGGAGCAGCTTCAATTCAGAAATTGTGAAGAAATTCACACAACGTACGCGCATGTTTTGCATGCGAGTGTATGGGATTTCAAAATTACCATATTCATTTGCTAAAGGGGTAATTTATGTCATGTTAAGTTGGGTAATGCAATAACCAAACCGAACGTTGCAATTTGTATTTCACGTTATTTGAATGTTTAGTTTCAAACTTATTAACGCACACAAACAAAAGTACGAATGTGTGTGTGTGTGTGTGTGTGTAGCAACTCACCGAATCTGATATGTATACGAATGTTATGAGCCAACAATTTAAGTGAAGCTGTCATCAATACTAACAACCGAACTAACAAAATAATGCAGACACCGACCAACCACTCAAACAAGAAACTACAACGTTATTAAGAATTTAAGGCACATGCCAGCCAGTTCAGTTTGAAAGACAACGCCTTTAAGATATTTTGTTATTTAATTTTTATATTTTTTTTTTTTACTTTTTCCAGTTTCTGTTTTCATTTTGAGTTTTAATAATTCAACCATTGAAAAGAAAACAGCAAAACGAAACTGATATCTGAGGAAAGCTTTTCAATACTGATGCTCTGTTTTGTTTAATAAAATTGGAAATATAATTGAGAGCGAAAGTCAAATTTCCTAAGACGGTTAGAGACTACTACAGTTAATATAAACAATTTTATACGAGGTTTGTTCAAATTTTAATTTTGTAGGCTAATTGTTCGTCAATTGTTTTTAATTAAGAAAGAAATGAAACATATTCCAAGGCACATCACAGCGGAATAGTTGTTTTCAAAAACCTCTACACTTTCATCATCAGTACTCAATTGTATTTTTATTTATTAATTGAATGTGATAACAGTTTCTATTTGTAACAATTTTATTATGAAAAAGGACAAGAGAATTATATCAAACCGATATCAACATCATCTTGTAAAGTTGCAGTGTTGCCGTTTTGATCATATTTCTTTATATCACATTTTTCAGATTTTTATGTTCCATGTTTCTTAGGTGCACATCAATATATTTCTTAGTTTGTTGATATATTTTATTATCACAAAATGATCTATAAAAATTATATATAAAACCCTATATCAGCCAAATGCATATTTGAAGTTTCAAGACGTTAATGTTCTGAGTTATCTTATCCTTTAGCTCTTGAGTTGTTCTTGACTTATTGGACTACACCTCTTTTGGTTGAATATTCCCAAAGTAAGAAGTTAAACGGTGATTGTGGCAGCCAATTAATATCGCCACAATGTGATATCACACAGTCATTTAATTTCTCCGGCAAAGGAGCCTTTTCTTTGTTATCTCTGTGACAAGTGGCAGCATCCTGTTGCAAAATGATACTTTATTCTCAGTCTCTTACCACCTGAAATTCGTTATTATAATGCGTTAGCGTACAACATTCATTTATGGTAACTGCTGGGACGACCACATTTCTGACGCCATCAGACCTTAACCACACCAAACATTGATTCCTTGTGGTTCAATGTCTATTCAACAATTACTCGAGGAATCTTATTTTCCGAAATTGAGTTGAGGATGATGTTGGCTTGTATTACTACGCTCACTTCAGTCATATTGTTTTGGTCTATTGCCAGCAACAATATCGCAAGCTTCGAATTTATTGATTGAAGCACGCGCACACATCTCAGCAGGAGTCTGATTATGAAGAAAACGTTGCTCGAATCTTACGAAGTGATGCATTTAAATTTTCGTCATTTTTAACAAAAAATGCTCTTGATTAAAATCCTTTTTTTAAGAGTGTGGTGCTCTACTGCTAAAATTTCCCTACTCTTTTCTTGAATAAATATCGAAGAATGACAGTTAAATATTTACAAATCATTCTTTGATACAAAAATTACTTTCTAACCTCAAATTCGCCCATCCTGTATATCCTTAACATTTTGCCATGTAATAGCTATTGAAATTATTCAAAAATTTAATCATAAATTCATTCATAACAAATTAAAAAGTATTTAAAATATATTTTACGAAACTATATCATGCAAAAATTTAAATAGGAAACATTTCACTCTTATTTTATATATCAAAAATGCCTTTAAAATAAATAAGTTTTTTTTTATCTGATGGAAAAATAAATTTGCACCATTTGGTGTACTCCCAAGTAGACGTGCGTTTGTGTTTCTGCTTTGTTTGCACAATTAACTTGTCAATAGATGTTGTAAATTGACATTTTAATTTTTCTTTCGTAAACATTTTCTCAAATGCTAGAACACATCCGCTGGGTCTCCATTCGACTGTGCGTAAACGCAATTCAGAGAGTGATCAAGCCTCCTCTAATAGAGTTATTTAAAATAGTTAATAATGCTTTTAGCATTTACAATTGACAGCCAAGTTAAACACATTTAACCAGCGGTCTGTTATACAAGCAGTTGGCTGTTTGTTCTGGTTTGCATGCATCTTGTCATGTGTTGGAAATAGATTGACTGCAACTACCACTTATTTTGGATTCGTTCGGTGTTCGTTTATCTTGAAATATGTAGAGCATATGGTTGAGGTCTTGCGTGTCTGCCCACAAAGACACAAACAACTACGGCAAATATTTTTATATTTGGCTTGCAATTCTATTATATCCACGGCCATAATAATGTTCGTTAAGTGATGCAACAACACACAATTGAGGTGCTAAATTCAGAGGTTGTTGCGTAATTCCAATTTCAAATCGAGTTCCTTAACCAACTGTTTTTGTCTTCAATCTAATTGTTGTCTCCTTCAGTTTTATTTATTTATATTTTATGCACACAATTTTTAATGTATGTAAAATATTTAAGAGCATCAATTTAAATGGAATTAGGAAGGACCACCATATTTGAGTACACATTTAAATACTTAAAGGTGTAGTTCATGCAAATTTTATCACACGCCAATGAAGATGGCAAAGAGATGCAAGTTTGATTAAAATGATCATAGCTGGCGAAGAATGTTAGTGGCAATTAAATGATGACATCCTCTTTTTCTCATGAGTAGGATCAGGATATGACTCCTTCACATGCCGTTTATTGTACCAGAACTAGACAAGCGGCGACAGTGTTAGCAGGCCAGCTGAAGATTGATCAGAAGATAGAAAGTTTATTGCTGCTATTTTTTTTTTTTACTTTGCCGTTGAAGTTTATTGATTTATTTAACGATGAAGGAGGCTGCTGTATTCTGCTCTTTTAGCACATGATAATATATTTCAGCGATTAGTGTTATGCCTTCGTCCTGGAGAAAAGTAGACAGGAATGAACACCATCCAGAACTAATGAAAATCAGAAATATTCGAGAGTATATTCAAGACAGAATGCAGTGTCAGAATCAGCATCTAAGTCATCGTAGTCATACAAGTTAAGCCGCTGCACAGGAAAGTGTTTCAAATGATCCTGCCACATCAACTAGCCAACGTTCCCAATATTTGGACATCACCAGAGGCACTTGGCGTAGCTTTTTTAAAAAAACTTCATCTACAACTTTAGAGTCAATCGTTTTCCATAATATTTCTTAAACTATCATGGGAAATATATATTTAATTTAACTACACTCCAATTTTATAAAAATGTGAATCAAACATAATAGAATTTCTGACTAAAAGGTGAACTATGACTTAAACCTCTTATTGCTGATATATTCTACAACTACAGTTCTGTTTGCCGCTATTAAAGTTATTTAAAAATTCTTTATATATTTCATATCAAACATCACACAAACAAATTTCAATTGAATTCTTCAGATGTTGAAATATGTGTGTCGATGTACAAGTGTAAGTGACACTTAACTGAACTGAAAAGTGTTCTTTTACAACATGCCTGGTTAATCGGTTTTTAATTATGAATATGTATCAGCAACTACTCAAGTCAGTTTTGATAAATTCTTTTTTTTTTTCTGTTTTAGTTATTCCAGCACTCTTATAAATTATTTATATTCTGTTTATATAATTTTTTTTATACAAAAGAGTATTGAGAAGAAATGCTAAATAGTAAATAGTCTGTCATCGTTTTCACGTCACATTGAAACATGTTTGTTTACTTTATAATATATTAATTATAAACAATATTATCATTTGTCAGCATTATCTGCTGTCTCCGTGGTACCACCTTAATGTTAATGCACACTTTGAGAGTTGAGGCTCATTCTCTGCCTCAATAATATATTTCTAAAGGATGTCTATTAAAGCTACAAAGTTTTTAAACTATTTCATATATATCAACATTTTATTTATAATCAACTGAAATTTAAAAATATTCCTGAAAGGGTTAAATACGAGGAGCTGAGTAATATTAAAAATTTACCAAATTTATAAAAAGAAAATTATTGTTATTAATCCGTTTAGAGAAAAGAGAGTTCACCTTAGATCTTAACACTTTGAGGTCCCAGAAAGCTCTCCTGACTAATACTAAGAGCCCGTCCCTATTACTGTCAGTGTGTGTCCGTAAATATGTGACCCCTTTATAACTTGTGGAGGGCTGAAAGGAAACTATTGGCGTTCTGAAAAGTATCAATGAACTTCAAACTGCCGCTTTGATTTTAATTTTCTTTTCTTAAGAAATGTTACTTAAATATCCAAAAGTGATCAATTGCGGTGTTTTAGCTATTTCCTATGCGCATTTCACTGCGGCTAATGCAGATCATCAGGGAACCTTTAACCAACATATCTTAGAACAACTAACGAAGTTTATTTTAAACTTCCACTTTAATAAGTGAGAGGCTTAAAACAAAAATCAAAGTCGTAACCAGTGCCTCGTTTCTGTAAATGAAGTGAGAACTTCTCGCTCGAAAAAATTGTCGTCACTTTGTGAAACACTGGATGAGTCAGAATATATTTCTTAATGCATTTAAAATTTTGTTGGTTTTTTTATAATAATAAATATATTATTCTATGGATAACCCTACAATAAAAAGCATGACAACCATAATTATTTAGTATTTTGAAGTGACAACTTCTCACATCAGTTACAGAAACGAGGCACAGAACTCACTGATCACTCTTCCTTTTTTTTTGTAAGAGAAATAAATAAATCCCGCTGATTTGAACCGATTCAGACTTTAAGTTTCAATATCTTAAAAAACTTAGAAGAAAGACGCTTTCAAAGTCATATCTTTTTTAATAACTGTCGGCTACCCACATATAAAAACCGCGTCGGTTACAGAAACGTGGATCAAACTCGTTAAATCCATTCGTAAGATGTCGTGAACGAGAAAATTGGAAAATAAATTATTTCCGAAATCATATATCTGATCAGTATCGTTCTCAATGCATTTGTAGTAGAAAAAAACTGCATCAATCATCGCTTATCATGTGGGAATCGGTTAATTTGAATTTTATCTTAGAGCTCAAAAGAATAGAATAACAAAAACCAGGTTACAATAGCTTTGCGGTTAAAATTGGTGATCAGTTACAGGAATGACCTTTATCGTCAACCGCTCTCTATAAATTTTTTTAACTCCGATTTATCAACTTGTGAAGTTATCATGGGTTAAGGCTTTAAAAATCAACTTGATGAACGGAGTGAGCAATTTTCGCATCATTATCGTACAGCGGAATATGCAAGAGAATCGAATAAAGTCTTCGAGAACACCAGCTGAGACATTTACCTACTTCGATGTCTTAATTCCGAAACGATTGGCTACCCCTGGACAAATAAATTTTAATAATATAGCCGTTATATAAGACCAGCTATTTTTTCATTTAACATTAAATTCATACGAACAAATATTAAGATTTTAAATGTCACAAGCATTTAATTACATGTTCCCTACGATACATTTTACAATAGCGACAATGATAAATGGATGCATGATGCACTCCTCAGTCAGTCGTCACTCGTCAACAAAGAAAACTAAACACTCAAGTCAGTGCAAACAATGTCATCTGGGGAAATACATAAAACCAAAATCCCCTGTTGTTTACCAGCGTTTATATCTTTTTTTTTTAATAGAATTGCATTTAATTATTATAGTGTTAATTAAGCTAATTAGTAATTACCTGCTGCAAAAATATATACAAGCAAATGTGAGCAAATTAACAGAGTAAAAAATAACAAAAAAACAAAACAAAACCAAATTTAACAGAACCGTAGTGAACCGAACAGAAAATATTTAACTTAATCATGTTATTACTTATATTCACCAGTACGTATGCCAGCAAAATGATATGGTTCCAACTGGAAAGGAGAATTGTTGAAAATACAAATTAAAGTTTAATTATTAACAACACGTTAATAATTTAAGTCAAAGACTCAAAAGTATGAGGAATAAACTTTAAATTACCAAGAATTTTTCGTACTAATTGTACAATTGCAGTAAATGAAGGAAACAAAAAAACCAGCAGTTGTAATTAAATAAAAGAAGGAATTATAAAATCGGCTAAACGGACGAGTAAAATTTTATAAAACAGTGGAATACATAGTAAAAACAAATGCTATTAATAGAGCTTATAGTTTACTACAGTTTAAAAGTAGAACGAAATGAATCATTACGGAGTGACATAAATAACTTAAGATCGTAAAGTGGTGGAAAAAATCAAACGGGAGTTATTACTTTTCTATAGCGATGATTGAGTTTAATTTTTAGTAAATTCCGAAAACAATAAATAACTTCCATAATCAATATCAATAATGAAATACTACATGATCCTCAAAGAGAAAATTTTTAAATGTAAAATGGAAAAACGTTTAACAGTTTTGCCGTTTATAGCCAAATAATAGGAACTCAAGCTTTTCACCAAACTAAAGAAAACTTTGAATGAAAATTTAAGGCCTAATTAAAATAAAATTTATGCCCACAACCTTCTAATTAAAAAATTATATATAAAAAATATGTCTAATAAACTGTTTATAAACATAAAATATTCTTTTTTTATGAACTGGGCTTTTGTACGAGTAAATAAAAAATTGATTTTATATCGCAAACGTTTACTATTAAAAGACCAGATAACAGTTGAAAATTTATTGCTAAATTGTCATTGTCAATAGATTTTGTTATAAAAATATTATGAAATCAAAAATTAACCACAATAAACTTCTATCAATTTATCAGCGGTAATAAAGATTTGCATAATTAATAAACCATTAAACATTTACGATGTTTGTGTTATTATCATACCGACTTAATAGACTCATAAGCCAATCAATTATAATATTATCATATTCGAATTTCTGTTATTCTATTCTTAATCCGAGTACAAGTTTGGATTCAGAAATCTCGTTTTATTTTTGAAAACTATTCAATTTGCTAAAATGTCACTGCTGAAGCTTAAGCAGGCGGTGGTTTTACGAACAACCGCTGACGTTTAACTGAGTCAATATGAACAGCAGTAGTAATTTACTAACTCGATTGTAGTGTAATTGTGTAATTATCGTTTGGTTTTTATAAAGCGAATGAATAGCAGCACACCCTATAAAATTTGAATCAAAATGCATAATATTTTATAAATTTTTCAGTCACAGATTACATATGGAATGGTTTTAATGCCGTTTCACTATTCTGAATGAATTTATGTGGGGTGCTTGAGATCCCTTTAATTTAAAAAATTATTAATAATAATTTGTCGATATTATCAAGTTGCGGCAATATCATAATTAAATAGCAATACAAACGGTAGTATAAAATGACAGAAGATCGCGTTATGATCCACTGTCGGGGCACAATAGACAACTTGGTGAGTCGCTACAGTTGGTTGCAGTGCTTTCTGTGAAAAAGATAAGAGATGCAGGTGGAGATACCTGGGTCCCGTCATTACAAAGGATCAAAAATTAATAGTAGGTTACAAACCTACATTGGTTTGACCTGCGAGACGCAACCAGTTTCCTTACACTGGTACCAAGGGATCTTCGTGTAGCCCCACAGATGAGACTTCGGTTGATTCTGTGGCCAGATGTTGGTTGAGGTCTCTTTATGAGTGGTTGTAGTTTGATACCAAGTGTCGCTGGGAGAGATGTCAGATAAGGGTTAGTGTACTGGCGTATTTATAATACGATGGGACTTTGGTCCGGCTGATTATAGTTTCTATGTGCTGCCGTGAATCAGCAGACGTTGCGGAAGAGGTGGTCTGTTGTTGGTGCTAGGAGTATCAGGAGGGATAAGACTTTGACCTTTGGTTCCTCTTGCTGCTGATGACATGCATGTCTTCGGAAGTAACAAGGGTTTTGGGTAGGCCCCAACACCTTAGCAAGATGTATGAATATGGTTTAATGACGGAGTCATACGAGTGAAGTTGCAACCTGTGTAAGTCCAAGGGGCTGCACTGGTGTGGCCCCTGAGGGTGACAAGGATGGTGGACACCTAATTCACTCAAGTGTTTGAGAGCACCGTCAGGTAAGACCAAATAGGCAGGTACTGATATTAACTTGAGCATTCTCTGTCGATCCCAGGGTAAATATTTCATTTGATAAAGTAAAAATAGTTACAGATTTATGAGTTATTATCGAGCAAAAAAAGAGAAGTTTTTAAATGTTCAATAACTTAATTAAATTTCATTTTTAATATTATATAAAAAATTTTCAAAGATATCTTGAGAGATCTTAAATGGCACAACACACAACAGAACAGTGATCAAAACGCTTTGAGTTTTATTTTAAAAAACAACAATAAATTGTTTTGAAGCAGCGTGTTCATCGTCCTTTGTTTAATGTGCATAGTGGTCCTTCAGCATCAACAATAAACCGACTGATTGGAAATCTTCGACAACGTCTTACAGTAGAACACCTTCCGTGTACTGGAAGATGAATTGCAGTCCACACGGAAGAATATATACAACGTGCTGTGAATAGTGTACAGGACAGTCAAGAAACATCAACACGAAGACGTTCGGTAAAACTGGGGCTATCGCGTAGGTCTTTTCAGAGGACTTTGCTCGCATTGAATATGTCTCCCTTTAAAGTTCAGCTTGTGCAAGAATTGAAGTTGTTGGACTACCAACAACGACTTGAGTATGACATTTCCTTCTCACAAAAATTAGAAGCAAATCAATCGCGATTTCCTTAACAATTTGAAACTGGGTGATAAAACCCATTTTCAATTGCATAGTTTTATGAACAAGCAACATTCCAGGATGTGGGCTACAGAGAGTTAAGCAACAATCACTTAAGTGTTCAGTTGGATATGCACACGATATCTCAGTTCCAGTTGATGAAACTGAATATGAAATGATGCTGGAGAGTTTTATGAAACCAGCAGTAGAGATCTATCCACTGTTGTGGTCCCAATAAAATGAAACCACAGCCTCTGCAAGGGATACAATGGCTCTGTTATGGGACTTCTTTGGAAAACGCATTATTTCGTGCAGAAGCAATTTCAATTGACGCCCATGTTCGCCGGATTCAGCAGCGGCAGTTTGTTTTCTTTGCTGTTTATTTGAAAGAAAGGATAAACGAAAATCATCCAGCGATCGCACTACAACTAAAACAAATCAATCAGCACGAAATTCAATTCATTCGAAAAGTTATGCAAAATGTACTAAAAAGAGCACGAATTTGCGAAGCCACAAATGGCTACAATTTGCGAGATATAACTTTTCATGCTTAAACATAAAATATTCCGCAATAAATCTATTTCGATAATTTTCTTTTCTCTCATTTTTGAGGAAGTTTTAATATATCGCAAAACAGGCTCCAAAAAACGTTTTTATATTTTTTAAATAAATTTATTGATAACTAATTTATTTATTAATCAAAAGTAATTACAGATAATTATTGACACTGTCAGACAAGAAATTTTATATATCGTTCATGATATTAAAAATTATATACGTTTATGAGCGGAATTGTAGTCTGTGACATGGCTGCGAATTATTTAGTATTCAGTTCGTTCTAAAGAGGCTTGAATGTTTTAATATCAGAATTTTTAAAATTCTGATATAATTGAAAGACAATAACTTAAAAAGGATATTCTCTGCAATGACTCTATTCGCAACTTCTAAATAAAATTCCCAGTCAAAATTGATTTGCAATAAAAGATAAGAGGTTATACACGAAATTATATTAAAAAAAATTATTATTACATATTAAGACCCGCTGTAACAAAAATAATTCAGTAAAATCGTTTCTGTTTACAAGATATTTAAACAACTCTATTGTCTGTGTATAAAAAAATTAATACGATCAATGATAAATTCATTCTCGCTTAAGGTTTTTGAATAAAAACCTTTAAAAAAAATTTGCTACATCAAAACCCCATAAAACATTTGGAGCTAAGAAAAACTAATTTCTTAATGGTACCCACTACCCTGCCATGATGTCGAAAATATTTATTCACATCGTAAATTAGCCAACATAAATTTTAAATTATAACCAGGTATGACTTGTCTTCGCTACAGAGCGACTACAATTATTGAATTGAAAACAATAGAAATCCGCAAAAATGCTCGAAATTGTGTTGCTTTCTTAAATCAAACTGAAAATTCTCATGCATTCGTTATGCCCACATTTCGTGAATTATAAATGTGCCGAAGCATAATAATGAAATGGAATTGGAGAGAAAAAAAACCAACAACAACAACATAAATCTTTTATTTAATACAATTTAATTCAGAAAGTGTCAAATCCATTATGCTAATGCTGTCACTAATAATAACACGCCTAATACGAAACTACTTACCAGCAAATGAAGCGTCTAAACAACATATTCATTCACTCGTACCGTGTGACATCAACAGACGCACAGCGCTGTTTATGTGTTTTGCATAACAAATATTGTACGGTTGTTGTTAGTGTTGTTGTGGGATTTATAAATTTTTTTGTATTTTCTTAAGTTAAACACATCAGACATGAATTGTGGACAGACATGAACAGAAAAACCTCCTCTGAGCCGTTAATTGATTTCAGTTTTTAAATGAAGTCTTTTAGGTTGCAGCCCACAGTTTTATGCTGATTTTTGTTTCAATTTTTGTATAAAAGAAAATACTTTTTGTCTAAAGCGTTTGATATAAAAATTATATTTAATTGTTTAATTTGCCAGACACCCCACACTGGGCCAAGCTGGAGAAGATTTTCAATAAAGATTAATATCAATTAGTTGAGTAATTAATACTTTTAATAATTAATTAATATTATCAATCACTTCCTTATGAAAGATCGAAATGAATAGTCGTAATTAGTTAGTGATTTCCATTATTAATAATTATGTTCGACAACACTTAAACATAGAAAAAGGTTGCGAACTTCAAGCTGTCATTTTCTGTTTGGCAAATTATAATTTTTATATTGTGAAAAAAATTTATACAGAGAATAAATACTTCAGAAACACTTATAAAATCATAAATATTCTTGGAGCATTATGAGATGTTCCAACAATACAACTTGGCAGCACTCAATTTGACACGGAGAAAAAATAGGCGCAAAACTCGGTCGCATTTCATAAACATTATATAAAACCAATTCAATAATGTTTTTAATTTGGTTTTTACAAAATCAGTTTGTATGGGTAAACTAGGTTTCAGAGGTGGTTTGTAACGATGAAACCAGAATTTATTAAAACCATTTCAGTGCGAAAACACTGTAACCGTTTTCGGTACTTATTTTGTTAATATATATATATATATATATATATATATATATATATATACTTAATTAAAGAAGATGTTTTAATAAAATATATTTTGTAGAAAATATGAAAAATATATTTAAAAAAAAAATGTTTGGAAAAGCTAATTTTTGAGAAAGTATGTCATAATTTACAAGCGCACAGAAGGTTGTATTATTCAAGTTGTATTAAACTTTCCCAGTAACATTAACAAACGAAAGAGCGAGTGACATGCTGGTGTATTAATGGAGTCGAATCAAAAATATTTCCAGCGATAAATTGGATCTATTACGGATGACAACTGAGATTCAAAAGCATTGTCGTTCGTCAATTTGTAATAGATTATTCCCAGCAAATCTTCAAACATGAACTGAATTTTATATCTCTCAGTTCCCATAAATGTCTTCAAGAATGGATTGATAATTCTGAAGAAAAGCATGAAGATTGATATGACATCCAAATTTTTAAAATATTTCAAAAATCACTGTCATAAAATGCAAATACTTCGAGTCATTTGCATGCTAATTTCCAACAAAATTAGTATTTTATGCTCCTGATGATGACGATTATGTCATGCCGTAGTGCCAATTATTTAAAAAGCAGACCAGAAGATAAGCGTTTTATAATGAAAACATAAAATTAATTATCAAAACTTGATTTACATACACAGAAAATTAATAGTCAAGCGAAAGATAAAATTCCTGAGTTTATTGACGTCGCACTATTTCAGAAAGAGGTAAGATTTTATATATCGCCGATTACGTGCATTCTCCCTGTTACTTCTTCTTTAGAAATATGAGTGAGAAACTAAGCGATTTCTTTTAATTTTATTGTAAAGAAAATAAATTTTAAGAGCAGTCAAATCTTTAGAATGTTTTAGTTAGAATGCATCGGTAAATATCTCGAAGCTTGTGCCACGTTTCTGTAACTCAAGTGGGAACTTTTCGCATCGAAAAAATTGTCGTCGCTCTGTGAAACACAGGTTGGGTGAGAATATATATCTTACAGTATTTATAATTTTGTTAGGTTCTTATAATATTCAACATTTTTTTCTATGGACAACCCTACAATAAAGAGCATGACAACCATAATTATTTAGTTTTTCGATGCGAGAACTTCTTACACTAGCTAGAGAAAAGGGGCACCGGTTTCATCACCGTTCGTTGTTATTATCTCCGCTCCTTAGAAGGTATTACTATTCCATAGGATTATCAATTTGTGAGACAATTAGTTTCATTATCAATTTGATCATTTTTGGAATTTGTGACTCTTTAATTTTAATTTCGTGCTGATTCTTCTTCCCAAAAATGTTACTAAAAACTCAAAGTAATCAGTTGAAGGATTTTAGCTAGTTTTTGGGCGCATTCCTCTGGGGCTAATGCGGATCATCACGGCAACTTTACCCAACATTTTCTAAAATAGCTACAGATTTTATTTCAAACTCCACTTTAACAAGTTTCATTATGATTGTCGCAGTCATGCCGAAACCGATAAACAGTTTTAGTCCCATTGAAAACAATAAATCCTTAATTTTATCACTGTTTTAAGTTTTATAATATATATTTAAAAATATATGAAACCCTATTTTATTGGATCAAATTAGTGGTGAAGCTTAAACATTTTATTTTCTTTAAAATTTTGAAATCGGAAAAAATGATACAAAGTTAAAGACTCTGTAGTGAAAATAGGCAAAGGAAATTGTATATTAATGACAACTTTAGACTTTGAGGGCATAATTGAAATTCTAAAAATGAAAAAGTGATCTTCTCATGATGCTCTACGGCCCACTTGAGGTTATTTTGGAAGCACAACAAGTTTTTTAAAGTTTTTATTGTCACATTAAAATGTCTAAGAAAATTAACTTACAAGTCTAGAGGAGCTGCGATGACGCAACCTATCGCTTGTTTAATTTAGTTTTAAATGTTAGTAATTTTAAATGTTATCATTTTCATGTTGTTAATCCACCTTCCGAAATTATTGTACCTATTTTATAGATTAGCAGTAATAAGTTAAAGTAATTCTAAGAAGCTGCTCTTTTTATACCAAAAGTTCCCTTTAGGTACAAGTATTTTTTGGAACATTTTCTATATTTTTTAAGAAATTAATAGAAAGTAAATTGAAAAATTTTTGTTTTCACCCCTTTTGCTCTAAACTATAGTGGCATCGATTAAATGATTATATGAAAACATCGATCTCATGCAAACAGTTGGCTTAAGTGTTTCGTGAGACTTGTGTTGTTTTTGTATAATAAAAACTGTCTCAAAGATGCTGTAAATGATTTTTCCATCTGTAGAAGTTATTTCCACTCATGTGATTTTCATCAATTGTCCCACTGTATGTGGAGGATTTTATGGCATATTTTTTTAAATAAACTTTTGATATGCAAACTTGCGTCTTAAGGTGTTACATTTTATATGTCTTTTTGGTATGTGAATTGTATCGATATCATTTACGTGCGTGCGCTTTAGCAGAAACAGTTCCACTCGGCTATGACGATCTTAAAGACTTTGTAAAATTTATTTATATATAAAAACCAAATATCTAATTTCATTTTATATAATAATATCATAACTTTTATATTTTTATACGTTTGCTTGGTAAAAAAAATTTTTATACAAAATAATATGAATTTCAAAATGAAATATTTTTTTTCTTTCAACAAAGCTAGTATATTTACGAAATAGAGCATTCAAAATAATTTGATCAAAAACTTATATAATTGAATATTGAATTTAATATTATTAGCCAACACTCCGAAAAATGTTTTTAATTCAAAAGTGAACATCAGTTTTATATATTCAGCTAACACAGTATAGGAGACCAGCTGTTTTCGAAGGCCGCTACACTTTCCTCATCAGTAATCATGTGTAATTGTGTTTACTACCACTTATTAGGCGGTTTAATTTAATGTGATAACAATTTCTATTTTTAACTAATTTATTATGGAAAAGGATACGAGAATTATACAGAACACTTTTTTATATATTCCCTGTGTTGCCGTTTGAAAGATTGTTGTTAGATCTTCTATAAAAAAGCTCTAGTTGCATATTGAAATTTGGTAAAAATCTCTACAGATCTAACAAACACAACTGTGGTTCTCTTTATGGAAAAATTCTACGCTATAGAATAGATTTACTTGATGAGTCATGAGCGCAGATGAGGTACTTTTCAGGACGATTTTTTAACATGGAATTTGTTGAATCAGGAGAAAAGGTTTTCTATTTGCTTTTTTGATGTCGTAATGAGTTATTGATTTATTAAATAAAAACAGTACTGTGAACGATGCAGTTGCATCGTGGCAGGAAAATTTAAAATTGTTTTGAATTACTGGTCTTCCGGCGTTTGGAAAAAAAATCGAGTTTTCATGAGATCTCCCCATTTTTAGCTTCCAGGAAGCTTCTCTAACTAATTCGAAGTGCTCAACTGTATTTGTGTTGATCTGTATGCATGTTCGTATGTGTGTGCGTGTGTTATTGACAGTGTGTTTGTGTGTATAATGTGTGAATCAAATAAACTGATAGTGTGTCTTCATGATCGTTGCTGAACTTGGATTTTCGGTCAATTTAAACCAACTGAAGCCGGCGAATTTCAATATGTTCCAAAGAAGAAGTTACAAAAGTAGCACTTTTTAAAAGTGTTATTTTATTGGAATAATTTGTTAAATGTTTCAGCGATCAATAACACAAATTAATCAACTCTTGACATTTAAAAACCGCGTCAATTACCGAAAACTGGGTAAAAATTTTAAAAACTGTTCTCCCAGCTCCAGCACAGTTTAAGGAATATCTCGCCTCCTGAATGTTGGTGATACTCATAAAAAATATTTCGATTAGTCCCTTCATGAGATATCGTGAACGAAAAAACTAAAAACAAACAATTTTTTCCTTCTTTGGAAAGCCCAGAAATTATCTTTCTGATCAGTTGGAGTTTGGAACATGGGAATCGGTTGATTTGAAAATTTAAATAATAGCGTTTTTCCTCGAAGAGCTGAAAAGCATGGAATAGCACAAAATTCAGGTTCCGAATGATTTGCTGTCAATATGTTTTTTTCTCGATATTTTTAGATAACAAAAAGTATTTGCTTTTTCGGTCAGTTTCTTTCATATAATATAAAATGTACTATTATAAATATATAATTATTACTATTATTATTATTATTATTATTATTATTATTATTATTATTATTATTATTATTATTATTATTATTATTATTATTATTATTATAGAATTTTACATTCTCAGCTTATGCTGGAATTGACGTACCGGGTCTAAGACAAAAGGTTACGCTCTGTGGGGATATAAATCATCTTTTATATCCGTTATCCTAATGTTTCCCTCACGATCGTTGTTGCTTTTGTTAGAGCTGCCTTTTGCATTTCGGTTAATATTTTTACATTAAGGTCTAATTTTTCGATTGCACACGTGGTTTCTTTGGGTATTGTTCCCATAGAGCTTATAACTATTGGTAGAATTTCTACCTTGACTAGATTGTGTGTATTCTTAACGTATTGGGCAAGCAGTATATATTTAGATTTTTTGATGGCTATGATGTCTTCGATATTAGTATCATATGGTATGGCGAAGTCAATGATCTGGGTTTTTCTTTGTTTATTTATTACTATCATATCTGATCTATTGGGTATATTTGTGTCTGGTGGGTTGTTGGTTAGTATTGATCTATCCCAGTAGATAATATATTGGTTATTTTCAATTATTGGCTTAGGTTGATTTTGTAGTACTGTGTTGTTGGCTCGTTAATATTTAGTCTATTTATAAATATTATCTTTCCGATATTGTCATGTCTTTGCTTGTAATGATTTGGAAGTAGGGTTGGACAGCTGTTAAGTAGGTGATGTATGGTTTCAGGCGTATTACCGCACCTTCGGCAACTATCGTCTGTTACTGTACTGTTACTGAAATCCTTCGGTTTCAGCAAAGACGTTACTATATTTAAACCAATTGTTATTATTCACTACATCTACATAAGCCTGATTGATCAAGTTTGGGTACTTTCCGTGCAGCGGTTTTGATTTCCAGTCTTGAATGAGTTTATCTATTGTTGTTTGAGTATTGTTTTTTAGATTTGTTTTTAAGATTTAATGGAGTTAGGTTTTCATCGGCATCCACGAGTCTTCTGTGAGTCTTATTATTATTATTATTAGTATTATTATTATTATTATTATTATTATTATTATTATTATTATTATTATTGTTATTATAATTATTATTATTATTATTATTATTATTATTATTATTATTATTATTATTTTTATTATTATTATTATTATTATTATTATTGTTATTATTTTTATTACAAACAAAGCTTTGCTGTACCCTGTAAGAAACAAATTACTCACTCTCCATGAAATTGATTCCAGTGAATGTTTTAAATGTGCTCAACTGTATTTCTTATATGTTTGCATGTGTGTTATATATATTTTTTATAATTTCATTTACCGCTAATATAAAATTAAGCTGATTTAATTTGAAATCGAAAACATTCGTTCCGCAGAATACAGATGGAGGAGAGACGATATAACATAATCCACACTTGACTTTGTTATTGTTATTGGAATAATTTTTGTGTGTTAAGAGTGCTGTTTGGCAGAAGAGAAATCATACAAAATGTTTATGGCTTTTAACACCTGAACGTACACATGTCAATCTTTATGATTGTTACTGCGATCAGCATTTGTCGATAATGATAATTATCTTGCTAATGATCATGATGACTGGCTGGTGATCCAAACACCATCAATTGTGCGTTTCGTTTCTTATTTACTTTTAAATTTTTTTTATTTTTATTTTTCTTGAAATAAATTTTGTATTTTTCTTAATCGAATCGTCTTCAGTTGGTTGACTGAATGTAATAAATGCTTCTCACGTTTGTCAATGAATGTGTTAAAATTGATATATATTGTCATTTATAAGCGAAATTGTTGGTTTTTCTTGGCGATTATATTAATTGATAAACACGTACATTTTGTATTGTGTGTGTCTGTAGTAAATAAATAGTTTGTAAGTTTCTTTGCTTTTTAATATTAAATTTATTGTTCATATATTAGCCAGTTTCCAATAAGACGTCAGTATTTAATCCGTATGTTAATAGATCGGAATGTTTGATGGTATTTGGTTTGTCTATTTTGATTATTATATTAAACAAATTAATATACAAAATGTCGTCCATATAAAATGAATTGAATGGAAACCGTAACGGTATAAAGTTTTTGTTTATTGAATTTAAATATAAAATAAATAATTTTTTATGAACGTTAGCGGGGCTTAATTTGAATTTGAAAACATGCATAATAAGCAAATTATTTTATATATGCAATTTTTATAGCGCTAAGATTTATATAAAATTATTTTTTGTAGTTTTAAACTCAATTCTTAACAGCATATTTTGAAAAAATTTTTATATCTGCTCTTAATATAAAAATTTATATAATTAAATTGTTTTGTTTGTTGGCATCGAAGGTTGTAGCCTACATTTTTTATTGAACATGTAAAACTGATTACAATACTATTTGACACATTAAAATTGCTTAATCTGAAAGTAAAAAGGCGGCTAAGATCTGAAAGCGGGAACGTTGCAATATTAGCTGATGTGTAACTGCTGTATATTCGGCAGGCTACTGCTTCCGTTGGTCATTCCGCTTTAATATCCCAGTGAATTCGTAACTGGTCAATGAAATTAAAAAAAATTATAGAGCAGCTTTTGTTTTATTTCACATGCTGCCAGTGAAAGTATACTGTGTTAGAAGTTAAAAATTTAATAAAATAAATAGCTAAACTTATGAGAGAGTGTGTGTGTGTGTGAAATATTGGCCCTAAATTCCCTAACAGTTAAGCAATTTGTATGCTCATTCTGCAGTAGGCTTAAGCTGCCCACCCTGAATTGTTTAAATTAAACAAACCACCAAAAATTAATACATAATTTAAATGTATTAATTTTATAATTCGCTTATACAAACCTAATCTCTAAACAAAAGACTTAAGAGACAAACACATTATTCAGATATAAAACAAAAACACAAAAAAAAGCAGAATTCGATTAGATTGTTGAATAGAGGGGCCCAAACATAATGTCATAAATTAATGTACAGATTTGCTTTTCCAGTAAACGCTATTATATTAATTCTCATATCAATCCGTTCCCCTGTGATTAGCTGTGATCGATATAGTTTTCGATTACTATAAAACAATCAAGAACACTGACTAATCAGATATAAAATTTGGGAATTTTAAAAGAAATAACTTATTTAGATTTTTTTCTTATTATCCCATGAACCGGTTCACCGATTTGGATGCGGTTTATGGTGGTCTTTTTAATTTTAACAGCTGATTGCTTTATAAGATCGATGAGTGAATCAGTTAAGAACTTAGTTAAAAAAAACACTGAACAATTATTTATTTCTAATATCTTTAGATATCTTGATGTCTACTCGTTCAAATTGGTTCAGTTTTATAGCAAATATAAGTTCAGCAACGCTTTTAAAAACACTATTCTGAGAAATGTTAGGTAAAGGTTCTCTGATGATCTGCATTACCCCAGTTAAATGTGTATAGGATTGAGCTAAAACCCCTCAACTGATCACTTTGAACTTTTTGTGAGATTTTGAAAAAAAGAATCTTTCGTGCTGACTTAAATTAAAGAGATTTAAGAAGCGACAACTCCCAAAAATATGTACTAATTTGAAAACTATCAGTTCTGTTAAATTCGGTTAAGCCGTTCAAAAGTTATAAGCGGGTCAAATATTTACATACTGACGTATACATGCATTCCCACACACATATATCCTCATATATATATACTCGCATACATACAGAATAAAGACAGACTTTTATAAATAATTAGGGAAGCTTCCGAAGACCTCAAACGTGGAGATCTTAATATTATCCAAGCGGAGTGAATCCAATAATTTTTGAAAATTATAAATTTTCCCTGCGAGAAATTAAAAAAAGGCGCATGACAAAAAATGCAAATAATTTCTGCAAACAAGTATTTGATTTAAAACGAGTTGCTTTTATATGTTCTTTTAAGTTTAATACACTTTTTAAAAATATATTCAAGCGAAAATATATTTCGTAATAAGTTGATTTTACGTTCCTTTTTAAAAAGTTATGCTGTTTTCTTTTCTAAAAAATAATGCAACATTTCTTACACTTTTCAATAGAAAATTCCACTACTATGTGATTTGGAAATAGTGAATTTATTAGAAATTAATACAACATGTTTTACAAAAAACTATTTTTAGTTAAGAACTCCTCTAAACTGTTACTTTCTAGAGAAGAGTTAAAAAAATGTTACACGTTTTCCAGAAAAGAAAACGCCAATAACTGTCCTACAACGCCTTATTTTAGGTTAATTTCGTACACTTTTTCTTAAAAAAATTTGTCCAAATAAAAACTGTTATCCCATGGAATTATGCCAACTATCAGAGTGGTAGTAAATAATAATGCCCAAGAGTACTGACGATAAAAATGCAGCTGATTTTGAAAACACCTATTTAACTCTGCTGTGTAAGAGGAATATATTAAACTGATGTTGACTTTGCCTCGTGTTTTGTGATGTTTATGATGACTTTTTGAATTAAAAACACTACTCTATGAAACGAAATAAAATATAAAAATAAGAGTTAATGAAACAAGAATTAAAAAAACTTTTTAACAGCAGACGACATTCGTCAATTCGACGAAGTTGACCAACAAAGTGATAATTTCAAATACACCGATTGTAGGGTTAAGTGTTCTGTTATTTTATTTATAAAATAAAATATTGTTAATATCAAGAGGCATTGAAATTATTGACTACTTATAAATATTTTAAAGCTCTAATTAAAACATTGTTTACATTAATATAAAATAAAGAAAAATTAATTACAAATATATCAGAGAATATTACTAATTAAAAGGAAGTCAAAAACTATAAGAGTTTAACTGACAAATAAACTATTTAATTTTACAGTTGTTTTGTTTTTTTATTATATAAAATATTCTATTACAATCGAACCTAAATCACTGAACATCGCTTGAGCAGCAGGGTGTGCCCATTTACAGTAAATTAAAGACAAAAATTTACTTTAAGTAAAGTAAAAATATTCTGCTGTCAATAGATCTTATCATCAGTAGCGAAATAATATAAAAATGTGCCCTCGCAGTTCCCCACATATTTTCAATCTATAATTAAAGATAAAAAGAACATGT
The DNA here is from genome assembly GCA_963675445.1 of Linnaemya vulpina. NCBI lineage: Eukaryota > Metazoa > Arthropoda > Insecta > Diptera > Tachinidae > Linnaemya > Linnaemya vulpina. The sequence goes on from OY776277.1 coordinate 93,285,998, forward strand.
TTCATTATCTCGGCTGCTGGACGACATGGACTTCACTAATAAATTTCTTGGAGTGGCTTTCAAATAACATTTAATCTGACATTTAAGAAACAACGTGAACGTGTTTCATCCTCATTAAATTTGAAAATTGTCCAAAAAATATTCAAATAAATTTTCTAACCTGTAAAACTCTTGCTCTCCCTCTGAATGTATAATTAATTACTAATTACCTTTTTCCTAAATTTCATTGTTCCACTTAAAAAGTGCATATAAGATATATAAATTATGTCACTTTTTTAACAAGAAACATATTTCGTTAACCAGTTGTCTCTCAACAGCTAAATTGGATGGCTAAATTACAGTTTGTTAGCGGACTTAAATGGGCAACACCCTTAAAATTAGTTATAATTAATACAACAACTACTGAATTGTGTGGCACCTGAACTTATGTCTGCCATCTGATAGATATTTATAAACAAAATGACACAGTCAAACCACCTCCCATCGTGTTGTTGTTTAAGTTGTAATTGGCTAATTATGAATACATATTCGATGTTGGAGCAGAGTGACTGGGGATGCGCTCACTGTGTTCATTAAAATATCCCATAACTAAAAAATAAAAATTACAGAAACTGCTTGTGCTCATATGAAGCCGTTAACTAATTATATTATTTTTATTTGTTTGTTGTCTGGTGGAGAAGAGAAGCTGCTATTATAAAATATTAGAGGCGCCCAATTTTGATGGTGGTTTAACTGTTTTTATGTCACTGTGCATAGACCTAATGAATTTCCGAGACTTGAAGGAACTCAGAAGTATCAACTTCCTGGTCAATATGATTCATTATGGAGTGAATTATAATAGAATTAGGATCATCTTATGGTTTTGTTAACCAAAAAAAGAGCCAAACTCAAACAAAAATGTGGCTTAAGAAACATGGAATAATACATTCAGAAAAATAGGGGATGAAGAAAATAACAAAGAGAATACTCCGACTGTAGCTGCTGATGTTGCTGAGAACAAAGAAACATCAACCAGACGACGTGTCATACAATCTGGCGACATTAGGCGGACTCCACTATGAATTTTATAGAAAACTTGAAAAGCCCTCACAAAAAGTGCAAACCAAGCATCAGTTAAATACTGCTGATAGTCAGTGGCGGGTGAATTGCTGTTGAGGATGACTCTATCTCAACAACGAAAAGTACGATTTTAAGTCATGAACAACGAGGCGTGCTTTTATTTGAGAAATTACGTCAAATAATAACCCGAAAGTGATGTACGAAAAGCCATTACATCCTCTTAAGGATCCGGTGTTCACTCGCGAGCATTGAATAGACCGTCTTTCTTTGAGAATGTCATCTGCTGGCGCACGCTTCCGGTACATAATAAGCGACTTCTTACTGTCTCAGTTGAATGAACGGAGCTTTCAGAACAAATTGTTTTAATAAGACGGTGCAACCGCACTCACAGCAGACGCTCCAATAGATATTGTAAGAATCATGTTTTGGCGATTTTACAAAGCCAGCAACATCGCCTGATTGAACTATTCCAGACTTCGTTTTTTGAGGCTACTTGAAGTAACGACAAAAAGCAACACACAATGGCATGCTTTAAAAAAAAAATTCGAAAAAATTTCGAACAGTTGCCGAAAATTGTGGAAAATGCGATAAAACGGGCACAAATTTATATCAACACTTGAGGCAGTTACTTGCCTGATATAACAATTTCGAAATAAAGAATTATATCGATCCAAATAGAGACTTCCACGATTCAAAAATTCGTTTCCTTCTCAATCATAAAAAAGTTATTCAAAAAATAAATCGGATGATTACTTTTACACCAGCTTTCCTTTCACTCCTTTATTTGAGCACTCATTTAACATCTGTTGGTTGCATTTTATTTAGTTTGCTTTGAAATTTCATGACGAAATTACTTACACAAGGCCAACTCGTGTTAATTGTTGAAACTTTTAATCAAAATGATTGTTCTGTTCTTCAAACTCATCTATTCAAAATTTTGTTTTCCAATGAAGCCCATTTCTGGTTGAATGGGTTCGTAAATAATCAGAATTGTCGCATTTAGAGTGAGGAGAATCCAGAAGGTTTTATCGAAACACCTTTCCATTTCACAGAAAATGACTGTTTGATACGCTTTATGGGCTGGTGGAGTCTTTGGCCCATTTGTCTTTGAAAACGATGATGGGCAGAAACGATAACTGTCAATAGTGAACGCTAGAGGGACATAATTCGATAAATTTCAGTACCTCAATTACATGGCATTAATGTCGATGGCATGTGGTTGCAACAGCACGGAGCCACAAGCCACATAGCAGGCGCTACAATTGATTTTCTCAAAGCAACTTTTTATGGAAAAATAATTTCACGTAATGGTCCAATTAATTGGCCACCAAAATCGTGTGATTTAATTGCACTGTATTATTTTATATGTTTTGTGTCAAGCCACTTGGCCCCGTTGATAAAACGCAAATAATTAAACACCTGGAGATAAATATTCCAAGAGTTATCGGCGGCAAATGCTGCGAAAAGTTGTTGAAAATTAGTGTTGCAGATTGCGGCACTTATGCGCCAGCTGGGGCGGACTCATGGTAGAAATCATATTTAAATAATCATTTAATAACATTTTCTTTCAAATAAAATCCGTTTCGTTGATACTAAAAATATATTTCCTTCTTTTATTAAGACTTAAACTTGTGTCACTCTATAAAAAACACCCTTTCTCCCCTATCTCTTTTCGTTAGCGTTCTCACAGGCGAACATATTGCCAGCAGCATTCCATTATTATTGTTAAAAGAACGCAAAATAACTTAAAATAAAAAATAAGTGCCAGGAAAGTGTATCTTTGAGTATCGGACATATAAACGAGATCCTATTCCCAGTTACAATTTGCGCCCTTCCATATGTTTTCCTATTTAAACGCAGACTGAAACCAAACTTCCTGAAACAATAGCTGCGTTAAACTTATCAAAGTTCTTCTTCAACAACCCATAACTTTTCGTTCTTTTAAGAAAATTTTTTTTGAGAGCGATAATCTGCTTATAGTTTTTCCTGCTTTAACAGCATATCTTAGAGTTCTGAAAGAGTTTTAACAAGTTTTGAATGATTTTTTTTTTAAATGTTGTTTGATTCTTTTATATCACAACATTTAAAAATATTAAAGTTTTGCAAAAGCAGTTGCCGGTGAAGAGTGCTTCGGCTCATTTAATATCAATAAAAGCTTTCTGTTTTATTGTTTTAACCGACAATAAAACATTTATATTGAGGCAAAAACAATAGCATTTGAACAACCAGAATACAAATTTTTTAAGCAGCTTGTATGTTTAATCGTTTCGTTTTTAATTTGTTGATTGTTTGCATACTAACAATGACATCAAATAACTTTTAGAAATTTATCAATATTGAATATATAAAATACAATATATATTTTATTTGAATTAAAATAATATCTATTCTAGTCTTAGGAGAAATTTCCAAACAATAAAATAGTTTCGTCAAACCAACCGATTTCCCATAACAGCATGCAGATTTTATTAGTTATTCTGTTATTTACTTTGTGGTAAATAATATTTATATCATCCATTCACAGTCATATCTGATGATATTACAATAGGTTCCAGTGACTGGCTGCCATCATCGTACTACCGAGAAGAAACTGAGTTATAAAAACAAGTAGGAACAAGTTGTATTTCAATATCATAAAAAGAAAATAGAAAAATTCATTTTAATAAAAAAAAGAGCATCAGAAACATAACAAACTGTAACAAAAAACCAACGAGACACAAACACACATTAAACTTCTACTGGCAGGTTGTTTGGACGAACTAAAAGATACAGAAAAAAAAGAGATGGTTGGTCAGATAAGCGAAGAGCCAGACAGACAGACAAACGGACAGACAGACTTTAAACAAAATCTCACAAATTAACAGCATATCAAAAATCATAGAGTCAAACGAACATATCATAACATTAAAGTCACACAAAACGAAAACACCTTCACACAGACATTTCGTACAGATTGATGTTCAGGTGTGCAGGCACTCTGGTATTGGGTGTTGATTTTTGATTTTGTCGTTCTTGTTTAGTTAACACTAGAATTAAATTGTTTTGATCGGAGATATTTATTGAAAACGAGCTTTTCGGTATAACTTTAAATTACAATAGAGTCATTACGAACTCTTTCAAACGTTCGTTTTTTCCAGAGACCTCTGACAAAATCCATGGGTGCCTAGTATTTAGCACCAGAGCTGGAAAGAGCTCAAACTAATTTTTGGTATATTAATCAAAGTAAATTTATAATTTTCGCTTATGAAAACTTTTGATTAACTTGAATAGAAATAAATAATTGGACTTAAAAACCAAACAAAGTTGATACGGGTTCGACAATTGTAGTTTTTTCAGAGCATACAAGTAACCAAGTAAAATCATATATTATTTTTCTTCACAATTTAAAATATTTGATACTATTAAAAAAAAATTATTGACGCTAGAAATTGGGAAATCCAAACCGACACCTCCAGAGATGGAAAATTATTTTAGTCTTGGTATATTAAAGTAACTAATCAAAACTTTTACTAGTAAGAACATATGTTTTACGTTAAAAATAATTTTAGGTTGCTATTAATGTTCAAACGTAATTAAAATTTTAATTCCAGGGTTGGACAATTGAAGTTTTTTCAAAAGATTCAAATAACCAACAAAAATTATATCTTCTCTTTCCTTATCATTTAACATAAGTGTGATACTTTTGAAGAAAATCTATTGAAAATAGAAATTAGAATATCCAAACAGACCCCTCCAGGGGTGGATAGTTATTTAATCCTGGTTTATTAAAATAACTTAATAAAACTCTTGTTATTAACAATAAAATTAAAAGTTGTTATTAAAGTACAAGAGAAACTCCATTCCAGGGTTGGTAAAGTGAGGTTTTTTTTAGACAAAAGTAATAAACTTAAAATATTAGATATATATGAAGGAAATTTATTGATACTAGAGATAAAAAAAACTGAAAGAACAGCTCCAGAGTTGAAAAAATTTATATGGTTTTGGCATTATAGAGGCAACCAAAAAAAGGATATATATATATTTTTTTCTGGTAAAATTTTATTTACTAAACTTCACTAGAACTGAATATAAACCGAAATCAACATAATGATTCCAGGGTTGGACAATTGAAGTTTCCTTTTAATAAATAATATTAACCAATTTAAAATCCTGTGTTCGTTTCAATTTATAAATTAGACATAGTGGAAGGATATTTATTGATACTAGAGATAAGAACTCTAAGAACACCTCCAGAGCTGGAAACATTTTTTTTTTGCAATATAAAGGCAACTAAAAATAAGCAAATTTGCTAATAGAACAAATTCTATACATTAGAAATCAAGCGAAATCAAGAACATAATTTCAAGGTTGGTTAAATGAAATTTTTTTAATGTAAATAAGCGGTGTCATGAATATGGTGTCGCTGTGTGCTTGATTTGAATTAGTGGAAGATTGTGTTGACTGTTGAAAACTACCGACAGCGATTATCAACGTCATGCACTAAATGGCAACAGAAAAGCCCTCCTTCGTGGCATCTGTAGCAACATCTGTCGTATGAAAACCATCGCCTCATTTCTAGTACAGGCTCAATGCCCGGCAGTCCTTAGAAATCAAAATTTTTAAATATATTAATAAAAAGCTGAAGCTTAAAGCTACCCCCAATAAAATCTCATATTAAAATATAAAACTAACAAATACTCATTCATACTCAACTGCGTACATCAGAAATACTATTTGAAACTTAACACCTTCTTTCACAAGCTGGCTATTTCTTTAGTTTTTTTCTTTATTTTTTTTATAGTTAAGACATTAAAGCGCCAACAGTTGACTTTTGTTTGGTTAAAAATTTCATTCATACTTAAGTTTTATTTTATGTTTATTCGTGAGGTTTCTTTAATAAAATTATAGATAAAGAAAAAAGTTTCTTATAATATTTTCTATTACTGTTACAATTTATGTCGGTGTAAATGAACATTTTAGTACAGCGTTAAAGTGTGTGGTTTGTTTTTATTTTTAATTTAAAGTGTAATAAAGAATTTGTAATTCATTTCATGCCAATCACTCAATCAAAACGTCACATGTCTAAGCAACTTTTATATAGTTTTCGAAACTAAAACTTAATAAAATAATGATAATAATAAAAGATATTTAGCGTTAAGCTCGACTCTGTGCGTACTTTACAATTGACCTACTTTGCAAACAAAAATGTTTTTCTTTAAATTTCTTGGAACTGAAGAAGTACTTCAGCGGCCCGTAATAAAATGCGATGTCAAGTAGAAATATTTGATTGCTCTGATGACCACTGATTTTAATCGATATGGTTTATTTGAAATTTCAAAAAATAATTGCTTTAAATATAATTAAACAAGAACTTTAACTTCTCAAGTTAAGAAAATATTATCATGAATTTTTTTAATTTAGAAACTACTTTTTAATGAAAAAAACATCATAAAATAACTTTTTTTTCAACGGCAAAAGAAAAATCAAGACAAAACTTTTATTTGCTGAAGGCAAAGTAAGAGTCATTTTCTATTATCTGATCAAAATAATAAAAATCTTGAAATGATTTTTATTTTCTGATCGAAAAATATAAGTAAAAAATTGTACTTTCACTGCAAATTGGAAAATACAATCTAATCCACTGGAAAATACAATCTAATCCTTAGTATTAATAAATTTCCTTCTAATATGTTGAGTTTATAAAAATTCAGAAACAATTTGCTTTAGTTGTTTACTTTTGTCCATACATGGAATAGAGTTTATAAGAGTCAAGAACTAATTATTTCCTAATAATTATTTTCTAATCAAAAACTGAACGTCAAGAAATATCTCTTATATTCAAATCGCGATATAAAAGTCAGAAAATAATTATTAAAATAGATTTTTATTTTTAAACAAAACCATATATTCTCTTATTAGTTGTCGACGTCACGTCAAGACTATATTAAGATTTTTTACAGCCTCTTGATTTATCACAAGGCTTTTGTTATTATTTTCAGGACATTGGCAGTAACTAATTCTTGTCCACAAGGAGTATATAAGTGTCCCACTATACTGAAGCCTTTAGATGCATTGGAAATGTTGCATAATAATATATTAATTTTATCTAAAATGTTACCTTTACAAAAGTATAGATCTTTGAAAAGTCTCTAAATAAGGAATAACTTCTTTGAATTTAAATAAAATTTACTTCATTTAAAAAATAATCTTCTGTCATAGAAATATGACTTTTGTCATGTGACTACCACGGCTGGCTCTGACGTTATCTAATCTGGAGTTCCAGTTTTCGATGAATTTTTCTAATATATGCGATCGTATGTTGGCACTAACGTGGCGAATATTGTCCTCCAAAAGAATAAACGTTTTCGATCCCATATAGAATTAAGTCTAGCGGCATTAAATCGCACGAACTTTGAGTCCAATTTACGCGTTATAAACGTGATACTTGCGGTTACCAAACGTTCCCTGAATAAAATATTGTGGCACTAGTTTTGTGCCATGTTGCACCGTCTTATTTAAATAACAGCTTCTAGACTTCATGGTTGTTGGATTGATGAACGACAAAGTCAGTAATCAGAGCTCTATAGCGGTCACCACTGATTCCATTAGCTTATAAATCGTACCCAACAGTCAGTTTTTTAGAGTGTAGCGGTGTCTCAATATATACCTGGGGATTTTTATTACTCCAAACACTGCATTTTTGTTAATTAACGGATCCATTAAATCAAAAGTGATTTTAAGCACTTGACAAAATTCTAGCGATACGTACTTCGAATGAAACCATATTTCCGGATATAATTTTGCACAATTTAAGAGCGTTTATAGATCGTTTCTCTCTTCATATTGAAATACCAGATTAAAATAAGCAAAAATCACTAGACAGCTGACAAAATGGCCGCCAGTCTAAATTACTATAAGTCGGTGTGCCTATTCTCAATGCCAATAATTTTTGATGAGTTTTTGGATTGCCGTACGCAACGTTAATGACGGCACTGATATAAATTGACAGTTATTTTATCGTCAGTTTTATTGCTGTCGAAACAATTTTATCCCTGTTTCAATTATAATCCTCAATTAAAACAGAGGAAAGAAATAATACTACAAATATAGACCAATTCAATAGGTTAGTGGAGCAAGATAAGAAATCCTTGACTTGCCAATGTTGAGCTTGACATGAAAGAGCAGTAGAAAAGAATATCTATGATACCAAATGTCCTTGACCCACCGAAAACAGCAGCTGTCGGCTGCCATAAGGAATAAAAGCTTGGGGTGGATCAAGAAATTATTCACAAAAAATGTGAGAGTGAGCACGTTTACTAGAGGCGGGATCTATAAACAAATACTTGTCCCACGGAAAGAAACTGTTGTGGTCCTGCTTCAATTCCAGAAGCAAGTAAGTCCTGAAGGGTTGTACAAATTATTGAAAGTGGGAAATTAGAAAAAGAAACTCTTAGAATTAATGATTTGCTCCTTGAAAATTAAACAAATTAAAGTCAAGTGTTGACACCTTCAATTGGCACTCTTTATAGTGTAACAAAAATTGTACTCTTTTAAAAGGAAAAAAATCTATGCTGATAAACACCAGAATCATCTGACAATCATTACTAATTGGTGTAAAAGCAAAGATGTACAAACAGCATCAGAATAACAAACAGGACCCAACAATATTTTGGTTGTTTTAAGTTATCAAGAAACTTTTGATAAAAACTGAAAACAAAAACCCACTGACCTGAATTTATAGAGTGCTTTGAAACACGATAAAGAATCGAAATCGTTACAGTGATGTTATGGAATAAAAGTTGTGTATCGAATTGATGATGACGTCGATTAAAATTGATGCTGATATCACGACACTTAATGGAATAAGAGTGAATATATTTTTATGTCCATATAATACAGATGTTAGGAACTATTTTATTAAGATATATTGAAGTTGTGGTCAGACGGAAGTTATGCTAGACGCAAGATATTCAACCGCTAGAATTAACAACCTGCCTGCCTGTCCATGTAACCGTGGTGTTTACACCATCAATTACATTTTTGCCCAGTCTGACCGCAACTGTACTGAAAACAGGTGGAAATTGAAATAGAAACGTCAGAATTTCTGCTCTAATTATAAAGTGGTATGTTTGTCTTGTCTTGTCTTGTACATATAAAAATGTCTGATTGTATTTTTTCTGGTGTTGCACACACACACACACACACACACTTTTCAAACACTACTTGGATATTTATTTCATGTTTTTATTTATGAATTTTTTTCTTTTCATATATTTTGTTGTTGGTTTTTTTTTCTATCTGTAAATATTGTAATTAAAACCGTGTTGTTTTTGTTAAATATTATTATTTATACAATAGAATAATACATTGTTTAATGTGCAATAATGATGTTTGATTTTTTGGTGTTGTTTTATATTTACTTATTACTTTGGTGGCTGCAATATAATGTAAGACGTCTGTCTGGACAGTTCAATGAACTCAACCTGGCCATAATAGTAGACTACGAAATAGGGGACCAACTACATTCGAGGCATGAGAAATTATTTTTGAAATTTATGTTGACAAGAATGTTTTTTTTTATATATGTATTTATGTATAACTTTTTTTTAAATTTAAAGTATTTGTATTCAACTAAATGGGACAGAAATAAAATAATTGGCATATTATTGAAAAAAAAACATATTAAACAATATTAAAGAAGTTTTGGCTTACGATATCGTTTCATAGGTCCTGTCATCATTTAAGACAGAATTAAATAAGCGAGACGTTTCGCAGGACCTATGGACCTGATATTTAATTTTCCTAGATAGTTTAACACGGCAATACAAGTTTAACAAACTAAATAAACTTTTGAAATAAACTTACGTGGGTTGTATTGCATCAGTAGCCCAATTTTTCGTTTTCAGATTTTCGATTACACCCTCAAAATCTAAAGTTGTCATTAACATACAATTTTATTTGCCTATTTATATGACAGAATCCTTAACTTTGTGTCCTTTTCCCCGATTTCAAAATTTTAAAGAAATATTCATAGAGTACGAACAGGTATTCGAAATGCCATAGAAACTATTTCAAATACGAGTACACGACAAGAAAAGAATATCGACCTGTCAAACATAAAAAAAATTATGTTTAAACTTCAGCGCCAATTTGATCCAATAACCTATTAAAACAGGGTTACATATATTTTTAAATATATATAATAGAACTTTAAACAGTAATAAAATTAACGATTTATTGTTTACAATGGAACAAAACTGTTTATCGCTTTCAGTATGACTGCGACAACCACAATGAAACTTATTGAAGCGGAGGTTTGAAATAAAATCTTTAGTTATTCTGAGAAATATTGGGTAAAGTTTCCCTGATGATCTTCATTAGCCCCAGAGGAATGCGCTCAAGAACTAGCTAGAATTCTTCAACTGATTACTTTGAGTTTTTTAATAACATTTTTGGGAAGAAGAATCGGCACGAAATTAAACTTAAAAAGTCTTAATTCCAAAAATGATCAAATTGATAATGAAACTAATTGTCTCACAAATTGATAATCCTATGGAATAGTAATACCTTCTAAGGAGCGGAGATAATAACAACGAACGGTGATGAAACCGGTGCCCCTTTTCTCTAGCTAGTGTAAGAAGTTCTCGCATCGAAAAACTAAATAATTATGGTTGTCATGCTCTTTACTGTAGGGTTATCCATAGAAATAAATGTTGAAGAACCTAACAAAATTATAAATACTTTAAGAAATATATTCTCACCCAACCGCGACAACAATTTTTTCGATGCGAAAAGTTCTCACTTGAGTTACAGAAACGAGGCAAAGGTAACAGGGAGAATGCACGTAATCGGCGATATATAAAATCTTACTTCTTTCTGAAATAGTGCGACGTCAATAAACTCAGGAATTTTATCTTCCGCTTGACTATTAATTTTCTGTGTATGTAATTCAAGTTTTGATAAGTAATTTTATGTTTTCATTATAAAACGCTTATCTTCTGGTCTGCTTTTTAAATAATTGGCACTACGGCATGACATAATCGTCATCATCAGGAGCATAAAATACTAATTTTGTTGGAAATTAGCATGCAAATGACTCGAAGTATTTGCATTTTACGACAGTGATTTTTGAAATATTTTAAAAATTTGGATTGAATTGTCAATCTATTCTTGAAGACTTTTGTGGGAACTGAGAGATATAAAATTCAGTTCATGTTTGAAGATTTGCTGGGAATAATCTATTATAAATTGACGAACGACAGTGCCTTTGAATCTCAGTCGCCGTCCGTAATAGATCCAATAACCCGGTGGAAATATTTTCGATGCGACTCTATTAAAACACCAGCATATCACCCGCTCTTTCGATAGTTAATGTTACTGGGAAAGTTTAATACAACGTGAATAATACAACCTTCTGTGCTCTTGTAAATTATGACATTCTTTCTCAAAAATTAGCTTTTACAAAAATTTCTTTAAGATATATGTTTGTCATATTTTTTATAAGATATATTTTATGGGAACATCTTCTTTAATTAAATTAATATATATTTAAAAAAAAGTAAGTACCGAGAAGGGGTTATAGTGTTTTCATACTGAAATGGTTTTACTAAATTCTGGTTTAAGCGTTAAAACCCACGATAAAAGCTGGTTTAACTATACAAAACGATTATGTTAAAACCAACTTAAACCCGTTTTGGAATTGGTTTTCAATAGGTTTTATGAAAAGTTATCATGTTTTTGGTCGCAACTATCCTCTAAAGTTTGAAAAATAATCTATCACATTCTCATATTTTCCTTCACAATTTATTTTTTTTTAATTTTAGAGTTGGTCACATTCCGGCCTCTTATTGTTTGTAATTTAAACAATTACATACAATTATTAAGAATTGGCTTACATTTTGCTTGTCTACTTGTTATAGTTTCAAATAAATTTATTTATTTTTCTTTTATTTTGTTGGGTATTTAGCATTTTTAATAAAATTGCATAACAATATTTCTGTTATATTTAATGGAAAAAAATTAAAAGAAAAACTTTGTTGAAAAAGAAGTTGATGGCTTAATAAATATATTTTTGCACAATTATAGTGTTCTTGTTTGTATAAAATTGAAAATCTATTATGATTGTGACATACGGCACGTGGCCAGAGCAGTCTTAATTACCTTAAAAAAGAAACAAACAAACGAGATGTGAGATATAACACATACAAAAACGAACGATTGTTATATGACTGAAACATTTTGAATTAAAACTCATAGAGTTTGTGGCTCAACAGTTAATAGGAATCTTCTGCGTTTATTACTTCTGGTTACTATTCTTGAAGGAATTTTATTTGGTTTTACAAACTATTGAAAACTTTGGGTGGTGGACTAATTTATCGTGACAACAGTTTCCATTTATGCCAATTTTAATATGAAAGTGCATACAAAAATTATATCAAATCGATGCTAACACACTTTTGTTAAGTCTCTGTGTTGCCGTTTGATTATTTTTCTTCAAGTCCAATTCTTCTGAACTTTTTCTTGTACATATTCCTTAAGCCAAACTTTTTTTAATTAAAATTTCTTCAGTAAAATTGTTCTATTATTTGTTACATATTCCTTGAGGTTAAGATTATTAAATTAAATCTTTTCTTAGCCTCTTAATAATTCTAAGTAGCTCAACAACATGCACTCACGGCTGCCTTGACACGAATAATTACAATTTTATAAAGATTTTCAATATAAATAATTATAAATAAAAATTAGTTTTTTTTACTTTGAATATCATTCGCTATTTAAATTGAACATTTCAGCGAACTTGCAGTGGCAAGTAAACTTATAATATAATAAGAAATAAAAAAAAAATCAAACAAATTAGATTACTTTTTGCTTGTTAAACACGAAATGCTTAAGTAAATGGTTACTAATATTACCCCCAAATGGGTGTGGCTCTTAGAAGAGTGGCGTATGTTTTAATTTACATGCACACACAAAGACAGCCATTTAGTTCTTGTTTATTAACAAATGAAAATATAATTAGATTTAATTTAACTGATAGTTTCTGAGCCACTTACGGTTTTAGACACAAGAAAGCCAAGTAGAGTTGAAGAATAGTTATCGTCCGTATTCTAAATTAGCTACTTATTATGCATCAGATATCATATTAATGATTTAAAGGCTTCTTGGCTACTTTATTTTCACTCTAAAAAAATTATCTGCCTGTTCGCCGATGTCGAAAGCTATCGTTCGTTCGAATAAATAACATTCAAAAGAAAAACAAGTTTTGAAAATTGTTTTTGTTTTGAATGTTATTTATTCGAACGAACGATAGCTTTCGACATCGGCGAACAGGCAGTATTTCAATAGAAAAAATTTGAAAAAATTTGGAAAACGGTTGATCGAAAAGAACATTCCTGCTACTGCCTGCTAATATTAACCGCAAATCTATCGCGAAATGATCTCTTGTGCTGTTCTATGCCTTTCAGATCTTTAAGATAAAATATAATTTTTAAATTTTCAAACTGCCGTAACTTTTTATAGGTCAACCGATTTTCACATGACAACCGATTGATGTAGTTTTCGAGTTCCCTGCCAGTTCCCCGATGTCGCCAGCTCTTATTCGATAAAATTTTACAAAAATAAAGTTTTTAATATTTTGTTTTTGTTTTATTTGTTATTTATCGAACGTTAATAAATAATCAAATACATATTTTCGAATTTTTTTTAATCACTTTTATGGAATTTCATTCGTTCACGATATCTCACGAATGGATTAACGTTTTGCAAAGTTTAACGTTATTTTTTAATGTCAAGAAATAATGGGTTTGTAGAATCGATCAGAAAGGGAGTTTCAAAATTGTTTCGAAAACAAACACATTAAAAAATATATATATAGATTTACCCCCTTATTCATAAAAATAATGAGAGTCTAATAACAGCGTAACAAAACAAAATTTCATACGAAATTTGCTCTATTACACTCTTATAAACCTCTCATAATGTTTATGTATAAAAGGGTTAGTTTTTGTTTCTCAAAATCCACTATTTCGATTAAGAATCGGTTCACAGGAAAAGTAAGAACTACTAGAATTCTTTAAAATGTCCGTAGTATGATTTGATTCGGTCGAGCAGTTGAGAAGTTATATACTTTCACACACACACACCCAATTATATCCACACACACACGCACATACATTTAAATACGGACATAACAACGGGCTCTCAGAATTAGTCAGAGAAGCTTCTTCGTACCTCAAAATTCGCTGCTGGTTTCAAAAATTCCGAAAAATTACTTGGGATAGGAAATAACAAAATTAATTTCAAAGTTAATACCGGTTAGCTTAAACGTAACAAATTCCCTTATATATTATGTAAACACACATGCACGCACACTCCTTCTATTCTAAACAAAAGACTTCAGTACCGAACTCGATTTGTATTAAATAGCACAAAAATATTGCATACATTTTCCGCAATCATTTACAATAAAAGAAAACTAAATAAAATGAAAAAAAAATAAATGAAATAAAAAACTATAAGTAAAAGCGTGCACTGATAAGAGCACAATCAAAATATTATGAACTCATCATATCAAAATGTCAAAATCTTAAATGATGTCTGTCAAAATCACAAACATCAACGAAAAATGCTTAAGTGACAACGTAAGTAAACTAAATGAATACGCTGCGATATATCACGAAATGTCACGCACACGTCAATTACTTTTGCAAGTGGTAGAAAAGATCGATTTAAAAGAAGGAAAGAAATGTTAATTTCTTGAAATACAATTTACGTGGGTACGCCTCAAAACAATTACAAATGAACAACGAAAACATATAAATCAATGAAAAAAAAGTTTTTTCAAATATCAGTCAATATTTAGTTAAAATTAACAGACGACGAAATAAGCAATTATGGGGTTGATGTATTTTGAACAGAACCATTTGCTTGCCAATTAACAATTTATAACAATAAATAATCAATTAGCGTTTACAACGCCTACAACGAAATGGCGGGAACATAAACTAATGGGAATTATTTTCATTATTTTCTTTAATAAAACAGTTGTAAACTGATTTCAGACTTGCATATAAGGAAAGAAATGTTATGAATAATTCTAACCATTTATTTACTGCCAGTCCCACAATATCACTCGTTATTATTTCGTCCACAGAATATCGTTAAACTCAAATAATATATTTAATATATTTTTTTATTTCAATTAATTTCTCTCGAAAAAAGGATAACGAGTGATATTGTAGGACAGGCAGTTAGTTTTTTTTTTCTCTTAATATCCTACCAGGTTAGGTTAGATTATTACAGCCGTTGTCGAAACAATGCACTCGGGTCAGGTCATTCGGTCCTGTTGTGATACCCTAAAACAGAGACTACTCATGCGTTGTCCTCTGAGGCATTGAGCTATCCTGTGGACGCTGGGAAGGCCGATATTCTAACAAGCTTCACACTCGCCAGGCTATCCAGATCTGGCAGGAAGTTGGAGCGCAGTGTCACTGACCTTACGCCATTCAGGGCAGGGTACTAACATAGAAGATGGAGTACTGTTTCCTCCTCCTCTTCATCATTACAGCTTCTGTTTGTTGTGGTGCAGACCCATCCTTCTAGCATGGGTCCCAAAGTTACAATGTCCAGCTAAGATAATCACAAGTTGACGCAGTCGTACCTTGTTGATGTTAAGAAGGTCAGGTGTCCTGCGTGGGTCGTACCGGGGCCATGTGGCCCTTGCCACACAGCAGTTAGTCACGTTTACCTATCTTAATTGAGCAACTTTGTATGATTCACACTGAAGCAAAAACTTGCAGTGCCATAGGGGAATGCCTGTGAAGTAACAGATCATAGAGTTGTCCAGCTCTGTCCCATCCCTGGCAATTCCGTCAGCATAATTTCCTACTAGGAAAATTGAACATTTTAAAAAAACGAGAAGTTATTGGGAATAAGTCGAAAAAAAGCCAACCAATTGTAGAATAAAAACCTAAGAAAATATAAAAGGAAAAGTGATTAGTAAGTTCTTGTTATGACATTGATATTTGTTTTAAACTTCTCACTTATTAAAGTGGAAGTTTGAAATAATATTTTTAGTTATTCCAAAAAATGTTGGGTAAAGGTTCTTTGATGATCTGCATTATCCTTAGTGAAATGCGCATGTGAACTAGCTGAAACCCCTCAATTGATCACTTTTAATTTCCTGGTAAGATTTTGAGAAAAAAGAATAAGCTCATAATTAAAATTAAAGAATTTTTAAAAACGTCAATTCCCAAAAATATGTACGAATTCGGAAGTTATTAGTTTTTATCCGTTTCGAAAAAATCGAGTTCCATTTTCCCTGGCTAATTCTGGGAGCCCGTCACTGTAACTGTTTGAATGTATATATATATATATATATATATATATATATATGTATATGTCCATGTGAGTGTGAGTATACCACCCACTTATAAGTTAAAACTGTGAATTGGATCACCGTAAACCGGCTCTAAATCGGTTCTTCCGTTCATGAGATAATGTCAACGAAAAACTTAGAAATAAGTGATTTTTTTAGTTCTGAAATAATATAACGATCTGTTAATTTTCTCAGTTGTTTTATAGGAACCGAAAACCGCCATTATTTAAAAATTAATATAATGGCGGTTTAGTTTGAAGACATCAAAAGCATAGAGCAGCGATAGTTTTGCGTTTCAAATGAGTGGGATGAGCAACTGTTTTTCATATTTCTTAAACTTCTTTAAACGCTTAATTTAAGGTTCAATTGAAGGTCAATAGCCTCGATTATCAAATAAATCATTCCGTTGGGAAATAACTACACAATGGGAACATGTAAATTATTGTATGATAATTTAAATTAAAAAATGCCAACAGCAGACATTTTCTCACTTTAAAATATTTGAAAGAAATTTCTTAAAATATTTTAATATCCACATTATTTACACATTTCAAATTGTTTTCTATTTGCCACACACACCCGGGTTGCAAAAATATGTATTTCCCTCTAACAAGTCTGTTAATTATTACCAACTCTTAACACTTATTTTCTTATCTCTCACAATGACTATTGTGTTTCTAAACTGTTTCCCTCAACTCAGTTAATAGTTGAGGAAGTTGTTTTTTTTGCGTTTTAATGGGAAACATCTTCTTAGCGAAAAATAAAGATCCCATTGTATTCTGCCAATATTATGGGTTTGTTTTGGGTACTTATTTTTTTTTTGCATATAAAAGAAATAAAATATACAAAAACTGCTAAATAAAAATAAAAATGTTATCATAAACTTTGTTGTGTACTAGTTAATGCTTATATATATATATATATATATATATATATATATATATATTATCTCTGGTGCAAACTTACAAAAATACTTTGTTTGGCTTGTCAGCTGTAATTTTGTGTATTCAAGTGGTTTCCTAAACGAAAAATTAACTCTTAAAGGCAAAACAATGCCAAATTTAGATATTTTCTAAATTTCTTTTTACATTTTCCTTTATATATTTAAATGTTTCTTTATTGTACAAATTCCTGTGAAATTTAAAGTTTTATATTTTGTTTTTGTTAGCTTTAAAGGTTTTTGTTTGTAAAATGGTTAGAGAACTGTTAACAATGGCCCGCTATTTATAACGTCTTGTGCTAAATGTTTTTGATATAAAAAACTCACAACATTGAATCTCTGTGTTAAGCTTAATCTCATTTTATTAAGGCAAATATTTTCACAAAAATAACTGAAAGCGAATCGAAAATAACTTTATTGTAGTAAACCTTAAATGATGTTTAAAAAAAGAAAAGATTTTATGAAATAAAAACTACTTATGACGGCCAGTAAAGTGAACTGAAAAATCGATATTATAATTACGATTTTTTCTGGGCACTAATTTAAAACAAAAACAAAAATAAAAAAATATCATAAAAATCAAATATCTTCTTATTCCCCAACAAAAAATCTTTATCAAGATCTTGCCAATTAAATTGATATAAATTTCTCGCAAGCAAATTAAACCCAACCCTGTTTATGTCAAATCACTGCATACTTATCTTCAATTTAAATATTCAATAAAGCGGGTGAAATACAAATTGCAAGTCCCAAAGCTTATTGATGTCATTTTTTAGCAGGAAGTCAGTCATGTAACAAAACACCTCATGGCCAACAATAAAAGGCAACAAAGTTATTACATTTGAACTGCGGGCAGTTATTGGGATGGCTTTGCATTTCGGTTTATTTGCAACTGCTGTCCGGTGGCAATTCGTTTGGATTTTAATAAAAAAAAAAAAATACGATAATATTTACAATATCATGTAACAAAGACGGAAATTGTTAATGAGTTTAAATTGATGAGTTTAAAAGTAGATTTTTGTGCACTTAACTTGCGTTATAGTCAGAACTTGTCAGGGATTTTTTATTTGCAAAACGTTTGTATTAAAATATTGTTGTTTAATAAATTACATATTACAAAACTAATCGGCCTATTGCGCAAGTAACCATTTCGCTCTCATTTTAATCCTCACGATTTAAAAAGAGTCAATAGCATATGGTTTTACGTCCTTGCAGCATCATATATCCTTGTTTCAATCAACATGCGCTACGACTGAATTTTTGTTGCCAAAAAATAATCAGCTCCATATAAACGCTCTGTAACTGCATCAAGCGCGTTTAACATAAATTCTTTTAAAGCGAAACTTAATGAATATGAAATAATTAATGATATCCAGAGAAAAACTTGCACCAGTTTCAATAACATCCAATAATCTGCCATAACATCCAATTAATCTGCCATAGTTTCAATGTTAACATGATGGCCAATAAACCATTCGGTTAATAGTCTTGAATCATAGTGAAATTCTTCGAACAAAATAGTGTAACAAACGCATTTGAAATAAAAATAATGTTGAATATAACATCAATCCTATTGAAAATTGTATTTCGTTATATTCCATTTGACTGAAATTCTTTAGGAAGTTGCTAAAATATTCTCATTTAGTTCAATGCGCACACGATCAAGAACAAACGTGAATGTGCCAGTTGACACTAAATACAGACTTGATCCATTTAAATATTCTTAATACTCTTGTAGATTGGCCAATATAATGTTGCACATGAGCCGGCTAATGTGCACTGCGTTTAAATGAAATTGGCAATTAAGCAAACGTGTGTTCTTCCGTTTTAGCTAAAGTCCGTAATACCAGCACTCAAATATAATCGTCTAAATATAATTTTCGTAATTATATTTTTTCTTTTGTATTCTGTTTCTATTTCGTAGCTGCATGTTAAAGTATTTATTATAAATTACGGCGCGTGCTTGCCGGACATGCAAATCTAATATTTATTTTTTTTTATTGTTGTTATTTTGTTGGCAAATGTGAATACGATTTAACATAAATTTATCTCGCAAAAGTCTTTGTAATAGAACAACAAACAGCAACAATAGCCGGACAGCTGGAAACACCACTAAGCTTTGGTCATATTATATTCGAATGCTGGTGTTTCTTTACCAGCCCGACTCAACTGGCTTGTCAACGATGATGAGTTTTTATTCCGTTGATGCCTGCATTTATTTTATGTATGATTGTGTGTGTGTGTGTTTTTTTTTTCTTTTCTTCTTGTGCTTTATTGTAGACAATTGGAATGTAACAAAGAACCCGATTTGTATTTGAGACAAACAATAAAAAAAAGTTGCCAGTAAAATGCTGCAACAGCACATAAAGAAAATGTTCAAAGTCTTGATTTTCTTTCAAAAGATGTGTGTTAATGGCATCAAATATCATTAATTTCACCAAATGGGAAAAAAGTCGTACTACTGTGACTATTTGTAATTAAAGTGCCCTATTGCTTTCGTACTCTGTTATGGGAATCAGAGATCTGCAATAAATAGTGTTTCTGGTGTTTCAATATAATTCGCAAACTTATAATTGTAATTGAGTATGAATTGTCTGAACAAAACGTACCGTTCACACTCGAAATATATTTCATTTAAGTACCATTATCAGCATCATCACAATCCAGATCTGTTGCGAACTATTTCAAATGGTCGTAAGAAAACTCTAACCAAATCAATTTAATTCATTCCGGTTTGATCGTAGATTATTGTCCCAAACAAGCGTTTGAAAGGCTTCCAAGCAACTCTAGTTGAAATCCGTATGAAATATCACACTAGGAATGAAGGGATTAATGTATCGAACATGTTTGTTTCATTATTGATTCGTGAGTACAAGGAAAATATTCAACTCATCCCAGACGTGTACAACCAAAATGCTTGTTTATATCCTCCTCTAGTTTTGTATCCTCAATATCTCATATTATTAGAGAAACTTCTGATCAAACGCATTGAATTTAAATGACTTTGATCCGAGGTTTTTATCAAAAACACAACTCTACTCACAATGAACAGATTTAATTTTCATATCTGTTTGATTTACAATTGATTTATAAGTGCAAGGAAAATACTTATAACAACTCTTCCATGTCGTATACAACGAAAATAACAGTCATATTGACAGCTTATATATTCACTTTCATACTTGTTTCTTATCGTTAAAGGTAAAGATTTCTGATAAAAAAAAATATCGCTTTACAGAACACACGAATAAGACTATTATCGACTACTTGCAAGTGATATAGAAGAGATGAATGACCACTCGCTGTAGCGACCAGTTTTTATCGTATTATTTTCCAGCTCCCAAAATTTGCTAGTGTCATGCGTCATATGGACCGAGAAAATTGTTGATAAGTTGCTTACAATTTTTATCGAATAATTGTTCGAGAAAATGCGTTTTACATGCAGAAAGGCAACATTCCAAAGGAAAAGTAATCATCAGTTTATATATTCAACTTACACATCAGAGCAAAATAGCTATTTTTGAAAGCCGCTAAAGTTTCATGATCAGCACTCTTGTGTACTTTTATTTACTAACTTTTTGGTTGGTGACTTAATTTATTGCGATGACAATTTTTATTTCTATCAATTTTTCCATGAAACCGGATGCGAGTCCCTGTGCTGCCGTTTTATTATTCTTCTTCAGGTCGATTTTTCTCCATGTTTCTTAAAACTAACTTTTTTCTAATTGAAACTTCTTTAAGGATATTTAAAAGTTTTTGCTTTTTTATTTTTTCAAAACTTTTTATGAAATTGAACTATATATTCGAATAATTATTATTTCACATAAAGTCATAAAAAATTACATACAAATATCATATTTAATTAACATCAGAAACAGTGACCTCACATTCACTGAAAACATGACTAATAAGAGTACTTCTTGTCATCACAATCCATCGTAGAAAGCATTACAAAAGATCTAGATTTGCACTATTTCCGGATCAGAAGCTTATATTAAGAATGTCTTGACCAGAAGGAGCTTATCAATTAAATTAATTTATTTTCAAAATATCGTAATAAAAACTACTCTAATAAATTGCTGCATTGAATATGTCGAAACGAATAAAATATTTAACTAGAACATTCCCTTGTTTATTAAGTCGAAATATTTTGCTGAAAATAATAATATTCCTAAATCTTAAATGCACAATAGTTTCTTGCTTTTGTTGTTATTATTATGGTTATTATTATTAATATTTATATTAATATTATTATTATTATTATTATTATTATTATTATTATTATTATTATTATTATTATTATTATTATTATTGTTGTTGTTGTTGTTATTATTATTATTATTATTATTATTATTATTATTATTATTATTATTATTATTATTTTCTTTAGTGCATTTAAATACTGCATTTCAGTTGCTACCAAGCCATTAGGAGATCGGTCGGCAACAATTAATAGTGCTGACCAGAAAAATTCCATATTTATTTTAAGGATCTTAGGCGTAGTGTTAACTAATTCATTCAACAGTATCATAATTCCATAACTAAAAACCATCTCAGCTTTTGGATTTATTACCAAAAATTATTAGTCAAAATCCAAGGAAAAGCATAGACTTAGAAGTTTTTCGAAATTACTGAAAATAACATGAATAAATTTTTAAAGAACATAAAACCGTGCCCCCAACTACTACTAAAATATGATTGCTCAAATATTTTTGTGTAAACCATTACAAAGTCTGAAATGAGGAAGAAACTATTTCTTGGCTATTGTACACAACTTAATGTACAAACAAAAATACCCTGTTAGGAAATCCACTTTTCCGCCATTATAATGAGCATCCTAACAACGCGTTACATTTTTCTGATATTTAACACCCACTAATGACGCTGATCAAGTGCAAGATATTTTAATTAAGTACTTGGAATTAATATTTTTTATATTAAATTACCACTACAGATTTGGGCTAAATATTTTTATTGCGAGCAAAAGGAAATTTAAGAAGTCAAACTTTTCAATATACACGATTATAAACTTTATAACCGATTCAATTTCTTGCTTTTTTCTTCTGTATATTTGAAATTACTTATCAGTCTTTTTCATATAGACGTTGTGGTAGAGTTTTATTTAGGAATATTAAATAACTACAATTTCGGAATATATTTCCCTCATATTGTTTCTTTTCTGTTACTTTTGTACGATCTAAATTTATTTAGATAACGAATATATAAATTTATTAAATCTGCGGGTTTTCCAATGACACAAGAACACTCCTAATCTAATGAAATATGTGCAGCAGTTGATAATAAAACATTAAAGCATTTATTTATCTGTTATAAGACAAATAAAAAAGATCCGCTTTGTTTATAAGTAATTATTTGCCACACCTTCTTTTAGTTAATGCATGAGATTTAATTAATATTATTTTATTACAATTCAGGGGAAATAATTCTTTTTTTTTTCTTTTCGTTTAACAACGATGGAGTAAATGGGATATTTTTATGCAGCGGCTAAGAACCAAAATATATTTACTTCTACTTAATAAATAAATAGAACACATTTTGTGCCAGAGCTCAAGTTTTTCTATTCTCTAAAAATACATTTGTCATAATATTGATTGCAGAAATGAATTTAAAATAAAATAATTAAAAATATAATTAATATAAATCCCCAGCCAACTGCAGTTTATGAAATTCAAGCGGTCAACTCGGGTAATAAAAAAAAAAGTTGTTGCACAAAAATATCTGCTGTAAATTCGCTTGAAAAAGACACAAATTATTTGAATTCTATTTTTATTAAAAGATTTGGTACCTTTTTAATAGTCCAGAGCAGTGTGTACTCTCAATGGTTGCCCACCTCATGTTCGCCACACTCTCTTGGACTGGCAGAAAATCCAATACCAGTGCCGCCATATTGTTACATAAAAGAGTAATGCTTTTGAGTGACTGACTGACTGATTCATCATCGTCCAGCCCAAACCACTAAATCTAGCTACTTGCAATTATGAAACCGAGTCCCCTTCTAATTTTTGGTTGTTCTTAAAAGGGTTTTTTTTAATATAAAAGCTAAATGGGGAAAATTGAAGTAAAAACAGGTAAAATTTAAAATCAGGGAATTTGTTCCCTCAGCCCATTTCTTAATACGCTCTACGAATTTTCACCAAGAGCTCATGCATTTGTGGTCCATATTCCATTAATCCTCTCCATTATAGAGAGAATTAATATTTTGACCGAACAGTCCGTGTGTGGAACAAACTTCCTGCAGAAGTCTTTTTCGTCACTTTCAATTGTAGAAAGTTCAAATTGAATGTCCACAAATGCTACTTCTTTTTACCTCTCCCCGAAATGCATTGAATATGTAGGGAGGTAGTCCCCTGAGTGCTGTCTCATATAATTGTCGTTCAAATATATTAAGACGCGTGCTTCGTACTGTTTTGATAAAAGTACTTTTGGGTGTAAAAAGGGTAAAAATTATATATTACGGACATTTTCTTACTACATACATCTTCTAAACTATAAAACATATTATTCTTTAAAAAACACTGAGTACGTGTTGGTACTTTTTAAAAGTTTGCTGCTAAAAGGCGTAAAATTTCACCCATTTTCGGTACTTTCTTGTTAATAAAGAGATACTTGTGTACAAATATATAACAATAGTTTCTATTCTCCATCAGTTTTTTTTAATAGATTGAAAAAGGGATTAAAAAGTTGAAACCTTTTTTAGTGATTTTATATCTCGGTAACTTAAAAAGATTGACTCAAAATTTCAAAGGTATAAAAATAATGATAGAAAATAGTAAACGTTTTTGGTGCTTTTTTTGATATATTCATACTTTTAGGTAGGAAATAAGGATACAAATTAAATTTTGTACTTTTTTGCTTTCTATATACAACAGACAATTTTTCAGAGCTATTTCCTCGCATTAAAAGAATATCAAAAATTTTTTATTGGTACTTTTGACTTTTCAACGGTCACTAGCAATAAGAAGGGTTTTTTTAATTGTCTTAAATATAGTCTTCTCTTAAGGTGCACAAAAGGGTTAAGTCTATAATCTCGTAATCAAAATTATAGAAGCAAAAAAATTACGCTGAATATAATATGATACGTGATTGGTACATTTTTGACTTGGGTATTTTTTGGATGCCCACAACATTAATGGTACTTTTTCGCATTCCATACATTTTCCAAAGTGCAGTGCAAAAAGAATTTAATTCTTCCGCAAGAATACCTCGAATACTTTGGAGTACTTCTTTAGGATTTCCAGTTATTAAGGGTGAAAGTGTAACCTTTTAAGTACCTTTTTATTATAAATAATATGCCAGCGTACAACCATCGCAAAATAGTTTTGGCTCTGCACCGTTTGCTACCAATTTAAAGGATATTTTGCAAAATCTTGCATGCAAAAGCCTATAAACAAGACTTTGGTACTTTTTTGAAATGCGTACTTTTAAGGGAGGGAAAATAGGTAGATATTTTATTTGGTACATATTTCCCCTCCATACATCTTTTAAAATATAGAAAATATTTTAGCTTTTTAGCTAAAAGTTTTTTAGCGTGTTTTGTTTTAGTGAAAAAAGTTTCAATTTTTTTTGGTACTTTTTGAAATTTAGCAGCTTAAAGAGGTAAAATGGCACCCTTTTTCCCACTTTTTTGTCAATATATCATGCACGATATATTTGAAATTCAATTTCAAAGGATATATATATATATATATATATATATATATATATATATATAGGGGAGTAAAAAAGGGTAAAAAGCTGTACAAGTGGGTAAAATCGGTAGTTGTATATCTCGGAAACTTCGTTAAATGCACTCAAAATTAAGAAATCACGCAAATAATGCCGAAAATAGTTCAACAGGTCTTTGGTACTCTCTTGATTTATGCAATTTTTACTTTAAGGAAGGGTAAAAATTGTACTTGGTACTTTTCTGTTCCCCAATATATTTTCTAAAATATTTTATTTTATTCTGCTAAAAAAATTTCACGAATTTATGAGAATATATTTCCTTCGTCCTAAAAAGTATGTTTCTTAAGTCTTTTGATTTTTGCTATGCCAACCAACTTATTAAGCGAAATAGTGTTACTAGTAAAATGGTTTCAACTTTTTAACTAAACGACGAAATTTTGCAAAAAAAAGAATTCTTTTATAAAGTCTTAATTCTATATTATTTTTCATTGCAGGTATATAATGAAAACGTCTATTATTCTAAGTAAGTTAAACCAACTTCTCTATTTATATTTATTTATTTATTTTTTGCTTTTACTCGCAATAAACATAAACAAGCAAATTAAAATAAATTCAATGCAGAAGAGTACCATTAACAAACAAATTTGTTTTCACATTTTGTTGGACAGAAAAAAAAAAGAATCCATTGAAACTGGAAATGTTGTTTTCTTCTTGGCGAGCCGAACAATAAGAAGCAGCCCACATTCAATGAAAGAAATGAAAACTGAAGATAAGCTGAACAATCAACTCTTAACCACATTTTTTTGGTTTTAATGCTTTTTTCTTTTGTGCTTTTTCTGTTTGCTTCTTCGCCATTATTATTGTTATTGTTTTTGTAAAATAAATTTTACAGGTTTTATAGTTTGTTTTCTATAACTATTTTTTGTTTGAAGATGAAGGTTTTTATCAGTATTTTTGTTTGTTTTATATTATGAATCAAATACAGTTTTCTTGGTTGGGCTGTTATTTTTGTTTTCGTTTTCAGAGCATTGAGATGACTGCACCTGTTTATTGTTGCTTTAAATAACTGGAAGGAAGATTGGCAAAATGTGGCATAAAAATAGGAAAAAAAATTGTATTATAGAAAAAAAGATTGTTGAATATATTTCTTCCTTCAGTGTTGCTGTACACAATTTGATTAGGATTATATGAAATTATCAGCTGAAATGTTTGCAATAGGGATTAATCCTTGATTTTTATTGATTAACTTAAATCCACAATATAAAACACGAATATTCGTAAGGATTTTTGGTCAAAATATGTATTAAAGTAATATTTAAAACGTCGTCTTTTTGTTAATATTTTAGGGTGAAATGAATTCTTAACGACCGTTGTTTAGCTGCTGCATTTATATGTTGAAAAGTTTCCAATTGAAATGCCACTAACGCCAACATATTCTAAGTTTTCAGTTTATCTTTTTCTAGTTTCATCTCTTTCTTTGCATTTTTCATTTGTTGTTATTTTTTTAGGAAAAACTGTTTATAGTGGGCTTAAGCATGTTTTTCTTTCAGAGTATTTCTTTTATGTTTGCCTAAGAAAAATTAAGACATGTTATTAAACTGTGCCAGGCGCCTCTTTTTCCAAATGTTAGGTTTTTCTTTAGCACTCCATGGAGGCGTTATATTTATGGCAATTTTTTTCTTATTAATGAAATTTTGTATTCCATTTTATTTTGAAACTATTCCTAAATAAGATAATAATTTTACAAGTCATACGATAAAAAGAAAAAACCAAGAATATATAAAAAAATATTGTGTCCAATTTTGTAAATCCCTTTCAGTTAAGGAAAGTGCAAAAATATATTTGATTTTTTTTTTTTTTTTTGGTTTATAAAATTTTTTAAATGGAAGAGTTAAGAGAGTAAAAAAGTATTTAAAATTTTCTTTTCACTTTTAAGAAGTGATTTGCAAAATTATGGTCCCAATTTTTATATATTCAGCACAACACTAAGATCTGTAGCAAATGACGAATTTTGTTCTACAAAAAATTTGTGCCTAACAATTCTTTAGCGTTACAATGTATGCGGCAAGCGGCAGTGGTCAGTAAATAGTAGGACTATATCTTCCAATTAACTTAATCCGACGGCATCAACAGTAACTTGACTGTTGGTTTCCAACCTTCCCCGAATTAATTGCTGGTTCCAAAGCATAACAAAACAATTGAAAATAGTTCCATAAAAATTATCGAGAGGCATTAGTTTACAGTCAATCGCTTTAACAGCAGCCACTTGCAAATTTGGAAAGAAGTAGGAAACGATGACGCCGATAGCCCATGCGACCCCATAAAAAACAATTATTCTGTGTCCTTATGAACACGCGATGTCGGTCTCTCCGTCCGTCTGTGAGTGTAGTTGGTTTTTTGAAGCCTCAGAGCAACTGGAAATATTGTTCTTGGACAGATATAATCGTAAACAAATTTGTATTGAAAATTGGTATTGAAGAATTGCATTGAAATTGAATGTACTACCACAGAGCTGGAAAACAAACCATTAATTTTTTGGCATACAAAAATAACTAAACATATATTTTTTATCATTAAACCGATTTTCCACTGAAAAAAAAAATATTAAATACATTAAAGATCAAATACAATCTTAAATTCGACTCCAGGGTTGGACAATTGTGATATTCTTTGCTACATAAAAGAAAATAACTAAAACAAAGTTATTTCTTTTCTTATAAATCAAACATATTTGATTTTATTAAAATTAGATAGCAAAAAACCCAGCCACAGCTGGAAAATTTAAATTATTTCTTAATATAAAAGTAACTAAATAAAACTAACATATATCGCAATAAATGTATTTTAATCTACAATAATTTTAAATATAAACACAAATAAAAGGTTCGATTCCAGTGCTGGACAACTGTTTTTCTTTTTGTTTCTTTGTCTTAATAAATTAAATATATTTGATATTTTCGAAAGAAATTAATTGGCCTTTAAGATCAGATAATCGAACAACCTAGTTTCAGAGCTGGAAAATTTTAGTTTATTTTGGAATATAAATTCAACTAAATAAAACTACCTTTTATTGCATTAAAATTTTTTATTTCAATTATAAATTTAAATTGATATTGCAAATCAACCAAAATGAGATACCAATTTTTGGTACAAAAAATCTACCATAAAATGTTTCAGAGGTAGTACAGATTAGAGAGGAAAATAAAACATAGCCAGAGTTGGAAAATTCAAACTTATTAGGAATATGACTAAATTAAACTAACTCGCATTATATTGAAATTTATTTAGAATATGACTTAACAAAACTTACTTTAAGTTTTAATCTAAATTAGTTTGAAAATCGAAAAAAAATTGAAGAAATGGATTCGAGGGTTGGACAATTCTTATGTTTTTTAATACATAAAAGCAATTAACTTAAACAAATTGCTTCTGTTTCTTTATTCATTTAACACTTTGGCTACTTTCAAAGGAAATTAATTGACAATAAAGTTTATAGAAGCAAAAGACACAGCTTCAGAGCTGGAAAATTAAAATTTATTTTGGCATATTAAAGTGTCTTAATAAAAGTAACTTTTTTTACAATAAAAACACTGTATAGTTTATTTAAAAGCTTTAATTGTTTTTAAAAATCAAACACAGGGTTAGATAATCGAAATTGTTGTCGTATTTAAAAACAAACAACAAACGAAATGTATAATTTTTTGTGTGTATTAAACATATTTAATGCTTTTGAAAGCGATTTCATGGTACTCGAGAGAAGATATGCAAAAAGAGACAGCTTCAGAGCTGGAAAACTTAATATTATTTTGGAACGTAAGAGTTACTAAATAAAACTCACTTATAACACTTTCAGTATATTTTATGTTTTAATAATAAATTTCTATTGATAATAAAAATTTAAAAAAAAATCCAAAATCTAATTCCAGGGCTGGAAAACTGACATTTTTTTAAACATAAAGCAACCAACTAACGAAATTGATTTGTTTTTCTATATAAATTTAAGAAAAGAAAAGCCCTTGAAATAGCACCAGGGTTGGAAATTTTTTCTTTGATATACAAAACTAAATATATTAAACAATTTCTTTTTTTTAATCGAACATATTTTTTGCATTACAAAAATTGTAAGAAATCAAAAAAAAAAAATAGGGGATTGAATAAAATATTTCTTATATTGCAAATAAGCCTAAAATACATTGAATTTGAATATATAAAAAAATTTAAGTACGGCTCCAGAGCTGGAATATTGCGTTTTATATATTTTATAAAAGTAACCATCTTGAGCTAAGTTTTGCTCATGTTTGATACAGTCCATTTAAGACTTCAAGCAGAATTAAATATCAAACAAAATATAAACTTCATTCCGGATTGGACAATTGAGTTGTTTTCATTGAGCATTAAAATAAGTAGTCAAAGCATTTATCAAAATATTTTCAAGATATTATAACAAAAAAATAGAGCACTACTTGCTCTCAGGTGGGCCCATAACAAATAAATATATTTAAACTATAAATAATAAAAAATGTTTATACATTTTTAATAATTTAATAGTTTACGATTTTCATAACACACAGGCTAAAATGTTTGGAACTAAGAGACCAAAAATTTTTAGAAGTTACTTTTAAGCACAAAAATTTTGTTCTATTTTATTGAAATCAAATTGTTTCCGACAAAAACAATTCCCACACAAATCACATCTGAGATTTTTTCATGTAAAAATATGTTTATATCATTTCCAACACTTATTAATTACTAGGAATTCTCTCATGTATAATTTTTATTTCATTTTTGTTTTGGCGAATAAGGAAAACTTGTCGATATTCCAGCGAAAGTGTTAAATCATAAACACCCACCCATTTTTACTCCACTAAAAACCGTGCCCATTTCAACACTTTAATTTGCAGTGCAACAAGTTTTTCCGCCACACATTTCAAGTACAACAAATTGTACTTTTGAAGTGTTGAAGAAAAAAATTAAAAAATAAAAAAAAGAATTGAAGCATTTGTCGTTTTTATAGTAGTTGTTGGTTGTTTTTATTGCTGTTGTTTGCTTCTCCCCTACACATTTTTATGCAAAATTGAATTGGTTTGCTGGAGTATGAGAATGAATTTTTCAGTGTTTTACTTAACTTTTTTTTTTCTTCAGATCATATAAACTGAAATTGACAAAATGTCACAATTGCTGCTTTTCTGTTGTCTTGTTTGTGTTTCTGTTGCACTAGAAATACGTGTCAGATTTAAATCAAATGCTAGAAGTGACGAAAAATAAAAAATAAAAGAAATAAAAACAATCGCGTTTTTGCGTCAAACCTAAAACAAAAAATTACTCTTAACCACCATTTTTGGTAACACTTTTGAAGTTGATTTTCTTTTACATTTTATATTGTTTTTTGTATTATTTCGGTTTTCATCTTTGTGCGATGTGTAGTCATTACATGTGGCAGACACTTAATTAAAATAGACATACATTTTGTACACGTTGTTGCATGTGTACAAACAGAAACATAAAATCTTGCACGTCAAACACACCCATTTTGTTACAATTTTTTTGTTACAATTTTTTTGTTGTTTTTTTTAAATTTTTGTACACAATTTTGGAGAGTGACGTTTTTTTTTCTATGGCCACATTTGAATGAAATACACAAATAAAATTTAATGAAACATTTACAACACCACTGACAGTTTGTTTGTAGGAAAAAAATATTTGATTGTTTGTTTTTTTCTCTTCGATTTTTCTATTTTCTGTTTGGGGCAATTTATGGATTTTCCGAAATGTTATTGGTCAATCAAGTAGGTTAATTGCAATATGTTTCTTAATAAATTTTATGTTATTGTCAATGTTTTATTATAATTAAAACATAAATAATTTCAAACATTTTGTGACCAAGCTTTTATGATCTGCAGCTTTTAATAATTTTTATGTGGAAAATTAATAACGTAAAAAAACACTGCTGCAATGCTATTATAAAAGGAAACCTTTTAAAATTTTTAAGTTTTATGAGCAGACATTTTAAGCATTTTTGTCAGAGCACTGGCACTCTACAACAATTTCAAACTCTTTGCAAAATTACGGGATTCTGACGATTGATGCTGGTAGAGAAGACTAAAAATTTATGTATGTGTGTCGCTGCTTTGAAGATCACATCTCTTTTCCATCTCTTGCCAATTCTTGCAACATATCCGCATACATAACGTATATAAAACCATGCTTTTCTTACATCTGCGGTGTATGGAATGCTCAGCGACTTTGAAGAAAATATATCAGCAAATATTTTTTTAGAGCATATTAAACCTCTAAGTCCCCCGCATAATGGCTTTATTCTAACAAATCGTAAAAAACATCCTGATAGAAGGGAGGCGCAAAGATGATATAAATTCTTTTATCATTATTTATTTTCTTATTTCATGCCAATAATAAATGTGACCTCAAGAGCAAAATTAAATAACACCAGATTACAGAAAATAGTCAATATAATAAAACTTATAAAGTCCTCAATGATTCCAACGACTCCTACAAAACCAAATGGTAATCTCATTAATCTCCAAAGTGGGCAAATTTGAGGTTAGGAAGTAAATATTAGCTGAAAAACACGACTTTTAAGACAAATTCAGTTTAGTTAATATCAATGCAAGGTAGAAATATGGGAGTTATCAAAGAAATAAAATATCGGTTATACATTCAATTATAGCAAGTTGCCAGGCATCCGCTTTTCACACAAAATTTTGCAACAAATTTTGCATTAAAGATTCCCTTATTTCGTCAAGGCAGCGCTTTATTTCATAACGCCAGTTGTTTGTGTTCAGTTCACGTAAGTCCGGACTTCAGAGAAAATAGTTTAGTGATCTTAAAAAATAAGAACTAGACGGCCAGATCTCACCGCCAAATTGGGAAATCACGCTATCGTGAAATTTTTCATGCACTAATTGAATTGTGTGAACCACTTTATGGCTTGTGGCGCCGTCTTGCTGCAGCTCAAAGGTCCCTGAAGAAAAACATTAACCGATTAAGGCCACAAATAATTGGTCCTTATTATTTAGTAGCGCCGAGAATTCATGGTGACCATATTTCCTCGCTTTTTTTTTTAATAATACACCACAAACCGCTCCTTAAGGTTACTTTCCTTGGCTGTAATAGTTTATTTGAGGACTGTTTGTAAATTGTATGAGTCTCATGTTTGGTATGATCACATAAAAGCTCAAAATGATTTGCTTGATAACACTTTTTGTTTAATTTGTTAAACAGCCCATGCAAAAATTTTCCACATTTAATTCTAGAGCAAAAATTTAACAGCATTAAGGCATTATATTTTATGCAAACTGTACCTTTAAGTGCTAACAGTGATGCCCTATTATTTCTTACTTCGAGAAGTTCATGTTCCCCACTTTGCTATACAGCAGGTGCGTTTGCCATTACGAGCATATTATTTTGTTGTACTCTCAGCAACAGTATTGGGAGTCTTCTCTTAAGCGATTATATCACACACAGTGGTGTCAAAAAAAAAAACTGATGGCGAAGAATAGATCCTCGTATATTAAAAACCGATACAGTAAGATTTTCACTTGATCACTTTGAATTTTAATAGAACTTTTGGGAAAAAAGAATCAGCACGAAAATAAAGATTAAAAATTTTCATTATTTTGACAATAAAATTTCTATAATGAATATATACTGTTCAATATCCTGTTCCCTGTTCTAATTTTCCCAACTATTAACTTAATAAGTGTCACATAATGACAGATCTTTTCTTGAAATTTTTTTGATTGACGATCAATTTACTTCCTAACCTCAAAGTTTTTACAAGAAAAAGTGTACATTAACAAGCCCATGAAAGGGGAAATTGACGACATTGAATCTCCATTATATCTGAATCATTCCAGATGTAGACCATCAAATAGGGTTAGAACGCCAAAGCCGTGTCGATCATTTGGCTGATACTTAGTTTCACACATAATTGTCCTGGATCCTTCTATCGTAATAAAAAATTTTTTTATGATTCTATGAAAACTTATTGTTTTATTTACAGTTCAAATCATGCATTAAATTTCATATTTTTCTATTTTTATCTTTAACTCTGTTACTACAATCTTAAATCAATTGAACAACTGTAACATTCTGTTTGAAATTCACACTTTTTAGCAACATACATTTTTGCTATAATTTTATGTTCCTTCCAAATGACTGTTTCAAATAAATTGGCGGAAATATATTAAAAAAGTTAACTCTGGTGAACTCATTATTATATTGGCAAATTATTCATAAAAAATAACTTTTTGCCAACTAAATTTTCTTAGCTTAAATTAATACTTAAAGATAAATTTGTTGGTAACAAAAATATACACAATAAACAAAAAGTTGCCACCCAAAAATTTATTTTGTATAGAAAAATTAATTGTTTAGAAACTCAATTCAAATATTAATCTATTGTTTTCATCGTTAAAATGGAAACATAAATAAAATATATATAAACATAAAAACTGACCCCGTGCTAACATCAATCAAATGTCAATGCTCCAAATATTTCGGCTATTATTGCCCTTTACATGGATGTTGGGTGAGTAGTTCTTTATTTTTAATATTTAAATTTTATTTTATTTTATATTTTTTGTACTTTTGGCACAACTTGAACTCGCAAGATAAGAAATGAGTACTTCAGCTTTAAAAAAAAATAATTGTATTCAAAATACTATTGACTCCATCACCATACAACTGCCACGAAATTTGATTGTTAAAAGGCGCTATTTTGGGATCCAAGTAGTTCGTAGAATTGAAATGAAATAAAAAGACCGCTACACAATATTTTTTGTGTGTTTAATGTGAAGCCATTTTTCAAGTTTGATTACGAGTTTGGAAACAATGAAATTTTTGATTTAACGGTTAAACTTAACGCGTTAAACTACTTGAGAATGATAAGCCGTCTAAAATAAATTATTTATTTAAAAACAGCCGTTTTGATATGTTGCTGTAA
Organism: Linnaemya vulpina; assembly: GCA_963675445.1. Lineage (NCBI taxonomy): Eukaryota > Metazoa > Arthropoda > Insecta > Diptera > Tachinidae > Linnaemya > Linnaemya vulpina. The sequence continues at coordinate 93,320,000 of OY776277.1, forward strand.
TTAAACGAGGGGTGTTATTGTATGTTTTTATATTTAAGAGACTTAAAGCCTATTATTTAAGTGTAAAACAGTTCAAAGAGAAGTTTGTTTGCAGAAAACTGCTGAGAGACATTTCACAGACTGATCGTTTCATTCCACCATGAAACTAAACATGCAGCTAATGAAACTGATTTGCAAAAAGATAATATCGCAAGCCAGTCAAACAGTTTTATTCCTTAATTGTTACTATTTCGTTAACACACATTTACTATCAGTTCGCTTACTGTCAATATGAAATTATATTTTAATAATTGTTCAATAAGTAATTTTTTTTAAAGACATGATACATATTCCAAAGTACAAGGGAAAGTCAATATCGATTTTTTACTATCAGATCAGAATTTCTGTTTTCGAAAGCCTCTACACTTGTATCGTCAGTGCTCATGTGCACCTGCTCGGTACGGTAATTGAATGTTCTAACAGTTTCTATTTCCACAAGTTTTATTATAAAAAAGATGCAAGAAAAAATTATTTTTAAGAAATAAAAGTGAAATTTACAATTGCCCGTATGCTACTGCAGATCTTCAGGAAAACTTTTACGCCGAACTCTTTTAAAAACAAAAATTACAAATATTGTTTTAGACTTCCAGTGAATTGATTGAGAAGTACAAAAAGTATCATGATTAAATGAAATTTATTTTTTTACTTAATCTATCTGCATGGTCTAGTTTTTTTTGGTAAGAAACATAACAACAATAATTATTGTTATATTTAATATTATAGGCGAGTTGTTGGCAACGTTTTTTAGTTCAGAAAGACATTATAAATATTCTAAAACACAAGGGAACTTCAGTTTTTATATATTTAATAAACACAGCAGAGCAGAACTGCTGTTTTCGAAAGCCGCTGCCCTTTCATCATCAGTGTATTTATATATCCTGCAAATTTGTTTGGTGACTTGGTTGAATGTGATAACAGTTTCAATTTGAAAATAATTTATTTTGGACAAGGATACGAGAATTGCTTCAAACCGATGACAACACAGTTCAATCCCTGTACTGCTGTGTGATTATTTTCTTTATGTGCTATTTTTCTTGTTTTTCACATGTTTTATAGGTTAAACTTTTTTTTAGCTTGAATTTTCTTAATTTGAGAAAGTTTGACAATTTAGATTCGCATTGTTGACCGAAGAGTCTTATTTGTGCAGGTTTTATTGTATCAGTTTATGAAATTAGAGCAACCTGGTAATCGGGTTTTTCCCGATGTAGCCGCTGTACAGTGAAGTATTGATAACGATCCTGAAATATCAACTCATCAATTGGGCTTTACTAGAGGCACTTTTTTCAATATTTTTCCTAAAGATTTTGATCTTGACGCTTATGACGACAAATTCAACCAAAAACGCTGTGAATCTTTATAATGCTTTTTACAACGGGGGGCACTACAAAAAGTTTCCGATTTAGTCAGCTTTTTAGTGAACCCGAAGTCATGTTTCTGATGTTTTGATTAAATGTGATTAAGACTTTTTAAATTAATTAGGAAAAATCGCCTGAATGCTACATCATTTTCCCACGTAAGTTTTATATTTTAGATCAACTGCAGACTTCTGCTCCCAAGTGAGCAATAATTATTAACAATTTCTCTTCAGCTATTTATTTTATAAAAATATTTCTTTAATGTATTATTGTATATAAAATAGTTTTGCTTAAAGAAAACTGTACTTCTGCAAATAACTTTCAACTTTGTGTAAATAAAATAACTAATTGATGATTATCTGAATATTGCTAATGATCGCTTCCTAATAAATCAAGAAGTCAGGTTTTTGGAAGTACTACCCCCAAAATTTTTTTATATAAAAACTAAAGTTGGCCGACCATTGTTTATGTCGAACGTTTGTTGGCTGGCTGTTTGAGAAACTGAACGTAAGCAAATCGTTTTTGTACAAAAGCATATCTGGTGATTAGGTCCATTTTCAATTAGACGTCATCTAAATTAACAAAATTGTCGCATATGAGGCTCGCAAATCGCCATGCAGTCTCTCAGAAACGAAATCCAACGAAAGTTTGTAGTCAGGCGGCATCATCGGTCCATATAATGGGTGATTTTATAAGAACTATCGAAAATTAAAAAAAAAAGAAAACACACAAAATTCAGAAAAATGCATGAAATATTTATTTGGATTGATAGTTGGGTCGATATAATTTAATGTTTGAAGATTATTTAATGCAAATGTTGGCCGCGGCTGCGCCTCAAATGGTCCATCCGCTTAGTCCAATTTTGGCATACTCTTTCCAACATTTCGGCCGGTATCTCACGAATAATGTTGGCAATGTTGGCTTCCAGTGCGTCAATCGAAGCGGGCTTGTCGCTATAGACATTAGCCTTAACATAGCCCCACAAAAAATAGTCTAGAGGCGTTAAATCGCACGATCTGGGCGGCCAATTGACTGGTCCCAAGCGTGAAATAAACTGTTCACCGAACTCGCCTCTCAATTGGTCCATTGTTTCGCGTGCTGTGTGGCATGTGGCACCGTCTTGTTGAAACCACATGTCATGCAAGTCAAGCTCTTCCATTTTGGGCAAAAAAAAGTTTGTTATCATCGCACGGTAGCGCTTGTCATTCACAGTAACGTTGTGATTCGCATCATCTTTGAAGAAATACGGCCCAATGATGCCGCCAGCCCATTATCCGCACCAAACGGTTGTTTTTTGTGGATGCATTGGTAGCTCTTGCAATGCTTCTGGCTGCTCTTCACTCCAAATACGGCAGTTTTGCTTGTTCACGTATCCATTCAACCAGAAATGAGCCTCGTCGCTGAACACAATTCTTCGATAAAAAAGTGGATCTTCATTTAACTTTTCAAGAGCCCATTCACCAAACATTTGGCGTTGTGGTAGGTCGTTTGGCTTCAATTCTTGCACCAGCTGTATCTTATAAGGCTTCACACCCAAATCCTTCCGCAAAATTTTCCACGTAGTGGAGTAACAGAGGCCCAATTGCTGCGCACGGCGCCGAATCGATAATTCACGGTCATCACCAACACTGGCCGATACGGCTGCGATATTTTCTTCAGTTCGCACTCTACGTAAGCGTGTTGGTGGTTTAATGTCCAACAATGTAAATTTGGTGCGAAATTTTTTTACAATAGCCCGGATAGAAGCCTCAGTAGGTCGATTAAACTGACCATAAAATGGAAGAAGCGCGCGATGAACTTTTTTAACAGAGCACGCATTTTGGTAATAAAATTCAATAATTTGCAAGCGTTGTTCGTTTGTAAGACGATTCATGATTAAATTATAGACCAAACTGAAGATGTTTGACAGTGACACAAGATACAAAACGTGCGCGAGCTGTCAAAACTAGTGTTGCCAAAAAGATAATAGCAAAAAAATCACTCGTCAGAGGTAGAAAATTTAAGATTCTTTTTTTTATAAGAAATTAATCGTTTCCAGCAAATATTTGTAATATTTGTTTTATTAATTGAAATTAATGAATACTTCGGGAAATATAAAGTTGCTATTAGAAACTATAAAAATAATTCAAAATGCTGATTACAGAGCTGGACATACAAGTGAAAGAAGTACTTCGCTGGTGGTTACAATAAGACTGGGCACTGCCGAATAAAACTTAATTAATTCACCTTGAAAAATATATAAATTATGTCGTTGAAAATACTATTTAATATTCTAAAATATAGTCCACTTAAAAAAAAGAGGGTTGAAAAAATTACTGGAATACTCGTCAGAAACTGTTCGAATTTTTTCTTTGTTTTAAATTGAAACATTTTGTTGTTCAAACAAAAATGAAAAATAAGATGATTGAACTTTTAAAAAATTATTATTCGAATGACAACACCGTTTACCACTCTATAAGATTTACAGATGATAGTGAATGGTTATCGAATAATTCATCATATTTTCAATTAATCTATCAGATTCGATCCAAAATTATTTAGGATTTCATCATTTCGAAAGACTTCTTTTCTTCTTACAATTACACTTGATATAAAAACAATTTAATGAATATTATTTTACATTTAAATGTAATTCTATTAAAGAAGGAATTCTTTAGACACTGTTAAATAGCCTGTCAGAGTCAAATATGCCAGCGTAATTAAGCACCAACTATTTTCAGAAGAAAATCATATTCTCAATAGAAGAAAGTTGATATTAATTTATTTGCGAATTAAATTTTTATTTTCTCCTCAGACCAAAACTTTCTGTGCTTATGGTCACTTTAAGGAATATTTAACACGTTAAAAATACTTTTAAATCTTTTTTTTTTTTTTCTTAACAATTAATAGTTATCGAAAAATTTCTTTCTTTCACTATTAAAATCTATAAAAAGCCAGCGAGCATGTGTTCAATGTATTGATGCATAAACATTTCGAATAATTATACTAAATTTGTTATAATCATTTGAATTTACAAGCAGTCACTTGATTTACAACCAGCATCACTAGAAAATAGGCTAATGCCCCAATTATGGCGCTATACAAATTTTCTATAAACAAATTATACTTTCAAAGCTAAACAACTTTCTATAGTCATGAAATTTCGTTAAGTTAATTTTTTTCTATCATAATTTTTCTTTAAATCACGTGCACAAAATTCATATTTAATGGAGAATACAAGACTTTGGCTAACTTCCTTCAAGGCTATTTATCACCTAATAAACAAGCCGTATAAACATTTACTTGTTAGGCCAACAAAACAAAACTAATAACAGCAAATAAGACTCTTCTTATTTTCTATCAGTTGACTTGGCAAGTGCGAATGAAGTATTTGGGTAAAAAAATATAAATAAAAAATAAAATAAATAAATAAAGTTTCTGCTTAATTTACATGCAAGTGCAAAATCATAAATACGCTGCAATAAGGAAAAAAAGGAGAAGAAATAAAGTAACAACACACATCATTAGCATCGTAAATCAAAATATAAACGATCATAATAATGCTTTTCAAAATATAAATTTTGCTTTATTATCTGTGCAAGAGGTCACTCCAAGTGTGAAAAAAGAAATACTTGCAGAAAGAGATCCTTACAAAACAGACAGACACGCACTAATTTGTTCGGCCATAAAATTTTTGTACGCTATGCAAGACAACAAGAAAACATCAGTGCGTTTGTGTAAAAGAAAGGAAACGAACTTTTTTTCAGTGTAGTAAAAATTATTTAATTACTTAATAGAGGAGATATGAAAGGAAATAGATTTTGGTAATTAAAACTTATTTGTTTGTATTAGTAGTAGAGTTCAGGCTGATTTTAAAGTCTCAAAACTTAATATAAAAACATCAAAACTTCTTATGGAATTGAGAGTTAAAAGGAAAAGGCACAATAATTGTGTTCGTCATGAACATATATTATCTTAAATTTAATTTGATAGTCTATTTACTCGATTCAGAAAGATATGATAAACATTCAACTTTCACAGCATAGCATAAAAGCTGTTTTCAAATGCCGCTACACTTTCATCATGTCTATATTTATTTATTATTATTTGTCGGGTGCGATTGTTAAATGTAAATAACAGTTTGTAAGAATTTTATTATGAAGCAGAGTACGAGAATTGTAATAAACCGATATCCTGAATCTTTTGTTTCATGTTCAAGGAATCTATTTGGTTTTCCTTAAAACCGAGAAACAATACAATCGACAGGATTGATTCACTAAAGAGTATTCCTGCATGTTTTTAATGGGAACAAGGAAATGATTCACATTTTTTTTTTTTTTTTGTAGTACAGGATGTTTCCGTTCCCTTATTTCAGGACATCTTTCTAAAGAAAAAATTGAATGTTTTGGAATAATGTTATATCGACAAGGCTTTGAAATGGTAAAAATTCTTATATGTAACAAAAAAATTAGTTTTTGAAAAAATGTAAAAATTTCAGAAATTAATGGTATTTTCTTTTCTGAAAAACATGTCACATTTTTAAATAATTTTCTTAAAAGTGGCTGCTTGAAAAAATTTTAAAACATAAATTATTTTAATTTTTACGAATAATTTATTAATAATATATATAATAAATAATAATAAATTTTTTATTTTCAAATGACAAAATGTTGACATTTTCGGTTAAAAAGTGTAAAAAATGTTGCACTCTTTTTTAGAAAAGAAATTTATATTATTTATCAAAAAATGTAGAAATTTTTTTAACAAATTTTTTTTTATCAATAGCGCAGATTTTTGGTTAGAGTCCCTGAAATCTGGGAGGATGTTTATTTTTTATTTTTATTGTTTCAAAACCTCTATTCTTCGCCCCTGGGACTCATTTTTCCTTTTCAAAGCGGTCGTGTCTAATTCTTTGTATCTTTAATATGGACCCACATGTCACTTACAACAGCTGTCATACGATATCTTATTTGATATTGAAATAAGCCTTTTAAAAGGCTATTTTATTCCTTCGCTTAAGCCTGGCTCGTTTACGACATTAAATATTCACACACACGTTGTAATGCACGCACACACATGCATACACATGCACACACATGCATACAACATGCACTCGAATGCCAAGAGTTTTTCTAATTTCTTTGCCATTTGAAACCAACTGTAATAAAACATAAAAGTTTGCTTTACAATGCTAATAATGGAAAATGATTTTAACGGTGCTTCAAAACAGCGTGCTGAGTGCAGTCAGCAGTCTGCAGTCCGCAGCGTAGTATTCTCCTCTCAGATAACAGAGCAATTTCTGCAGCGTGCAGTGCGACTGGGTGCTGTGCCGTGCACTCGTTGTTTATTATTTAAAATTTTTGCTTTAATGTTTTATTGTATTTCAAGCAAATAGATGTATTTTATAGTTTTCCACAATTCGCATCATTCATATTGTTGCCTGGTGTAGCTTGTGGACACAAACAAACTTGCAGACATAGTTAGCAGGTATTGTCTGTTTTGTCCTCGTCAGTCATGTTGTTTGCTTTTTGTCTGACTGTGCTGTGCTCTGCTGTGCTGTTGCCTTAAATCAAATGTTACGGATATTTATTTGAGTTTATGCTCTGCGATATTTGCTTGGCGCATATTTTATTTTCTTTTCATGATATATTTTTTGTTGTTTTTTTTTTCTCTAATTTTATTATTTTAGTTTTATTTTTTTCTAATTTTTCCTGGCATTGTTGTTTGAAGGATAATTTATTTCATTTTGCGTTTATTTACGAGCAAAAGTGAGTACGAGAAATGTCTTTTGTCTTGGCAAAAAGTGTGATTTGTTAACTGGTTACAATGTTTTTTTTTAGTTTATTTTTCATGAGATACGGAGTCTTATATTTTCTCGTAAAAAGGTCATTAGATTTGCAGATTTCTTTTTATATATTATAAACTTGTTGAATTGCATTAATTATTTAATTTTACACTTAAAATTTGTACAGAAGCTCTGGTTATTCGTTGAGTATATTTCTTTTTCAAAAAAAGTTATTGTTTATTATTAATTAACAGACGGCTTAAATGAAGAACTTGTCACCAAACTGACGTCGTGTAGCTGCAATTTGTAGCACCGTGAGCCAACTGGGTAAAAGTGTTATTTAATTTTGTTCCATTGAACATTTCTAAAGGTTGGGCACATTGAACGTTGGGACGCAAATTGGCTTCGAAACATAATTTTTGGATAAATTATTATTATGAATACCAGCGTTAAGTGGAAATATGGGAATTAACAATGAAATATAAAATAGGGCAAATGTCCACCTCTAGCTCATCGACAGACAACCGCTAAAACACATTTTGCAACAAAGTTTTGCTTATCTCATCAACTCTGAACATTAAAATAAAAAATCTATTCATATTTTACTGCCCCAAATGCATATAAAAATCATTATTTTTAATTGCTATTCCATAATAATTAACTTTATCCGTGGCGGTGCATACAAAAGTCTTCAAACGAGTTAAATAAAAATATAAAATTTTCTAGTGCAACCACAAAATTAAGTTTCAACTTAAAATTAAATTATAAAAATAAATTAACTAATTTAAAACGAATTATTATTCATAAAAACACATGTCTTTATTAACGAGCACAAACAAGCGCACTCTCTATGCATAATTCATAACTTTGAGGCAAAAGTAAATTCAGTTTGACAATTCGTATTGGCAGCATTTAAGAAAAGCATCAACAAAAATTGTCAACCATTCATTTGCGCTTGTTAAACGCGAGCTTATGCGTAGTGCTAGTGTATTTTAATGAGAACCGATAGATCTGAAACTACATATTTTACATATTAATTCTATAACAAACTGTAGGTGGCAAAAATGAAATATATCTTTTGTTATTCAAATAAATTCTAAAGCGGTAGTCAGTCATATTGTCAACCTTCCATAAATCGTCAACATCAACAAGTTTGTTGTTTTTATAATTTTTGTTTGCTAAAGGAAATTAAGAATGCAGTGCAAACCAAATGGGCACGTATAAAATTTAATGTTAGAAAAGTAATTTATTCCTCAGAAAATAAGAAAAAAATATATATATTTATTTTCAGATAATAAAAGCTATTTCTTGCCGTTTGTTTTTTGATCAGAAGATAAAAGTCATTTCTTGGTTTTAGTTCATTCCTCCCAAAGTAAAAATCATTTCTTGTCTTTGTCTTTGATAGAAAAATCACAGATTAAAATCATGCCTTGATTTTTGTTTATTTTCAGATAGTAAAAGTTATTTCCTTCCTTTCTTACATTTTTTGATCATAAAATAAAATTTGTTTCTTGATTTTCCTTCATGCTTCCGAAAATAAAAGTTATATTTTGACCTTTTTTTCTATGAGAATATAAAAATAATGTCTTGATTTTTATTTATTATTCGGAATAAATTAATTTTATATTTTGATCACAAAGTAAAAATCATTTCTTGATATTATTTATTACTCCGAAAATAAAAGTTAAAAGTTGTTTGACTTATACTTCTCGATCAGAATATAAATATAATGTCTTGATTTTTATTTGCTCTTCGGAAAATAAAAGTTATTTTGACTTCTATTTTTTGATCGCAGAATAAATTTATGTCTTGACTTTTTTCCATTCCTCCGGGGAAAAAAAGTAATTTGTTGCTTTTTATTTTTTGATCACAAAATAAATTATATTGCTTGACTTTCATTCATGCCTCCGAAAATAAAAGTTTTATTTTGACTTTTATTTTTCTATCAGAATTATGAAATAATATCTTGATTTTTATTTATTTTTCCGTATATATGAGTTACTTTTTATTTTCTTTAGAAAATAAAAGTTATTTCTTGACTTTTATTTTTTCATTCCTCCGAATATAAAAAATATTTGTTGCTTTTTATTTTTCGATTATAATATACATAAAAATAATTTCTTGATTTTTATATATTCTTCGCAAAATAAAAGTTTTTTTCTTGACTTTTATTTATTCTTCCGACCAGAAGATAAAAATCATTTCTTATTTTTGTTTTTATCAGCAAATAAAAACTATTTCTTGATTTTTATTGATTCTTTAGAAAATAAAAGTTATTTCTTGACTTTTATTTTCTATTAGAAAATAAAACTAATTTCTTGTTTCTTATTTATTCTTTGGAAAATAAAAGTTACTTCCTGACTTTTATTTTTCTATCAAATAAAAATTGTTTCTTGATTTCTATTTACTGCCTGTTCGCCGATGTCGAAAGCTATGGTTCGTTCGAATAAATAACATTCAAAACAAAAACAATTTTCAGAACTTGTTTTTGTTTTGAATGTTATTTACTCGAACGAACGATAGCTTTCGACATCGGCGAACAGGCAGTTATTCTTCCGAAAATAAAAGTTACTTCTTGTCTTTTGTATTTCTATCAGGAAGTTAAAATAAAATAAAAGTTATTTCTTGGCTTATGTTTCGATCACAGAGTAAAAATCGTTTCGTGATTTTTATTTATTCTTCTAAACATAAAAGTAGTTTCTGGATTTTTATTTAATCTTAAAAAATTAAAAGTTATTTGATGTATATTTTCTCTATTCTTTTATATTATTTGAAATATATAAAATTAAATTATTTTCCTGTCATTGCACCCGACGTTAAGTTTGTAAGACATTTTAATAGCTGTTTTGTAGACTTACAGTGTATCGACAATAGCAAAATATCACTGGACAATTGCAGAGCGCGGTGTCGTACGGCGAAAATTATTTGTAAGGCATGTCCTTTACATTTAACATTTAAATAGTCAGGCAAAAATTTAAATAATCCAAATCATAAAATTTTTTTGTAAAATTTTATTTACACAGCAGAGAGAAACAGCAGTTTTCGAAAGCCGCTGTAGGTATGTGATTTTTCTTTCGTTGTGTGACTCAGTTATATGTAAAAGAGCGTTTAGGGACATGGTAAATATTCCAAAGTACGAGGGAAAATCAACTTCATTTATATATATTAAATATGCACGACAGAGCAGAGCAGCTGTTTTCAAAGTCCGCAACACCTTTATTATCAATACTCATGTGTATTTTTTTTTTTATTGCTACTTTATTAGGTATCAATTTTATTGTTTAAAAGAATACGAGAAGTATATCATATTACACAAACTTTAGCTAATAATATTTTCTATGTCTTATATTGTTACTATTTTTCTTTCACACTTCTTAACCTAAACTTTATTGGTTTGAATTTTGTTTAGTATATGTTGAAATTTTGTGTCTATTTATTTCTATATTTCATATTAAATTTTAATAGACTGAAATATTACCCGATTTACTATAAATAAAGGACATAATTATTTTTAATATATATTTTTTTTGTTAAGTTTTATATAAAACTGACCCAGTTTATTCCATTACTTGCTATTGATAAAAATAGAACCTTCGCATATGAAGCTGATTCAGATATTTATTAACAATTCACCGAGTGTCGTAACTAAAACCTTCATTTGTGGCATTGAATCAAATCAGATATTTTGATGGAAATCGAACATTTCAAATACTTTAAATAATAATACTTTATAATTATATCTCTTAAACACTCTTATTAGACACAATTTAAAACTATGTTTTTTATTTATAAACTGAAACCTTAAGTAGCTGTGAATGCTACACATAAATCAAAATGAATTTTAGCCTTTACCATTGAAAGGTCTTAGAGTAAAAATATATAAAAAAGAGTTTATTACATATTAATTTATAGTCGTAAATTTGTTGAAATTAACGTTGCGTGTGGCCATTAGGGTTTATGACTATTTTACCGCTTTAATGTTAATGCGTTTGTTGCTGTTAAACGGTTATGCATCATTAACGTGAAATTCAGCGTATTGAATATTAACATAAATATTATTAACAACTACCTGTTAACGAATATTATTTATAGTTCACATGTGCCCCATTTGTTTGTTTGTTTATGTTTATCATCATATTCAATGGCGCGTGTTGTTGACTGCAACACACAACAAAGACAAACAATTATTAAGTTTAAAGTTATTACGACGAACATAAACTACAACACAAAGTCTGAAATGTATTGACCACAACAATAAGAACACAAGAAACATATAACAGAATACTCTTTGACAGCTTTTTGTAGGTACGTGTTTATGTCTTGATACAGCATCAGCGTTGACGCTAATGCGAAGTTATAGCAAAAGCATCATCAGTAATCAGTAACTAAAAGAGGTACGAGTTTGTAGGAACAGAAGCTTATTTGCTTGTTAGCTTAAGCATCGCTGTATTTACCAAAGATAAATAAAAGGAAAAGAAATATTTACTAAAATGTATAGCAGAACAAACAGTTACCAGAATTTGTTTGTATTATTAACTCAACAACAATTATTTAGGCTTAAATGCAAACAAAAGAGTTAGCAAATAATTTTTAATTTTGTTGCAAACTCAAAATATTTTATTAACACTAGAAAATAAAGAATATAATAATCTTCTGACTTGCAGAACAGATCAGTCTGGCTCCGTGGCTACCACACCACCTTATTAGCTTTAAGAATTGCAAATAATTTTTGAATTCACGGGTTTGATATCTATTGAGTCTAAATAATAATTCTTAGTTTAATAAAACAATAATACAAAAGGGTAAAAATTTTCTTTTTTCAATGTCATAGATCGACTTGTACGGATTATTTTGTCATATTTATAATATCGCTGACAGCTTCAAAATCGAATATTATGGATTAAAAAAATTTTCGTATGCTTATTTTCATGAAATAATTTCTAACTTTGTACAGTACAATTGGAATATTAAAATCAAAATCAGATTGAAATTTTTCTATAGTAGAACTTTCAAATGTACTTAATGGTGTTTTCTTTTCTACAAAAATATATTACATTTCCATGTAAAAAGAGTAATATCGTGTTCGTTTCTTAAAAATGTTTTGCTCTATAAAAGGGTAGTGTGTTTGATTCAAAAAATATCTCCCTCAATAATGGTGAAAGGCATTGCACTTTATGCCCCATACAAATCGACAGTGCTAATAGTGCCCTGAAAAATAATTGACTTTTCTTTATTGATAGTGTTACCAGAAGAATTTGGAAAGAAATCGCCTAGAATTACTACGTAAAAAGTTACATTTTAAAAATTAATATCTTTACTGTTTTATATAACAACTATGAGAAAACATTACATTAAGTGATATTAAGTCTTACAGGATTTGGAGTTTTGAAATTGCGCTCAAAAAAGTCTTTATATAAAAAAATCGTTAAAACTTCGAGTCGATAAACTGGCAGTCTGGCAACAAATTTTTACTGTTAGTTTAGTTTTTGAAAACAAACAAAAGAAAATTTTTAACAATTCTAAACCGTTTAATAAAAGTTACATATATTAATATTGCCGCATCAATTATATGTGCAGAAATGGCAATTAGTCATTTGCTAGATTCATCCACCTGTTCTGATGAGGATGAAATTTTAAATTTATTGACATTTCTCCACAAATAATGTTTTGTTCTAGTGAAATAACAAGTTGCATTGTTACAGGGTTGGCAAGATATTTTATGCATGCACCTTTTAACAAGGTGACATTTTTTGTGCAGAAAAGAAAACACCATAAGAAAACGTAAATAAAAATATTTTGACTTAAGAAAAATTGAACAAAAAATAAAGAGAAATATAAAAAGAAAAAAATTCATCAAATAAAAATAAAATTTGGTTGCCATCGGTTCAATACAGTTCTCGTACTGTTTTTCGTTATAAAATTAGTATGAATAGAAACCCAAATGCAGTTGAGTACTGATGATGAAAGTGTAGCGGCTTTCGAAAACGGCTCTGCTGTGTAAGTTGAATATATAAAACTGAAGTTGACTTCACCTTAAGCTTTTGTATATGTATGAAGTATTTCTAAATCTAAGACACACTTCGAACGATTAGCCTGGAAAACTAGATTGCATTAAGCAATAAATGGTGGTGCAATTCCAATTACTTTTAATTAACAATATTTAAGAAATCTATGGTACAAAACATAAAAAAAAATATATTGAATGTAAAAATTTGAAAAAAAAACTCTTGAATTAATGATTTGGTTCTTCAAATTGTAGGAAATAAAAGTGAAATATGTGGTGAATAGAGAAATTTTTGATAAACAAGGCAGAGTCCCCAATCCACTGGAGACGAAATTTATAACTCAATACTGGAAGTGGGCTACTGGAAGAAGCTCTGGCATACCTGCTTTAATTTTAGTATCACTTACGCCCTGAAGAAGCTGTTCAGAAAGTGCGCATTATTGAATAGGCGAAATTAGAAATATAAACTCTTAGAATTAATGATTTAATTTTCGGAAATGAAAGAAATAAAAATCAAGTACTGGCACCTTCCACCTCTTCTCAGAGTGTTGGAAATTGGCACACCTTTGAGAGGAAAACACTGGGATCATTACGAATTGCTGAAAAAGCACAGACGTAGGTGTTAACAGATTTTATTTTTTTTTCTTTTACATATTTTCTTCAGATCAGAATAACAATCCGGACCTAAATTTTTTTAGTTGTTTATACTTGTCAAGAAAATTGTTTAACAAAAACGGAAAACAAAACAAAACAACTGTCGAAATTATTCGAGATGTGCCTGCGATTAACAATCGACGTCGTTACAATGCTGTTATGGAATGCAAGTTTTGCATCGAATTGATGACGACGTCAATTAATGGATGACGGTTATGACAACGCTCAATGGAATAGGGGTTCATATAATTTTTAATATATCAGTCAGTTGCTATAATGAAAAACGTTTAGCTTTATCCTTCATGTTTATTATTGATTACGTGTTTATTAATTTGTAATAATGGCCCCTGGAAACAAGAGAAAGATCAACTAAGCAATCAAATTTATCAATCATCAATTTATATATTTTTTTTTAATTTAAAAATTGTGTAACGAAAACTTTAGGAATTCGATATGAAACAATAGAGAACAGCTTGGCTAATTGCAATTTCATTCCGACAAAAATTAGTAGAAAATCGAGATTTTATTAATAATATGATGAAGAGCGCTTCATCATATGCGCTTTTCCAAACAAAGCTCTAGTATATTGGCTAAGGAGAATAAAAGCACAATTCATCAGCAAAAATTAAACCCACTTAAGTGTTTGATACGGAAAATTGTCTGAAAGGATCTATGAAATGGCACACGCCACCTCAGTTTCAATTAATTTTACAGAACATCGAACGATGTTTTTTTAAGCAGGATGTGGAAAACCATCTACAGTTGTGGTTCCAAAAGAGCCAAAAGGATTACAATGACTCTGCTACGGGACCGATTCAATTGGCCTTCCAAATTCAACGAATTTTTATAATCGGCGGACTGTTTACTTTGAGATTATTTGAAGGAACAGGTAAAAGTAAATAACCAACCGAACACACCACAATCAAAACAAAATATTCTTACAGATCAAAAAAACTCATGAAAAATATATTGAAAAGAGTACCTGCTTGTGAAGCCGCCTATTGAGTCAATATGATTTATAACAAAAGAATTTATAAAATCATTTTTGCATTAAATAAAATACTTATTAAACCTTGAGACTCTAGCGGTAGTTTAACTCAGGATGTCTTTGAAATTTAAAAACTTTATTTGCGCACTAGTGTAACTCCCACCAAATTGCTAAATGCTGTTGTCTATATAAAGTGCTGCTAATATAGACGTTTTAGTTTCTTTAAGTTTCCTTTTCTAGATGGTGTTACAGATGGAATTTACAATGCCGTACTGCTTTGGTGGTAAAATTTAGTACACTGGACATTCAGTAGAGTATCATGTTCTGGAGACTAAAAAGATTTTAGAAAAAAAAATTGATTAGAAATGTTTTTAAGTCAAAGAAGTACTTGCAGATTATGTTAATATATTATATTATTACCATGATTTTTCTTTTGTTGTAAAAATATATAAGAAAAACTAAGTTGTAGAATAAATTTATTTTCATAAGTTATACTTGTAGTTTTGTATACTTTCATATATCCCTTTAACTTCCAAGCCCCTTTTCTTATAAAACGTCTCTGCTTGACCAGCACTAAATTTATATATAATTTGACCATAAAAAAATGTTTTTGTATTGATAATCTCTTTAGGAAATTCTTGTGTTACGTTAAAAATTCCAAAAATTAAATCAAATACCAACTTGAGATTTTTAATCACTTTATTTCCAACGTTTATTTTCATTTAAACAATTGCCGCTCTAGATTACCACAACTGTTGGTCAAACGAACATGTCTGTACGTAAGTACGTTAGAAAAAAAGAAGTGTTGGTAAAGATTAGTATAACACTTGGCCTCATAAGCAAATACAAGTGAACACATACAACCAGGCAGACACTCCCATACAAAAAAGATATTATTTACTAAATGGCTGGAGAAATAAATCAGGTACATCCATACGTAATCGCTTGTAAGGAGAAATAAAAAATATATATAAATATTGATACGCATCTGTTTGTTACACATTATTGACAGAGAGCATTGGCAGGTACGAGTAAATTTAGCCGGCAACAAGTTTAAATTCTGCTACCAATTTTTGTCTCTGTTGCTGCGTACATGTTGGCTTGATTGTGTTTATTTTTTCGTTATATTTCTTTATTGTTGTTTGTTGCTACTGTTACAAGATGTTGTTGGTTGTAATAAATGTTTTATATTTTATGTTTTTGTTGTTGTTGTTGTATTTGTGCGATTATTTATTTATGTCCGTTGGCTAAGTGTAGAAATATATCGCCTTAAAGTATTTCGGCTGCGTAGTTATTAACAACAAATTCTTGACTTCATGCGCAAGTGTTGTCAATAGTATGAAATATTCTAGCTCAATTGAAAATCGCTGGTTTTAATTTTTATTGATTTTATATTAAATTTTGTATATAAATAGTAACTGCAACCTTCGCAGTTCTTTTACTTGCTAAAGGAAATACTTTTATTTATTTAGACTTCGTATTTTTCTCATCTAACAAAATATTTTGACCGCAAATACAATTTAAATTAGTGAATACCATTTAAAAGATGTTTTTCTATGGAGAATATTTTATCAAGTGTTTTTTGATTTGGCTTACGTTGGCCAGTTCATCATGAAAAACTCTTCTCCATTGTGCAAAGACATGTTCTGAAAATCCAGTCACTAGGCAGTCGTCTATTGCACAATTCATGCCTCTACATAAGAATTGTGAATTTCCCGAATTCCTCAGAAGAATCGTAATTCTTTAAAGTCTTCTGAGGTGTTAAACTCAACTAGTGCGAGTGAGAAGGAAAACTGTCGAATGGGAGTAAGCGATCATATTTCATATTGACATGAAATTAATAATAAACTTCTGAATTTATAATTTAAATATGACTTCTAGCATATGAACGCCATGGCTGGCTTGAAAGTAGTATAATCTTTAGGTCCAGTTTTCGACGATCTTTAGTGACATATTGAGCCGTATATGGGCAAATACCCCAGCGAATATTTTCCTGCAAGTGATCAATCGTTTCGGTAATAGCGATTTCACATATCCCCCCCCCCCCTTCTAAAAAAACAGTCCAGCGGTGTTAAATCGCCTTTTCATGGAAGCCAAATGGCGGGTTCAAAAAATGAAATTTTGCTGTTACCCAACATTTTCTTCAATAACTCAATTATGGCAAGAGCTGGATGACATATTGTGGGTCTTGTTCACACCACAGCACATACACTTGATTATTGCCCAATCAAGCAATGATGAATGAAAAAGTTAGTAGTCATGTCCATAGCGGTCACAATTGACTTTAACGTTCGGATAAGCAGCGTTTTAAAGAAGTACGGATCAATATTGCCACCAGCCTATGAAGCACATCCAAAAGTTAGGTTTTTTGGTTACAACAGTGTTTCATCATACGCTTGATGATTATCATCAATTTAAACACTGCAGTTTTGTTTATTGATGCAGCCATTCATCGCTGAACAATATTCGCTTATAAGAATCGGGCCCGTCAAACTTTTTGTGGGCCCATTAATTGAATCAATGTCCTCTTAGATGGTCGTGTGGATTCAATTGTTGTCCAAGTTGGAGTTCTTAAGCACTCAATTCAAGAACTTTTGGCAAAATCTTTCATTGAGTGGATGGACACAACTAAATTCCTGCGCACGATGGCGGAGAGACTGATTCGGATATTCGTCTTTATTTTGCTCTACAGCAGCAATCACAGGCTTCCTCTCTGTGATTAATGGACCACGTGGATTGATGCGATACGTTAATCGGATTAGTTACTGAGAAGGACGATTGTGCTGACCGTAACGAGGACGTAGTGCATGATACACATTTTCAAACTTAATTTTAAAATTTTGAAAGCGTTGCTCAGGCGTCAGTCTTTTCTTGCTTAAATCCCACACCAATCTCAACTTTGTTTACATGAAAGCTGACAAAATGAGCGCCAGTTAAAAAAGTATCGCCAACCTATACGAAAAATTCCATTTCTTAATGATATTATGAGTCTTGAGAATCGAGACCCTAGAAAAATACGCTGCCTGTTTAAAATAAATTCTTTCAATGCTGCAGTCTTATATTTGAAAATATCAAGATTATCGTTGCCACCAGAATTCAAGACGCATCAAACGGTTAATTTTGTGGATATCAAAGAGTCCACAGGAGTTGTGGTGACTTAGTTTTGCTAAATAAAAGACTATATTTTTATCATAGAAAATACTATAAAAACATTTTAGCTGTCACAGAAGATCTTGAAGGCGTTTAGCAGCAAATCGTAGCACATCTTAGAGTTATTAAAGCATCAATCAACGCATGATGATTTACGGGAGTAAGACGATCATATAAGTGACAATTTATATGACTTTTGCCTCAAATATGTAACGCAACCAATTGCATACAAATCATAGATCTTAATGCAGGTCATATGCGTATATTATCAACACAGTTTTTTCGGCATTATTTTTTATTTTTACTTTTAATTTTTTTTGTTGGCCATTAGCTTTGCGTGCATGACATTCATATATAGATTTGTTTGGCAGCATTTATGCATTAAATATCGCATATAAAGTGGTTATGAGTAAAAAAAGAAATAATTTATATACCAAAATACAGACCAACAAACTAGACACAAAGACAGACATAGAGACAGACAGACAGACTGCCAAAAGACTGACACCAACCAATACGTGCAATATGTATGTGCACTACCCAAATGGTAGATGGTTTAATGCCTTTATTAAGAATTTATAGTCTTTTTACCACTCGTTAGTTCATTCACTCGTTCATTAATTTATTTATTTATTTATTTATTTAAACATTCTTTTGGATTACGGACATAGTTTAGCTAAAACAGAAGCAGAAATAACTTGAAGCAACACTAAATGAGCAAAACCTTTAAATATTGAATTTATAATGCAAAAAGAAAAAACAAAAAAAAATTGGCAAAACACTAAAAATGTACAAGTCAAAATTTCGTCTTTATATTTTTGTATTTTCCTCCCCGCTTGGAATCGTATAAACATGTCTAACAAACTAATACTTTTTTATAAATATATTTGCACACACATACCCACACACTAACACACCATAAAGTGTGCTGAAAATTTTATGGTTATAAAAATTTTAATTAAATTGTTAAAATCGTATGTTACAACTTAAGCACTTTGATTTTGTTGTTTTTTTATTATTGTTTTATATCTGCTGATTGTTGTGGCATGTCTGCTAAAAACACTTGATAATTTTTGTGTATTTTCTGAAAATTTCAAATCCATCAAATCATAAAACGGCAGAAATCTCCATATAAATTAACGTATTAATTGCAATAATTCGATTTTTCATTTTATGCATTTTGATTGCAAATCGTCTAGTACTTTAACCATCAGCAGCAATAACTTTATGGGTTTTTTGGTTTTCACAATTTTATGTTCTTCTCGAACACTATTAATAGTTAAGGTAATACAAGAACAACAAATTTTAATTATTATTTTTTATAACAGCGGTCTAATTCATGTATTGAAGCGTGGGAATCTCGGTAGTATATTTTTTGTTAATATATACAAATTAATTGCAGCAATTTTTACATTTGTAACATCCATAAAGTGATTTTTATTATTAGAAAGCTCTGAATATGACAACAGTTGGAATATAATAAATTTAAACTGGAAACAATAGAATACGTTAGCAGCCGTATTTATAAAAATATAATGGGCACTTAATTTATTATACTTAAAGTCATTTAAAATATATTTTAAATCATTCTTTTAGCTCATTTTATTCATTATGAATTAAGACAGAATAATAATAACAAAAAAACGACGTCGTAATCGTCATCTATTTAATACCATAATAATTGACATCGTCAACAATTTGATACAAAACTTGTACTCCATAGCAGCACTGTAACGACGCCGATCTTTAATCGCTTTTTAAGGCACATCTGTAGTAATTTCGACAGTTGGTTTGTTTTGTTTCCCATTTTTATTAAGAAAAGTTCATATTAATTTTAACCAACTAAAATGTTGATGGGTCTTGTTTGTTATTCTGATCCGAATAAAATGGGTAATAGAAGAAAATGTCCTTTAATATCTGCGTCTGTGCTTTTGCAGCTATTCGTAATAATCCTCAGATAAGCCCAGTGTTTTCCTCTCAAAGGGGTGCCAATTCTCAACACTCTGTAAAGAGGTTGAAAGTTT
Source organism: Linnaemya vulpina (assembly GCA_963675445.1). Taxonomy (NCBI): domain Eukaryota; kingdom Metazoa; phylum Arthropoda; class Insecta; order Diptera; family Tachinidae; genus Linnaemya; species Linnaemya vulpina. Next base: position 93,339,978 of record OY776277.1, read on the forward strand.
GGCACCTTGACTTTAATTGATTTCATTTTCAAGAACCAACTCATTAATTGTAATGGTTTCTTTTTCTAAATTCTCACATTCAATTATTTCTAATGCGACTGCAGGATTTAGTTGCTTCTGAAATAGAAGCAGGTTTGCAACAGCTTCTTCCAATTGGCCAATTATTTGTTTAGAAATCCCGCCTCCAGTAGTCGAGCACATTCCCACCTTTTTTGTGAAAAATTTCTTGATCCACCTCAATTCTTTTGGCAATATTTGTCTTACCAAACGACACAAAACTATATCGTTTCGTATTGATGACGTCAAAAGGAATAAGAGAGATTTTCTTTTGGGGATCACAAATATGTTCTTTAAAAATAATCAAATACTTGACAACACCATTTCAGGATTGTGTTATTATTCCGAAATACACGATGAATTGATTATAATTAAGTGAATGACATTTTCATTTGTAAAGGGTGTTTATTTTAGAAGTTTACATATTTATGGAGGCAATACTTTTCAAACTGGCAGTAATTTTGTCAGCTTTCAAGTGATTTATATATTAAACTCTTTAATGTTAATTTTGTGCTGAATATTTTTCCCAAAATCTTACTAACAAATTCAAAGTGATCAATAGAGGGGTTTTAACTAGTTCCCATACAGATTTCACTGGGGCTAATACAGATCATCAGGGAACCTTTACCCAGCATTTCTTAGAATAACTAAAGATATTTATTTCAAATTTCCAATTTAATAAGTGAGAATTTCAAATCAAATATCAAAATCATAACAAGTCATAAGCTTTGTTTGGTTTGGCATTTCAATATGAATAAAACAACGACTGAGAAATTTTTCGAGATAATTTCGAAACTAATTCATTTCCTCGAGTATTGTTAAGCGCTGAATATCACTTTTATTTGAATGTATAAGTCAATAAACAACACTGTCTAGTCTACGCCAACAAGCTTTAAACTATTGAAAACTTAAAGGACAATCTTTAAAGCGTTATTGTCCTCATATATTGGAGGAAGTCTTCGTAAATTCAACCAGATTAGACTACGTCCGAATAGGCCGTATCGGTCGTACAAGAAAAGTCATACAAAACACTCGAATTAAGTTAACTTCATACTAATTTAAATAGATGTTGTTTGCTTCATCACATTTCCAAACTCTATAATAAATAAATTGTTGAAACTGTAACTTGCTATTGAGAACGTGTTTAATGCTTTTGCAGTCTTTTAGCCACGTACCCTGGCTTTGTGTATGTATTTAAAGCGTTTGAATCATTTAGCGATGTAACCTATTATTGTGAATGTGTCTAATTCTTTATGCATAAATTGGTTTCTACTAGTCACTTTCATCTCGTTACATGATATTTAAAGATGCGGATCATGTGATATATTTTGGTAAATTTGACTACTTTAATAAACGATTTAGAAAAAGATTTTCCTCATTATTTAAATATATTCATTATATTTATTTAGCTATTTATATCAAACTTACATGCCCCGGCAGGTATTTTAATTCAATTTACAATATATTTTTAATAATGACTCCTGGAACGCAAGGCACGATGCTGCCTGGGCAAACGTTAACTTTTGTCGAATCTCATAAATAAGTGATCTTGCAAATGACAGTTGTTTTCAAAATTACCATCATATTTTAGCGCATGTAAACAAAATATTTAACTCCTGTAGACGTGTGTTTCCACTATCTCCGGGGCATAATAGTCATATGGCGACAAAAGTTTTTTTTTTACGACTTGGGCTAGAATTTGAAATATGTTGTGATGACTTAACTAAAAAAAACCTGGCGAGGAACATGAAAACGAATGTTAAGCGGCAGACAAACATAAAATGATGACGCTTATGATTTCCCAGCCCATTTGAAAATAAGTCGTATGGAACAATTAACATGATCGTCACAAACATTAAATACAGCAAAAGCAACAGAAGCGCACTAACGATGACCAGTAAAAAAAAACCTCAAAATAATAATAAATGAAAATAGGAGAGACTACCAGCAGCAGAAACAGAAACAGAAGCAAGTAGATGAAAGCAACTTAAAATTCGCAGAAATCCATTATATGCAACGTATACGAGAAATTAACAATTTTCATTATTAAGACCACTTCGGCCAACTCATTCGCCAGTCGTTTGTTTGTGTGAATATAACACGCCGTCATAGAGTGCAACTTTGAAACGTATAAAAATACAAACGACTACTGTCTCTCTAATGTTTGCCAGCATAAGGAAATTGTAAAAATACTTTGTTAATGTACAATTTTTTTTTGCTTTTTTCTTCTAATTTTTAAGCAAAAGAAATATTAAACAACAACAATAAAATACTCGGTGCTGTTTGAATGTGGCAAAAGGAGACTCGGTAGTGCGCGTGTTTGTCTGGAAGGCAAAAAACAATTAAATGCAATCAATACTTATGCTTGTGTATCCATAGATTAAATAAATATTTTTATATAATTTAAAATAAATTAAAAATACAAGTACAACAACAAAGTTGAAAACTGTGGCATACAAACGCACCAACTGCTCGAGTTATCATGGCAAATTATGCCATAATCGTAATAGTAATTGATTGTAGTCATTTGGTGTAAACTTTTTTCTATTATTTTCTATTTTTTTTTGCACCCAAATTTTACAGACAAATTAATTGAATTCGCTGACAAATTGAAACGACTAAATGCAGGCAGAAATACATGAATATTTGCTATGGAAGTATAAATCACAAGGCATTCTAAATTATGTGAATAAATTGTGCCATTTTTCGAGCGATACTTCTGTTCTGTGTTGCGCCATTTCGGTTGGACTTTCAGTAATTTTGAGAATTTCCGCTGTATTTGTTGGTAAAATGTTAAATACCGAATTCATAAAATACAAAGAGAACCTTGAAATAAATTTTGTGTGGAAATTATGTTTCGCAGCACACATCAAGTAACGCATTATTTTTTATAATTAAGGCACTCATGACGTACTTAGATAACCTACTGATACTCTCGAGAAGGAGGAGTCTTGGTTGCGGGCTTGTTGTCAACTCTGCCAATAATGCGTTGGTGCTCTGTGCCAACAGAAACAATATTTAAAGTGCCAAGTCCCTGGACGTAACTCTAGAAAGTCAACTATCACGATAACAAAATATTTAGGGCAGAGGGAAGATTATCATTGAAAAATGAAAAAAAAACTGTTTTGATAGCAATTAAACTGATGACAAAATAAAAGTCAATTTATATCGGAGCAGTCGTTAACGTTGCGTACAGCACTTCAAAAAGGTATCGACGCTTGTCTGCAAATATTGACACTGACAATAGACGCACTGATTTATAGAAATCCACACAAAACTTTATCGTTTTTTTTTTCTGATGACGTCAAATGGAATTAGAGAGATTGTATTTTTTGTGATCATAAATATGTCCTTTAGAAATAATCAAATAATTGCCAACACCATTTCAGGATTGTGTTATTGTCCTGGAATACAAGTTGACTTGATTGTAGTTAAATGAATGACATTTTCATGTGTAAAGGGTATTTATGTTAGAAGTTTACATTATTTTGAAGGCAACACCGTTAAAACTGGCGGTCATTTTGTCACCAGCAGATGCAAAATTTAAAGTGACCAAGTCCTTGGACGTAATCCTAGAAAGCCGACAAGATCTTTCCACTTAGTCTACTGTTTTTCTAATTATTTTTTTTTCTCTTCCGAAAAATTTGACTTGTCGAGGGCATTATAATAGGCGTTGTGTGATATATCATTATTGAAAGTCAAATCTTTTTTCGACCAGACCTTTCCTTAAGGTTGAGCAAGAAATAGTCACTCTGGGTTACATCTGAAAAATAGCTCGAGTCATTGATTTTTGCTTCGGAAACTCTACATGTATGCACCGTTGCATTGTCTTGATGGAAAAGAGCTTTAATCCTTGTTCTTATCTTCGAGCAACACTCAGGGGATGACCTCTACGTTCTGCCAGAACTAGAAATTAGGGAATAGTTTTCTTTAAGAGGACGGATGAAAAAGGATTAGAATATTTTGAATTTTGTTACAGAAATTTTTCATTTTTATTCTATATATATATATATTTGGTACAGTTACCGATGTAGGAGGGTGATGTATTCTATTATTTTAGAATATGACCGCTGTCAGTAATGTGCAGTGACCAGTCAGTGCTATGCCTCAATCATTGAGAATGGTCAACACAATTAATCATGCGCTAATGCAGATCAGAAAAATCGGCACTTTCTTCATACATTCTTCATTTTATTCGTTATGAATTAAGACAGAACAATAACAATATATAACGTGAACCAAATAGCCAAAGTGAACTATAAAATTAAGCCTTAAACGTTTGCCATACTAACACCTGACTGATAAATTAAAAAATATATGCAACCATATTCCACTTAGCGTTGTCGTAATCGTAATCAATTTAATATCAACATTCATATTAATTGACGTCGTCATCAATTCGATACAAAACTTGCATTTCATAACAGCGCAGTAACGACGTCGATTGTTAATCGTTTTTCAAAACACATCTCGAATAATTCCGACTGACTTCAGGTTAAAACTCGGGATCTAAGGCATCGTAGTCTTGTGAAGTTTCTACGAAATTAAGTGAAGTTTCTACTGAATTTAGTTTTGCAAGTTCGAAGAGTGTTTTTAATTTAAAAAGACATGTTATATATTCCAAAGCAGAAAGGAAAGTCAACATTAGTTTTTTATTTTGAGCTAAATATATAAATTTTTCTAATGGTAAAACATTATATTTAACTTCAACAGGACTTTTCTCTTCTTTCGTATTAAAAAATTTCGTTTTTCTCTCCTCTTGTATGGAAAAGAAGGCAAATGCTGGCATATAACTTGAGCTTAAAATTATGACTGGTATATGAAACGCTTAAGTGTGCCAAGCGATGAGATAATATATGTCATCACAACAGCTTCGAGAAATTCTTTATCTTTAGCCGCTCTTCACAATTTTAAATGGCTTCAAAGATATAATGGCTTTCTTGGTTTAATTGTTGAATATAATTCAATGTTGTATTTAACATATTCAGAATTGACTATTGGCATGCCAGGACTCTGATAAAAAGTTCAACAAAACATTAACTATATAATTGCTGGATTAATTAATCTTACTGTGTGAGCTTGGAAACCGATTTTTGGGCAATGAGTTGTCCTTGGATCAGTTATGGTGCTTACAGACAGATCCATAAGCAGATCAAAGATCGTAGATATGGTTTTCGCGTAGAGAACTTTAGTTTATGTTCATCATTGGAAGTCAGTGCAAGTCATTTACCTGAAATCGCTGCTTTATATTGTGCATCGAAATGGTTGTGTAACATTGTCCAGCAATCGTAGTGCTCTCCCTTTTACATCAGCAATCTGATCGTCATGTACTTGCTTATAGATTTATATTTGACATATTAAATATGATTGCAGGCGTTTGTTGACATAAATTAAAAACTGTTTTACTTAAAATTTCGAATGTTTCGAATAATTTTTACTAAATCAAAAAATCTCTAACATTTTCCATATAAAATTCAAGTTTAATCGACTAATTTGATGATCATTAAAAACTCTTCTTTCATGTGTTACCTTCCTTGGTTTTTGGCCATGTTTAATATATTATTTAAATATTTTATTTTAATACTAACCTGTAAGCGTATTATTATTATTATTATTTTGTATGTTCGAAACTTATCTAAAGCACATCTGTAAAAACAGATCCAACTACAGTTGAGAAGAAGCAAAAGAAAAAAAAAAAAAAATACACGCCAAACAACCACACCTTATCATTCGATTACCATTAAATAAAATATAAAAAATAATAATATGAATTCCTTCGGTGGATTCTTTGTTTCAAGTACCATACCCAAGTTGTATGTTAAATAACAGTTATTGTTTGTTTTATATTATTTAAATATATTTTTTTTTAAATTTTTTAACCCACTGTTGGGTAACATTTTTTAGGATGAACTTGTTAATTTGTTTAGGTGAATTGTGGCAGATCTGTTGGTAATGACCATTCATTTAACTTTATATTAATTAAAACAATTAACATTTCTGTAAGAAAGAAATTAATATGATTTGATAATTATTTAGTAAATCAATTTCTTTAATATTTTAGAGAATAGAAAAAAAATACATGACTGCTGTTACTGAGAGTACAAGCACCGCCGTTTTTTTATTTTATTCATAATTTTTACTTTTAAAATAAGTTTACAATTTAACTATATTCTGTCATATATGCAAATACAACTCTGCAAAATTTTGTTGACAGTATTTGATATATATATATATATATATATATATATATATATATAACTTTCACTGTTATCAGATTTCATTTGCCAAGTTGTTTTACCTGTTTTATTTGCAACTGTGTTTTGAGATCACTCTATAAGCAGCATGCACCTGGTGAAGACTTTGATCTCTGCCCTCAACTAATATATATATATATATATATATATATATATATATCCCTTCATCATTAAATTATCGAACGAATAAAACATTTTTTGAAATTCACAAAGATAAGTTGTGAAAATCTTAAACAGTGTTCTGTAATTATTTTTCAAATGGACCAAATATATAATCTTAGAAACATATATATAATTTAATAATTATAATTTAATAATTATAATTATATTATAATTTAATAATTATAATTATATTATAATTTAATAATTATAATTTAATAATTATAATTATAGTTATATTATAATTTAATAATTATATTATAATTTAATAATTATAATTAATATATAATTTAATAATTATAAGCTTTTGACTTGGTGTTGTTGGCTGAAGTTGTGGACCACAAGACCATGATGACTTATATCAAGATATAGACCAGGCAGTTAGTATGAACAAGGTGACAAATTTTTCTGATCTGATAGACAAACAAACACAACAAGTCATGAGTACTGATTTTGCTTTCGGAAACAGCGCTTTTCAGCTCTGCTGTATAAATTTTGAAACCTAATTTATGTTGACTTTGATAGTTTTCCACCTTTTCTGAGGGCATTCGTTTTGCCTTGTTCTTGAGGACAGTTCAAGTTATCAGGGCTACGTCTAAGTGATAAATATCTCAATTCGATTATTTGAATTTAGTGTCAATCACCGAACCTAAATAATGGAATACGGTCTAGCATCGGATAACACTAACATGTGAACTGTTGCATGAAAAATATATCACTCAGATTATACATGAATGCTTGCCAGCCATACTTCATCTACAGCTTTACGTATCACAATTATATTACGAGGCTACTTTTGTGCCACCCTGTTAATACAAGACTACTACTGCCCATGATTTATATTATGTATGATGAACTTAAAAAAAACATAACTTTATTAGTACTATTCTAACAAAGAAATTATATAAATTTAATTAAAATAAATTAAGTAAATATGAGAGGGTTAATGATGCTTTTGTATTGAAAATGATCAATAATTTCATGCAGTGCGTTTGTTTTCAATATGAGCCTGAAGCAAAATCTTTAACAATTGTTTTAATATAAAAAATAAAATAAATAAAAAAACCAAATAAAATAGAAAATAGCAAGCAGATAAATTGTTAGTTTGAATAGACAAACAAAGTAAAAATTGGAAATAGAGATACAAGATCAACAAAAGCTCAGAAATGTATTAAATGAGGTCGATATACGTTATTATTTGCAATTTTCTGTTGATTTTCTGCGGCATCATTCATGGTGGATTACGGACGTGTTTTTTTTCTTTTATCTCTATTTTTTTTTTATTATTCTTTTACGAAACGTAAAATCAATGCATGTTAATCAGTTGTTGATATTAAATGTATCGATAATGTTTGCCGAAATCTCTTCATGCATGAGTGCCTGTCTCGTTATAGCGAGCGATTCATGTTCCACAAGTGCTGGAGATAATGAAGTTTTGGAAAAAGTGGTTTGATGTGTCTTTTTTTCTTGTTACTATAAAATTATTATAAGTTTGGTGTGAGTCTATTTTAATTTACAGTTTTGCATTAATTTTATTTAAGGCGGGTGGTTGATTAAAGCGGAAATGATAATTCTAAAAAAAAGTTTGAGAAAATGTTCAAAAATTAAGACCCTGAACTAAAACTATATTTTTCTTTTTTTTGCCTCTTGACTTTTATTGGTGGATTTTAATGGACCAGTATTTTTATGTTTGTGATTAATTTTTATGTTTGTGATTAATATTTTTAAGTATTTTTCCTGATGACAGTTTTAATTTAGTTTCTGCATTTAATCCGTTTTATCGACTCATGCATATTTATGATCGTGATGTTCTTTAAATGCTATTAAAAACTAGTTTAATTTCTTTGTTACTTTTCTGAAATTTCATTTTTTATTTTCTTGCTGAAATAATTTTTTAACTGCTGTTGGTATATAATAAAATATATTTCAGATTTTTAAAAAGCTTTTATTTATATTGATGTTACTTTTTTATATAAATCAAGGCAAATAAAATTTTTATTAACGGAGGAGAATAAGAAAATTTTTTTCTCCAAAAGCAATTGAACTCTAACCTTAAAAGTGATAAAGATATTGCTTCTTTTTAACAATTGAACTTATGAGGGATGAAGATTTTGTCTCTAACATAAAATGAAGAATGCTGGTGTAATACGTTTGTACGAATCTGTTTGTCAAATAGGCATTTGAATGCCTTCTGGTAATTGCTAGAGGAAATAGTTCCTATTCTACAGCCAATGCAAGGATGTTTTGGATTAAACGGACTCAAAAAAAGGAAAGCTTGTCAAGAACTAAAATAACTTCTAACGGCTTAACACGGTTATCCTGCATGCCAAGCAGCCATAGTTTTTGTTGGAATCTTTAATCATTTAGTGAAAATATTGTTCTAATAAAAAAAGTACTTAAGTATCGCACTATTCCAGGATGAAACAAAAAAAAAAAAAAAAAAAATCTGTAATTAATTTTGTTTATCTCTAATAGTATTTCCTGCACAGGGTTAATGGCGATTAACGCCATCATGTACTAACGTTAGGCCAACAATAGCCTTAGCCGGCCCTGTAGCAAACATTAGCCGGCAAAGAAAAAAAGTGAAAAATAGCTACGCAAATTTTAAATACAACCACCTTCTTTCCTAGCTCTGGAACAGTGCACTGGATATTATGTAGGGGTTCATCCCCTGAGTCCTAGTCCAAGATAAAAAAAAAAATTACAAAGTCTAAGCAAAGGCTGCTACCTTTTTTACCAATTACCTGCTTCCATTCCGTCTCTCGTGTAAGCCTGAAATTATTTATAATCATAATTAATTAATAATCTGGAATAGTTAAAAGAAAATTATGTAATCAATATCATTCTTTCTAAAATTTAATCTAATTGATAACTAATCGTACTCCAAATTTTACTGGTTTGGCTGAGAGCAGGAGTATCTCTGGCCTCGCTAACTTAGAGGACTTAAGTGCGACATCTGACCTTCTACTTTGAAAATCGTCATAGTGAAGAAGGACCTTCCCAAATTTCATTTAGTAAACAACAGAATTGCCAACGACCGCTAAATTTCAAAACATCAAAGAGCGCTTAAACCAAAAACCAGCGCATATTTTTTGCCAAAAAGTATTGAGCTTAAAATGTTCAATTTTATTTTAAAAATGTATAGAAAACAGCTGACCCTGAAACTCATCTCAGAAAATTTCCGATCTAGTTTTAAATACAAAATTAGCGCTGTTCCATGCTTTTCAGGTGCTTGAAATTTATTCCTCCCAAAATAACTTTTATTTTGGGAGGAATAATTAAAAATCTAGAAATCAGTTTTATTTTCCGAGGAATAAATATAAATTAGGATATGATTTTTATTTTCAGATCGAAAAGTAAAAGGCAAATTACTTGTGTCTTTGGAAGAATAAATAAAAATCAATAAATAATTTTTACATTCGGAGGAATAAATAAAAGTTAAGAAATACATCCTATTTTCTGAATAATGAATAAAAACTCTGATATAAATTTTATTTTCTGATCAAAAAGTTTAAGGAAGCAAATATAAGAGTTAAGATATAAATTTCATTTTCTGATCGAAAGTAAAAGTCAAGAAATAACTTTTATTTTCTATAAAATAATTAAAAATCAGATTATAACTTTTATTTTCTGATCGAATAATAAAAGTCAAGAAACAATTTCAATTTCGGGGAATAAATAAATAAATATCAAGAACAAAGTTTTGTTTTCTGCGAAATAAATCAAAATCAAGACATTATTTTTTGTTTTCTCAGATAAAAATAAAATTAAAAATAGCATTTTTGTTTTCTAAGCCAAAAATTAAACTCATTATATAATAATTAAAGTGTTATGCTTAATATAGAATTAATAACTGTTATGATCCCTTATTTTATTTATTATTTTTGTTAATTTTGTTTTTAATATATAAAAGTCACGTTCGACTTGTACTCAAACCCTTGTATTATAAAATGACATCAAATTCTATATATTCAAGACCTACTATGGAGTTGAATAGCTGGAATTTGTCGGCAAAGATCGCCAGTGACTGCAATACTGCTACCCAGTGATCTTGGTTAAATTTTTCAGTTTTAAAAGTGACATTGATCAGAAGATATATCAACTTTTAAATTAATACATTTTCTTTTGCATTAAAACAATTAAACGAACATTGAAATTCTTTCTCAATTATTGCATGGTTGTGATCCTTTTTGACTATCCAATAACTTTGAACAGCAGGTCATTTTCAGAGATGACGCTTTCCATTCTAAACATCCAGCAATTATATGTTGGTTGTAATCCAATTGTAATTAAATATAAAGCCGTAGCCGAATTTATTGGGTTGATTGGCGAGAGAAATTTACTCATATAAAATATTACTGGGCGGTGTCATTGTTATATTCCCTACTTTTCCTACAATATTTGACTAATTTCTAATATAGATTAATAAGAGTTCCTCGTGATCTATCTTCTTATTTGTTTTTATCTGTGTTTCGTCTTAACCCTGCTGTTAGGTTAAGAAAAACTTACGAATCTTAGGTATAGGACCATTTTGGTCCATATTGGTTTTTAAAAAGAGAAAAATAATATTTAAAATAACGGTCAAGTCTTGACAACAGGTATGGTATATGGAAATAAAAATTTTATAGGTAAGCCTGTTATAATGTTGAAATATATTGGTGATGCACCCAGTGTGTAATTGCAGCACTAGGTTGAGTTTGTTTTATATCTGTGATTCCCCAAAAATTAGTGTGCCATATTACTCGCGCTAGTCTTACTTCAGTTTATATTCAGTGTTTGACTGTTTTCTTTGCTGAAAGAATGGAAAATCGACGATTAAATTGCAATGATATTGCTCAACTTCTAAATGAGAGCTTCTCTGATATTTCAACTTGTAGTAGCGTGGACGAGGATATTGAATATGAAATCACCGGAAGAAATTCTTCTTGTTCAGAAAATGAAGAGAATGCTGTAGCTATCGGCGACGTAGAAGAATTATATGTCGCAAAAAATGGAATGCAATGGAGTTCATCTCCATTACACAATGGTATAAGAACTTCAGCTGAAAATATCATATCCACACAACCGGGGCCAACACGATTTGCCGTTTCCAGATGCCATGATATATTGAATTCGTTTTTGTTATTTTTTCCCCCAACACTAGAAAAAATAATAATTGAAAATACAAACAAGTACGGCACGGTGAAATTCGAGAAGAAATGGAAAGATCTAGAAACGTCTACTTTGCGCGCATACATTTCTGTACTAATTCTAGCAGGAGTTTACCGCGGAAAAAATGAAGATCTGCATGGTTTATTTGAAGCACGTTTTGGTCGCCCTATTTTTCGAATAATAATGAGCGAGGATAATTTTCATATGATTTCAAGTGCTCTTCGCTTTGACGATACTATGGCCCGACGACAGAGACAAAGTGATGATAAGTTCGCACCTATTCGAGATTTGTGGAATCGCTGGGAAGCTAACCTTCCAATGTTTTACAACTGTCACGAAAATGTGACTATTGATGAACAGTTGGTGGCTTTTCGTGGTCGTTGTTCTTTTAGGCAATATATGCCATCAAAACCTGCTAAATATGGTCTCAAATTTTGGCTAGCAGTCGATTCAAAGTCAGGATATGTATGGAAAATCCAACCATACCTTGGAAAACTAAAAAATGAACAGCCTGAAAAAAACCAGGGAGAGCGGATCATATTGGATCTCACTGAAGGCTTGAAAGGTCAAAATATCACAGCTGATAATTTTTTTTCAAGTTTTGAATTAGGCAAAAAGCTTTTGCAAAGGAAGTTGACATACGTTGGCACAGTTCGAAAAAATAAAACATTTATTCCTCCTAAACTGCTATTTTTTAAAAAAATTCCCTTATATACATCTACGTTTGCTTTCAATGAAACTGCCGCATTGGTTTCATATATCAGCCATAAAAATAAAGGTACTATTTTGATGAGCACTATGCACAAAGCTGCAGAGGTCGATAGCAGCGATGAAAAGAAAAAGCCAGAAATAGTTTCCTACTATAACTCTACAAAAGGTTTGTATAGCTTTATCATCAGGAATATATTATTCTGATAATTTTTTTTTCTTAGGAGGCGTTGATACCGTCGACCAAATGATTGGCTACTATAGTACAAAACGAAAAACAAATCGGTGGCCAAATGTTGAATTTTCCAATATGATTGACATATCCGCATTGAACGCGTTTATATTGTTTTCTGATGTTGATGTTTCGTGGGCACCAACGGATAAAAATCGTAAGAGATCAGAATTTTTACGGCAGTTAGCTCTATCTTTAGCTCAAAACTATATAACCGAAAGATCTAAGCTGCCTACAAATAAATTTTCAGCTGAGCTTCTTACCGCAATAAGAACATCATCTCCGGATTGTACAGCATCTACGAGCGGCTTACCAAAAATAACAGCTACTAGAAAACGAGGAACCTGCAGCTGCTGCAAATCTAAGTGCGATAGCAAATGCATTATATGCAACAAATTTATATGCAAGTTGCAACGGAAGATAATTTGCTCATCATGTACTGATAAAATTTGATTTTTTTTCACTTAGGACCAAAATGGTCCTAAACCTAAGATTCGTTATTCTTTATTTTTCTAATTTCCTTTACAAAATTCAGGATTCAAAATTTTGCAGAAGTAATAAAATATAAAAACACTACATTAGCTAACGTTTTAAGTTGACATATTGAACCGTTCCGTAGTCAAAGCGAAAAGAAAATAAAAATTGACCAAAATGGTCCAAACCTAACAGCAGGGTTAAACTATGCACTCATATCTAGTACTGGCACAATTCACTGCCTGCTTATGGAAGTAATTATCTCGATCACATTTATTTCCACTATATTTTGAATAGAAACTGCACATCACAACAGCTAAAAAATGTATACGCTTAGACTGTGTTGGTCATCATCGTGAATATGCTTCCAATAAACACAATTTCAGTCAATATTTTATTGTTGTTATATAAGTACAGATATTTCAAAACCATTTGCCCAGCATATTTATAATATTTATTACTTCACATGGCAATTTCTTTTGATTAAATTCAAATTTACTTTTTTCATCTCAGCGGTAAGAATTAAATTTATTTATAAAGAAATAAAAGATCTATAAAATCCAAGCGTTTTGTTACAAAATTAATAAACAACAGCAATAAATTCTTAGACTTTTCTTTGCCAAACAAATTTATCTGTCGACTGAAAGTTTGCTTATTTTGGGAGATGCACGCTTAATTTTTTATATGTTAGTTTTGTTTGTAGTTTTATTTGCGCAGGTGTTAGATAAATATCAAAATAGTGCAAAATCGTGCATACAAAATTTGTACGTGATTTAATGTTGTAGGAGTTACATTAAATAACAAATAATACTTAAGCAACAGCATCAATAATATGACTAGAAAAAAAGAAATAAATGAAACCTACCACATCAAGCCAACATCTACATATTCTGATTCTATGTCAAAATGAAAACAACAACAATTTTGGCTTTAGAGAGAGGGAGAGAGAGAGTGCACGGAAAGATTACCGCAATTGGGCTTAAACAATTGTGCATTTATCGTTGTGCCATCTGAAGACAATTTGCAACAACAACTACAACAACAACAAAATAATATATAAATGAAAAAAAAATGAATGTCTGGAAGATGCTAGAAGTTAATGTGGTTTTTTTCTTAAAGAAAATTTAGTTTTCGAAAAAATAAAACAAATTATATTGAAATAAAACATGGAATACGTGTTCGTTTTAATAAACATTTATTTTCTGCTATTATTGCCAAGCAGACGACACACTAAATCTATATAAATAAATTTATAAATAATTTTATAATTAAGACAATTTCCAAGGATTGTTATAGCATTGAGTGCGATCGATCCTAATATAAAGACATTAAGTAAACATTTCAAAACAATAACAAATGACTTCAAGTTTTTAAACAAAAAATTGATTTGAAGATATGTTGGCAGTCATAAAAGTACCAAAATTGTTGTTAACCCTGGATGGTTACTCTTCATTTTTGTCCAATGAAGTTTCTCTTCAAAGTAGTATATATTTTTGGGAAGTGTGGTTTTTAAAACGTATTGAAATTTATTAAAAGTAAAGCCCCAGAGAAAATTTTGACATGTCATTTTATTTTTAATTTCATTAATAACTTTTTTGAATGGTTTTCTAAAATCTTAATAATTCGAATAAAAAGTGTTAATAATAAACGATTTAATCTCGTTTTGCTTTATAGAAGCAGTTTTTTTCCTTCTCTAATAACTTAAATATATTAATTGTTCGATATAATTCATGATTTGTCTTTTGTAATGAATCGATTTCACGCAAATTTATTGGTGCTGCTGACACATGTGCCACTCCTATAATTGTGGTTTCATTTGTTTAATTCTTTTCATATAGAGATTTCATATATAATTTTATATGAGCCACAATATTATATATAGCTTACTGAACATCAGGTTGTTGTTAAAAAAATATAATTAAGTTTTTAATAAGTTGCTGTCAGAGTCTTATTAAAGAATTTCGTTTATTTCAATTGGATTGAATAAATTTGGAGTTTTTCTTGCCTTTGAGAAAAGTTAAAATGATAATATACCAATGAAATCTATTTCAGGCATTAACTTTTTTATTTATTCAATATAATTTCTAGCTAATCTTTACCGCAGCTACGATTTAAATTCGACCAGTCTAATAACTGATATCTTTTAAATAAAAAATATTATTGGAGGCCTTAAATGTTAGCTAATAACGTTTTAATATTCGCTGGTT
Source organism: Linnaemya vulpina (assembly GCA_963675445.1). Lineage (NCBI taxonomy): Eukaryota > Metazoa > Arthropoda > Insecta > Diptera > Tachinidae > Linnaemya > Linnaemya vulpina. The sequence goes on from OY776277.1 coordinate 93,355,220, forward strand.
AGCCTGTATAAGCTGACGACTTAACAAAGTTTAAAAAAATATTATGCACAAATCAGTAGGCCTCTAAACGGGACCAAATTAATTTTGCATTAAATCAATTGTTCGGATGCGTTGTGTTACAAGTGGCGCCGTCATGATGGTACCAAATTTGGTTAATGTTTAACAGATTAATTAAAAAAAAAAATTCGGTCAGCATGGCTCGCTTGCAGTCATTCTATAATTTCCACAAAACATATATCCGGACCCATGATGAAACCAGCATTGAAGCTTTACTAAAGATGGGTTAAGGTATGAAGTTAATTTTAAACAGAAGTTTAAAACAGAATTATCTCTATAGTTTTTGTTTGGATAGAAAGCAGAATGTCAAGTGATCGTCAACGCTTCGGTGGCATAGCTCTAACCCATTGAACACATTTGCAATAGCTGAAACATAATGAAAGTTCAATATCCCTAATACTAATAATCCCATCTATAAACTTTTGAACTATTTTGGCTGTAGAAAGAAGTACACTTTTTCCTTTTTAATAGAAAGTCCTACGTTGTCAAATCACATGATCGTGGCAGCCATTTAATATAGCCATGATGTGATATAGCACGTCCATTGAATTTCCCGCCCAAATGGGCCATTTTTTCGTTGGCTGTGTGGCAAAGTGATACCATCTGTTGCACCCAAATATCTGCCAGATATGTATTCACAATTTCTGGCTACAAAAAGGTGGCCATCATCTCTTGATAGCAGATACCATTCACGGCCAACCTCATTTTTACAGAAGTACGGCCCGACGACTCCTCCAGCTCCGAGAGAATACTCGCAGATATTTTAAATATTCCATCACAAACCGTTTGCTGAAGTAACGTATGGAAAATTGGTTGACCCAATTCCCGCTAATTTCAACTGCAAAGTTATCCTGATCTGGTTTTTGTGGTTTTCTTTATATTGAGCTCTTCGAGCTAAAATGCTATTATTTTTATTTTCAAACCAACCGATTCCCACGTGATAATCGGTGATTGATGTTGTTTTCGTTTCTTTTAAAATAATCAAGAACACTAAATGATCAGATATATATTTTCGGAGTTAAAAAAATATATGCGACCTTTTATATATTTTTAGATCACGATATTTTAGGAACGGAAGAAGCGATTTTGCCACAGTTTACGTCAATCGACGCGGATTCGAAATCTCAAAAGCAGATTAGAATCGATCGATAAAGCCGTTTAGGTATTATATAAAAACCCCCTTGAAGAACACTTTTGTCCAAGTAATTTTAGATCTTCTTGAAATCTCTCAGTTGGTATGAGTTCCGATGCAAAATAAATCTTAATTCAGAAATGCTCTTTTTACGATATGTCTAAAATAGTCAAGACCTTTTACTGATCAGATTTATAATTTTGGATATTTAAAAACAAATTGGTATACAATACGGATATTTCACGAAAGGATTAACCGATTTTGATTCGGTTTGCGATGATCAACGTAATTTTTATATATTTAAACTGATTAGTTTGTAGAATCGCCCATGTAGAGTTACTTAAAAAAAATATTTTGGAAAGTTATTTTTCCGTAAGTTGTTTAAGAATATCTTGAAACTTTCCGCTTCGAAACGGTTCAAATTTACAGGAAATTTAAGTTTACTGGTGCTCTTTAGGATGTCTTTAGTCTTAACAATATTTATATTTTCCTATAGAGGAACTAAAAAAACACGAGTTCCCCGAAATATATATTAATTTGAATGCACATATTCCCTTTTAATAGGTTTCTCAATTTTGTAGCTTTCAGTGATTAAATATGTCTTAAACTATAACAAAGATAAAACAAGAAACTAGACTTCAAAATGTGACTCGCTATTAACATCCTTCAAAAGGGTTCGACCGTCCTTTTATTTTATTTGTCTTGTTGACGATTTAGAGTTGCACCGAATAAAATTCGTATGAGAATGATCAGTAAATTTACAAATTATTTTGAGCCGCTGAAGTAGACTATAATATTCACGAAATAGTGAAGAAACTACGGACACAAAATTTATTGCTTTAAAAGTGAATTTCCACCATTTAGATTGAAACTTCTGATCTCAGGCTGACTGGCCAGAGATCCAATACTGAAGAAAAACGTCAATATATTTTAATATTCTTAGATGTCTAGTCATAGTTCTTGATACCGATAGTTTTCACTACATTGACATCGAATTCCCTTCGCCATATCTGTTTAAAGAGAAAAGAAGAGCTCATGAGTAGCAAAAACTTAATTTGTTACAACAAAATAATTTCTCTAAATGGCTACTATTTTCTGTCTACAAGTCGAAATCTATAAAAAACAAAAATAAATATATAATTGAAAAAATAATAGGCGGCGAGTTTACAAATTAGTGGCTAAAGTTTTTGAAGAAATAACATTTAGCACATCTCACAAATTTAACACTTTTTTTAAACTTCTGCCCATTAAATTTTTGACAGCAAAGTTTTACCGTTTGACAAATAGCTTTTGCTTTTGCTTTTGTGTGCTTGTATGTGTTACACAAGCCATTAATTAGTCTTTTATGTTGATCGTTGAGCTTATTAAATTGTTCTTTTGTTTCATTAAAGCTCTGCTGTAGATATTAAATTGATTGAAATTGATTAATTTCTGTATAGGTTTTTTTTCTTAAAATCTTCAAGAATTTGTGAAATAAAACACGTGGAAATACCCAACGTCAAATTTAAAAGTTTCGCTAATGAATGATAATTTCAAAGGGCTGCTCAAATTTCCTATTATTTAGGCAGGCACAAAAATTAGATATTTTCAATAGTGGAAATGAAATTGTTATTTTTGATTCTTGAATATAGGCGAATATATAAGATTAGTTCTAAAAAATCTTTTATAAATATAATATTTTTTTTTTTAATTATTTAGCCGTTTTATTGTTATTTTGTTAATTGGAATCATATGGAAGAATTTGAGACAGTGATCGTAAGCGTAGTTGATGCAAGAAAATTAATAATAAATAAATATTATTAATTTTCTACAAATATTTTTTTTTATTGAGCAGGAACTTAGATGGAAAAGATCCTGAAAGGAGCTTTTTACTCTATAATACGTAAACGTATTTTTGGTTATAGACCGCACAGTGTTGGATCTTGTAGCCCACTATTTTAGAGCAGGAGAGTGTCAGTCAGTATCGATATCAGACTTCATAAAATTTTACTTTTTGATACGAAATTTACCAAAAATATATTGACAAGTGGATCTAAATTTTTGGGATGCCTCTGCCGCTTTCAATTTAAAATTTATTTTAAAAATTGTAGAGAATAAATTCATAAAATTAATTTTTTTTCTGTAAAGTTAATAAAACATATTTTGAAACATAAATTTATTTTGAAAGCCTCTCCCTATCAATATTTATTTTCAGCCTGTTTTATTTGCTATGCGATAAAAAATTGGCTTATTATTTAAGCCTGGATGGTAACTGTTGGTCGAATCGACATCGGTCATTTACTCTTTAACACAAAACGCTCTTATAGTTGCTCAAATTCTTATCGAATTTGAAAGGAAAAAAAAAGTTTTTGTTATATTTTATATTGTTGTTTTTATATATAGAATAAAATATTTAGCTAAAAATATATTTGTTTATTTTTATCTTCAAAAATTATTCCGTTAGAATTAGTTTTAAAAATAACTCGTTGATTCAGCCAAGATTGAAACGATTGTGTTATTACAGCCTTCAGAAGCAGATTAATTTTGTATATAAAAATTAACTCATTTAATACAAAAACTTATTTTAACTGCAGCCCTGATAAATTCAATTACAAGGCTACAAGTATGTTTCTTAAGTCGTTTGTTTTAAGCCAAGCAACAGTTGCCATTGACAAGGAAAAGTAGGTCTAACCAAATGCTTGTTTTATCTCAACAATTAAGGCGTCAACGATTTAAGTGGCAGTTTTCATCGAGTCTAAGCTCGAATACGAATGCATTCGAGTAGTTAACATCCAAATATGTTGTACTCTTTTTAAAAAGTCCCTTAAATTGTTTTCTTGTACCAAAAATGTAAATAAATAATTTTCAATATGTAGAAATATCTTTAGCTAGAAGCTAGTAAATGCATCATATATTTTAACCGTTTGCCGGCTCTCTGTTAAATAGAAAATTTCTATTTTATGAAGTGTTAGAAATCGTTTCATGTGTGCCTTTAAGTGCTTCTTCTTAAATGATTGGGAACAGTGTTGAATAAAAAGAAACATGTTAAATGGTGCAGCAATTTATGTTAGATGTTTCTGAAGGTTTTCTTTTTTTTTGGATTTCAAAAATTTAAAAGTTTTCAATTTAACTAAAAGAAAACGAAAAAAAAACAAAAACCATTAAATGAACAGAAAAATTGGCTTGAAAATAGCAGTTGCTCTGTAACACTTTTCGGTTAACGCCCATCAACTCCCTACATGACCTACAATAAACACATACGAACATGTAAATACGAGTGCTAAAGTACTATTTTGTATTCGTTGGATTGCTGAATGTGTTAAACATTTTGTTTAAACAAATTAATTTGTTTTTGGAAAATCTAACGTTTTCCTTTTTGTTTGTAACTAAGTATGTGTGTGTGTTTGTATACGTTATTGGCTATAATTTTTATTCAATTTTATAACAAAAAGTTAAAAAAATATTGTTTTTTTTTGGGGTCATTTCTATAATCAATCATAACTTTGCCAGAGTGTGTGTTGCTACGTTTACGATCTGCTGTATTCCGGCACAGTTTCATTGTAGTTTTTGGCTTAAAAACAAAAAACTTAAATTTAAAAAACATTCAAATTCCTCGAAACATTAGCTAAGCAGGCCTTCTAGTTTTATTTCTGCATAATATTCGTTTCAAAGTGATCTATTTACAATATTTTTTTTTCATTGTATTTCATTGTATTACTTATTTCATTTTCTTTCTAGGCTAAATTGTTTAGTCATGGCTCTTGTTGTTACTGTTGAAGCTTAAAGTATTTGCCCCGTGTGTCAAGTAAAGTGCACGTTAGATTTGAAATATTTACATACATTTTTCAATAGTCAAATTATTATTATTTTCATAAAATATTTTTCTTTGTGATTATGAAAGCGTTGATACATATTTTTAAAGTTGCACTTTAATAGTTTTTGTAAGTTTGACTGTGTACGATTTTAAGTTATTAAATATCTGAAGCAATTAATTTTTCAATGATTTTCTTAAAACCAGTATGAGAGTCTTATGTTATGAGTACCTAAATACAGTAAATATTTGACAAAAAATTAATATACTGTAGCAAAAATTTCAAAAACCTCCATCTTTTGGTCAATATTTATTTGGATATAGACGTCATCCCAAAGTTTGCTGAACCTTATAAAAAATATGCAGTCAGTAATTGAAGTTCTAAGTTCAAACTGGACTCTCGTTGTGCCAATAAAAACATGCGGTCAACTCATTGATTTTTATTCATATTGTACAAGAGATTTATGAGGTGTTTGTTTTAACCGCATGAAAACTTACAACGATCACACAAGACTGAAATGAAAAATATTCACTTAATATGTGAGTACTGTTGGCTGAAATAATCGGTGGCAAAATCTTAAATCATAATAAAACAAGGAAATATAGTTTTAATATGAATGATGCGGAATGTATTTGAAGGAAACTTTTATGATATTAGTGTTTATATATGACTTCTTCCATGTGGCTGCCATGGCTGGCACGTAGAAGGCGCAATCTGAAACAACAATTTTCAACAATTTTCGCATCATTTGCAGCAGTTTTTTTGCCGATAACTTTGCTATGGTTGGTTTCCAGGTGTTCCAATAATTTTGGTTTATCGACGTAACAAACAACTTAACAAAACCCCCAAAGAAATTAGTGAAATGGTGTTAGATCACTCAATTTTGGTGTCTAATTAATTGGGCCTCTACTTGAAACTATATTTTCATCCAAAGTTTTTTCAGTAAATGACTTGTAACGCCCGCTGTGTGGCATGTTGTTACCGTCCTGTTGGGGCAACACATCAGTCAGGTCAAGCCACGTAGTTCGCATCATGTTCCCATGCCGTCCATCACTGACAACAACACCCTGACCATCATCGTTTTTGAAGACAAAAGGGCCAAAGCCCACAAATTTTTTTTGTCTTTAAAATAGAATGGTGTTTCAGCAAAATCTTGTGAATTCTACTCACTCCAAATGGGGTACTTCTGCTTATTTACGTATTAATTCTACCAGAAATGGGCTTCATAGGAAAATAAAAGTTTGAATCGATGGGATTGACGAATAGAACAATCAAATTTGAATGAAAATATCAAGAATTTGCACGCTCTGTTCTGATTTAATTCGATTCATAATGAATTTTCAAGGCAAACTAAGCAACCATCAGCTGTTAAATGGGTGCTCAAATAAGGCCGTGATTGCAACTAAAAGGTGTGACAACTTAAAAAATAGACGCTGTAATCAACAAAATACTAGGAAACTTAAGATCTCGAGTTCGACTGCACACTCAGATATCCAGGATTATATTAATTGTTGTTGGCTTTTCTCAAGAACGAAGGTATATCACTGATCGTTGAATATTAGTGACAGCGTTGGATACCGTCATGTATTAAAAGAGTCTGCCATTAAAGCAAAAATTCTCCGCCGAAGTAATAGAGAAAAATTAACTACAACAAATTCTATGCTCTCTCATATTTTCAAACTAGCCCCGTCTTTCAAGTTCCTGTATAATAAACTACCCAAGCAATATCATCCCATTAGTGCTTGTCTATTAAAATAAAAATATAGTGGAAAACAGATTAAAACAATCCGATTGATAGTTTGAATACATTAATTTTCTTTATATGATATCTAGGATTTACCCGTCATGATCGGCTTACAGGCTGATTGTCTGTCACCATTTTTGAGCTGATTATTTCTCCTGAATCATCGGAAGCCAATACTTACCGCCCGATACATGGGAAAAAGTATTCATAAATTGCACCATGAAACGGATCATGTAACTCGCAACGCGGTGAACTAAAGCCAGAAATTATATATGAAGAAAAAAATATATATATCGAAAACGGTTAACCCTAAACTCCATTTCTGTAACTTCCTGCTTATATTAACTGCAAAGTTGTAGTCGAGTTAAATCAATTTTATTTTAATTTTCAAATCCACCGATTTTCACGTAATCAGCCGTGATTGTTATAGTTTTCAATGGTTATAAAAGAATCAGTTCAGCGTTTTTTAGCGCCCTATAAGTTTGGTTTAATTCGCTTCATCCGTTCAAAAGTTATGAGCAGGTCCCACTTACACGCACTCACATACAAAGATATTGACGGACTCTCAGACTTGGTCAGGGAAGCTTCCTAGAGCCTCAAACCGATTTCCTCACAACATGATATATAAAAGCGTTTTCCGGCTTTTGAGCATATTTACTTTTCCTAGCGGGATGTTAAAATTGCATGCGTTTAATGTTTTTTCATATCGAATTGCCTGTTATTATTTCAACTCAATATTGTCAAGGTGAAATATTATAAATTTATTTGATTGGGTTTCCATCACGAAAATTCAAGATGATGTGCTAATTTATAAAAACAAATTGGAATTATCTAAAGAAACATGTGGGCCGTTTGGAATTTTAAAAGCAGATAGTTTCCATTAGCCGGTAGTGGTGGAGACAGATGAAGATTTAATTTGTACTCACACTGAGGGCGTTCCAAAAACAACGTTAGTGTGCAGCGGCCAACTTATCACTGCGGGGTACAAAAAATAAGGGCCACTACAGGAAAATGTTATTTTAAATCACAGAAAAATTATCTAAAGTAGAGCAATTTAAAACAATTTCACCTCTAATGATGCATATGAAACAAATTGAGCATAAAAAATTATTGTCTTTTCCAGACTGGTACTGCGGCGATATAAAAACTTTAATTGATACATGTTGAAGCGTGCATGTGTGTGTGTGTGTGTGTTCATGCGTTTGTTTGAATGAAAAAGCAGCATATAAATGAGTTAATTTTTTTTCGAGTTAAATGCCCAACAATTATACGTTTTGTTACGTTTCTATTATTACAGTGATACGCTGTCAGTTTAAGTTTAAATGGTCAGTTTGACATGGAACCGTAATATCACACATGTAATTCGTGTTTATGAATAACAATCGCTATAAAAAACAAACAATTATAATCGTAATATGATGTGTAGTGGAAACACTTCAGTGTGTTGGTTATGAGCCAGATGTCAAAAGTTTATAAGCGCTTGCGTACATGCAAAAACTTAAACTCTGTTACGTGTTCATGTTTATAAAAGCAATAAATGCGCAACAATTTATTTGAACTTGACATTAGCTGAAACGAAAGTGAGGAGGAGTCTATATATACGGATCCGTGGGTGGGTTTCCTACGATTATGAAATAAATTGAAAAGAGTGATGTAACGATTAAATACTGAAGAGAGATTTTCCCGTCCGTGAAAGAAAATGCTGGCCAACATGTATCTTGGTGTACACTCTCGACTTTTTATGAAGTTCTTCGTATGGAACTCTAAATTATTGTTAATAATATATTATTTGAAATATCAAAGTGAAAGACACTAAACGTTTAGAGTAGCAAAAACTTGCACCACCTCTTGTTTTCGTAACAATTTCAGCTCTTCTTCAGTTCACGATTCTTTTTAAAAGTGTTGGCAGTTAATTCGTAGATGTACCGGGTGACGCAAGACTACTGTAAGGCTTTGAAAATTCAATAACTTTTTTACTTAATGAGTTAGTAATCTAATTAATTTGTTTTTGTTATAAAATATATCAATAGCGAATATTTTTGGTTAGAATATGAAAAATTATATCCAGCTAGTAGGTTTCGCTAATTCATGCTCTGTCCAATATATTTTGAATAACTTTTTGAAAAATTTCCGGTGTTATGACTTGAATATCCTGGTGAATGTTCTTTTTATAGTGATACATAAATACTTATTTACGTATTTTCTTTCTTTCAAATAACTCATAAGAAAGTGGTCTCCTGTTGTTAAATCCGACGAACGTGGAGACTAATTGAAATCGCTTCTGCTGGAAATAATGCATTTGCCAAAGAAGTCACGTAACAGAGCCATTGTATCATTTGCACTATGGGCTTTATTCTCATTTTGTTGTAACCACAACTGTGGATGGTTTCCAACAGCCTGCCATAAAAAACTGTGCAGAATTCTTTAGCATTCAGCACCAATTACTGGAAGTGAAGTCCTAAGTGGATTTTCAGAGAAATATGGAACTGTAACTAATCCTTTCAGATGATAAACCGCATTAAAAAGTACATGTAAGCGGGTGTAATTGTTGCTGATGAACTCTTGTTAAAATCTCTGCAGCGCGTATGCTGGATTTTTGCTTGTTTACGTAACCATTCAAACGGAAATGGACTTCATCTCTCATTATCAAATTGTTAATGAAATGCGAATTTCTTCTAATTTTTGTCAGAATGAAATGACATAATTAAGTCGTTGTTGGTAGTCCAACGACCTGAATTCTTGCATAAGCTGAACTTTAAATGGGAAGATGTTCAATGCGTCAAAATTATTGTGAACGGGCATCGGTGATATTCCGTGTTGTGCCGAACATTTTCTTGTTGACGTTTCTGGACTATCCTGCACTCTATCCACAACACGCTGGATGTTTTCTTCCGTGGTGACCGGATGGAGTCTTTCTTTACATGGAAACTGTCGTCCTGTACCACGTTGTTGAAAATTGTTAATCAGTGGGCTTTTTGTTGGTGCTGAAGGTCCAGTACGCTCGTTTAAGAAAATGGCTGCATTTAAAACAAACGACCGTTGATTTTCAAACTGAAATTACAAAACTTTTAAAAGGTCTTCTGCTGTTTATTGTTTCATTTCAAATTCCCCAAATTCTCTTCACAAAATTATTAATTAAACAAATAAAAAATATATTAACTAATTTTAAGTGTTACTAAACTAATACTTCCACTAAGACTATAACTATTTAATATATTTCTCTTCCACAGTTTAACAGTTTGTTTTAAATAAATAAAGATTCATATCATATTCTTTTTGAGGGAATAAGTTTGACCATTTCTGGTTCGTATCCTTCAAAATAGTGCACCTCACATATAATAATTGAAGGTTAATTATTTCATTCGGCTTAATAGAAATCGCAGGTCAATAATTAAAAAAGTAATTTTTTTTAAATCTTAAGAGCTATTTTAGTATGCACTTTTTGCTGAGTCCCTGATAAGGTTTCTCAGTGATTTCAGTTTTACCTTTTCAGTGGTCTTAGACGCTGTTCTTCCTCCATTTCTTCTCTGTTCGAAGTGGGGAAAAGGAAAAATCCACTAAAAGTGATATATAATGAATGCGGTGGCTGAGCTTATATTATGATAAAGATCTTGGCCATCACAATTTCATAGAAAATAATTGTCGAATATTTTTATTGAAAAGAATTATACAATTTTATAAGTATCAAGAAGAAAAATAAAAATATATTCCGTAAATGAGCACACAATTTTGTTTATTGAATATGCAAAAACCATTATCGCAAAATATTTAAAATTAATTATTAGAATCGGTGATTTCGGATCTGAAGATCGAAATAATTTGTTTGGTGTGCTAACACTAAACTAGAGAGTGTTCAAATGCACTATCATAAAGCAAAAGTAACCTGCCTCTTACGCAAAATACCCGAAAAATATAAGTGAGTGACTCAATTGATATGCTGGAGTCGTCAGCAACTTTTCTAATTCGTCAAAAACTGCCCATTAATTTTCTTTACTTTCCCCATATTTTCATCGGTTGTTGATACTCAAAAAGTCCATCTGTTTCAGAGATACGAGGGCTGTATGATAACTCATCGACTGTTTTGAATTTTTATTATTGGAATACTGGACAATTTTAAGAAATCAGCGTCATATTCTTTGTCCATGACTACCATTAATACAAGACAATTCGGTTGATCTTAATTGTTCCATCAAGACAATTAATAAGAGCACACCTGAGCAGTCAGCATAGAAAAAAATCCTCAAAATCGGACTATTTACATTCTTTAGATTTGAAGAAATGGACGGTTGCTAAAAGATTTGGGTCCAATGAAGAAGTCATAATAAGAGCAAAGGCCTATTAAATGGAAGGAATAAATATAGATTTAAAAATTAAGAAATTGGACTAAATGTTTTGATTTAACAAGAGTCTGTCTGTATTCAGAATTCAAATGATTTTTTGCCAGAAAAATGATTTAAGTATAAGCGCGTGAATATTTTTCTTAGAATGTAAAAATATCAAATTTGTTTTAAATATGTATATATTTTTTCCATTAATTTATTTTCATTCCCTTAACGGCATAGCGAATGTGAAATTTTTTGCTTCCAAAAATTTCGTTCATTTTTTGTTTTATTTTGCTCTCGTTTCTGATTCAATTTCGGCACTGAATAGGCCAACAATTGTTTTTAAATTAAAAAATATGTTTATTTTCTTATATGATTTCATTTTTTTTTTTTATATCTGCCGCCAAAGTGCTGTCGATGAATGTGTTACGGAAGAAGTGTAAGTAATCAAAAATCACAACATGATATCGGAGTAAAAAAAAAATTAAAACTAATTTTATTCCAATTGCTACAAATTAAAATTTGAATTTTTAAAGTTTTACTTTTTTATTTCCATTTATTTTCTAAGTATTTGAAATCGTAATTACAAAATTTGATTAACAAAAATTTCTCCGAGTAAATATGCAAAACAAAGAACTACCAGTAATTGAAGTGAAGTCTCTATGAAGAGATGAATAGAAAAAAGATATCGAACATAAAATGATGGAATCATTATGGCACTATTTCTCTAAGCTTTTTTTTAAAGAAGTAGGAAAAAATAGTGTTCAAAGTAAATCTTTTATCTTCACAATTGAGAATCTAGCCAAAATTGCTAAAATGTAAGACAGGAAGGCAAAATAGCTGGAACTGTTTTTGAGCCGATTCAATAGATTTTGAGTGCTTTTTTCATAGAATATCTGGTGAATTCTATTATATTTATTATTACTTAAGTGTTACACAGAGGGTTTAGTTGAGCACCATTTAACAGCTGATGGTTGCTTCTTGCTTAAGTGGCCTTGAATTTTGATTATGAATCGATTTACACCAGAGCAACAGAGCTAATTGTTCTGTTCGTTAAACTCATCCACTTTTAAGAATATTATTTATGGTGTTTTCTTTTCTGCACAAAAAATGTCACCTTGTTAAAATGTGCATGCATAAAATATCTTGCCAACCCTGTAATAATGCAATTTGTTATTTCACTAGAACAAAACATTATTTGTGGAGAAATGTCAATAAATATAAAATTTCATCCTCATCAGAAGAGGTGGATGAATCTAGCAAATGACTAATTGCCATTTCTGCACATATAATTGATGCGGCAATATTAATATTTGTAACTTTTATTAAACGCTTTAGAATTGTTAAAAATTTTCTTTTGTTAGTTTTCAAAAACTATACTTACAGTAAAAATTTGTTGCCAGACTGCCAGTTTATCGACTCGAAGCTTTAACGTTTTTTTTTATATAAAGACTTTTTTGAGCGCAATTTCAAAACTCCAAATCCTGTAAGACTTAATATCACTTAATGTAATGTATTCTCATAGTTGTTACTTAGGCAGTAAAGATATTAACTTTAAATGTAACTTTTTACTTTGTAATTCTAGGCGATTTCTTTCCAAATTTTTCTGGTAACATTATCAATAAACAAAAGTCAGTTATTTTCCAGGGCACTATTAGCACTGTCGATTTGTATGGGGCATAAAGTGCAATGCCCTTCACCATTATTGAGGGAGATATTTTTTGAATCAAGCACACTACACTTTTATAGAGCAAAACATTTTTAAGAAACGAGCACGAAATTACTTTTTTACATGGAAATGTAGTATATTTTTGTAGAAAACAAAACACCATTAAACTTCTTCTTTATTTATTAGTTTTTTTTCAGAATGACTTATGTTTTATTATTAAAAATTAATTTATATACACAAGCTTGCTTTCTTGAATTATTTCTTATACCCAAAGTATTATTTTAAATTAGATATTTTATTAAAAATACAGACAGTTAATATGACTCATGACATGTCTCACGTAGAATTTGCTACACACTTCAAAATTTTATTTTCCACTCAAGCCCATTTCTGGTTGAGTGAGTACGTAAATAGCAGACTTGTCGCATTTGAAGTGGAGAGAATCCACAAGCTATTGTAGAAACACTATTCCATTCTTCAGAAAATTTCTGCTTGGTGTGCTTTATGGGCTGGAAGAGTCATTGGCCGATATGTACTCAAAAACGATGATGATCAGGATGTTACTGTAAATGGTGAACGGTAGAGGAATATGATTTCAAATATTTTCATACCTCAATTATGTGACATTAATCTTGCTGATGTGTTATTTCTACAGGATGGAGCCACAAGCCACATAGCGGGTGCTACAATTGATTTACTCAAACTTTCGATGAAAAAATAGTTTCAAACAAAACCCCAATAATTACACACCAAGATTAAGTGATTTTACCTCGTTTTATTATTTTCTTCTGGGGTTTTGTTAAACAACTTGGCTACGACGATAAACCACAAACAATTGAACACCTGCAAATCAATATTCGAAGAGTTATCGGCGAAATACGGTCGTAAAAACTACGAAAAGTTGGTGTTACAGATGCGCCTTACGACAGAACTCATATTTAAACCTTAATCTTATAAAGTTTTCTTTCAAACGAAGTCCGTGTCATTGATATTAAGAATATATTTCCTTATTTTGTTATGATATAAATCTGTCACTCAATAAAAAAAAACCTCAATTATAAATAATTCTGATTTTGCTGAACCATTCCGGTGGTCATGTTGTCACTCTAATTGTTTGTCTAAATGTATGTCATATTTATCCAATTCCATTATTAACGTGCCCAGTAAATAAATATTAAAAAATTTTGGTTTATTCAACTCTAGTGATATAAATTTTTAGTTAAAAAGGTTTATAATTATTGACGCAAGTGCATGTAAATAAATACATTTGAGTGAAACTGTTTTGTTAGTACAAAAATGTTTAATTATTAAAATTTCTCTTCACCAATTTGTATATTTTTAGCTTCACCAGCCTTATACAATGTTGCAATAGTTACTCCAAATCTAAAATCAAGTGTATTGCCTATGAAAAAACAAAAGACTCAAGACACAAACGTGTTATACCATTCTTTATAGGCCATCGGAAATATCGTATTGAATAATAACAACTACAATAATTTGCACCAAATCCTAACGAAATATATACATTTTTTTATTTCAAATCAAATATATTTTCAAGCTTTTGTGCATAAATAAAAACTGCCAGTTTATAAATATTAAATGAAGCAACACATCCACAAAATATCCATAGAAAAATCAAATGCAAAGAGTTGTAGTGTGCTTTTTAAATCAGCGCTAAGAGTGTATTGATTTTGATGTTGTTTTGTTTTTTGCGGGAGAGATTTAGTTAAGAGTTTGACTTAATTTCTTTGCTCTTAAAAGTACACGACTTGTTTAAGTAGAAGCTAAGCAACGGTACTTTGCTCTTTTGTTAAATAAGAAAACTTATTTTATTGTTGTTTCGTTGTTGTTGTTCTTTACAGTTGATATGGTTTCTGCTCCAGTGTTTTTTAAATCAGCGTAAGTTGTTTAGGCTTTTTGTATTAATACAAGTATCGGTCAAGCTGGAATATATTGAATCTGAGCATGTGGAAAAATATGCTCTTAAAAGTTTTTTATTCCCAACCTGCTGTGAATTTGTTTTTGTTTTTGTTTTTTACAGTTTTTAAGCGGCTGCTTAACACAATTCCTATTGCTGTTGCTGTTTCTGTAGCAGCGGCTGCTGGTGTTTTTTGTATTTGTGGATGGTGGCCAGCAACTTCTTGGACATGATTTGTGATTTAGTTTAATTTCAAGTGTTGTGCGTTGCGTGCGCACTAGCGGCTTTTTAACGGTTTTTTCTAGTACTATTTTTGTTTGTTTCTTTCTTTCTTTTTTCACATGCTCATTCGTCGTGACGTTCGTTGCCACAAGACGTGTTACTAATTTCCGCCGCTATTTCTAATATTATTATTTATATTGTTTTTGCTTTTGTGTGTGATATTTATTAAATGCAATTGAATGAAGCAAAAACACTTTATAAAAGTCATAAATAAAGCTGAAATGTTAAAGATGAAATGTATTGTTGGCTGGAAACAAAATATCTTTAACAGTGTTGTGTTTAATTTTAATATTTAGTTGTTTGCTAATAAATAAGTTTATATTTATGATAAATTTTTGCTCGATATTATTTTAGTTTAAGCCAAAAGATCGCCTCAAATTGTAATGAAAAGATGTATAAAATTTGTTTACAATTAACTCCTCGATGGCTGTTTTTAGTTAATCCGTTATAGAAAAAGTAACAAATGAAAAGCACACACAACTAAGAGCGTGATAAGTTCGTAAAACGGAAACTATTTATTTTCTTTCAAGCTTGCATTGTAGGAAAGGGGCCACAGATCTCTTATAAACCTAAAAGCCAGTCAACGGAAGTCACTCATTGAAGTTGTTTATAAAAAGCAAAGATTTTTTTTTCAAATAATTTATGAACTTAAAAATCAAACACTTGTGCTACTAAATCTTGGCCAAGCTATAAGCGTTTCTAATGTTAACCACAAAATTCAAACAAACTAATTTCATGCCATTTCTTAAGACACAAAATTTTCTGAATTCAATTTCATGTGAGATAAATAAACAAAATTATAGATTAAAAAAAACGGATACGTGGGGATTATAAATTCAAATTAAATGAAAATGTGCACGAGTTGCAGTAAATGAGAGTGTTTAATGAATCTAAAGCTGCCAACTGCCTTAATAATAATTTCTCTTTTACCAAAATAATAATAATAATTTAATAAGAAAAAAGTAGTTAGTCGAGCTTAAGAAAAGTGCTGACTTCCATAACTTTAATACCAAAAAAGAAAAATAAATATATTAAGAAAAAAATTAAATCATTATCTAAAAGTGTTCAATGGTCAGTGTTGAGTGGTCTTTTACACGTGAATCTATAGCCCCGCTTATCTTAACAATTTCTTAAACAGGAAAACGCAGCTTTAAAGCTGTCAAAATGAATATTAAAATACACAAAATTTCAAACAAGTGAAATAAAAAGCTGAAGTTAAAATTAAATATGCAGCAAACAATTATGTGGGAAAAAGTTATAGAAATAAATATGTTTTTATTTTTACATAATTCTTCAAAATATTTAACAAGCGTGAGAAAATAGTGTGTTTTGCATGAAAATATTTATAAATAAAAAACGCATTAAATGCTAAAATGTAAATTTATGTAAAATAATAATACAAAAGTGCGAAAAAAGAGTAATAAAAAATAAATTAAAAAAGCAGCCGTAAAAATTTTGGCAATAATAAAATTTCAAACTTTTTTGTGTTGAAGCAACTTAACAATAAAACAGATTTTTTTTCAAATTGTTACCATGAGCGGCACTTAAGTGGATTATCGTCTTTTAAGGTAAATAAATAGTTTTATAATTTTTAAGCTGCTAAAAAAATAATGACAATTAAGAAACATAATAAAATTGTTAAATTCCACTGATAATAAAAAAAGCTTAAGGAGGTAGCGAAATTTATACGTGACAAACATTAATGTCGTCTTCATTTCTGGAAAATAGTGCAACATTTTTACACTTTTTCAAAAAAACGGCAGCATTTTGTTATTTAAACACAAAAAAAAATTATTAGAAATAAATCTTAGATTCCTTACAAAATTATTTCTATTTGGAAACTCCTTCAAATTGTTACTTTTAGGAAAAGAAATAAAAAAATGTTAAATGTTTTCGAGAACAGAAAACGCTATAAGTTTACCCTGTTGTTAGTACTTAGAAAGCCGGGGTAACCGCCGTGATGTAGTTTTATTAAAATATTACAAAATATTCATATTTTGATTTGAGACTTCAGATTGTCACTATTTAGCATAAAATCAACTATTACATATTTCTTTTAGTTAAAAAATATTAGTTAAACATTTCATTGTCACTGTATGCACTGCTGGGTAACTACCGCCATGTATTTCCATCTGAAAATATTTTTATATAATAATAATATAACCCTTTGGATCAAAGCTATTTGTATATTGTTGTGTTGATTTATATTACAATTAATTAATTGCACAATCACTCCATGCTCTGCCGGGTACCCACCGTAATGTTTTTTCATTAAAAAGCTGACAAAATATACTTTAATTTGGTCTGTTAGATCATTGCCTTTTAGCATGACATCGAATCAGTTACTGCTCTGATTTCAATTCTATCTCTGTTTTATTTCAAAAATATTAGTTAAACATTTCACTGTCACTGTATGCACTAGTGTGTACCCAGCATCATGTATTTTCATAAAAAGCCGGAAACATTTTTATATAATAAATTGAAGCTTTAGATCATCACATAAAATCAATCAGGTTATTGTTTTGATTTCAAATAAAAAATATTAACTAAACATTTCACTGTCGCTCTCTATACTGACGGGTAACCGCCGTAATGCTTTTTAGTCAAAAAGCCAACAAATTATTTATATTTTCAGTTGATCTTTTAGATCATCGCTATTTAGCATGAAATCGAGTCAGTTGTTGTTTTGATTTGAATTTTATCTCTGTTTTGATTTCAATTGTATTTCTGTTTTATTTAAACAATTTTAGTTAAACATTTCACTCTCACTTTATGCACTGCCGGGTACCCAACGACATGCATTTATATCAAAAAGCTGAAAAGATCATATAATAATAACATGACCCTTTAGATCATCGCTGTTGTATTAATTTCAATTACAATAATTAATTACACAATCACTCCATGCACTGCCGGGTACCCACCGTAATGCTTTTTCGTTTAAAAGCTAAAAATATATTTTCATTTGATAATTTAGATCATCGCTGTTTACCATAAAAGCAAGTGAATTATTGTTTTGATTTCAATTATATATATATATATATATATATATATATATATATTTTAACTACAAAATATTGGTTAAAAATATCACCGTCACTGTATGCACAGCCGGGTACCCGACAACATCAACTATTGTTTTGTTCAACAACTAACTTATAAGTTAGAAAATGTTAACAATTTGTTTAGAAAGCTATCATAATTATTACACGCAGTAAAAGGGTGTTTACACTCAGGGCAGCTCGTATGATATATTCGTCTGCAATTTGATCCCGCTACTCATTTTTGTCCTGCCTTATGCATGTCAGCTGAAGCACTAGAATTTTTTGTAATAACTAACCCTTGGCAAGCTGCAATCCTTTAAAAGTTATTTTATTTCTATAATATCACATAGTTTGAGGATTTATCTTCCGATGGTTTTCAAATGGAAATACGTTTCCGCAATTTTTAATTCGCAATGCTTTTGTTATATTCTAATAATGAAATATGAAGCGATCGCCGGTATAATAAAGAACAAACAGATTTCTTCTTCACATTCTTATTTACAGCTTTAGCTGAATACGTCATTATATAAAAAAACATCGTTACTTTTTCATTAAAAAAATGTCCATTATAAATATTGTGATATCCTTTTTGTTATAAAACTTATAAGGAACAGTTCAAAGCCCAATGAAAAGAAATTAGAAGACACTTTTGGCAAACTGTATTTTCTTTAATTCCAAAGTTTTAGTTATTATCTATATTCGACTAATCAGGAAGCGGTTATTACCAATATCTAGATATTTAATTAAAAAGTTATTTTACTTCCACAAAGACGGAAGTTTTTTGTAGCTTCCAAGATATAGCATTTTAATTTATAAAAATGTGAATTATTTATTTATATTTACATTAAAAGACATTAAAGAAAAATGTATTTAAATAAATTGATAAATAGAAACAAATAATAATAATAATTATTTGCATAAATTCACGCTATTTATAAGTGGTCGGAAGATGATTTAATTTATAGAAAGGACGTTTGCATACGACAAGAAAATGTCTACTGAGTCCCCGGGCTGTCAGAGAATTCGCAGCTGTTTTCCTATTGAATTTAAAAACCAGTTATAAAAATCAGATTTAATTAACATCAGAAATATGTTATCGGCTTAACTGAAATATTGACGAAAAATAAGAGAACTCTTTGGAATCCCAACCCGCTATAATAAGCACTAGAAAAGATCCCGGAAGTAGTGCAATACTTCCGGTTCATAAGTTCAGAATCGTATAGACTTGTTTGGAACGCTATTTCTTATTGAGATGTTTAAGAAAAGAGTCCAGTCTCAAAATTAATGAATAAATTAAAAAATTTTGCGAGAACTTTACAAATACACCTGCCGTTTGTTTCTGGAAATTAAGATGTGAATTTTTTGTAGATCACTTTACGTTAGTGAAATTTGTATGTTTACAGAAACAAAATCTCATATTGTTAATAAATTAACTATTTGACATACTGTCATTGTACTATTGTAATATGAAATTTATTTGTGGGGTGGTTAAGCAATGTCTATATAAATTTCATTGGCGCTTTTTACCAAATCGTCAGTGGACTTCAACCACAGTTTTGAAAAGTTTCAAACTTCTCAACTTATTAAAAGACTTTTATAAGCCATCTGAGAATTATGTTAATAAATTAACTATAAAAATTCACAAATGATTTTAAGAAATCACATTATAATAAGTGTAGTAGGCTATGAAACTTATACAAACAAACATAAAATAAAGCGCCAATGAAATGCATTTAATAATTGCTTAACCACCCAACAAATAAATTTCATATCAAAATCTCTTATGTTTTTTACACTCTTTTACTTGATTTAATTTTGTTTTTCATAACAAATTCGAATTATTTTGATAAGCAAAGCAAAGCATGATTTTTAAACGTCTCTTCGATGGCAAAATTGTGTAAAAATTTCTTCACAATCACAAAAACCTATTCTTCTAAACTTTGTAAAACCGTTTTTGTTTGCTAAATTTGCATTCAATATTTCTAAGAACCCGTTTTTAATTTAAGTTCTTAATGAAACAGAAGAAAAAAAAAGCATTTTTATAATATGATGATTGATGAAATGGCCTTAAGCCAGTTTGATTTCTGAATTTAACCGCTAAATCCAACAAATAATTTTGTTTCAGCTCACGCTTATTGCTTATGTTGGTAGAAAATTAACAGTTTTTATTTTGTCAATGGCTAAAATCTTCACATACTGACTTCTTTTTTCTTGGCTGGTCATGAAACGGAAGTTATAAATTCTCTTCAACTTCGGTGTAGAATCATAATGGGCTAAAACCAACAGACGTAAATCATTTTAATGTTTTAAATTTTGTTCAACTGTGATCAACGATGGTAAATAATTCGTTTTTAGAAACGCTGGCAGGAAATCAAGATTCTGTTTATCTCAACTAATTTGGATTGATTTATAATTATTCAAATTGAAATTACAATTTAATGAACACAGTGGGCAAATTTGTGATTAGGAAGTCAAGTGGCTGTTGAATTATATAATTTAAGGAATTGAATTGTCGTCCTTTGAAATATTTTTTAGTAACAAAGTTTCAAAATTTTATAATGGGTGTTTTTTCTTATAGAGCGATGTCTTTTTAATACAAACTTTTGTCTAACCCAAAACGTCGTAGATGCCTGGTCTTTTGCTCTACAATTTTTTCATATTTCCTGTGCTCTTAATAAATATTTTTGACTTGTTTTTAGGTGTTTAAATTGAAACGACAACTGAGCATTTCAGCTGGTGAACCAAACTATATGAATGAAAAAAAAACAGACAAACAACTTCTGTATAATAAACGTGGGAGTTTTGTGTTTATCAGCCACTTGACTTGACTAAATTTCAACATTGTTTTTTTTTTTAATAATTTTAATTTACTTTTAAAGTTGCTGGTAATGATAAATTATTTTGTAAGTTGTTATTTTCTCTTTAAAATAATCCAATTTTCTCACTTATTTATACACAATGTTAGTTTGTTATATTGTCACACTTATTTTTATAAAATATCTTAAATTTTGGGTCAAATTTTGTAGTTGATTTTCTTATAAAAATTTCTCCTGATACAATTATTTGCTTTGATTGTGTTGCGCTTCTTAATGTCTTAAAAGTGCCTGCTGCTGCATGATAAATCATATTTTGTTAAGCTTTACTTGGCACACATTTACACACACACACACGCATGTGAGTGTGTGTGTTTGTTTTAAGCACCGCTTATTAAAAATTCTCTTTCAATTTGAGGCTTTTTTTGTTGACATTTCTTGCAGATCCATAATTTGTCCAGTCATGTCATTTAATTTTGTATTTCCTCTTTTTCGCAGCAGACATGTAGGATTGAAAATAACAACAACACTTGAAGTTTATTTGCCACGGCTGTGAATTATTGAATATGTAAGCAGATCAATACAAAACATTAAATGATGCTAAAAAAAATTATACTTAAAACTTGTATAACATTTTTAAGATATTGAGTCTGATTTGAAGACAATATTTGAAATATGCAGCCATTCTTTCATAAGCAAAAGCTTAAATGGAAATTATTTCCTCAGTTGGAAGTTTAAGAAGTTACAGGGCTCAAAAACTTCGCATATAATCGTTTAACCCTTGTGTGCCTGCAAGAAAACCCTGCTATTATTTTCTGGAGTAAAAATATCATCTGACATTTTATTTCGTTTCAGTCATAAAATATAACTCTCAAATTCAAAAGAGACTGAGGAACAATTTCCTGAAAATATACTGTTTATTTTGGTCAGTATTTAATTGAGCTACAAGCTGCACAACATTTTTTTGCACTCGTGGTGGCCAACTTCCACCTACTCCAGCTCCGCTGCTGGTACAACTACTTTCTTCAAAATAAAAAGTAGAATGTCTGCTTCCCTGTAATCGCTTAAGTTCTTGTAAAAATCGATATATTAGTTTGGAAATTCTGTACTTATTACTAGTTTAGCCAGAGAGAGCAAACAGCTACCACAAAGACTAGAGTGCTCAAAACGGAATCATTTTTTTTATATCCCACTGATAGGGTTTCAAAATCCGTGAGTTTACTGGTTTTACCCCGTTCTGAAAAAGTCCAATTCGCAGTAGATCTCCGCATTCCTGGTTTTAGATTAATTGAGCTGAGTAGAACTGATGGATTTCTAGATACCCCAAAAAATAATTTAAGGCAGAAGTATTTATTAAAGTGTTTCTTTAGAGTAACTTTTGATCGGCTTAACCGATCAATTCCACAATCACTTCTTGGCATTCAAAAACCACGTCGAACAGGATAATCCCTTCATGTGAAATTGTGAACCAAAAAAGGTTAAAAAATAGTTGATTTCTTTCTTAAAAATATCCGCAATTATATAACTAATCAGTTTGTGTTCTCTATTCTTCTGTAGTAGTCGAAAACTACTTCAGTGACCGCTAATCACTGGGGAGTCGGCTGGTTTAAAAATCAAAATATTTTTCTGTTAGCTCGAAGCTGTGGCTTCATCTATTTGGAAGCACAACCGTGGCTGGTTTTTTACTGCCCGCATCAAAAAGTTCTCCAGCACTATTAACTATAATTGATACGTCGCTTGCATTTTCAAGGATATATGGACCGATGATCCTTTCAGATGATACATCGTACCAATCATTTCACTTAAGTGGATGTAATTTCCACCTATAAAGAGTTCTTGGATATTGTGTAGTTCTGGGTATTGTATTCCTGGGCTTCATTGCTCATTATAAAGTTTTAATTGGAACAGCGACTTTCTTGTGCTTTTTGTAGGAACGAAATGGCATAATCAAGTCGTTGTTGGTAGTCTGACGTCCTCAATTCTTGCACAAGCTGAAGTTTAAATGGGAACATGTTTAATGTATTCAAACTCCCCTGAGCGGGCCTCCGCGATAGCGCCAGTTATGCGGAACATCTTCTTGTTGATGTTTCGGGACTATCGTGCACTCTATCCACAACATGTTTGATGTTCTACACCGTGTTAACCGTTCGGGGTCTTCCGTTGCATGAAAAGTGTCGTCCTGCGCCATGTTGTTGAAAATTGCCAATCACTGGGTTTTTAGTTGGTGCTAAAGATCCAGTACTCTCGTTTAAGAAAATGGCTGCATTCAAAACAAACGACCGTTGATTTTCAAACTGAAATTACAAAACTCTTAAACAGTCTTCTGTTGTTTATTGTTTCATTTCGAACTCCCCAAGTTCTCTTCACAAAATTATTAATTAAACAAATAAAAATATATATTAATTAATTTTAAGTGTTACTAAACATACTAACCTGACTAACACTCCTACCAAAATTATAACTCCTTAATAGTTTTCTCTTCCACAGTTTAACAGAGTGTTCTGAATAAATTAGGATTCATATCATATTCTTTTTGAAGAAACAATTTTCTCCAGTTCTTGTTCTTATCTTTCAAAAATATAATAAGTGATTTTGAAGGGAAATTATAACATTCAGGTCAACAATTATATAAGTAATTTTTTAATTTTAAGAGCTGTTTTAGTACGCACGTTTTGCTGAGTCCCTGATAAGGTTTTTCAGTGATTTAATTTTTATATTTTCAGTGGTCGTAAGACGCTGTTCTTTCATACCTCCCTGTTCACACTGGGGAAAAGGAACAAGTCACTGAAGGTGATATATAGTGAATGCGGTGGCTGATGGCCTGACAATTTAAATTCTTGCACAAGCGAAACTTTGACCGGAAAGATTTGCAATGTGGCCAAAATCATCTGATCGGACCTCTGCGATAGCTCCAGTTGCGTCGAAAGTCATCTTGTTGATGCTTCTAGACTATCCTGCACTCTATTCACAACACGTTGGATATTTTCTTCCTTCTGGATCGTACGGTTCTGTTGGGTATTGTTGCACTTAAGATTTCCCAAGTTTTCTTCCCAAAATTCTGAAATAAAATACTAAATAAATATATAATTTTTAAATTAGTACATATTTTTGCGAATTTCCTTTCTTTAAACCTCTTTAATTTTAATTAAGTGCCGATTCTTTTTGCCCAAAATCTTATTAAGAATTCAATTAGGGGTTCTAGCTAGTTCCTGTTTGCATATCAGTGGGGCTAATGCAAATGATCAGGGAAGCTTTAGCCAACGCTTCTTAGAATAACTAAAGATGTTAATTTCAAACTTCCACTTAAACAAGTGAGAAGTCTAAAACAACTATCAAAGTCACTACAAGAACTCACTGATCACTTTGCCTTTTTTATTTTCTTGCGAAATTTCTTGGTAACATTTTGGGAAAAAAGAATCAGCACGAAAATAAAATTCAAAATATTAATTAATTCAAAAACTAATTAAACATTCAGACACTAGCGATAGTTTTTCGCCACCCTGTGCCATTGTCCAACTATGTTGCAAGGATGTGCTTCAGCTTACACGATTAGTGAACAATATGTAACGACTACGATGATTTGTTACTATCCTGCGGTATCGAGAACATCACTACATGGCTACAATTTCTGCCAGGATACTCCATGAGAATATGTGAAGTATACACTTAAGGTTGATAAGGTAATCGGACATTCCTTGGGAGAAATCGTCTGCTTTAAGTGGCGCAGAGTTACTCAAATAACGCACCTCTAAAAGCCTTTTCTATCCAAGAACAAAGTGTCCTTTTTATGTTGTATAGAATTTTTAAGCCCGAAATTGGATAATGACAGCGGCTGCTGGGCCCCGCTGTCTTTCAGCTAATTTTGCATTTCGCTAAAACTCGTGTATCATCTTCTGACGTATTAACAATTGCCAATCGAATAAGCAGCGGGTTTTAGACAAGTTAATTTAAACAATTAAATTTTATGTGCATATCGGAATTGTTTTATTTTTAATGAAAACAAATAAATTGAAAACAGCAGTTTAAATTTAATAAGAGTTCATTTTTCACAGCTGAGATTTATAACATATTTTTTTCCTAAAAAAGGTGTTTTAAACAACAGATTTCAAAATCATGCTGTTCCAGGTTTTTTAAACCCCCAAAATTTTTTAATTATTTATTTGTTCATAAAATCAACTGGTTTTTTTAAATTTTTTTATTATAACAAAAACTCGAACATTGATATCGATGTTTGTTTAGTTAAATAATGCCTGTTTTATAAAGTTTTTTTTTCTTCTCTTTTTACACTTATTTGTACTTGACCGCAAGTGTCATTGCCAAATTATTTTTGTTTATAATGAGCAGCAAAAATGCAATGAGTTTTGTTTTTGCTGCTGGTACTTTTTATTTGTGGTTTTTGTTGTTGTTTTCAGAATGCCAATTAAAACTGTATATAAAACACGATAATTTTTGGGGGAAATAAAAATTGTCAAAATGCACACAACCAAAAATATACAAAAAATATTTTACAATTTAAGAAAAAAGATATATAAGAGATTTTACTTGAGTAAACAAAAGGCACGAGGCTGGTTGCAAAACTAAAATTTTTTTAAAAACATCAATTTCGCTTTTGAGATTATCTCTGATGCTCATGAATAATCAAAAATGCATAAAGAAACACTCCGTATTGCGCCGATAACTTTTCTAATGTTGATTTCCAGGTGTTGAATTGTTTGTAGTTTATGGACGTAGACCAAAGATCTCTCAAAACCCACAGAAAATAATCCGATGGGCTTAAATCACACGATATTGGTGGCCAATTAATTGGATATTATTTATATATTGATATTAATATTTCCATCAAAAGTTCCTTTGAGGAAATCATTTGTAGCGTCCGCCGTGTGACATGGGGACCCGTCCTGTGGCAACCACATAACAGCATGACTAATGCCACGTAATTGAATTACGAAAAGAATTCGTATCATGTTCCTATACCATCCACCATTGACAATAACATTCTGACTATCATAGTATTTGAAGACAAATGGGACAATGACTCCACCAGTTCATATAACGCACCAAACAGAAATTTTCTGTAGAATGGAATGGTGTTCCGACAAATGCTGGTGGATTCTGCTCATTTCAAATGCCACAAGGTCGGCTTATGTATGTACCCATTCAACCAGGAATGGGCTTCAGCGGAAAATAAAATTTTGAATAGAACAATTATTTTGATTAAACATTTTAAAAGTTTGCATGCGTTGCTCTAGTGCAAGTCTATTTATAATGAAAACTGAAGGAAAACTAAACAAAATACAACTGTCATCTGCTAGATGGGTGCACAAATAATATAGTGATGACAACTGAAAGTTGTGATAATTTAAAGAAAAAAAACGCTGTAGTTAACAAAACACCAGGAAACTTAAGATCTCGAGTTCGACGCCACACTCAGCCATGAATATGGTACCGATTTTTTCCGATCTTCATTAGTGCAAGATTATATTGATTGTTGTTGACTTTTCTCAACAACAGAGGTATAGCACTGACCGCTGAGCTTTACCAACAGCGATGAGAATCGTCGTGCATCCCAAGAGCTATTAAAGTAAAAATTCACCGCATATTTTCAAACTGTCCCCGTCTTTCTAATGCCTGTGCAATAAACTGCATAATTAGTATTGTAAATAAAAAAATCTAAAACAATCTGGTTGATAGTTTCAGTTCATTAATTTTCCTTATATTATTTGTTGTCGTCAAGTTAAAGCAGTTTTATTTTAATTTTTAAATCAACCGATTTTAACGTGATAAGCCGTGATTGTTGTAGTTCTCGATTGTTATAAAAGAATCGGTAACACAGACTGATCAGGTAAGTAATTTCGGAGTTAAGAAAATATCACTTATTTTGAGTTTTTTAGTTCACGGTAGCTTCAAACGGAATAACCTATTTTTACCCAGTTTACGGTAATCAACGTGGCCTTAAAATGTCAACAGATGGAGTCATATAAAAACATTTATAAAGACCAACTGAAGCCCTTCAGTTGATCACTTCCAATTTTGTAATGAAACTTTGGTAAAACGAATCAGCTCGATAAGAAATTTAAACGGCTAATTAATTTTGTTTTTCAAATATTTTTATTTACATAAAATTATATTTCAATTCTGTTATTGATGGTGTGATTTTTGTGCCAAAAATTTGTTGTTATTATAGTTGATATTATGTTGTTGTAATATTTCTATGTGTATATCCTTGAAATCCTTAATATTGTAAATTTTTCAGAAATTTACATTTTTATCGAAAATAATTTTCTGATAAATTAGCAAAATATCGGTGCTCAGATGCTGCCGGGTAAATAAAACGATATATCGGCGACGTTGTTAATCTGTATTTCTATCAGTTTCTGTGACTGCCTGTTCAGGATTTATGCCTTCACATAAGAATTGACCATAATCCTATACACTCATCTGAGGTATTGATGTTAACTAGTGCAAGTGAAATGGAAAACTCTCGAAATAGACTAAACGATCAGTGGTCTGCTTACAGTTAAAAAACGTTTGCCAACTTGGCAGGCTTGCAACTGTTGCAAGAGATATATTTTTCAAAATTCTACAAAAATAATGAGCTACACTGCTGCTAAAGTCATAAAATATTTTAAATTTCATTATTCTTGCAAACACTTAGACGGATCTACTCGCTTATTCACCAAGCGCTGTCGCTTAAACGAATAAATAACATTTAGAAATAGTTTATATTTTAAATATTAATTATTCCAAAAGTTTGCAACATCGGCGAACTAGCAGTTAAGCTTTTGAGATGAGAAAGTTTTAATCGGGGTTAGTGATAATTTTATTTTCCTCCCAAAATAAAACCCAAATTTTTTTGTTTTTATTAAGTAATTCTACGACTGTCCGCAGTGTTGCTATTATTTTTATTATTATTTTGGCAGTTTCTTTACATGAAACAAGATCCAGCCTGCAATAACAAAAAAAATAACAAAAATAAAACTCCAAAATGCCACTCAAAAAATACCACAATTTTCAACAAACTAAATAAAAAACCAAAACTCCAAAAGAAATATATACATATAAAATAAACCAACTCCAAGCAATTATACAATTTTATAAACAAACACAAAGAAAAGGAGCCACACTTACAATTGCAAGTAGAGTTGAAACATTTATTTTGTTGTTGTTTTTTTTTTAGTTCCATGTTTTTTATGTGCTGCTGGGTAAATTGAAACCCATTGCCAAATCTGGAATTTCAGAATTAATTTCAATATATTTCGTTACATTTTTTTTCTTAAGTTGGCTTTCAGTTTATTACAATTTCCCTTAAAGTTAAAGCCATTATAGTGTGCCGGAGAGGCAACAACAACAACAAAAATTGTTGAACGATAAGCATTTATAATTAATTAAAAGTAAAAATATTTTTAGGTTTCTTTTGTTTTTCTGTGTTCGTAAAAATGGTTGTAAATTATGAGTCGTCTACTGGCGATTAAGTTGGTTTTGTTGAGACATTTTGGAGTTGGAGTAGTTTAGTGCTCCAATGGTAGGTTTTTAGTAGGTTTTTGGGAGGTATGGTAAATATTTTATATATTCAAGGTGATACAAAGCTAAGAACTTTATATATAATTTTAATATGATCAGTCGCAGCTCGTAGAAAGACTTTTTTAGATGATTTTTTTAATTTTTAGAATTTCGATTACGCTCTCGATCTATAAAGTTATCGATAACATACGATTTTGTTAAAAATAACAAACGAGCTCACTTGATCTATTTTTTTATTATTTAATCTTATTAATATTGTGAATTTCCTTTAGAGCTGATTTATTATGACGACCTGAATATCCCTGATGTCTTTCACTTTTTAAACCGAAAATATTTCAAATGTCAGTTCTTAAGCTTAGTAAATGACAACTAAGATTATAGATATTTAACAGCTCAAAGCCTTGTTAAACCGATAGTCTTTAATCTGTTAAATGGATAACCCGTTTACACTTTTTATGATTATTGCAGTGCTGCTAGACTTTTTAAAATATTATAATATTGCAGACTTTATTTAGATTATATATTTAATATCTCATACAAAAAAATGATTAGGACATACTTTGAGCCACAAAATATAATAAAAAAAAACACATTGTTGTCCTATTAAAAATTTTGGAATTTAAATTAATTTAATTAAAGTACGTATAATTTTTTTAATTTATATCTGTAATAACATTTACTATTACTTGAAATGGGGTAGAAAACCATCTCTCAAAAGAACATAATTCTTATATAATTCTAAAGGGAATATTTTAGGCCACAAAATATAAAAAAGGCATCGTTACGGCTATAAGTGATATGAGAAATCTCTTTATAAAATAGTTAATTAGTGACCTCAAAAATAAAGTAAAAATAATATTAAAAAAAATCGGATAAGAAAAAAGCTTTTTTTCCCGGCTTAAAATAAACCTTTTCTAAGGAATTTTAATTTACTCATATTTGAAGAAGTTTTTTTATTCCCATCAAAATAAAACACCAACTGTACTAAATTGAAATCCACCGCTGTGTCATTTATTCACTATCCATTGCAGTTACGTAAATCGCCATTAAAATAAAAATAATTGGTTATTATTTAAACAAAATAACACTCCATATGAAAAATAAAACTCTTCTTTTGAGAGAAATGAAAAGATCTTTTTAGGAGAGTTTATTTTTAAGCGGAAAAATAAACTCCTCAAAAAGTCCTATTTTGTGAAAGCAAAATAGAATTTAGCTTTAAAGAGTTTCATCTTAATATATTTGCCTTTAGTTGCTTCAATATATATATATATATATATATATATATATATATCTTTGAGTTTTATTATAAACATTAACTGAAGCGGTTCTACTCTGATATATTTTTTATTGTTTTTCACCAATTATTTGGCTTTAATTTTTGGTTAGGAAAAAAGTTTTTATGTTGCTTAAATTTCTATCATTTGATTTAAGGTTAAGTTGATCGTCTTAATACTTGGGAAAACTATTGTTTGATTTATTAAATTCATTAAATAAAATGTCTGATCTGTTTATAGTTTGAAATTTTACTTTCCAAGCAAAAATAAAAAAAAAAGAAAAGACAAAAACTATTATAAAATATAAAAATAACATAAATAAATAATGATAAAAAAATAGTTTTTATTCTCTGAGCGAAATATAAGAAGCAGGATGTAGTTTTTATATTCTTGGCAACAATTAAGATTGAAAAAACTGCTTTTTATCAGATAAAAAAGAAAAGTCAAAATACATATTCTAGAGAAATTTATCAATATATAACATGTTACATATTGCAAGATAAATAACACTTAGAAAATAATTTTTATATTAAAAAACAAAACTCGAGAAATAATTATTAATGTTTGATTTTTAAAGTAAAAATTATAATCGCTACGGTTCCTGGTTACTACCCTTCTCATTGTACCAAAATTGTTTCTCTCTTAAGTCTTTTGTTTCTTGTAAGCTTTTTGCCATATTGTTTAGAAGCAAATTATTTGTATTTTATGGGTAAATAAATTTTATATATATATATATATATATATATATATATATATATTAAACTTTTATCTTATGGTTGTTGTAAAAAATAGTATATTTGTGTAGAACACAAACTTAAAGTTAACCCTAGTACACCAACGCTAACAAGTTCTAAATTAATCTAGACTCAAGTGAATACTTTTTGCTGCGGCATTTCTTCTTTAGCTTTTCCGTTAAAGTTAATAGATTTGAAGACAAATAGCACTTCAATGACTGAATATAGTTTTTTATATAGTTTTTTGGTCTTATCTTGTTCGTACAAATCGAGCTCTCACCAGACGTTTTGAGGTTTTCTGAGAACCCGTGACTAAGCCTGTATGCAAGTGAGTGTGTTTATATAAGTATAAGTAGATGACACTTTTGAACGGTTGAACCAAAGTAATTGAAATTGTTGACATTCTAAGAAACACTTCTATACTTTTATTTCCAGGGAATTCGAACCGATTCTAAATGGTAGAATTCAGAGATATAAAAAACAACTTAAAAATAGCGTTTCGGTGAAATTACACATACGATCAGTTAGTGTTCTCAATTCTTTTATGGTAATCGAAAACTGTATGAATCACCGCTTATCACGTAAGATTGGGTTGATCTACAAATTAATAAAAAAGCTTTTTAGCTGGTAGAGCTCAAAAGCATAGAATATCACAAAAACCATTGCCTCGTTTCTGTAACTGATGTGAGTACATCTCGCATCGAAAAAATTGTCGTTACTCTGTGAAACGCAGGATGAGTCAGAATGTATTTCCTTATGTATTTATAGTTTTGTTAGATTTTTATAACAATCAACTTTTTTCGAAACGAGGCACTGGTTATAACTTAGCGGTTAAGATTAGGGGCAAGTTACAGGGATGGCCTATAGGGTTAAACGTTTACCAAATATTTTGCTCTGAATTTTAATTGGAAAATTTTATAAATTTAACATTATTTGAACTCTTTAATACCTTAAAGACAATATGACTCATCATGATGAACTAATTAAAAAGGATCATCAGTATTTATTTACATATTACTTTTCGCTAATATATTTATTTTCTTGGTATAATAAATAGTTATCAACACTTAATTACTATTACTTCTATTTGCAATATCGAAGTATCATATATAATTCAAGCTTCCAACAAAATCATTAGATTTAATTTGAAATAAATTGCTTGATTTGTTTCCATTCTGTTTTCAGCTTAAGCCAAGTCTCTTGTTTCTTATGACCCGTGCTAAAACATAAACGGATTCAACCAAAAGAGCGGTTCTTGTGATTGTTTTGAAGACAAATTTAATTTATATTAAAAATAAAATAAAACAGCAACAACAAACCTGTGCTATACATAATACACTATGAAATCAACTAAACTAAACTAAACTAAACTCAAATGGAATATATTAACCCCAATTAACTGCACCACAAGAAAGAAAATATTAGACAGTTTTGAAAACAACAAACCCAAAATTATTGTTAAACTAATTTGCATTAAATATTTACTACTGTTTTTTATATTTAAAAATAATTTCCCATAGGACCAAAAATGTATAATAAATGAGTTCTAACACTGAAGTTTAATTTTGTTTAAATATATGAGTGTTTTCAAACTGATTTTAATTATTATTTGAAAATTTGTTATCTAGTCTTTAACCTAAACCTCTCCTTAAGTTGTATTAATTTGATTATAATTAACCATGTAATTAAGAGGGCAGTTCCCAGTGGGAAAATGTGTGTATTTAAATATTATTACGGGTTTAGTTAAAAAAAAACTATATAAACAACTTAACTTTTTTCATAAAAAACAAAACTTTTTAAGTCTTCCGGCAACTCCTTCAGCTATAATAATAAAACAAAAAACTTTTTCGCAATATTTTTGAACAGTTTATTGCCAAAATTTGCAATTTAGCACAACAACAGCAACAACAAAAAGCTAAAACTTTTCTAAGCCATCAATCATAAGCTGGCAAATGTTGTTTTGCAAATATTTTTGTTATACACTAATTAAAACATTTTAAATAAATTATATCTTAGAAGCCTGTTTCTGCACGCTGCTTAATGACTTAACACAAAGCCGACAATAATATTTGCCATAAATTCCAAAACAATTAATTTATATCTCTATTTAATAGCTGCGCAGTCTTAACACAACAAGTTTATTTACAATCAAATGATCATGAGATCTGCATAAAAGCCCTCAATAATCTAATTTGATTTCGAAATAATATAAGACCGTAGTGGAATACTAATGAAAAGCATGTTCCATAAACAAATTTTTGTTTATTTATTATTAATTCTATAATAATTGAATGTTATTATAGAATAGAAATGAAATCCTTCACTTGTTTTAGTAGTAGAAGGGGGCAGCGTTAATAATCGAAGCTCATCTCTCAATTTCCACAAGCGAAGATGGTCCAGAAAACTGTTCAGTGGCCTTTTAAGTGATCTCCTATGGAGTTGCCCAAAGGTTCTGAACGCCCATATAGCGCAGTATATTTCGAAACGTTGCCTTATTTCAGCACTATTCTCTTCGGTACAGGAATTTACTATTTTTTATGATGATATTGCAACGAAAAGAGTTATAAATTTGAAGTTGTTAAGAAAATTGGCTTAAAACACATATTTTAGAGAAACTAAATTTAATTGATACCGAAGTTAAATAGAAATATTAAATTTAATAATAGAATATGATGTCGAGCAGGTATCCATCTCTGGCACGTCTGCAAACGTCCATTATTTCCACAAAATTTTAAACCATATATCCCACCAACACTTCACATATCTCATTAATGAAGCGCCGAGTTTCATCTGTCAGAAAGTAAGTTGAAATAACAAAACGTAAGAAAATAAAAAAAGTTAAAGTGATCAGTGAGTTCTTGTTGTGACTTTGATAGTTGTGTTAAGCTTCTTAATTATTAAAGTGAAAATTTGAAATAATAGCTCTAGTTATTCTAAGAAATGTTGGGTAAAGGTTCCCTGATGATCTGCATTAGCCCCAGTGAAATGCGTACATGAACTAGCTAAGACCTCCCAGTTGATCACTTTGAATTTTTTGGTAAGATTTTGGGAAAAAAGAATCAGCACATAATTAAAATTAAATAGTAGGTTTTTTGAAGTTCCAGTTCACTTATGTCCTTTAAGATTCCTTTGTATTCCTTGTGGAAGAGAAAAGAGAATAGTTGGAGTAGAGTTTAAAGATTGAAGTAAAAAGAAGTAGAAGGAAAAGGAGAGAATTGTTCATGAATAAACGACTTGGGGGACTCAGCAGCAGGATCAAGCGCTGCTCTCAACGAAGAGTCTTTCTTAATCTATAGATTCTGAGTCCTGATAGCTCTGATAAGCTTCTGAGGGATGATCTATCAAAAGAATTTTAGACCAGAGCAGAGGCAGAGTACATTCTCTTCGTAGTCTTTACTGAGTCTGAATAGACTCAGCATTCGTTATGAAGGAATTCCATGCTCTTTTGGTTTGTTCACTTAAACTTGGCCCTGGAAAATATTAAACCCAGCGGAGTTAAATAACAAGAACAAGGCGGCCAATGGAAATCGTTTAATTGGGACATTAAGGGCCTGAAAAATTTCTCATGCAATAAATAACTGATTTGTATGGATGGCAGGGTGGCTTGTGGCGCCGTCTTACTGAACTGAAAGGTAACTGATGTAAATCTTAGCCAATTTTGGCCACAAAAAATCTGTTACCATTGTTTAGTAGCACACAAAATTCATAGTGACGGAGTTGTCTTGCTCATTTTCGAAAGGAAAAAAAATGGGCCAAAATAACTCCTGATCACAAACAGAAGCACAGGATCACTTTCTTTGGCTGTAGTGGTTTTTCAAAGACTGTTTGTAGATACTGACCCTTCGATGGGCGACAATTTAGTTTGTTAACATAATCGCTCAATTGAAAATGACACGCATGACTACAGATAATTTTGTTTAAATATGCACTACTTTGGTTACAAACCTTCAGCGCATGTAACGGTCGGGCGACTTTAATTGTTAAACAAATTCAATTTCAAAAGCGTGAAGATCTTTAAACAATATTCTGCGCAAAGTGGCCCTGGTGTTGCCCAATTGTTGTGAGGCTAGAGGCCCTGATGTTCCAGGCTCATTCTCAAGGCCTTGCTGTACAGCGGCCATATATTTGCATCACTACGGTCACTACGAGTGTTTTATTTTAGTCTATTGTTAGCAACAGCATCTTGAGCTTCAAATTGAGCGATTAGGTTTCATACAACGGTCTCAAAAGCAGCCTGATTATAATGACAAGATGCTTGAACCGTACGAAGTATATAGTATAATTTCCATAAATAGAATTCTTTGTTCTTCAGTGTTATCAAAACTTATAAAATTTATATTATTTAAATGTTAAGGACTGACTAAGAAGTTCATGATATTTTATAATGTTACCAACAGTACAGTGTGCCTCAAACTTAGCGATTGAAATATGCTTGTTTTCTTCTTCTTTCATTTAAAAATACAACAACAACAAAATAATAATAACTGAAACTGAAAAAATTAGTTTTTAAATATAATATACATATTTTAAATTATTTATTCACCATTGAGCTGAAGTCCTATCGTTGTTAATTAATACAATTTAGATGAACCGAAAAATGTTACTAATACAATTTGCTAATAGTTTTAATTTTTTAATATTTTATTTATTTTTTATTTTCGTATGCCACCTCCATTCCTTGCAGGGGGTCTGCGCACTATATGAAGTGTAATAGTTTCAACTTCTTCTGAACACCATCAATTTTTCCGACAAAGCATCTTTGCTGGTTGTTTTTTATAATTACTTGACATGCATTAATAAAGCCGCCAACATTCCAGGCATCTCACATTTAACATACAACATGACTATAAGATGCACAAATACACATACACATACATACAAATATATAAGCGCTTACCAACACATAAAAGCACTTACAGATTTAACTTTTTTCCAACTGCCATTATACGACAGAATGAGGTCAATAAATGTGTGAGAGTGTAACAGACATTTTAAACAGCTACAATATTTCTATATATTTACTTGCTACAAATACACCAAATGCAACAACAACAACTAAAATAAAAAGAGAAGCAGGCAACTTATATTGGAAAATAATTCAAGTAGCTTAAAAAGAAAAATAAATACATAAAAAAAATTACATGAATTTTGTCCAGCACTACAGCGTGTGTAATCATGCGTTTCGTTTCATTTCATTCATCCATCTACGCGTTATAATCTTTATAACAAGAAAAAATACAAAGTAAATTTCATTCACATATATTTTAGAAACTTTTATTTATTTTTGTTTTCGCACAGATCGTCCGTTAGTGATAATTGTGTTTGTTAGAGGAACAAAATATTTATAGTTTTTTCTCTTTTTTAATTTTCAAGCCGAGCCGCCAGTTTTGTTAAGCTGTTTATTAAAAGCTGTCATAACTATTAATGGATTTGAAAATAAAGATTACAAATATCTTGTCGTATTAGCAGGTGAAAAAAAACTAAAATCAAAATTTAATAACGATTCGTTTTATAAGGAAATCTTGAGAATCTCAAAACTATGAATTGGACAGGTGGGTATTTACGTTAGAAAATAGTTATAAAAATTTAGAAATACCACTATTTATGCTGAATCTATGGCATGTTTTATATAGCTGAGAAAATTAAAAAAATGTCATCATCTTTGACAAATTATTTTTTGGAGTTTTTGAAATATTTATTAAAAGCATTCAGTACGAAACACTGACTATGATTTTGCCTTCTTTCCAGGAGTTTAATGTTGTTGAAAGATATATTTTTTTAAAACAGAAAGTCACATTATTCGAAGTAAAAAGTGGTAACAAATAAATTTATAAATCCAATTACTTTTGAGGTTATTTAAATAGGATGTATAGAGAGTTTAAAAACCCTGGATCTAATGAAGTATCATGTTGGCCATTTATGGCAGTGGCTAAAACCAATTCAAACTATTTGATATTCAGTACATATTTTTGGAAATTGTAGTTTTTTTTAACAATTTAATTATGTGCTGATTCTTTTTCCCAAAATTTTCCTAAATAGATCAATTGAGCGGTTTTTGCTAGTTCCTACAAGCATTTCACCGGGGTTAAGGCAGATTATCGGGGAACCTTTACCCAACATTTCTTAGAATAACCAAAGATATTTATTTCAAATTTCCACTTTAATAAGTGAAAAGTCTAAAACAACTATCAAAGTCATAACAAGAACTCAGTGATCACTTTCCCTTTTTATTTTCTTACGTTTTTGTTCTCCAATTAGTTGGATTCTAATTGTAGTTTTAAGAGAAATAAAGAACAACAACAAGTAATAGTTGTTTTGATATTCAATTATTAATAATAGTTCAATTTTTGTGAGACATGTTGAATAATTCAATTATCAAATGGAGACATCCAACTTCATTCCTATGCCGCGTTATTATCAAAAATCGATAGGCCGTCTTATCAGTATTCATAAGTATTTGATTTTTAATTCTTATTAAGTGACTTAGCTGAATCTGAAATTAGCTCCTATTTATACATTTTGAATGAAATTTTTTAATTTTTTAATCAATAAATAAAATCTTGAGTTCTGGGGTACTGAAAATCCATGTGTGAGCATACACTCCAGAATACCGTGTGGTGACCGCACTACCACAAGGGAGAAGCAATTCGATCGTATTTGTGTGGAGCCCTACAAGGCACATGGTAAACGAACTCTTACTGCCGGATTTGATTGAGGAGGGCTCAGTGAGCAAGTGGCTTCAACAAGATGATACAACAGCACACAGCAGCAGGAGCTACAATGGATATTGTGAAGAAAACTTTTCTGGGTCGAATAAACTCCCATTTCGGTGATTTGTAAATAAAGGATTGATTTAATCGTCCTGGACTTCTTTGTAAGAGACTGCTTGAAGAAGCGAGCTGATAAGCTGCAGAATATTGCAGTCCTTAAGGAGAACCTTCACCAGAAATTTTGTGTACGGAAAGCTATAGAAAATGCGTTGGACTGGGAAAATATTGTATTAACATTTGCGGCAGCCAGACATATTTTAAAATTTACAAAAATATAATTATAATAACAAATTATAATAATAATCATTGTACTCTGTATATTTTTTATTTATTAAATAATATACTAAACAATATTTGATGATCAACTCATGCACATCTTTTGAATCGACGATATTAATGAAGTCATGCCTTTAATATCGTCGAGTAAGTCGAAAGCCTCGGCCAGTATTTGTTTTGTTAATTAGGACACGTATTTTAATGCCCTTTTAAATTTACTGTGGCCTATTTTCAGAGCCACTGATAACCAAAATCTACAAGTACCTACAAAGAAATCTATATTGCAAAGCTATTCCAGAGAGAGAAGTGTCATAATCCCCTGCAAAATTTGACTGTTTCCATATTCAGGCAAAAAATTTAAATTATTTAATGCCTTTTTTTCGCTGTGTTTTTTGTTCTAAACAAAAATAACTTTGAACTGAAATAACCTTCAGTCTAAAAGCCTATAATTCATTGTGTATCATAATTTATTTCAAATTTATTCTCAGAAACTGGATATCGCTTAAATGCGTATACAAAAAAGACAAAAGGAATTTGTCATTCGTAACTTAAATGATTCTTATATTGATTTGATTATACAAAATTTAAAAATAAAGTCTATTCATTAAATAAATTTAGATTAATAACGATATTTATTTGTTTTCATTTCAGAGCAAACAACAACGCGCTTATTAACTATGCTGCCTTTAAAGCAACTTGAATTTATTTGGACGAACTTCTACTAAAAAAAAAACAAACGCCCCCCAAAAAACCAAATACATACTCGTACATCACACCAAGTAAGCAAAAATATTTATTTTATATATTCCCGAATGTCACAACTTGTGTCATAAGTTTTGTATTGAAAACCAGTCAAATTGGCTACTAATTTTAATTGTCTCTACCGCCGGTCAAAGCCGGCTAAATATTTGCAAATTTATGCAGACTGAGAGTGGCCGTTTATATTTGATTCTAAACTGCAAAAATGTTATTTTTTTATATATTCTGCTTTCTTCGATTTTGCTTTAATAGCAACAACTTGATATCTAATCGTCTATATCTTGAAACATTAAAATTTGATCGTAAAAGAACTTGTTTTCAACGAATGTTTCACGCAAAATGTTGGTGTTCAGCATCTTCGATTTTTTTTTTTATACAAAAATATATATAATTTTTTTGTTAATTTAATAGTTTTGTTTTAGGCGAAATTGTGTGAATTTAATAAATTAATCTTCTTTAAGGTTTTCTGAAGAAGAGAAACATATTTAACTGCACTGTTTTTTCATTTGATAATTAATCAAATTTGATTATAAATACAAAATAAATGAATGAAACTGTAAATTTATGTGAATATTTAAGTGGATTTTAGTTAAAAGAATATGGATTTTTGGCACATTAAATTTAATTTGAATAATTTTTATTAATTTCATTATGAAGCTTTGTAAAATATCTGAATAACTTTTCATACCAATTATTTGTATTTAAATTACATAATAACACTCATTCTCTATTAGCCTACGGGTATTGATGCGACGATTTTGATTTTTTTCTTCAGTGTAACTGTCTTTTTAAGTTGATGGTATTGGTAGTAATTTTGCTCAGAGAAGTTAATTAAACTTGGCCTTCAATTCAATTTAAATAACTTTTTTATAGAATTTATACCCAAAGTTTTACCACATTTTCAAATAAACAAACTTTAAATAGATCTTAAAATAGTAGTCCGAATACCTTGAGCTTACTTGTAAACTGTGTTTCTATAGAGTTGGAAAACGTGAACTTCGCTGCACTTCTTTAATCGGCGGGCATTTTGTCCAAGTATTTCTTGTTTGATTTTGGTTTAACACTCCAACATAAATAGACTGACGCCTGAAATACGTTTCTAAATTTTGCAAATTAAATTTGAAAATATTTGGCTCTGTTCATAACACGTATAGGGCGTATTTTGTTTAATGATGCAGTTCAGTTGGATAAATACATTAAATAATAAAACTGGCATATATGGGACGAAGATAATCCTTGAGACAGTGTTGCATCCAGAAAAGCTGATTGTTTGGTGTGATTTAAAAACTGATGGAATCAGTATCCAGTAGTTCTTTACCCACGATGCTAGTCAAAGTGCTGCAGCCAGTAGTGACTTCTTTTTATATCGATTGAACAACCTCGATGTGCAGAAGCAGTGGTTTCAACAAGACTGCACAGCATTTACCCCTGCTCATGCTTCATTTAACTTATCAAAGAGAATGTTTTATAGCAGCAAAGTTTTCTGTTTGGGATCCTGGCATTGGGCTTCAACGGTAAGACCAAAACGATTGACCACTTGGAAGACAATGCCCACAGCTTTATTGCCGATATAAATCAATATGAACTCAAAAGCACTTGAAATATTGGCCAACGCCATGCGATAATTGTATTTAGGGTAACAGGAACGTCTACAAGAGGTACAGGCTTTTCGAAGAAGATGGAAATTATGTGAATGATGACTTTTGGCCTGAACGTCAAAGCACTCTAACAGCAGTTTTATATGTTGAAAGTTTTAAGAAAATTATTTCTTTTATAAGTCCTGTATTACTTTGCAAAAAGTTTCTGTAGATGTCGGTATTTAATTGCGATCGTGTCATGCTTTTTTTATTTATAAATTTTGCACATAAATTGAGTGACAGAAGAACTAGTTTTGAAATTGCAAAATAATGACAACAAATATTTAATTTCTGGTCCACTTTTTCCTATATCAAATATTGAAAAAACAAAGCATTTTGACGCGACTTCAATACCGAGGGCATAGCTATTACAACACCATGTAAATAAGAGCCCTGTTTGGTTACGTGCTGAAGCGAAAATTTCTCGGCGATATAGAAAATAAAATGACTGCAGCAAACTCTCCAAATATTCAGATATTTCATCGATTCTCTTACCATCATCCCCTTCCTTGTTAGTTCCGTCACAAGGCTTTTCATTAGCAGTGTTCATGCTGCAACTGTTGGCCCATGTAAATCGACAAACTCTTTCCATAGCAAAACATCAAACTATTCTCTACCCAATAGGATAAATTATTTGCTTTATTATTTTATTAGAGTAGTTTTAAAAAAATTACTATTATTAAATTGATATTCCTGCAATAAGACATCTTTATTATGATCAATAAAATAGACCAAATAAATGTTTTTACAAATTATATGAATTGAGCATAATAAAGAAATATATATGCCTATCAAACTTAATAGACTTCAAATTTACGCCAAACGTGCAATTTTTTGATGCGCCCACTAACGCTGGCTGCAAAAAAAAATATTATAGTAAACAAGTTAAACAAAAAAGTTTTTGGCAGCACAAAAAGAAAAGTTGAGCTATAAAATTCTTTCGTATTGATGTGAATAGAAATGAAATATTTTCTCGCCTGTAGATAGAAACATTTAACTAATTTGATCACGAAAAGTACATAAAAATTTGTTAAGCCAAGACTGACCAATAAATAGGAGAGAAAAAAGAGTTCAACATATGCAAATACTTAACGATAGAAGACTTTTTGAATGGCTCAGACAGATCACATGATCTGCCTTGTGACAGACACAATTCAGGTTAAGTGGCACTGACTGCCACTATAAAGATTGAGGAGTTTTATTTAAGTCTTTTTTTCTTCTCTTAGGGAAATCGTAACACATTTTGGTAGAGATATAATTTTTAAATTATTTATTTAGTTTCCCTCAAATAATTGAAGAATTGCAAGTGTAAGTCAATTAATTGTTAACAATAATTTTGTAAGATGTCTAAGTGGCTAACATTCAAAGGTGTGGAATTTTCAAATTTATTTAAAAATTTATAAAAAATCTTATAATATAAAATGTTAAGGAAAATTCTGTACAAATAGTTTATATATTTACTGGGACCGTCTTTAAAATATGACGTATTAAACAGAGAAAGTTGATGATATTCTGGTAGTTTGATGATTATAACAAACTGTCTAGTCTTAATAAAATAATATATTTTATGAAAATCCATAAAATAATACGTAGATGACAGTTTCCGACTTAAAGTCTGTTAAATAGTTTCCTATTTAAGAAATGGAAGAGTCATTTATAAAAGAAGTCTCAGCTGAAGTTGTAAGACCAAAAAGAAAATTGCAAAAAGTGAAACCAACTCGATATAATTCAAAGGATTTTGTGCGGAACCAGCAAATCAAGAATTTTGTATATTTTTACAGGAAATCAGTAAAATTTTTAATAAAAATTTAAATAGACCAGAATGAAGTATTAAAAGATATTTATAATATGAGAAAAACTCTTCATATATTAACAGCCGATTTAAAAGTAAGAAAATAGATGAATGTCTTTACCAGTGAAAAATTCTTAACTTGTTTCTTTACATCCAAGGATTCAATTAGTTTGTATTTTTGATTTATCAGGAAACGATCATAAACAACATCCAGATATTTATTAAGAACAAATTTTGGTTCCATAAAAAGGAAAGTTATTTGTAGTTTTTCTAAGCATGAAAATTATATTTATAAAAAAGTATATTTTACATATAAAAATATTATTAAATTACTTTAAAAAATAGAGGACGTTAAAGAAAGTTTTATATAAAAGAAATTGATAAAATTGAATTTTTAATAAGAATTTAATTTTATAGCGTAAATGTTCGCAAATTGTTTAAAATTCTTAAGGACTTAATAAACATGCCAAAGCAAAATCGAAAGTCGAAATCAGTTTTATATATTCAACTTACACAGCAAAGCAGAACAGCTGTTTTCGAAAGCCGCTACAATCCCACCTTCAGTGCTCTTGTGCAATCCTTTTATATAATAACTTGTTACGAGGCGTAGTG
Organism: Linnaemya vulpina; assembly: GCA_963675445.1. Taxonomy (NCBI): domain Eukaryota; kingdom Metazoa; phylum Arthropoda; class Insecta; order Diptera; family Tachinidae; genus Linnaemya; species Linnaemya vulpina. The sequence goes on from OY776277.1 coordinate 93,397,367, forward strand.
GAATGTGATAACAGTCTCTATTTTTAATAATTTTATTATGAAAAAGCATACGAGAACTGGGTCAAACCGATGGTTACACACTTTTAATAAGTTCCAGTGTTGCCGTTTGGTTGTATTTTTTTTTTTTTTCATTTCTATATTTTTCAGTTTCTTGTTTTATTTTCCTTAAATTAAACTTTTTTTGTAAGAACTCTGACGAGACAAAAACACTACTAAATAACTTTCTGACATACAGCGATTTAAAACCACAAAACGCTCGCGGGTATGTAACTGTTGACATAAAGGTTGAAGAAAATATTTACAAAACTATTTCATCAGCTGTCAACAGCAATTTGTTTCATATGATTGTTTTATCTTAATAAAGCAAATAAACATCCACTTATAAAATTTAATTTGTTAGATAAACAAAACAAATTTGCAACATTTTGCCACAACATGCACCCTCACCAAAACTAACAACAACTACAACAACAATAAACAACAACAACATCTTCACAATAATTATTTCCAAAAAGTTTTTATGAAAAAAAAAATAAATCAAAAATATATACACAATTTGCTACCACATGAAATTCTGTTTATTTAAAAAAATATATTTTGAGATTTTCTTTAGTTTGCCAACATGTTGGCTGCCTGATATTTTCCGTATAAACATGTCGTGATATTTTTCTTCGGCAAAATCCTAACAAAATGCAATTGATAATTTTAGAAAATATTTGCTATTTTCCTCTTCCTCTACACAATTATTGCATGATCATATATGGCGGGCTTGCAGTTGATTATTTGAATACCGCGGCTTTGTGGCAGACACACAAACCTACATTCATGCGCACATAGCGATTAAGTGGCGTCTATTGAACAAGAAGATGATGATGAAGAAGAAGAAATGATATTAAAAAAATTAAATAAAGAAACTAACAAATTATGGAAATTTTTAAATAATTGTGGGTGTTTTCTATAAATAAATTTTTTGAATGTTGAGATGTCAGTACCGACACGAACAAGCATTTCGATTTGAGTGTGTATTTTATAATGATCCGTGTGTGATGGCATCTGATTTTTGTATTACGATAACTGAATATTGAACACATACGACTATTTATTTGACTTAACACATTTTACAGGATTTTTTATTAAGAGCAAATAAAAATTTTATTGCTAGACTTGGTAAATAGTTTCATATAAAATATATCATCCTATAGCAGCCAAAAAGTCTTTAAGACCAACAGAAAAATTTTACAGGAGGACTAGTTTTTAATTATTTTCCCATTTAATTCGAAGGGAAGTCTAGATAGGATTGTAGTGGACTTTAATCATTTGTAAGACAAAAAGTAAGATTATGAAAAGGGAAAAGTGATCAGTGAGTTCTTGTTATGACTTTGATATTTGCTTTAGACTTCTCATTTATTAAAGTGAAAGTTTGTAATAAATATCTTTAATTATTCTAAGATATTTTGTTGGGAGAAGGTTCTCTGATGATCTGCCTTAGCCCCAGTGATATACGCATAGAAAACAGCTAAAATACCTCAATTGATCACTTTGAATTTTTTAGTAAGATTTTGAGGAAAATGTATGACTATATAATTAAAATTAAAGAGGTTTAAAAAAGGACAATTTCCAACAATTTTTACAACTCCCAAAAATATCGATATATTTATTACTACTCGATAATTCGATTTTGATAGTTTAATTGTTCCACAGTGTAGAGGAAAGTCAATATCAAATTTATATATTCAACTTACATAGCAGAGCAGACGACCTGTTTTTAAAAGCCGCAACACTTTTATCATCAGTACTCGTGTGTAGTTTTACTAACTACCCCTCCTTAGGCGGCTTAATGGAGTGTGGAATTTTTATTATAAAAAAGGATACAATGGTAACACATTTTCGTTCCTTCTCTGTGTTGCGGGTTTGATTATTTTTCTTTTTGTGCTATTTTACTGACAATAGTTTTGTTCTATTTAAAATAAGAGACTTTTTCTTGCAAAGACTCCCTGCGCTTACCAAAAATTCCAAACAAATTAAATGTTTAAAGTAAAAATGCATTTTAACTTCTGCTGTATGTTAATAATCGCATTCGACGCTACTCTGATTATATGACAAATGGTAACCGATTTTCATTCACACATAATATTTGAAAAGCCTGTTCCTGAAGTCTTTTTTTTCAGTGGTCATGGTTCGTCACCGTCCTTTTCTTACAATTCATCTTTCAATCGACCCAATAATAGAGTGAAGCATTCGCCATGGCTTATTTTTGCTTTGTAAGATAGTCGGTGTAGACTATATCACACAGATCTTAAGTAATTTTCACTAAGACTTTATTGGGTAATAAAGTGATCCCTTCCTTCTTTGGTGGTAATGCACTGTTTTTATTGCTGCTTGATCTCCGCCGAGAGTTGAAGTTAATAACATTTTTCTCCATGGTAACCAAGTGATCGTTCATAATTGAGATCATTGAGTCATATGAGACAACTATGACTTGTTCAATCTGTCTCTCTCTCTCTCTCTCTCTCTCTGGCTTTCAATCTCCGATGGGCTACATATTCATACATCGAAACAACGCCAAACATTTCTGCTAAATTGTTACAACGCTTGCGTTTGTGATCGCCTTTGTAAAACTAAGTTTTCTTTTCTAGGAACCATGTAACATTTTTTCAATTAGTTTCTAATAAGTCACGGTTGGGAAAAGTTTTAGAACAGAAATTATTTTTCGTGAGGAATGTTGGATTCATTTCTAATAAATTCTTTATTATGAAATGGCAAAACGTTGCAGTTTTCTGTTAAAAAGTATGAAAAATGTTTTATTATTTTCTAGAAAAGAAGGCGACATTAAAGTATCTCGATCATGTGAAATGCGTATAGCTTCGCCAATCTCTCTCTCTCTCTCTCTCTCTCTCTTTCTCTTAATTTCAATATCTGATCTGTTGAGACCATATCGCGAATTTTCGCAATTGTTGCAGATGTAGAGACCTCCAGTGGAGACTCAAAAGGTTCGGTTTCTTTTCGTACTTTCATCGAAATTCAGCAAATCACTTCTTTGCCATGGAAATGAATAATGCAGAGTCCCCATAACATAACAAGCTAATCCCTGCCTTAAAATATGGTTTATTATTTCAGCAAAAAAATTAGTTTACATGAGCACATGAAATTCTTTTTTCATTTTCCTCTTAACGGCTGCCAAACAGAAACTGAATGATGCTGCTGGTTGAAATCAGGACAGAAGTCAACTGACAGATGTCTGAACAGTGTTGTCATTCCAATTACAAGGCGGAAAATTATCAAGGATGTGGACATATCAACTCGCCTCGAAAAACGAAATATATAAACTGTTTGAATAAGTGACAAGATTGTGGTCATAACCAAATATATTATTCTTATACTTCAACATTTTATTATTTGAGTTCGTGGTAGAATCTACAAAAATTAACCTTTACCTTTTCAGCGGGCTGCCATAAAATTTGACATAAATACAAAAATTTATTATATCGAACAATTGGTAACGAGATCATTTACATATTTCTAAATCATAGAAAGAAACAAACACGAGTTTTAACAGGAACAAAAAAAAAAATTTATACAAAAAAGAAACTAAAAATAAAAGATATAAAAATTAAACAAAACAATTTTGAACCCTTAAAGCCATCACGTTATAGACAGTTTTGTCAAATTTTAATATTTTTTTATTTAACTTAAGCTGGCAGTTTGTTAACATACAAACCGACTAGACAACATGGAAAAATAAACAGCACAACATAATTTTTATATATTCTATTCATTGTGTTAATTTCATTGAATTTCTATTACTACCAGCATTCAAAGAAAAATCACGACTTTAAGTAAATAAATACTTAACAAAAGCTTAGCAAATAAAAATGACGACAACAACAAATAATGATTTCCTTTAAACAAACAAGGCCCTCCAAGCAAAGCAGAACAACAAACCAAAAGCAACAACACCGATGCAGTGGGTGTTTTGTACTGCAGTAAATGTTTTGCGTGTTAAAAAGGCATAAACAAAACCACCCATGGTGAGTTATATTATAAAACACCAACAACAACAACAAACAATTGCATTTAAATACGCCAAGACAAAAAAAAATATGAATTATTAATCGGTTTTGTTATTTACAAGCGTAAGACTAGATGCCAAAATAAATGTTCGATTTGATTATTTTAAGTGACTTGTTGAAGTTATTAATGCAAAAAAAAACCAAGTCAAGAGAAAAAAATATAATGAAAAATTTATTCATTTCAACAAGGGATACAAAAAATTGTATTCAAGTGAAATTTATATATAAATTTTGAGTAGTTACAGGACTTTCTTAGCAGTTGACTTTTTTTTATATAAGAGTTTAAAATTCTCAATGTTGTATTTTCATAAAATATACGAACCTGCTAATAATTCTATTAAAGGCGAAGTATTTACTAAAAGGCCATGGCTTTGAAGGGCTTATTTATCAAAAAAGTATTTAAGAAAACTGCTAAACACACTCGTATAAAAAAAAATTGTCAGAAACCAAAAAAAGGTTTTATTTTTTAATAATTTATTTCTTGTTTTATTACTGTCTGCTCTAAAACAAAAGAATTTATTATATAATTAAAATTAACATATTTTCCAGCATATCTGTTGTTGTTTTTGTGTTCTTAAATGTAATTGGTTTTTGTAAATAGATCAAAAGATATCAACAAAATATTATTTTATATACAATTTTATAGTGCAATAATTTGAAAAGTATTTTTTTGTTCAGAAAGACATGATATTTCCAAGCTTGAGAAAAAGTGAGCATCAGTTTTATAAATTAAATTTTTACAGCAAAGCAGAACAGCTATTTTCGAAAGCCACTACCTTTTCATATAAAAGTATTACTTCTCATACCAGTTTTCATTATAAAGCTGGTGTAATAAGAAACTGTTGTCACTTTCAACGAAGCCATCTAACACGCGGCTATAAATAGTAGTACACGTGAGTACGGATGATGAAAGTGCAGCGGCTTTTGAAACCTGCTGTTTTGCTCATTGTGTGTAAGTTTAACTTATAAAGCTGATATCTACTTTTCCTTAAGCTTGGAGATATTTATCATGTCCTTCTAATTAATAGAAACACTTTTGGCACAATTAATGTAATTGAGTTTCGTATACGAAACATGAAAATATGAAGTTAAAAATTGCTATATTCAGATTCAAAAGTTTAGGCTTTCGAATATACAAACCACTTTCTGTATTAAACCTCTTTAATTTTAATTATGTGCTGTTTCTTTTTTTCCAAAATCTTATTAAAGAATTCAAAGTGATCCATTCAGGGGTTTTGGCTAGTTTGTATGCACACTTCACTGGGGCTAATGCAGATCATCAGGGAACCTTTACCCAATATTTCTTAGAATAACTAAAGATATTTATTTCAAACTTCCACTTTCATAAGTGAGAAGTCTAAAAGAAATATCAAAATCATAACAAGAATATCTTTATTATTATTATTTTATATAAAAATTTTTTATTAAGAGATGTAAATTATAATCGAAATAAATGAAAGTCTACCTCACCAGCTTTCCTTGAGAACATTTTTTCACTATTCCTGGTCATGCTGGTCCATCACCTGTTTAACTTATAGATCTTTTCATATTCGCGTTGTAAGAAATTTACCGCAACTGATGACAATTTTCTTATATAATTCATTTTCTCTTTTCTTTATTCAGAAAGATTTAAGTTTTAAAATAAAATTAATTTGATTTTTTGTAGACTTTTCTTGGTATTGGACTAGCACTTCAGGAAGGACCTCTGCACATGTAGGACATTGTGCCGGAACCAAAAACAAGTTGATGGTTTCAAGGGGCAGTTAGAGACAAATAACAAAATAGAGAATTTTATTGTACATATTTTTACCTTCTACTTCACGGTAGCGGCCGTAGAGGATACTGTATTCTGTTCTTATAAGACCTGAGCGACCCGTGCTATGCCTTCGCCATTGAGAGAAACTGACAAAAATTATCACGTATTCATGACTGAGTATGTAGCCGAACTCGGGAACTTAAGCATCCCTGGCATTTTGTTTGGAATTTAGGACTGCTTAAAAGCTTTCCATCTTGTTGTTCCTTGAAAATTTTTATTGCTGTTTTTATATCTCTTATATTGCCGCGTTTTTGTATTTTAAAAGGATTTCTTACAATTTGTTTGCAGAATTTATAAAAAAATATTTACAACACATCGGAATCAAATTCAGCCAAATTGAGTTTGTGATATTTTTCCAATTAAAAAAATATACTTCTGGCTTATTTCTAACAATAAGAATTCATGTACAACGAATGAGTTTTCTCTGTGTCCAACAAGTACCTTCTGCTTTCTCATATTCGAATAATTCATACATTTAAGATCTTAATAAACTTTTCTTTTAATTATAATATTATTTTCTATAAAAATTGACTTTTTTCAGCTCAAAACTAATAAAGTTGTTAAAGAGAGTGCCACGAGCAGCTATTTAATGGGGCTATAAAAAAACTTTAACACATTTTTCCATAGACATGTACATTCCAATATGGAGTTTTTAGATCGCAAATTGGAAAACAGTCATTAAGTTTTTAAAAATTATTTTTCTTTTATTATTTCTTGTCATTTGTAAAATGCATATATTTTATACCTCAACTTCATTGGCTTATATATTTGAAGCGAGACTCCTTAATAAAAATTTTTATTTCTCATAAAATTTTATATGGAGGAAAATCATAATTTTATTACGTCAAAGTTTCCTGAACACAGACGAACACAAATCTTGGCATGCAAATAAGTTTCAAAGTATTAAATAGCATTTCATGAAAAGTTTCAAGGAAAATCTTTTTCCAATAAAACAAGTTTATGGAATTCATACTAAATAAAAATCTTTTCTTCTAAAAACATTATTTTATAAAATTTTTAATATAAAAGAGTCCAATACAATTAAGATTACAATTGATTTGTCGCACAAAATTTGACTGCCCCCGTCACCACAACTGCCACTTTTTAAGGTGGAACAATTTAAATCAAAATATGTTAACAAATAACATAACAAATTTAAATAGTCAATTGCCCCTCTTTTATCCCTCTGATGGTACGGAAGCAGAACGTTTATTTAGATTGTAATTAGCAGCCAACAGAATGGAATAAACGCTTTATTTGCCGCTACCGTCTTTGTCGGCTTCATGCCATACTTTTTCTGGTTGGCTTGTGATGAAAACTGAATAGCAGCGCGTGTATGAAAATGTTTAATTTAATTTATTAGTAAACAAACGTTTCTAGAACATATCATTCGTTCACACTTATATAATATTTGGCCAAAAAAGCATGACCACTATATATTAATAATAAGCAACCCTTTTATTTCATCCAAGTGTTTGTTGATTTAAACAGTTTCTAGTACTGTAAGACCATATAAAGTAGGCTGTTTGTTACATACGAAACTGTTTTATCTTTCAAACTCCTCTGAGAGTCAACACAATTCTCCATAAGTTAAAAAGGAGGCCGATTTTTAATATCTATTTGAAGATATTTAACAGCGGAATGTTTATAATTTTACTACTTCGACTCTATCGCTAGTCAGTTTGTCTGAATTTTTCTTAATAAATTAAATGCATCTGGGTTTTTATTTTTCTTTATTTTCTGTGCATAAATTTCTTTGGCACTTCTCTCTTAGCAAATTGCCCAAGTACAACAATAATCATGTCACATTTTACCTCATACCAATTAATTTAACATTAATTAAAATACAATTTGATGGCGTCTATATGTAGTGGTGCTACTGATGAAATTAAAAGACGAATATATTTTATAACAAATGGAATAATATTAACCCATTAAGAGCAATGAAAAAGGAAATATAGCATTCGGTTGGCATAATGTTTTCCAATGATTGTTATTCCCTTTTAAAAGTAGTCAATGTGGATTAAAACAACTGAATTAAAAAAACGGTGATCTTAGAGGCTGAGATTTACAGCTCCCCGACGATGTGCTAGACGTTCTTAACCGGTAACAACACGGCTTAAGCAGTCGTCCACATTGCAGTTGAACTACACCGAAAATTCCAGATTTTTTGATCGATTGTTACTAAACTCGCCACGCATCCTGCGAAAAGCTTTCTAACACCCAAGCGATCATTATAAAGTCAAACCATGCAGACAAATTAGATGATATTTTTAGATCAACACTCAGAGAATGACCTCCACATATGCAATGAATTGTGTTAGAACTAGAACCACAGGAACAGCGTTAAGGGAACAGTTATAAGTAGATAAGAAGATAGAGAATTTGGTTGCAGTTATTTTTACATTTTATTTTGCCGTTGAATTGAGACAGGCCGACATCAATTAACACAATCTTGCTCTAAAAAAATGTATAAATAAATAAAATAAGTTTCTGATTGCGTAGCCTATCCTGGTTGGTTAGTTATCGTAGTCTTGTGTTCACTATTTCAATCTCTTTCACTATCACTCTCCGATCGGTTAAAACCATTTCATTTTGGGGAAAAAGAAGCAGCATAAGACTCGAATTAAAGAAGTTTAAACGACAATTTTCCAAAAATATGTACTAAATTGCAAAATAAAAAAGTAAGTGCATGCAAAAAAAAAAAACTTATGTAGTTAACACTCTAAATAAATTGTTTTTACATTAAAACAATTTTTAATTGTTGTTGTTCTTTATTTTATTTACAACTACAATTAGTGTCGGAAAAACGTCAACCAATTCTAGAACAAACACGTAAGAAAATAAAAAGGAAAAGTGATCAGTGAGTTCTGGTTATAATGTGATTTTTTTGAAATTGTTTGTGAATTTTTATAGTTAATTTATTTAACATAATTCTCAGATGGTTTTTGGAAGTCTTTTAATAAGTTGAGAAGTTTGAAACTTTGCAAAACTGTGGTTGAAGTCTACTGACGATTTGATAAGAAGCGCCAATGAAATGCATATAGACATTGCTTAACCACCCAACAAATAAATTTCATATTATAATAATTTTTTTTTTTAATTGTTTTTAACTCGTGGCAGCCTTGCTTGTTGGTTGATATAATAATTCGTTAGTGATTCCAATTTCCAGCAGACAAAAATTAGTTTGAATCCGTCAATGGTATAGAAAAGTTGCAAATATATATTTTTAGTTGTCTAAAAGAAGTGAAAATTTTAATAAAATTCAAAATACGTTTTAGGGTCACAAATACCGTTCTCATTATTGGATAAAAGTATATTAAATAAAAAGGAGTTTTAGATTCTGATAAACATCGTATAACTGAAACAAGTATTTCACACCTTTTTTCAAATCAAAACAGCTCCGACTGAAAGGGGTTAATGATAAGAAATTTTAGCTCAAGACTCAAGTGACATGGAAACGAGCAGCAAAACTTTGAAAGCAGCACATTGAAGGAGAAACAAAAGCGTTGAAGTAACATTAACTTTAGCTGTTCCTTCATTACAAATGCTAATTTTTCCGCCAAGTTTTGTTGTTGTTGCTGTTGTTGTTGTTGTTGTTGTTGTTGTTGTTTGCTTTGCATCTCTGTGTTGCAACCACTTTCAATAAAGGATGTATTCTGAAGTTTGTTGTTGTTTTTGTTTTTGTTTTCTTTCGGTTTTTCATTTATTGTCGTTCGTTTGTCTACTTGTTAGGTTTCTGATATTAACAGCGACATAAAGAAGCAAATTGCTTTTTACCATAAAATGAAAAGTGAAACTCACGTTTTTCTATTTCACAGCTATAAAACTATGTGATGATAATAATGACGATGATGATGGCTGCGGCAATGTTGGCTAAAAGTAAAACTATGACAATAGCATTTTCTACCACAATAATGATGAGTTAAACAATGATGACGACGGCGACGACGGACGCAACAGTGTTGCTGGTAGTGGTTGAAATTTGTTAGCTGGTGATGAAAATTTAAAAAAAATGTTGAAAAAAAGACTTACATTAAATTAGCATAATAATGATACAAATGATAGTGAGAGTAAACAAAACAGCCAAGAGGTTGTTTGTATGTCAGCTGAGTTGTTGCTTTTTTACAGTTTTCATTTTATTAAATTTTCTTTATTATTATGTTCGCTTTATAAATAAACAAAAGAAAAGTTTATATAGAAATAAAAAGACATAAATTTCATGTAGGTTTTTTTTTTTTTGAAGTAAAACTAAATTCGCAGAGTATTTATTGTTGCCTTCTAAATAAAAATATATTCGTTAAGTTTCCAGGCAGAGATGACTTTAGAACCCTTTGCCGATAGTTAATCTTGGAGTAACAGGAATTGCTTAACTTTAAACACAACAAAAAGCAAAATTCGTTAGAGTTACTCTTTTTTATTGTTTTAAGTTGCATAAATTTTATTTAAAGTTTGTCTTATATTTCGGTTTCGCGTGTATGTGGCTCAAGTCTTTTGTTTTAGGTTAATGCCCGTACAATGAAGTTTCGTTTATATATATATATATATATATATATATATATATATATATATATTTTTCATATGCCATATAAAAGGTGTTGGCCTAATGCTTATTTCATTGGGTTTATTGCAATTTGTGCTTAAGTGTTGCGATTTTTTTCTTTATAATTTTCTTTTGATTTAGTTGGGTACGATACTCGTACAAAATATTTTGTGTTAAGCTGGAACATGTTTATTTTAATGTTTGTTGTTTAAGTCTTTAGTTTTTTTTTAACCAAAATTTTGTACATTATTTTGTAATTGACGGATTATGGCTTTATTTGCCAGTTGGTAAGATCAAAATGTTTTGCAAATAATTTAAAGTTTTTTAAACAATTTATCACATATTCCAGCCAGATATGAATTGAATAGACAAGCAGAACTAGTTTGTTTTTTTTTAATAACTTCAGCTACAAAAATAGGTTAAATGGGTGATTATTTATGTGGTTATTTAACCCTAACAATTTGAGGAATAAATAGAAAATAATTTTACACGATTATTGCTATTTACCAAATAAATATCTTTTGCATTTTATTATATATAAAAGTCTGCTAATAAATTTACCAGGCTTCAGAGCACAGATGCCGACTAGTGACGCTTACCATTGCGGCGATGTCATTAACGCGCATTTTACGCCGCTCCTTTGACTGGCTTTATGCGACTCCTGAATTCACATATGAAGTGACAACGTCATTAACCACGGAAAATGTCTCATAAGAATCCTAATCCTAGAAAGTATAAGGATTTATTTTAAGAGTAATAATGCTGCTGCCGCTTGGACTAAAATGAATAGTTATTTGTTCAATTACTAAGTCCCATAAGGATCTGTATTTTATGTTTGAAATCAACAATCTTGTTGTTAATATCCATTCCAAATTGAGTGCAATCGCTTTTATTTGATGTAGACTGAGCCCCGGTATACTGACTTAAACAACCTCTGAAAGCGACTCTTTTTATTACTCGAACATCTTTTCCGTAGAGCTTATTACGGCTAAACGTTGTTGTCATAAATCGCTTTGCCTGAAAGTACTTCCTGTCTTTTATTACACTGAAAATCCTTGTCAAGTACTGTTAGAGCCAGATGGTGATTTTTGTGGCGGATTTTTCTTTATATCAGCTTCTACTTATATTATTTCAATGGAAACATATAAAAAAAATTAGGATAATTTTTTATTGTCCTACCTAATTTGGAACCCTTTTATTTCACAGTTTGAGATACTCGGAAATGGAAAAATACGCAATAGAGAAGCATGTAAAAATTGTTGAACCATTTTTAGAAAAAAAGTCTTTCTAATCGAAATACAATTTGTGTACTACGTAATGCTTTCTTGCTCACCTCTGTGGACTTGCTAAGAAGGCAAATAAGAATCTGGGAGCAAATTACGGCATTCGATACGATTCGAAATTTTAGAATATTTCCATTTTTATTGAAATGTTTCATAATTTCGTTCGATAACGAGTGCTATAATTAGCCCCCTGATTGAAAAGTTACTATTTAGTGCGGTTAATGGGCTATCGGCCTCATCGATGTGTACGTCTCCTAAAATAATGTCGGCCAAGCAAAAACCGTGATGACGTTTGTTGCTATCGCGAGATGGCAACGGACTTTTTTGTGGACAAAAATTGGGAATATCGACCAGGACGATATGTAATTCCAACAGCATGATGCCACTTGCAACAGAGTCAATGAAACAATGATTCATCTGGGAGAGAAATTTAAAGGCCAAGTTTTCTCACATTGTCACGACATTCGGCTGCCATGATCATGGTGATTTGTTGTCTTGTGTTCCATACTTCATTCGATAGCACCCTCTCTTGGAGACCCTTATAGGTTGTTTGACTAAGCGATATGGTGGTATCAATTGGCCGCCAAGAAGCTGGGATTTGATACCGCAGGACGCTTTCACAAAAAAGGTATTATGATGCTAGCCGGGGCAGGCATATGATCAAATTGATATATCATTCTGAACTGGAATATTTACACGTCACAATAAAAAACGTTTTTGTTTTATTGTCTCTTTAAATTTCAATTTTCCAATGGCCCATCGTACACATAAAATTTAAAATGCCACAAAATTATCGTCATTAACAAAATAATTCACTAAAGTCAAGTTTTTTGCAAGTGACTTTGAAATCGAGTTGTACTTGAAAATTTTATATGCCAGTTTTCTTAAAATATTTTCAAAATCATTTAAAAAAGGACTACATTAAAAAATCCTTTTCAAGGCCAAATTACCACATTCGATATCAATCAAAATTTCAATACAATTTACACACAAAATTTTAGACAATTTGGCCTCTGAAGGCTCTCCAATTTTTTGTAAAATTAATTTTTAAAAATTGAACATCTTAAGTTTAATACGACTATTGGAAGCGCACATTTAAGCGATGCAGATTTAAATGGAGTTCTTTGTAGTTGATCTAAGAAAAATCCGTGCTTAACGACCAGTAACATCCAAAGTGGTTTTAACAGATTTTTAGATAAAAAAGAAATAATGTTTGGTCCAGGGTCATTGAAAATAGGTACCATCGAATAGAGGTGTGTCACTGCAGCCATGGTAAGGAACGTGGCCTATATATTGTTTCACTTATATTTTTCAAGGATCCTTTACCTTCTTCTTTTTTCTAATCTTTTTGCTTTACTTGCAATAAACTTATTATATGGTAATTATTTTAACGAAAATTTTATATTGCTATCTCAAATTGAATTAATATTCGTAGGCTAATTGTTCGAAATTAATTTAAAATCTCAGAAAGACATGATGATAAATATTCCTAAGCGCAAAGGAAAGACAACATCAGTTTTTATTTAACTTACACAGCAGAGCAGAACAGCTGTTTTCGAAAGTTGCAACACTTTCATCATCAGTGCTCATGTGTATATTGTGCTTGTCACCACTTTTTAGGTGGCTCAGTTGAATGTGATAACAGTTCCTATTTTATTATGAAAGCCAATCCGAGAACTGTATCAAACTGATGTTAACACGTTTTTGTTTTAATACCCGTGTTACCGGTTGATTATTTTCTTCATGTCCCATTTTTCTGAATTTTTTGTTCCAGCAGAGTTATTTGCCTGAAAAATTGCCAAAAGCTTGTGTTCTTTCATTCTAAATTCGAATACGATCGATATAAATTTTCATATTAACCAGAATCAAGCAAAAACCTTCGTTCATGATTATGTTTTGACATTAAAAATTATATATGTAATATTTTTTTGAGAAATATTTAACTCAACAATTTAATTTTATATTTAACGTACAATAGCAACAGCATATAATAATTGTATTAAAATTTAAATGTATTAAAAATTATGGGTGTAGCTGGAAATGAACACAATCGCTTTGGGTGCCTGCATTTCCATGGTGGTTGGTACGCTGTTACTTATTGCGAATTAACTAAAATGCAAATTAGAGCTCATAGACATTTTTGTTGTTGCTAGTGCTCAAATGTATTATTAACAATTATAAAAAGCTAATTGTAGATACACAGAAGAGTGTAAATGAATTAATACAAATCTCATAATTATTTATTTCATAATAGGAAGTTTTTTATTTAATTTTCCTATTGTACGAAAAAAAAAACAACTAAATACATATATTTTTTAGATTTAATGTTCGTGTTAAAATTTGTTGCTGTTTTATTTCCCTAGTTCATAATGTAATTACCAGCTTTAATAATAAATTTTTTTTATTATATCTAAATGTTTCTAGCGGTTTTTTTTATATTAAACCGATAGTGTTAACTGCAGCTTAAAAGTTATTATAGAAAATACACTTTAAATCATTTAAACCATTTGTGTGTGTGTGTGTGTGTGTGTGTGTGTGTACGTGCCAATAGCTGCTTATTAGCATTTAGATATCTTTTATTATAAAAAATATTATCGCTGTCTATAAAAGAGCGGTTCTTTTCAATTGTTGTAGACGTGCTGCTCCTAACGATTAAACTTGTCTGTATGTTTTCAAAAATAAAAATATCTTACACGCCCCTTCTTTTATATAATAAAAATCTTTACTTTAAATTTATTATAAATTTGCGCTACACTTTGGCCGATACAGAGGTGTTGGCAATTAAATATTATCGATTTTTATATTCTTGTATTTTCATCAATAAATCATTAAGACGTTAAGAAAGAATTTTGTGTGAGTTAATTGTATGTTTTCCTATCTCGACTATTGCAAAGCTTTTGGCATATTCATATGCCACATCACATCATTATGGGGTGAGAACAGTCAAGATATTGTTGGGAGTAAAAATAATAAAAATAATTAAAGAAGTGCAAACAGTTAAGAGTAAATAATTTATCTTCGCCATCAATTAGTGAACATTTTTAAATCACACCGAAACACTTTTAAATATAGAAAGGAACCTGAGCTAACTAAATATTAAAATTATAGGAAAACAAATTATGGAAAATGGTTAACCCTAAAGTCCTTCTTTGTAGCCGTAACGCTATCATAAACTGCCTTAAAGTTAAAAAATATTATCCTAATTCTCAAATCAAACGCGTCCTACGTGAAAGGCGATGACTGATGTAGTTATCGATTACCATAAAAGAATCGAGAACGCTAATTGACAAGATATAGAATTTCATAATTAAAAAAAAAATATCTTTTAACATATTTTCGTTTATGATATCTCAGGAATGAAACACCCGATTTTGATCAGGCCTGCTGCCATCGCCGGGGTTTCTATATGTTAAAAGTTTTAATGGTTTGTGGGATTGATGTATAAAGTCGTTACAAAGAAACAACATTCACTAATAAATTTCTTCTGAGTCTTTTTGAAGTTTTTTAGATCTATTCACAGCAATTCTGAGTTTCGAAATGCTTCTCAAAACTCTGCCAATTTAGCTTCATTCGGATCAGCGCTTCACATAAGTCCGCAAAATGCGGAGTTGTGATTAAAACTCGCTTTCACGATCTTACGAAATTTTCAAAATTTCCCAAGTGAAAGTAAAAAGTTGATAACAACTTTTTTTTTTGTAAAATATACAAAAAAGCAAATATACTTCTTAAAAGTGTTATTTTCTGGTACACAATCTAATCACCGATCAAACGCGCTGAAATTGAATCACTCCTCAAAATGAATACCAGAAATAAAAAAACGAAATTAAAAGAAGGAAAGAGAAAGCGAAATTCTCAAATCAGTACATATTTTTGGGAATTGTCTTTTTTCAAAACTCTTTAATTTTAAAAATGTGCTGATTCCTTTTTCCCAAAATCGTACTAGAAATTTAAATTCATGTACGCAATTCACTGGGGCTAATGCAGATCAGCAGGGAACCTTTACCCAACATTTCTTAGGATAACTAAAGATATTTATTTTAAACTTCCACTTTCATAAGTGAGAAGTCTAAAACGAACATCAAAGTCATAACAAGAACTCACTGATCACTTGTCCTTTTTTTTCTTACGTTTTTATTCTACAATTGGTTGGCTTTTTTCAGACTCCAATTGTAAGAGATATAAATAACGAATTCGTTGAAGTATTGTTTTCCTGTCTGTACAAAATTCACTATCCCAAAGTGATTTAAATAATGAAGCTACAAATTAGGTTTCTTTGTTATGAGATAAATCAAATCGTAAGAGTTTTTTCTCTCTCTTTAAGAAATCTGAAAAGATATTCTTACTTTCGATTTATATATATGTGGCATATAAAAATTAATTCATTTGATTATCTGCAAAACTCCTTTTAAGTTTTTATTCGTGTCAATCATAAAAAGTGTTGATTTCCAACTATCACCAGCAATCTATGACAATGACATCTTTTCCGTCAGCTGTTGCCTCCTATAATCTTGGCCGTCAAACTGGAGCAAAAAAAAAAAAAAAAAAAAACAACAACATAAACAACATAAAAACTAAGACAAAAACATTTTCCTTTTAATTGAACTTAATCAAGTTTTATGTAACTCTTTTTTCTTTATTCGCTTAGATCTGGTACGTGTTTAGGAGGAAATCATTTGTTAAGTTTGCGTTGTTATAATTTAGTATTTAAGGTGTGTTTCTTCATCTATCTGGTGTCTGTTATGTTTGTAATAAACTATATTTAAATTTAAAAAAAATTGTTTTAATAAAAAAAAAAAACTCATACAAACTGCATGTTATTTTTATTACTTATTATTGTTGCAAGCTGATGTGTTGTTATTGTTTTCAGTTTCATTGCCTTTTGCATGGAAATGGACGGAAAAAAATTATAAGTGGCGTAGAGAAAAAAAAATTGAAAATAGTAACAGCAGAAGAAAAAAAAATTATATATAAACACCGCCACGACAACAACATAAATGTTTAAATTCTTTCAAAGGCCGTTTGAATATTAAAATAGATACGATTTTTTACAGTATCAAATGGAGTCACACAAACACACACAACCAACCCAATCCAATTATTATATCTCTGGTCAAATACCATTTAATATGTTGTTGTGTGTTTGTGCTTCAACTAAAGAAAATATAACGGATACTGATTTAAATAAAACTCGTAACATTGTGGAATACAACAGTTTAAGATTGAGTTTATGAAATGAAAATGTTTTTGTTTTGATTTTATTTTTATTTACTGCCACTAGCATTCATATTAAATTGGGCTGCAGTAATTTTTGTTATTAGCCAGCGCAGATAAGATGCAGTTAATTAATGATGAAAAATTTTTAATTTTAAATTTATATATTTCATTTTGAGGCGGAAACAATAAAATTTATATTCAATAACATGTTAAAGATATACCAAAATTACTTAATTATAAAAGTTGACAAAAAGAGAAAAAACTTTCAGTGATATAAAACAAAAGACTTTAATGTCATTGAAAAATCGGTCACTTAAACAAAAAACGGTGGTTGCTTTCATTTAAAGATAATTTGGCTTTAAAAGTATTTAACATTTTTATGAAACTTTTGCTTTCAAAATTATATTTCTAATTAAACAGCATATTATTGTAAATAAAACTAAAAATTGTATATTGGAAACGCAAAATGTTGCGGTTGCATATGAAAAATTATGTATTCAGCCATATCACAGATTCCGTTCCGAGTGGGTTTCATTCCGTTTTTCCATAACGTAGGAATTTAATGGTGGTGCTTCACATTCCGTTTGATTTTATCAATCAGAAATACGTTTTTTATGTTAATAATTTAGCAATTTTGTCAAGTTGCAGAAACACCGTAATTACTTAATATAACAAAACCCCACATTTTATGAGAGAGGATCATATCATGATCGCCTGTCAATACCAAATGCACAGTAAATATTGTTTTTTTATGTTACTCAATAGTTTAATGAAAAAGATATTAATTATATATTATTCAGCTATTAACGGGTTACTAAAATTGCTTTCGTTTCAAAAAGAAATGGTGTAATGCAGCATCAGTCAATTCCGGTAATTTTGTCTTCTCTTAAAAATTGGTTTTATGGAGTTACGAAAATTCCAAAAAAATAGGCCCCAGAAATGATTTAATGATTTCCTTTTAAAATATATTTACTTAACACTAATTTATTTACTGATAAAAATAACTTGTGCACTGTATGATAAGGAATTAATAATTCCAATTATGATATTAAAAATTATTTTATTAGGAAAAGGATTCTCAACATTCGCTTTCGGAAAAGCCAAACTACGTTACTTCATTCTGTCAAAAGGCTGGCTAATTATAAAAATAGGGAAAATAATATGTAAAACTTTTTTCTTCTCAGCAACAATTATGAATATAATTACATATAAGCAGTTGACTTCAATTTTGTATTGATAAATAATTCAAAATCATATTTTTCAAATTCAAAATATATGCTTAAACGACAATTTTTATTCATAATAATGTTTATATATAATAATTTTTCTGGCGTCCTAGTAAAAAGGATCAAACTTTTACTAAAATATTGTTTTTGGATTTGACAATTATTAGCTGTTGTTATTTTTGCGTTAATCCCTTAAAACTACAATTAGTTAAGGAAACAAAAAATCATCGAAAGCGGAATCATCATGTAGGAAAATAAAAATAAAGAGAAATAGGACATGAGAAGATATAATCAAACGGCAATACTGGGACTTAACAAAAGTGTGTTGCCATCAGTTGGATACTCTTCTGTACGCCTGTTTCATAATAAAATTGTTACAAATGGAACCTGTTATCCATTCGTTTCAGGCGCCTAAAAAGAGATGATAAATATAAATACACAAGAACACTGAGGAAAGTGTATCGGCTTTTGAAAACAGCACTTCTGCCTTGATATATAAGCTGAATATTTAAAAGTTGGTGCTGAATTTCCCTGTACTTTTAAATATTTATCAGGTCTTTCAAAATCAAAAACGCTTTTTAATTAAATTGACTTTAAAATTATATACAAAAATACAAGTGATTCTTCAGGTCCTGTTCTAATAAAATTGTGATAAAATTTATGGCGTTTTCTTTTCTATGTTCACTTTGTTCCAGTATTTTGTAAAAAGTAATCGTTTAGAAAAGTCTTAAAAGAATAACTATTTTTTGTGAGCGATGTTTGATTCATTACTAATAAGCTCCTTTTTTTAAATGGCACAATGTCAATTTTCTGTTAAAAAGTGTGAAAAATGTTTCATTATTTTCTAGAAAAGAAATCTACCTTAATTTTAGGGGGTATATATATATATATATATATATATATATATATATATATATATATAAATTTTTTTGACAAATTATATTTAATTGCTACCACTGTGAAATAAAAATATAGGAGTTAAAAATTATATATGATGTGGGGCAAATGTCCACCTCTAGCACGTCTGGGGCTGATGTGTTGGCAATTATAATTTACAGAGTATCAAAAATTTTTAAGTTACAAAAACAAAAACAAAAGTTTACGGATGTATAAACGATTTTTTTGCAGTTCCTTAAAATCGGTATCAATTGTAAGTTGAATATTTCAAAGTCATGTTCACTTTTCCCTATTATTATTATTTCTTTTACTTAATTAAACTAAATTAAAAAAGGCAAGTAATTCCACTTGGCAGCGGTGCAAAGTAAAAATTGGGGATTAAATATGATATATAAATATGATATATAAATATATATTTTGGGGCCATGAGAGGAGTGGTAGTTTTCTCTTCCAAAGTGTTAAGAACTGATGTCAATTTGCAGTCATCAATATCATTAATTTGCGTAGCAGGTAAAAAAACACCCATTATTATTACATTAAAATAAGTTCATTTCCAGAGTGAAACTATTTTATTTGTTATAAAAACTTATTCATCTACTACAGGCAGTTCAACTTGAACTCGCCTTCTGGCCATTATTTTATTATAATATTTTTCTTTTCCTACTTTATTTATTTAATTAGATTCTCTAGGCTTTTTTTTAAGCGTTACTATATTGTTGGTGTTTCTTAGCAAATACTTAGTTGTATAGGCCAATCTGTTACCAATTATGATTTATTGCTTAACAATTTAAATCGCAGCAGAGGAAATAAAAAATAACTTGATTTACAACAAGTAAATAACGTTAAATTATTACAAATATATTTTATATAAAATGTATTAATAATTTATTATTTGCCAGCAAAACAAGAAATATAATTGTTTGTTTTCTTTTGCAGCAAAAAAAAAAAAATGGATGAAGAAAAATTAATATAAGAAACCGGATGTAATTTGTTATAACTGGCGTTGAAACTGTACAAATACAATGTTTCTAACTGTAAATTATACTCGAGTATAACGGCACCAAATGAGTTTTGTAGAGTTCACTTGTTGCGTCTGTTAAATTAATTTTTATTTTAGGACTTGCTTAATAAAAACTAAAAATCTGACAGTTTTAGGCCACGTTAGAGGAAAACAGCTGATCTGTCGAAGCCAGTATTGCCAAAAAAGAAATATTCTAAAAACTCACTGTTTAAAGTAGAGCCTTGTGTTTCCTTAGGCTCAGCGTCATTTTATCTCTCTGTCACTTTTCTTATTTTGCAGGAGGGCCCACAATTACTTTCGCGGTTTTGGCTCATCGTAACTTTTTATTTTAATTACAGTTTATGAATAATAAATATATTTGAAATGATTTTGGAAGATTTAATTTTGAAAATATACTTTTTCCAAACATTTCCATACATAAATTCAAGTCTTCTCTTTAAATAATATAAAAGGGAACATTCTGGAGTTCTTCTTTCATCGACGGTGTCGCTCACAGTGAGCGCTGTAGCACCAAATCATATATGCGAATGATGTTCAACGGCCGCCCGTATACAAATTTCCATTGTCGTCCGATGATTAATGGCCGTGACAGAGAGATGACACCGTGTTTACTTTCCAAATTATATGAGCCTTTAAAATGCAACACCGCACCAAATACTGCTTGCAATTGTAGTTGCAGATATACTCTTCTATTCTCGAGACCCTTTATCCCGCAGTTTTTTGTGGATTCTGAGACTCAAATCTGCACATTTAAATAACGACGCTATGAACTCTGGGACTAAACATGCGATGATTGGAATAATTAAAGCCAATGTCAGGTAGGCGTTGATCTGTTGAACATTGTTGCCTTTTAAATTTCTCAAGAGTTTTACATAAAAAAAGTCCAACATTTTAGGCCACCTTCTATATTTCTTACTCCATATAATTATTGAATATGTGTCCTGGGAAGCACATTTTAACAATATTCAAGGGAGGAATCTTTTGTTAAAGGATGCATTTAATCAGCAACCATACCTGCTCTTGTATCGCCCGTTACTTTTTTATGAATATTATAATTCATATTTCGGCACTGTGCATTTGAAACACTGAATAGTAAATTATTTCAGAGATGGTAACCTTTAATAACTTTATTTTATCAATCTCATTTTAATAATAATTTCCTGTGCTAAATTTTTTTTTCGTAAACAAAAGCCATTTCTTGATTTTTATATATTCTTCTGAAAAGCTAAACATATTTCTTGACTTGTGTCCTTCAAATTAAAGTTATACAAGGTGGCGCAAATATTATGTTTGAAACCTTTTTTATTTATAGGTTAATTGTCATGCTTTACTTTTTTGTTATAAAGAATATTAATGAAGAATATTGTTGGATCTAGTACGATAAATTATATGCCGCAATTGGTGGCCATTTTCGGCCTCGAAAATTCGTGCTCTTTCCAATATATTTTGCATAACTTATCGTAAAATTTTCGGTATTACGACTTCAATTTTATATTCTGTTTTCGCTGTTTTATTTACATACAAATCGGTCTTTTAAATAACCCCAAATGAAAAAAATTCCGCTGCTAAATCCGAGAAATGTGTGGGCTAATTGAAATCAACTCTTCTTGAAATATTGCATTCGCCAAGGAAGTCCCGTGCATTGTGGGATGTGGCTCCATTTGTTGTAAACACAACTATGGATGGTTTCCTACAGCCGGCCCCAAAAAATTTTCCAGAATCGTTCGATATTCAGCACCATTAATTGTAATTGAAGTGCCATGAGAATTTAAAAAAAATATGAAAATGTGATATTTAAATGGCTTTAATTAATGCTGATGAACTGTTCTGGGAATCTCCATAACGCGTATGCTGGAATTTTACTTGTTTATGTAACCATTCAAATGGAAATGGGCTTCATCTCTCGTTATCAAATTGCTAATGATATCACAACTTTCTTGCAATTTTTGCCAGAGTGAAGTGACACAATCATGTTCGTGTTAATAGTCTGACGGTTTCATTTATTGCACAAGCCGAACTTTAAACGAGAACATATTTAATGCGGCTAAAATATTTATAACGGACATCAGCAATAGCCTCAGCTGTGCCGAACGTTTTCTTGTTTATGTTTCTGGACATGCGGAATGTTTTCTTCCGTGTGAACTGTGTGTGGTCTTTCGTTAAATGGAAGGCATTCCACTGCACCACGTTGTCGAAAAGTTTCAATCAGACAGTTTTATATTGGTGCTAAAGGTACAGTACGTCGTATTTCGGGAAGAAATGTCGTTAAGTACGCTGCGTTAATATAAAATGCAACAAGTTTTGATGGCACTTCTGCTTTCTATTATATAAGTTCAAAATCCCCAAGCTTTCCTTTTTATACATAAATTAATTTAAAAAGTTATTAATCATTGAGGCCTTAATGGTAATTTTGCGCTGCTTTGCGCATTGAATTGTATATTTTTGCACGGAATATGGTCTTAAATTCGTTCTTAAACTAGTTTTAGCAAAATTAAAACTCAAGAAATAATTTTTGTACATTCAGGAATAAATATAAATCTAGAAATTAATTTAGTTGTCTGAGAAATAAATAAGAAAAAAACGTGCATTTTCTGATTGAATAATAAAAGTCAAGGAATAATTTTTATACTCTGAGAAATAAGTTAAGCTCAGAAGATTATTTTTTGCTTAATTAAAAGCAAAAGATATATTAATTAATGCATCTAAGGTTAGTCCATGTCACAAGGGATTACTTTGGTGTATTGCTCGTGCAAGCAATACCACGCTTTTAGTTTAATAATTTTAGTTTTAAATATAGAAAATAGTCGTTATTTGCGATTTTAGAAAGTTTCATATAAACGTTCTCTCAATTGTAAGGAACCCATTGATAATACATCTTTGAATTATTATTTCATATCTGGTAGCAGTTTAATGCGTAAATAATTTCAAAGTTGGTAAATTTTTAAAAATAGTCTCTTAAAAACTAAATCACTTGAAATTTGTTCAATCCACTTCATGTTCTTTTTTTTTTTTTTCTTTGTAAACCTGTACAGGCAATTTAAAACAAATTATTGAGCAAATTATATTTAATAACAAATGAAATTATTAATAATTTTCACAGACCGCTGAAAACTACGCAACATCTATTAAAACTATTAAAGTGTTTAAGATTGAGGTGAAGAAATCACATGAAAATTCAAATAAATTGAAAAATTATAGCGACAACAGGCCAAAAGATCTAAGCTTTAATAAAATCCAACGTTCAACTAAGAAATCATGAAAAAAAAATAATAAAATAAACAAGCGGTGGCATGTGGCAACAGTAAATTGTTACGCATTTTCTATAACACTCGACCCAAAACTTTACGCTGGGACAGACGGGCCAACAGACTGATCGATCGATCGATCGATCAATTTAACTTGTGTTACACTAAGAAAGAAAAGGAAGGAATATTTGAGTTTACGAGTATGTTTGCAGCTCTCATACTGGTTCCTCAGATTGTTAACTTGGTTTTGTTTCGGTATCTGCGGTATGTTTTCAGTATTTGTGTGTGAGTACTAAATATTTAATTGTTTGTTTGCTGTGTTAAGTATGTGCCAGTATGCTGACGTTGCCAAGCATGTTGAGGCTTTTAAAGTAACGCAACAAGAGCTTCAAAATCATGTAAAACTTCAACGATTTGATGTTGTTTTGCTCTTTCGGTTTTGCTGTTTAAGAAGCCGCTATAAAAACGCATTTACATGCTCTTGTATTGATAGTTGAGATTTTAAAGTATTTTTTTGTTTGTTTTGTTTTGCTATTTGTTAGCTTTTCCACGGTTTAATCGTGTTTTAAAGTGCACAGTGGGCTACATAAGTTACATGTATAAGCAAAAGTAATATTAAATCTTAATTTCTTTACAACAAATGATGGTGAAAGAAATTATTAGAGTGTTGACTCTCATTAATTAAGCCGAGTGAGGTTTATCCATTTTGTCATCGAGCAACGAAAAAAGTTGATTACGACTATTGAACAACTCGGAAAATTTATCGGGTAAAATGAACTTTCTAATAAATATATATTTTTCTAATAGAAAAAATTTTTCTTACTAATTAAATCCTTAAAAATCAAATATATCCTATTAAAAAGAAGAGATCTTCAGAGAAAGTCAATAAGATTTTGAACTTAAGATGTGGAAGTATCTAAAGCAAATCTGGAACTTTTCTAATGCTTTTCAGCATTGGAAGAAGTTCTCTCTTTTATCAATATTTCTGTCAATCCCTAGGTAAGTTCCAGATGTTAACAAAATCTGAATTTTTTTTTGTAAAATATATAGTCGCCTACTGCGAGTCCAATGATGACCCGGGAACGCAATAGACAATAATTTCCCAAAGTAATTTTTATCCTAATCTTATAAATAAAAATATAGCGTTTGCAAGAACTACAAATAACTTCCAACTATGAGCAAGTAAGATAACTTGTTAAATAATTATCTAGATTAAATGGCTTCCCTGATATGTCAAAAACAAACTTTTTCTTATACTTCCGAAGTAAAGAAAAGAAGTAAATCCTCAAAAACTATTACTGAGTTTGTAAGAAAATTCAAATAGCCGGGATATTCCTATAAATTGTAGTATTTGAAGGTTTTTGTGTGTTCTACCGCAAGCACGTGCAGTTGCAAACGATTCTTATTAAGTGTTTATAAATATTATAAAATGAATAAGATGCATTTTTACAATTATTTATTTTTATTTATTTTTATTATTTTTCACATGTACATTCAATTCATTGTGAGTCACATCGAAAATAATTTAGTGAATAAAATACATTTTGTGTTTTTGGTTTAAAGATAATACGATTAAATTATTTTCTAAGTTTCTTACTTATTAAAAATTCCAGCAAAAATACCACAATGCACACAACCATCGCAAGAATGTAGCAAGCCCAAATGCAATAGAGATCGTGCACGTTTAATGGCTGCGGCATTTGAGCACTGGTATTATTAAAATGAATCATCTTGCCCGCCTCCCTGGCATCTTCGTATGAATTCCTCATCCAGTAATCAATTAAACCCGATTGCAAAGTATTCATTATAATGCCATTTAGGCGGGTGGCGAATATTGCATTGGGTCCAAGGGGAAATCTAAATTGCATTAGGGGCTGGGGGCACATGGTTTCGGAAAAACGAAACACTTTTTGTCCGTAATGCTGTTGAACTGATTCATAAAAGTAAAATTTAGAAGCGGTTGTGAAATGGGCAAAACGTGTATCGAATTTATCACGAAAATTATGAAATTCCTGATTGCCTTTAAAAGTGTAATATACTGGATTTAAATAGGCCAGAGAACCGTTCGTAAGGATATGGAATTTTTCAATATCTGAATCTGATATAGCTATTTTGAGAGTTGATTTAGCCAAATCCTGGTACGTTTTAATCTCATTCTCCAAAGGCGGCTGCGTCAGAACTGACGAAAGAAGTGAACTAAATAGCACACAGTTGAAGATGCCAACTAAGAAAAGCATTCCGTAAATAATTTTGACTGAAATTCTTCTGCTGGAATAATATATAAAACCTTGGCCTAAAACACCACGTATAGCCACATCATTCACCACTAATTTAGGCCATTTCAAATGCCGTTTAATGACAAAATCTTTGCGCAGTGCGATATAAAAGACAACTGTAAATACTGCGAATAGGATAAGAGTCAAAGCCATTATCTTTGAATATAAGACTAAGCGAAAGACATGTTTTAATTCCAATGGCTTTTCCACGGGAAGCATCATACACCATTTGTTTAATTCATAAGGATACGAATAGGAACTTTGATTCATATAGCGAAATAGCGAAGTAGTAGAGGCTGGTATATCGAGAGAATAGTTGAAGATGTAACTCGAAACCATTCGTTTGTTCAGTGTCATATTAAGCGGCACTTCCAACGGGTGGTAAAGAGTGGCATTTAGATGTTCACTTATGGTATTAACAAAACGTCCGATATAACCGTTAAGGACTCTTTTGTTCTTTTCATTATAATACTCCATGGCACGTGGTATCGTGTGATCTGCAATTGTCCGTAATTTGTAACCATTCAAGTTTTTAAAACGTTCTGGAAGTATCAGAAAATCTGAACTGTTTGGATCGTAGTTGCCAAACTCTATTTGAAATTCTGGAAATATTGTGAATTGCATGTAGCTGCGAGTTTCAAAGAAGTCTTCAAACACCACTACCACGTTTAACATTTTTAGCGTTTTACATGACTGGAAAAAATTTTTCAGTTCCTGGAAATCCAAATCTTCTGTTCTTCGCTCGATTATTACCATTATACGTGTCAAACGGATATTGTTCAAGATATTGGCCAATTGTTCCAATACGGTGTGGTTGAATGAGCCGATACAAGCTACGCACAATATTTGATTATTATAATGCTCAGAATAAGCAAAATTTTCATTTCCATTTATAATAGTCATCGGCAGCTCTTGATGTATCGCGTATGTTAAGAAATCTTGACAGCGTTCACTTTTAGCATCTCCAATGAGCATTAAAAATCCCTCGTACACTTGTTGTTGTTGCAGCCTTTCAAATAGTTCTATATAAAACTTTTTCTCATCTGTATTACTTTTAAGTTTATAATCCAGGATTTTATTGATAGCCACTACTTGTGTTATCAACACTATCACGATTAATACTTTCATCATTATGACGGATGATTTTTGCTTTACGATATTTCAACTACAACTGAAGTTGTTGTGGCGACATTTGATTTTTAAATATAATAAATCTATTTTTGTTTCAAGAATTTCAGACTTATAAATTACACCAACATCAATGAAAATCACTTGCCTAAGGTTTGTAATTAACTTGGCTTATCTGCTCGTAATGCGTCTTCTATCAGCGGAGGCGTATACGCGTTATTCAATTGCATGTGTTTTATGAAATTAAGGGTTCATACATGAAGTACACGATACATGCCGGTATGAATGGATGTGTGTACAACATTATTGAAATGTATTGAGGGGCATTCCATAGACAGGAATCGTTTTTTGGAATGGTATTGGTTTTTCAAATTAAACATGAGTGCGGGCCTTTTGGGCACTTATGGAGGAACAAGTAAAAGTACACACACACACACCTAAACACTTATGCCTTGAAACACAGACACTTATTTTTATCTCCTTTAATTTGAATACAGTTTGTAAAAAATTTCTTTTTGACTTTTAAAAATCGGAATGTTATTTTACCCCATTTTGAAAAAAAAGAATCGAGTTCTAATCAGATCTAGACGTTGTGAAGTTTTGAGGGCCTGTTATTATGTCTGTATGCATGTGTGTAAGTAAGTGGCCCTTTCGACACCAAATTCATGACGGAGTGCGGAGTTGAACCAGAGATGGAATGCATTGTAGTCGTGTGTGAACTCTCACTGCCAACAGGGCATAACTCTTCGAATGTTGATTTGCAGGTGTTCAATTGTGGGTGGTTTATCAACGTCGACAAGTGACTTAACAAAGAAAAGAATCTAACAGGGTTAAATCATACGACTTTATTGACTTATTAGTTTTACTATTTCGTGAAATGATTTTTTCATGAAAAGTTTATTTGTGACAAGTGGCTGCGTCCTGTTTAAACCACACGGCAGCAAGATTAATGCCACGTAATTGAGGTACGAAAATATTGCGAACCATGTTCCTTTACCGTTCTCTTTTGATCGTAACAGTCTGACAATCATCGTTTTTAAAGTAATATCTGGCCAATGACTCCGCCAGCCCAAAGCGACTTGTTATTTTTATTTATTTATTTCTTCATCAAATTTATAAATTTCATTTCCGATAAAAAAAACTGATCCAAATTTTATATTAATATAATATTTTTCAGTAGTTACTTTCAACTCTAAAGCTGGTGTCACTGACAACGAAAAAGGATCAAAAAAACTGTAATTTGAAAGAGATAATTTTCAGAATTTCAGAAAAAAACGAAATATATATTTAAAAAAGCATGCATAAATCTTTTTTCCTGCCAAAATATATTTGCCAATGCCAACCTCTTTTTTGTTATCATCCATAATTTTTTAACATCAATTTCCGTCGAAATAATTTCTTTAATTTTTTTGTGATTTCCTGTCCCACAGTCAACTCGAATGCGTTTTTATCAAGTCAAAAGATTCTCAACGTTAAATTTACATACTTAAAAACTTTTTTCATCTCATATTATTTGTTTTTATCTGTATTTATTTTTAAAAGAAACTATTTTTTTTTGTTTGCGAATAGTATTTGCTTCCTCGACATGTTGTATGGCGCAGATTTAGAGTTCGTTTGTTAAAATATTGTTGGCGATTTTCAAAGTGATTTTAATTCACTGTACTTGTTGGCGTCTAATACCTCCTCTTAACTGTGTAGCTGTCGATATTTTGTAGTTGTTAGTAGTTTTCCTTCTACTGGCAGTTTGGCTTTTTTGCTTGCCTCTGCTGCATGTTTGAAATTTTGCTTCTGGTCGGCTTTGTTTTCTTTAAATATTTAAAAATGTTTCGGCGATCAGGTGTTAACGTCTGTGCGTTTAACTTGAGAGCTAAATATGTTTTCTTTTTCTTTAATTTTATTTTCAATGCTCTTAAATACACATCAAAGTCTTGTCTTTCTAATGATGAGGATGAGGATGATGATTTCAAAGTCAAAGTTTTTCTTTGCAAGTTAGGATATACTTATATTTATTTAATATTATTTTTAATATGAAATTTGCATTAGCGATTTGCTTTTAGCATAAGAGACTTAAAGAATTGCGAATTTTTCTTTGTGTTAAGAATTTAAGTATTTGAATTATTGGTAATATATTTTATAATAAGAAAATACTTTTAAGCATTACACAGGGGATGCCATTCAAGACATTTCCTTTGGTAAGTTATGCGACAAAGAGTGTAAGTCTTCTTTTTTTATTATCTCTCATATATTAGATTTTAGAAGTTTTTCAAAAGAATATAAAAATTTTAATTGTTTTGAAAGTCATACTTAGCAAATCTGAAAATTTCCTAATCCTTTTTAAAACGGTTCTCCATTGTAAGAAGTTTTCTTTTTGTCACTGTTTCAGTGAAACCTAGGTCATGCTTGTAAGTTAATTAATTCTGATTTTTGTATATCGTTTCTTATAACTTTTTAATATAATTAAAAACAATCTTTTGATGCAGATTCTCTTAATTCACATTTGCCAACGTAAGTTTTATATATATAAAACCAACCACGGACTTCTGCCACATAACGCTTTTATGTACAAATAATTATTATTTATTTATAATTAATTATCATATGCAATTAAATATTGTAGTGTAATTGTTCGAAAAATATTTTTATTTCAGAAGGACATGAATAAATGAAAGACAGAAATCAATAAGTTATGGCTGGTGGTAAACCAGTAAAAGAGCGAAAACATTGATATGTAGTGAAGAAATTTCAAACCAAAAAAGTTTAGCACAAGAAACAGGACACAAGAAATTCAGAATAACAGGATATGAAGAACAATAGCCACACAGGGACTTAATAAAAGTGTGCTACAACTTGTTCCCTTTTTCATAATAAAATTGTTATAAATGGAAACGGTTATCACAAGACAAGAGGTATTAGATAATAATACACACGAGTAGTGACGATGAAAGTGTAAATGCTTTTGAAAACAGCTGTTCTGCTCAGCAGCATAAGTTGAATAGTTTAAAACTGATGATGACTTTCCCTTTTCCATTCATCATATTTTCCTGAAACAAAAGTACTTTTAGAACAATTGACTTACAAAATTAAAACTTTTTAATAGTTTGTGATTATCAATTTATTTTGTTTAAATAATGTGTTTCAATTCAGTTATATTTTTTTATATCAAACGAGTTTGTTGTAATTAAAAAAGTGTACATGAACATATCACAAATAGCTTCCAACTTTTTGTGAGCAAAATAAGTTCGTTTTTAATTTTAAAATAAGTACATATTTTTGGGAATTATCGTTTTTTAAAGTCTTTAATATTAATTATGTGCTGATTCTTTTTTCCCGAAATCTTATTTAAAGTGATCAATTGAGGGGAAAAGCCAAACAATTGTAGAATAAAAACGTAAGAAAATAAAAAAGGAAAAGTAATCAGTAAATCTTGTTATGACTTTGATATTTGTTTTATACTTCTCACTTATTAAAGAGGAAGTTTGAAATAAATATCTTTAAGAAATGCATTAGCCCCAGTGAAATGCGCACAGGAACTAGCTGGAACTGCTCAATTGATCACTTCAAATTTCTTAGTATGATTTTGGGAAAAAGGAATCAGCATATAATTTAAATTAATGAATTTTTAAATAAGTTTTTAATAAATTATTTGGATATTCTTCATAATCGCCTCCTGATAAGTCTTACGTACTAAAAGAAATTTTGGAGATAAAGAGAAAATAGTTTCCCTAAAATGACTTGAAAGTCTTTTCCAATGGGGTATAATATTGTTTAAAAAACAAACAGCAATTAATATTCCATATACTCCTAAATCTAGGACAACAAAATATAATAGATATATATATATATATGAAGAAAATAATTGCTCAAGTCTAAGTGTGCTGTTTGAAACTGAAAAAAAAATAAAATAAAAACATAGGAGAAAAACAACATAAAATATAATTAAAAAGGAGTTTGCTTTCAACTCTCACCTCGAGTGCAGTGTTTTTGTTTAGTGAACCTTTTGAAAAATAAAATAAGAGAATAAGAAAAGAGAAAAGCAAAAAGAAAATTTAAGAACTTTATATTACTATAATAATTGAATTTTTCTTACTTTCACCTTTTGCTATAAAAAAGATATTTTCCACCTGTATCGATCATATTTACCGCAGCTCCCATTATGGGAGGTATTCTTTTTGATAGGGACAAATCAGTCTCTAACCCTAATTCAATAAACCCCTTATACCTGCTAATGAGCAGAGTCGGTGTCCATGCAGAACGTGGGCTTTCGGATGTGTCTCCGTTTCTTATACAAAAATCTATTGATGCTGGCGCAGGAAAAGTAAAACTCTGCAAGAAACTGAGATCTGGACAGCTACTTTAATGGAAGACAAGCTAATAAAATTATTAATATGATAAGCTTATCTTTGGCTATTTTTGTGAAAGTCGAAGAACATAATACACTAAATAAGTCCAAGGGAATCTTTTACTCAAATGATCTAAGAAACTTAACTGATGAGGAACTCTTGAACGAAATACAAGAACAAAACCCTAATGTGCTAGAAATCAAGAGGTTTAAAAAAAGAGATCCCGAAAGTAGACAACTGACATCAAGTGATATTGGACGAATTACCCGAAAAGATTTTGTTTGGTTACATGTACACAACAATAAAACCATATATACCCAATCCTCTTCGGTGCTTTAAATATTTCCAATTTGGCCACGTGTCAGATGGGTGC
The DNA here is from genome assembly GCA_963675445.1 of Linnaemya vulpina. Lineage (NCBI taxonomy): Eukaryota > Metazoa > Arthropoda > Insecta > Diptera > Tachinidae > Linnaemya > Linnaemya vulpina. The sequence continues at coordinate 93,428,799 of OY776277.1, forward strand.
CTTTCAGAACAAAAAATTTGTCCACATTATAGCAAACCTGAACATACTCCAGTTGATGAAACAGGCAAACGGGAAAAGTGTAAGAGAGAAGCAAAATGTGTAAACTGTCAACAACAACACAACAGCTTTTCTAAGGAATGCGTTATATATAAAAAAGAATATGATATACTAGAGATTAAAGTTATTCAGAAAAAAACATTGAAGGAAGCGCGAAGGAAATATGAAGAGCAGAATCAACTACCAACAACATATGCCAATGCAGTCAAACCATGTAATTGTAAATGCAAATGTCAAGGAGAAATAATAAATGTAAATACGAATGCAAAAGAGAAAGAAACAACAACCGATTCTGTAAGAACAACACCAAATTCTCCAGTACGCCAAATAACTAAAGCAGATGGAACAAAATTCGAACTACTCCCAAGAAATATATCAAAGAGGAAAAAACGTGAACTAACAACTCCAGAAAAGAAGAAAAAAGAGAACTCAACAAAAGCAACATTAACAGCAAATGCCAATCTAAATCTAAATAACGACGATAGCAAAGGTGACTCTAGTGACTCTAGTGACTCTACCTCTAATGAGCAGTCAATATAAAATAATACAAGGAACTGTAAGGGACTTTCACATCACTTTGACGAACTAAAGCTTTTATTAACAAATATTAACTGTTTCGCTTTATGCATTCAGGAAACTAGATATAAATCAAATCATTACACTAATCTAAAAAACTATACGTGTTTCTTTAAGAATACAATTTCATCTACTACTGCGTGTGGTGGAGTTTGTGTATATCTCAACAATGTGTTTGCGGAGAAGAATTAAGAATATTATCGCAGTATCAGGTTGTTGCTATTAAAGTGAAATATCCACTAAAACTCATAATTTGTTAAATATATCTACCAGATTCAGAAAATATTTGTGAAAAAGATCTAAGCGATATATCAGCCCAATTTGATTTACCTTATCTCCTCTTGGGAGACTTTAATTCTCATAACTGCTTATGAGGCTGCTCTAGAACAGATTCAAGATGAAAGATAGTAGAAAAATGTATAAATATCAACAACCTAAACATACTAAATAGACCGGAGTGTGCAACACACTTTAGTCTTGCATACAAATCCTTTAGTAATATAGACTTAAGTTTAATATGTCCAAACATTAATCATCTCTTTGAATGGAATGTCTGTGACGATTTACACAAATAATTTTTCACCTAATCTTGAACATAGACCTAGATGGAATATGAAAAAAGCAGAATGGGAAGACTTTAGATGTATTTTTACAGAAGACTTGGCTAGTAGTAACAACATAGATACAATTGAAAGACACATGAGTAATACTATTCTAAATTCTGCTATGGAAGCTTTTCCTTTAAATAACGTGACCTACAAGAGAAAAGAAGTCCCTTGGTGGAATGAAAACATAAAATCTCTCATTAAAGAGAGAAGAAAATCGCTAAAAAATTTTAAACAAAATTGTACCCCTGAGAATTTAGCAAAATGTTTAAGGGTTAAATCAAAAACCCGTAAGGTCGTTAGAGAGAGCAAGAAAAAATGCTGGTCAGATTTTTGTGAGTCTATAAACCCTCGAACACCTTCGTCAGAAGTATATAGGAAAATAAATCTTTGAATGGTACCTCTTCATTTAATACAATCTTGGCTATAGAAGATAACGATAGATTGTTAACAGAAAATACTGATATATCTAATTTCTTAGCAAAAAATTTTGCAAAGAACTCGTCATCTTCAAACTTTTCAAAAAAGTTTTACAACTATTCAAGGAGCGCCTCTAATAATGAGATCTATAATAAAAGATTTACTCCAACCGAACTTAATTCAGCGCTACGATCATGTAAGGGATCATCTCTAGGGCCTGACAACATAAAATATGATATGCTAAACAAATTAGAAAATAATGCTACAAAATATCCCTTAGATTTTCACAACATAATCTGGACGAAACAGGTATTTCCAACCGAATGGAGGAATGCGGTAATTATCCCAATATTAAAACTTGTAAAGACAGCCTAAAAGCAAACAATTATAGACCAATCTCACTCACTAATTGTATGTGTAAGGTCCTAGAAAGAATGGTAAACAAAAGGAAAGTTTAATATTTGGAAATAAATAATGCTCTAAATATAAATATAAAATAAATAGAGAGGCAATAGATAATTTAGCGGGTTTTCAATCTGACATCATGGAAAGCTTTTCCTTTAAAAAGGATGTAATCGCAGTCTTTTTCGATCTAAAGAAAGCTTATGACTGTGTTTGGAAACAGATGATATTCAAACAATTGAATACTTCCAACATACAAGGAATTATGGCTGCCTTTATTTCGAACTTTCTACAAGACAGAAAATCCTACTGTTTGGTTGGAAACTCGCCATCAAATTATTTTGATCTCGAAAATGGAGTCCCACAGGGATCCGTTATAAGTGTCACCCTTTTTCTTTTGGCAATTGATGGTATATTAGACCAGTGTCAGAAAGATGTAACGGCGCTCTTGTACGCTGATACTCTAGTTATATATTGTTCAGGAAAAAAGCATTCAGCTATAATTAAAAAAATTCAGTTAACTAAAAAAAAAGTGGGTTTCAATTTAATAAAGATAAGACAATGGCAATTAAATTTTCTAGACGCTTAATAACTGCCAACAGTAGTAGCACCATAAAATTATGTGGCACAGATATTCAATTTGTAAAAGAACACAATTTCTTGGGTGTTACATTTGATAGAAAATTAACATTCAAAGCCCATATTAAGAAATTTAAAGCTAAGGCAAATTCAAAATTGAACATTATTAAAATATTAAAACACTATCAATTTGGTTCGGACCCACAATCGCTTCTAAAAATTCTACACACAATCGTTCTCCCTACCATTGATTATGCGTCAGTTATATATCTATCTGCCTGCAAAACAGACATAAGTAGTTTGGAATCCATTCAAAACACAGGAATAAGACTTTCCATTGGCGCCCTTAGAACTAGCCCTACATGTAGTCTTCAAGTTGTATCAGCATCTCTCCCTTGACACCTTAGAAGATTAAGATATCTACTTAATTACACACTAAAAATCCTTTCAATGCAAAATCATCCTCTATACTCAATGATAACGAACAACTCGAAAGTAGAACTTCTTAAGCAAGAACACCCAACATATCACCCGTTTTAGATAGATTTTTCCATTGCAACCTGTAACAAGCGTGCTATGTCATCCCCTGAAATGCAACAGAAGTTTTTGCAATTAATTAACACAACATATCCCAATCACCATTACTTTCATCAGTGAAGGCTCTGTGATGAATGAAAAAGCTGGATTTGCAATTTATAGCAATTCCATTACCATCTCAAACCGTATCCCAGATTATTCCTCCATTTATACCTACGAATTACTTGCTATAAAAACTTGTATTGAGAATATTACAAATTATGACAAAAAATCTCTTATAACATCTGACAGTAAAAGTGCTTTGCAGGGACTACAAAATCCGTTTAGTACAAATATAATCGTGAATCAAATAAGAGAAACTCTTACAAAATTGCATAAAAATAAAATTATTTTTTTATGGGTGCCCAGCCACTTAAATATATCAGGTAATGAAAAGGCAGACTTTTTCGCAAAAAACTCTCTTGAACAATCGGTATCAGCAGATTACAAATATCAATACTCAGACTACAAACAATGGATTCGAAAATACGTATCTTACCTATGGAACGAATCGTGGAATGGTAACAACCTATCTAAATTATACGCAATACAAAACAACATTGAAGTTAAGTGTAATAGAACAACCTTACCAAGATCAGAGTTTCTCAAATTAAATCGACTGAAGATTGGTCATTTTTTATTCTCCCACAAACATAAAATTGAGAAAACTCAACTTCCACTTTGCATTTGTGGTAGTGAACTAAAAATGTTTCACATATTTAATGAATGTAATCTTTTACAAGCAAAGCGAGCGAAATACAAAATACATAATATAAAAATTCTTAAAAAAGAAAAGGACTTTAAAAATGCTAAAGAATTCATGATATAGATTAATTTATACAACTCGATTTGAATCTAAGCTTTAGTACTTTTTTCTCCTAGTATTAAAAAAAAATAGTTAAAGCTTATGTAATTAAAACTTATGTAATCAAAACTTTTTGGCCTATATAACCTTTATAGTGTTGGGGCCTTAAAAAAATAAATAAATAAATAAAATTAATAGATTAGGGATAAGTTTGTTCATTAACAGGATGAAGAGTCTCTACAATTGCTAATTTACCTGCTCCTTTAATAATTAAGCTGTTAATAATTTTTAATTTCTCCGTTGACAACATTTTAATGTTCGCTGCAAACAATGTCTTCAACCCCAAAGGCTGCACAATTTTTATTTATTTATTATATTAGAATACTTTAACACTTGAAGCAAAAGTTGCAAATCCTATACACGCCTTGGTATTTTTTTTTCCTTTAATCTGATCACTCCAAATAATTATGCAGGAATTCGAAATATAAAACATATTAATTAATCAAAGCAAATGAAGATTTACGTTTCTTTCAAGTCGCCAGAAATAAACTCACAAAAAAAAACCAACAACAGAAGGCACAAAAAATAAAGCAGCTTATATATCTGCACTTTGCTAGAGACAAATTGTATGAAGAAAAAGAAAACAAATACAAACTAATTACAAAAAATTTTACCAATAAGAACTGCTATAAAAATTTTAGAAAAAATTGTGCCAGACTTGCACAATTTTTCCCTTTATGCCTTATTTTGTGTACAATTTCGTTGCCGTAAAAATTATTCACAAAGAAGTTGAACAACAAAAATATAATTTAAAAAAAGTTGCGTAGATTTTTATCATCCGTAAAGATTGTGGAGTACCAGTAAGCGCAGATATAATAAATAATCTAAATACAAAAAGTTTCATATACTCATACCTAAAGATAACGGCAGCGGCACTAATAAAAACACTCAATTGAAAATCATTTGGCCGAAAAAAGCTCAATACAACAAACAAAACTTTACATACACAAACAAATTTGATACACGATAAATGAGGACAATTCAATCAACCGAAACGAAAGACTTAAGCAAGCAACCTGTATTTCACTTTCTATTTCTTTTATAGATTTTCTACGATTTTATTCAGACAATCGTTACATTTTTTATGGTTTTATGCATTAAGAAAACTCTCTCCTTCTGTCGTTTATAATGTGCTCAAATTTTTAGCATAATTATGATTTGCCATGGCGTTCATGTGTTATCCTTGAGGAATTTTGTTTTGTTTTGTTTGTGTAAACACTTGTTTTTCATAATCATAATGCATGAGGCTCATCACTACTGAGTATCAGTAAGTTAATGATTGTCAGCTCACATTATTAGGCTTTTGTTGAAATATAGTTTCAAATTAATTATATTAAACAGGTATGTTTTCTATTGATATTTTGGAGAAAAAACACATAATTAAACAATAAAAAAGCTTGATGTAGAAATAACTTTATTAGAAAAAGCCTGATTAAGTGCCTTGTTTATTACGAGGCCCATAGAAAGTTGTATTTTACAATTCCTGGTTTCTTAATAACTTTCACTATCTTTTTTTTATGGAATCTCTTCTATTCTGTAGTACCGGCGAGAAGCATTTTGTAACTGTGAACGCCTTCTGAGAAGGCCGGTCCTAGAAAACCACATAAAATTGTCTTAAGCAAATACAACTTTAATTCTCTAAGCCAGATTTTAAGCTTCCAGCTTTGAAAGAAATTTATAAGCACCCGAAGTCCAAGATAAATATGTTTATTATTATTATTATTATTATTATTATTATTATTATTATTAGTATTATTTATTTTTTTTGTTGTTGTTCAAAAAAGTTTTACTCTTACAATTTTCAAAACTTGTTTTTATTTTAAATGTTATTTATTTGAACGAACGATTAAGTTCTTTTTAATTGCTTCTTGGCATTCATCATATTAAATTCAAAATTTCTAAGTATCTTATCAAATCCCTATAGTTATAATGCTGATGCATTTTGATGACTGTGAATAACAGTATTCGCTATCTATCGAAATAGAAGAACATTTCAAAGGAACATTTCCAACACTGTTGCATGTCGTAGTTTACCTTCAAGACTATTTTTTTCAGTAGAAATATGCAGTTTTGAAATGTATTAAAACAAAGTGAAATTTCTTTAGAAAGTGTAGACGAAAGATCATCTTCTGCCATCAGAATTTAAATATGACTACTGGCATTTGACCAGCCTGCTTCGCTAGATTGTGGTTTAATCCAAGTCCAATTACCGATAAGTTATTAAATCATAAGGGGTCAATCGTTTCGGGCTTATAGGCGTATACTAACGACTTTTGAGATCGCTACAGGAAATAGTGTAGCGGCCTTAAGCCGCAGGATCATGGAGTTTAATTGCTAGGTCTGAGATGTTACCTAACCTTTCCTGCAGTTAATAAACATCTTCTCATAATGCCATGGAAAGTTGCCTAACCAACGTTGAATCACACGATCATGAAGGCCAGTGAAAGATCTTGAAAAGTTATCTTCAGTTAATCAATTATAACTTGTTGTGTGTGACATGTTGCACCGTCTTGTTTGAAAACACTTCCAGCTCTTCGTATTGGTTCCATTGATGTACAAATACGTCAGTAATAAGGGATCCATTGCCTTCACCATTTACTGTAATATTCTGACCAGCATCGTTTTTAAAGAAATACGGGGTAATGATTTCATCAGATAAAAAAACTAAACAGTTAATTTTATAAAACTCTTTAATTAGCTTCCAACTTTTTGTGAGCAAAATAAGTTCGTTTTTAATTTTAAAATAAGTACATATTTTTGGGAATTATCGTTTTTTAAAGTCTTTAATATTAATTATGTGCTGATTCTTTTTTCCCGAAATCTTATTTAAAGTGATCAATTGAGGGGAAAAGCCAAACAATTGTAGAATAAAAACGTAAGAAAATAAAAAAGGAAAAGTAATCAGTAAATCTTGTTATGACTTTGATATTTGTTTTATACTTCTCACTTATTAAAGAGGAAGTTTGAAATAAATATCTTTAAGAAATGCATTAGCCCCAGTGAAATGCGCACAGGAACTAGCTGGAACTGCTCAATTGATCACTTCAAATTTCTTAGTATGATTTTGGGAAAAAGGAATCAGCATATAATTTAAATTAATGAATTTTTAAATAAGTTTTTAATAAATTATTTGGATATTCTTCATAATCGCCTCCTGATAAGTCTTACGTACTAAAAGAAATTTTGGAGATAAAGAGAAAATAGTTTCCCTAAAATGACTTGAAAGTCTTTTCCAATGGGGTATAATATTGTTTAAAAAACAAACAGCAATTAATATTCCATATACTCCTAAATCTAGGACAACAAAATATAATAGATATATATATATATATGAAGAAAATAATTGCTCAAGTCTAAGTGTGCTGTTTGAAACTGAAAAAAAAAATAAAATAAAAACATAGGAGAAAAACAACATAAAATATAATTAAAAAGGAGTTTGCTTTCAACTCTCACCTCGAGTGCAGTGTTTTTGTTTAGTGAACCTTTTGAAAAATAAAATAAGAGAATAAGAAAAGAGAAAAGCAAAAAGAAAATTTAAGAACTTTATATTACTATAATAATTGAATTTTTCTTACTTTCACCTTTTGCTATAAAAAAGATATTTTCCACCTGTATCGATCATATTTACCGCAGCTCCCATTATGGGAGGTATTCTTTTTGATAGGGACAAATCAGTCTCTAACCCTAATTCAATAAACCCCTTATACCTGCTAATGAGCAGAGTCGGTGTCCATGCAGAACGTGGGCTTTCGGATGTGTCTCCGTTTCTTATACAAAAATCTATTGATGCTGGCGCAGGAAAAGTAAAACTCTGCAAGAAACTGAGATCTGGACAGCTACTTTAATGGAAGACAAGCTAATAAAATTATTAATATGATAAGCTTATCTTTGGCTATTTTTGTGAAAGTCGAAGAACATAATACACTAAATAAGTCCAAGGGAATCTTTTACTCAAATGATCTAAGAAACTTAACTGATGAGGAACTCTTGAACGAAATACAAGAACAAAACCCTAATGTGCTAGAAATCAAGAGGTTTAAAAAAAGAGATCCCGAAAGTAGACAACTGACATCAAGTGATATTGGACGAATTACCCGAAAAGATTTTGCTTGGTTACATGTACACAACAATAAAACCATATATACCCAATCCTCTTCGGTGCTTTAAATATTTCCAATTTGGCCACGTGTCAGATGGGTGCCTTTCAGAACAAAAAATTTGTCCACATTATAGCAAACCTGAACATACTCCAGTTGATGAAACAGGCAAACGGGAAAAGTGTAAGAGAGAAGCAAAATGTGTAAACTGTCAACAACAACACAACAGCTTTTCTAAGGAATGCGTTATATATAAAAAAGAATATGATATACTAGAGATTAAAGTTATTCAGAAAAAAACATTGAAGGAAGCGCGAAGGAAATATGAAGAGCAGAATCAACTACCAACAACATATGCCAATGCAGTCAAACCATGTAATTGTAAATGCAAATGTCAAGGAGAAATAATAAATGTAAATACGAATGCAAAAGAGAAAGAAACAACAACCGATTCTGTAAGAACAACACCAAATTCTCCAGTACGCCAAATAACTAAAGCAGATGGAACAAAATTCGAACTACTCCCAAGAAATATATCAAAGAGGAAAAAACGTGAACTAACAACTCCAGAAAAGAAGAAAAAAGAGAACTCAACAAAAGCAACATTAACAGCAAATGCCAATCTAAATCTAAATAACGACGATAGCAAAGGTGACTCTAGTGACTCTAGTGACTCTACCTCTAATGAGCAGTCAATATAAAATAATACAAGGAACTGTAAGGGACTTTCACATCACTTTGACGAACTAAAGCTTTTATTAACAAATATTAACTGTTTCGCTTTATGCATTCAGGAAACTAGATATAAATCAAATCATTACACTAATCTAAAAAACTATACGTGTTTCTTTAAGAATACAATTTCATCTACTACTGCGTGTGGTGGAGTTTGTGTATATCTCAACAATGTGTTTGCGGAGAAGAATTAAGAATATTATCGCAGTATCAGGTTGTTGCTATTAAAGTGAAATATCCACTAAAACTCATAATTTGTTAAATATATCTACCAGATTCAGAAAATATTTGTGAAAAAGATCTAAGCGATATATCAGCCCAATTTGATTTACCTTATCTCCTCTTGGGAGACTTTAATTCTCATAACTGCTTATGAGGCTGCTCTAGAACAGATTCAAGATGAAAGATAGTAGAAAAATGTATAAATATCAACAACCTAAACATACTAAATAGACCGGAGTGTGCAACACACTTTAGTCTTGCATACAAATCCTTTAGTAATATAGACTTAAGTTTAATATGTCCAAACATTAATCATCTCTTTGAATGGAATGTCTGTGACGATTTACACAAATAATTTTTCACCTAATCTTGAACATAGACCTAGATGGAATATGAAAAAAGCAGAATGGGAAGACTTTAGATGTATTTTTACAGAAGACTTGGCTAGTAGTAACAACATAGATACAATTGAAAGACACATGAGTAATACTATTCTAAATTCTGCTATGGAAGCTTTTCCTTTAAATAACGTGACCTACAAGAGAAAAGAAGTCCCTTGGTGGAATGAAAACATAAAATCTCTCATTAAAGAGAGAAGAAAATCGCTAAAAAATTTTAAACAAAATTGTACCCCTGAGAATTTAGCAAAATGTTTAAGGGTTAAATCAAAAACCCGTAAGGTCGTTAGAGAGAGCAAGAAAAAATGCTGGTCAGATTTTTGTGAGTCTATAAACCCTCGAACACCTTCGTCAGAAGTATATAGGAAAATAAATCTTTGAATGGTACCTCTTCATTTAATACAATCTTGGCTATAGAAGATAACGATAGATTGTTAACAGAAAATACTGATATATCTAATTTCTTAGCAAAAAATTTTGCAAAGAACTCGTCATCTTCAAACTTTTCAAAAAAGTTTTACAACTATTCAAGGAGCGCCTCTAATAATGAGATCTATAATAAAAGATTTACTCCAACCGAACTTAATTCAGCGCTACGATCATGTAAGGGATCATCTCTAGGGCCTGACAACATAAAATATGATATGCTAAACAAATTAGAAAATAATGCTACAAAATATCCCTTAGATTTTCACAACATAATCTGGACGAAACAGGTATTTCCAACCGAATGGAGGAATGCGGTAATTATCCCAATATTAAAACTTGTAAAGACAGCCTAAAAGCAAACAATTATAGACCAATCTCACTCACTAATTGTATGTGTAAGGTCCTAGAAAGAATGGTAAACAAAAGGAAAGTTTAATATTTGGAAATAAATAATGCTCTAAATATAAATATAAAATAAATAGAGAGGCAATAGATAATTTAGCGGGTTTTCAATCTGACATCATGGAAAGCTTTTCCTTTAAAAAGGATGTAATCGCAGTCTTTTTCGATCTAAAGAAAGCTTATGACTGTGTTTGGAAACAGATGATATTCAAACAATTGAATACTTCCAACATACAAGGAATTATGGCTGCCTTTATTTCGAACTTTCTACAAGACAGAAAATCCTACTGTTTGGTTGGAAACTCGCCATCAAATTATTTTGATCTCGAAAATGGAGTCCCACAGGGATCCGTTATAAGTGTCACCCTTTTTCTTTTGGCAATTGATGGTATATTAGACCAGTGTCAGAAAGATGTAACGGCGCTCTTGTACGCTGATACTCTAGTTATATATTGTTCAGGAAAAAAGCATTCAGCTATAATTAAAAAAATTCAGTTAACAAAAAAGTGGGTTTCAATTTAATAAAGATAAGACAATGGCAATTAAATTTTCTAGACGCTTAATAACTGCCAACAGTAGTAGCACCATAAAATTATGTGGCACAGATATTCAATTTGTAAAAGAACACAATTTCTTGGGTGTTACATTTGATAGAAAATTAACATTCAAAGCCCATATTAAGAAATTTAAAGCTAAGGCAAATTCAAAATTGAACATTATTAAAATATTAAAACACTATCAATTTGGTTCGGACCCACAATCGCTTCTAAAAATTCTACACACAATTGTTCTCCCTACCATTGATTATGCGTCAGTTATATATCTATCTGCCTGCAAAACAGACATAAGTAGTTTGGAATCCATTCAAAACACAGGAATAAGACTTTCCATTGGCGCCCTTAGAACTAGCCCTACATGTAGTCTTCAAGTTGTATCAGCATCTCTCCCTTGACACCTTAGAAGATTAAGATATCTACTTAATTACACACTAAAAATCCTTTCAATGCAAAATCATCCTCTATACTCAATGATAACGAACAACTCGAAAGTAGAACTTCTTAAGCAAGAACACCCAACATATCACCCGTTTTAGATAGATTTTTCCATTGCAACCTGTAACAAGCGTGCTATGTCATCCCCTGAAATGCAACAGAAGTTTTTGCAATTAATTAACACAACATATCCCAATCACCATTACTTTCATCAGTGAAGGCTCTGTGATGAATGAAAAAGCTGGATTTGCAATTTATAGCAATTCCATTACCATCTCAAACCGTATCCCAGATTATTCCTCCATTTATACCTACGAATTACTTGCTATAAAAACTTGTATTGAGAATATTACAAATTATGACAAAAAATCTCTTATAACATCTGACAGTAAAAGTGCTTTGCAGGGACTACAAAATCCGTTTAGTACAAATATAATCGTGAATCAAATAAGAGAAACTCTTACAAAATTGCATAAAAATAAAATTATTTTTTTATGGGTGCCCAGCCACTTAAATATATCAGGTAATGAAAAGGCAGACTTTTTCGCAAAAAACTCTCTTGAACAATCGGTATCAGCAGATTACAAATATCAATACTCAGACTACAAACAATGGATTCGAAAATACGTATCTTACCTATGGAACGAATCGTGGAATGGTAACAACCTATCTAAATTATACGCAATACAAAACAACATTGAAGTTAAGTGTAATAGAACAACCTTACCAAGATCAGAGTTTCTCAAATTAAATCGACTGAAGATTGGTCATTTTTTATTCTCCCACAAACATAAAATTGAGAAAACTCAACTTCCACTTTGCATTTGTGGTAGTGAACTAAAAATGTTTCACATATTTAATGAATGTAATCTTTTACAAGCAAAGCGAGCGAAATACAAAATACATAATATAAAAATTCTTAAAAAAGAAAAGGACTTTAAAAATGCTAAAGAATTCATGATATAGATTAATTTATACAACTCGATTTGAATCTAAGCTTTAGTACTTTTTTCTCCTAGTATTAAAAAAAAATAGTTAAAGCTTATGTAATTAAAACTTATGTAATCAAAACTTTTTGGCCTATATAACCTTTATAGTGTTGGGGCCTTAAAAAAATAAATAAATAAATAAAATTAATAGATTAGGGATAAGTTTGTTCATTAACAGGATGAAGAGTCTCTACAATTGCTAATTTACCTGCTCCTTTAATAATTAAGCTGTTAATAATTTTTAATTTCTCCGTTGACAACATTTTAATGTTCGCTGCAAACAATGTCTTCAACCCCAAAGGCTGCACAATTTTTATTTATTTATTATATTAGAATACTTTAACACTTGAAGCAAAAGTTGCAAATCCTATACACGCCTTGGTATTTTTTTTTCCTTTAATCTGATCACTCCAAATAATTATGCAGGAATTCGAAATATAAAACATATTAATTAATCAAAGCAAATGAAGATTTACGTTTCTTTCAAGTCGCCAGAAATAAACTCACAAAAAAAAACCAACAACAGAAGGCACAAAAAATAAAGCAGCTTATATATCTGCACTTTGCTAGAGACAAATTGTATGAAGAAAAAGAAAACAAATACAAACTAATTACAAAAAATTTTACCAATAAGAACTGCTATAAAAATTTTAGAAAAAATTGTGCCAGACTTGCACAATTTTTCCCTTTATGCCTTATTTTGTGTACAATTTCGTTGCCGTAAGAATTATTCACAAAGAAGTTGAACAACAAAAATATAATTTAAAAAAAGTTGCGTAGATTTTTATCATCCGTAAAGATTGTGGAGTACCAGTAAGCGCAGATATAATAAATAATCTAAATACAAAAAGTTTCATATACTCATACCTAAAGATAATGGCAGCGGCACTAATAAAAACACTCAATTGAAAATCATTTGGCCGAAAAAAGCTCAATACAACAAACAAAACTTTACATACACAAACAAATTTGATACACGATAAATGAGGACAATTCAATCAACCGAAACGAAAGACTTAAGCAAGCAACCTGTATTTCACTTTCTATTTCTTTTATAGATTTTCTACGATTTTATTCAGACAATCGTTACATTTTTTATGGTTTTATGCATTAAGAAAACTCTCTCCTTCTGTCGTTTATAATGTGCTCAAATTTTTAGCATAATTATGATTTGCCATGGCGTTCATGTGTTATCCTTGAGGAATTTTGTTTTGTTTTGTTTGTGTAAACACTTGTTTTTCATAATCATAATGCATGAGGCTCATCACTACTGAGTATCAGTAAGTTAATGATTGTCAACTCACATTATTAGGCTTTTGTTGAAATATAGTTTCAAATTAATTATATTAAACAGGTATGTTTTCTATTGATATTTTGGAGAAAAAACACATAATTAAACAATAAAAAAGCTTGATGTAGAAATAACTTTATTAGAAAAAGCCTGATTAAGTGCCTTGTTTATTACGAGGCCCATAGAAAGTTGTATTTTACAATTCCTGGTTTCTTAATAACTTTCACTATCTTTTTTTTATGGAATCTCTTCTATTCTGTAGTACCGGCGAGAAGCATTTTGTAACTGTGAACGCCTTCTGAGAAGGCCGGTCCTAGAAAACCACATAAAATTGTCTTAAGCAAATACAACTTTAATTCTCTAAGCCAGATTTTAAGCTTCCAGCTTTGAAAGAAATTTATAAGCACCCGAAGTCCAAGATAAATATGTTTATTATTATTATTATTATTATTATTATTATTATTATTATTATTATTAGTATTATTTATTTTTTTTGTTGTTGTTCAAAAAAGTTTTACTCTTACAATTTTCAAAACTTGTTTTTATTTTAAATGTTATTTATTTGAACGAACGATTAAGTTCTTTTTAATTGCTTCTTGGCATTCATCATATTAAATTCAAAATTTCTAAGTGTCTTATCAAATCCCTATAGTTATAATGCTGATGCATTTTGATGACTGTGAATAACAGTATTCGCTATCTATCGAAATAGAAGAACATTTCAAAGGAACATTTCCAACACTGTTGCATGTCGTAGTTTACCTTCAAGACTATTTTTTTCAGTAGAAATATGCAGTTTTGAAATGTATTAAAACAAAGTGAAATTTCTTTAGAAAGTGTAGACGAAAGATCATCTTCTGCCATCAGAATTTAAATATGACTACTGGCATTTGACCAGCCTGCTTCGCTAGATTGTGGTTTAATCCAAGTCCAATTACCGATAAGTTATTAAATCATAAGGGGTCAATCGTTTCGGGCTTATAGGCGTATACTAACGACTTTTGAGATCGCTACAGGAAATAGTGTAGCGGCCTTAAGCCGCAGGATCATGGAGTTTAATTGCTAGGTCTGAGATGTTACCTAACCTTTCCTGCAGTTAATAAACATCTTCTCATAATGCCATGGAAAGTTGCCTAACCAACGTTGAATCACACGATCATGAAGGCCAGTGAAAGATCTTGAAAAGTTATCTTCAGTTAATCAATTATAACTTGTTGTGTGTGACATGTTGCACCGTCTTGTTTGAAAACACTTCCAGCTCTTCGTATTGGTTCCATTGATGTACAAATACGTCAGTAATAAGGGATCCATTGCCTTCACCATTTACTGTAATATTCTGACCAGCATCGTTTTTAAAGAAATACGGGGTAATGATTTCATCAGATAAAAAAAACTAAACAGTTAATTTTATAAAACTCTTTAATTATCTGGTGATTCTTTTTCCCGAAAATCTTAATAAAACTTTCTAAGAATAACTACCGATATTTATTTCAAACTTCCACTTTAATACATGTGAAGTTTAAAAATAATATCAAAGTCATAACCAGAACTCACTGATCCTTGATCCTTCTTTTATTCTTACGTTTTTGTTCTACAATTGGTTGGCTTTTTCCGACTCTAATTGTAGTTGTAAGAGAAATAAAGAAAAGATTTACTTTATATATCGTTGTCTCAACATGTGCTTGACATTTATTGTCAGTTCATATACAGAAGTTTTGTTTATTGACGAATTCCTTCATACAAAAATCATATTCAGTTTGTGTTTTACTTGAATCGAACAGCACCATGATTTCCAATATATCTTTTGTGCAATTAAAAAGCGCTGTTCAGGTGTTGAAATGAAAAAAAAACCAAACACAAATTTCTTGACAATTGAAAAAATAGACGTCATTTAAAAAACTGTGGCCAAGTTAAACTTTTATATCCACTCTTAAGGCCAATAAAAATTTACTACAGATGTTGAAAGGACCCCACGAAGCTGCGGATAGATAAATGAAATGTAATTGCCTTTTATTTCAATTTCTATAAAATGAATGAGCATCGCAGAAATACCCAAAATAAAATAAAATTAAATTGTTGAGAATATGTCTTTAAAAATGCGTACTTAAAAATTAACACAATTTTTTATGAGCAGGACTAGCACTCAGGAAGGACACCACCATATGCAACGCATTAAGCTGGAATTGCGAATGTAGATATTGCGAAGGATGAAAAGGACGATTTAAATCTTATTGTTTCCACTTTCATGGTGTCGTGCTTTGTAACAATAAAACTTAAGCAGCTGGTTGTTGTTGCTACTATAAAATCAAATTTTTATTTACTTCTACTGCTAATCAAAGAACCGATTTTGTGAGTGTTTTGCCTTCAGTTATCTACCAATTCTTTTATTACGTTTAAGTTTTGCGAAATCCAGTGGACGACCATGTGTTGGCCAGGCTGCATATAACACAGAGAAATGTTATTTTTAAACTATTAAATCAACTGATTATCAATCATATAATTTATTTTAGTATATTTTAATTAGTTTTTCATGATTAAAATTAAAAAGAAAAAAACTAGCAGCTTAATGAATTGTGTCCTGCTGATAAAATTATGACTCGTCAATTTTTACATCCAGACATTCATTCACTAAAATCAGCGACAGTAATTTCTAGCCACGGGTCGTCATTTGGCATCGACAGCTAAAAGTTGTCATTAATCATGTGAAATTGATTGTAGAAGAGAAAGAAAGAAAGAAAGATGCTGCAAAACCAGCCACCAAAATATGAAAATATATCTGCTGTTTTTATTGTTGCTTTTTTTTGCTTCGTAGTTTTCTTTAATAATTTTATGTCATCTCTGAATGTTGTTGCTGTTTTTTTTTCTTTTTTCTTTTTTCTTTTTGGCTTGAACTCACTTGGAATTTAACTTTATATATATATATATATATATATATATATATATTTTTTTTTTTTTAATATATATATTTACTTTGAAAACTACTTGCAACTAAATAAAGTTTAAGAAACAAACAGGGGTGATGGTCTTATGGTTTAACTAAATCACCTGTCGCCCCAAAAAGTCTGGGAATGAAAAACGTGTCGTTTTGCTATAAAAATGAAATCCATGATTAATGTTATTTTTCATAAATAAATGAAAAATTTTTGTAAAAATTTATGCAGCTTTAGGCTGTAAAATAAATTAAAAAATTACTAAAATTAAAAAGTGTAACTTCTTAACGAATTTTGATTGCTTTTCGAAATAGAGTGCCTGCTGGTTTGAAGTAGCAGAGACTAAAATTAATTTCCTGCGTTGCAAAGATTCAGTTTAAGGAAAGTCTTGGTTTTTTTATATATTTTCTATTTTATGAACTCTTATTGATCATAACTTCCAAATTTCTTCAAACATTTAAATTAAATATTTTATGGTGGCTCGATATAACGTCGTGGTGATCTGCGACTTAGAGAAATATAATTTTTTTTGTACTTCTTTAGCACAACTAAGATTTTATGCTATTTTGAAAATAAATTAATACAGAAGTATTAGCGTTGTTTTTTTTATGGCATAGAAAGTCTTTTGGCTTCTTAAGAAAGATAAAGCTTGGCTGCATGCCATGGCCTTGCTTGTGGGTGCTTCACAGTTATCACCAACATCGTAGTCATCATCATCATCATCATCATCATCATCAATATCATTATTGACGTTAGACATCTTCAGTTTTTATTTCAAATCCCTCAAACTGGCAGCGGCAGTTGGCTTTAGTCTTTTCCTTTTTTATTTATTTTATAGTATTTTTCTGCAGAGTGCAAGCTTATTTTGACCAAAATCACTAAATACATGTTTTCGTTGACTGCTTGCAGTTGTATAAATTCACTTATTTTTCTTTTTGTCTTATTATGTCAAAATCATGATGATCGTTGTTTTTATACAAAAAAAAAAAAAAAAAAACAAATCATTATGTTGAGATTTGTTGTAAATAAAAATAAATTTCAAATTTGCTACTTTTTCCGCTCGTGTTGTACATGCCTCCTAACAAATGTTTTCCACTCGTACAAACATCATTTGCATTTCGTGGTGGCAGATCAGTTTTTCCATCAGTTCTTTTTTTTCCCTTGTTTTTGTTTGCTTGTAAGGACACTGAAGAGACAATAATATGAGTATTAAACATATTTTGATTTTTTAATTATTTCGTGAAAGTTAAAAAAGCAAATTGTAAAAGACATATTATTTTCATAGATTACCAGCATTGAGATCATTTAATGATGGAAGTATTTTCTCCAAAATACGTGAGCTGAATCTGTTGAACGTGTGGCTTTGATGTGTTGGAAAAAAATATATGAATTTTTCATACGAGAGATTTTTGTTTAGCAGCTGTACGAGAAATGTGCTTTATCGTCAAAAAAATAAGTAAAATTGACTGCAAAATGGACACGCTTCAAGACTGTTCACTATACTGAACTAGAAGCAGATATTTCCACAATAAAATAATATGTTAAATACATAAAAATTGGTCGAAAAATTGTTTTTAGCTTAGAAAGACATAAGAATTATTCCAAATAACAAGCGGGAGTAAACATGAGTTTTATATGGTTATAACTTTTCAGCTTTTGATTTTTATATATTTTAAACAATAACACTGAGCTTAAGGCTTATTTTTTTTTTAACAATTATTTAAATATTCAAGTAACACAACAGAGCACAACAATTGTTTTCAAAAGCCGCTACACTTTCATTTTCAGTACTCCTGAGTAGTTCGGAAGAATTTTAAATTCTTAAAACTTAAGAGTTACGCTTCTTAATTATTTTATATTTCAACAAAAAATGTAACTGCTATTGAAAATTGAACAAAAGCGAAGAATTGATAACGATTTTAAAGAACTGCAAGAAAATCGTTTACACATCTGTAAATTTTTGTTTTTATTTTTGTAACTTAAAAATATTTGCTACTCTGGAAATTATAATAGCCAATACATCAGTCCCAGACGTGTTAGAGGTTGACATTTGCCCCACTTCATATATTATTTTTAGTTCCTATATTTTTATTTCACACTGGCGGCAACTAAATTTAGTTTAGATGTGTAATTTTACCCTTCAAAATTAATGTCGATATCTTTTCTAGAAAATAATAAAACATTTTTCACACTTTTTAACAAAAAATTTTCAACATTTTGCCATTTCAAAACAAGGAATTTATTAGAAATGAATCCAATATCCTTGACGAAACATAATTTCTCTTTTAAAACTTTTCAAAATAATTACTTTCAGAAAATAAGTGATCAAAGTAACATGTTTTCTAGAAGAGAAAACGCCAGAAATTTGATCGCACTTTCGTTAGAACAGCACCTGAAGTAATCACTTGTTTTTTTATATAATTTTAAAGACAATTTAATCGAAAAGTGTTTTTAATTCAGAAAGACGTGATAAATATTTCAAAGCACAAGAGAAAGTCAACACCAGTTTTCAAATATTCAACTCAGTTATCATGGCAGAACTGCTGTTTTCAAAAGCCGCTACACTTTCCTCTTGTGTAATTTTCATTTATTACCTCTTTTCAGGCGCCTAAAAAGAACGTAATAACAGTTTCCATTTGTAACAATTTTATTAAGAAAAAGACGTACAAGAAGACTATCCAATCGCTGCCAACACACTTTTGTTAAGTCCTAGTGATGCCGTTTGATAATATATTTTCATGTCCTTTTTCTCTTAATTTTTTTTTTTTCTTACAAGAGGATTTAATTTTGGCTGGTTTTTGATTTCTTTCACTAATCGTAGTTTTAAGGGATAAACTCAACAACAACAACAACAGCTAAAACTTTTCATATATAAAAACAATAATTTAGAAAAAATTTCACTTTATTTGCAAGGGCGCCAGGAAAGTTTGTAATTGAATTTATATACTTGGGAATTGTTATGCTTTAAGCAACAACTTTTAATTAAAAATACTCTTTGGAATTAATTATATATACAAAATTGAAGTGTACTGGTTATAATTATACTAATAATTGTTGTTGAAAAGAACAAATTTTAATATATAAATTTCCTTATATATTAAACCAACCATTTAACAGAATGAAATTTCATGGTTTGACTCTTCAGGAAACGAAAATTTTATATATATTTTACAATGAAATCACTTTTAATACTATAAACAGAATTGTTAATTCTTTGTCATACATTGCAAATAGTTAGTTGAAACTTTATTTTATCAGTAAATAAACTAGTTCTTAACAAATATATTTTAAAAAAAAAAACATTAAATAATTTTTGGAGCCTATTTTTGGAAACTTTCGTAACTCCTTAAAACAAAATTTTAAGAGTATACAAAATTACCGGAATTGATTGATGCTGCACTACACTATTTGTCCTTAACACGAACGCAATTTTTGTCACCCGTTAATAGCCGAATAATCTGTAATTACTGCTTTTTTCATTAAACCATTGAGTAACAAAAAAAATAAATATTTAAAGTGCATTTGGTTTTGACAGGGATAATAATATGATTTCATGTCATAAAATGCCGTGTTTTGTTATATCAAATAATTTTGGTGTTTCTGAATCTTGATAAAATTCCTAAATTATTAACATCAAAAATGTTTTTCGGATTGGCAAAAACTAAAAGAATGTGAACCAATAAATTCGTAGCTAATAGAAACACGAAATCAAATCCTATCCAAAAGGAATCTGTAACACGGCTGTTTATGTTTAAAAAAATTTTCATATGAATTTTAATGCCACTCCAGGGTTAAGCAATGAAATCTTTTTATGTACATAAGATCAGACAGCTGAAACAAGTTCTTTCCTTTCCTTATAAATGTGTTGAGTATCTTTGAAGAAAACGTGTTAGGACTAAGGATTAGAGCTACTAATCAAATAGTAAGTAGTGCAGAGCTGGAAAGCTCAAGCATTTTTTATAAGGAGCTCAATAAAAAAACCAAGGGAATCATAAGGATGTTTCCTGGGTTGGATAATAAAATATCTTTAATTATTATTATTAAATGGATTGATTGTTGGAAACCGCTGTAAAAATATTGCTATTGAGATTCAGCAAATTTCAAAACACGGTTCCAGAGGTGGATAATTTAACGTATATAAAATTAGCAATATAAAAAAATATTTTTGTTTATTTAATTTTTGAATGCTATTTTATATATCATGAAGAATCAAATTAACAGCTTAAAAAAAATGCACCCAGGGTTAAGTAATTTAAACTTCATTAATACATAGAAGCATTACAAGTAGGTGGGTATAGGGTTATAAGATTCGGCACAGCCGTATACAGCACTCGTACCTATTTTCCACAGCTGGGAAATTGAAGATTAATTTTGTTGTATAAAATTACACATCTAAAATAACTTTTTTGTTATATATTATCAACCCTATTATATATATATATATATATATATATATATATATATCAGTAAGAACTAAATTCTTCATATAAACCAAGCAATTTGGAAAACAAGACTCCAGGGTTGGAGAGTTTAAAATATTTTTTAATACATAAAAGTATCGTGCGTACGCCAGTGAAAGGTTGTAAGATTCGCCCCTTTCGAATTCAGCTGCTGTACCTGCCATTTATGTAATTTTAATCATTTAATAACTTCATGAAAAAACAAAGTGACCATATCCGCATTTGTGTTTCTACCCGTGTCAAACATGTGTAGTCAAAGTGCAACAATTCGGCATGTGTTTCAGAAAATCTTGCTTTACTTTTAAATAATATATATAACAAGTGAAGTCTATATCTGCTGTGATAAAAGCAGTTATACATTTTTTTTGTTTCGTTTTTATTAAGATAAATTGGTTTTTTTTTCTGTCCACTGTTTTAGTTTCCTTTTGAATTCGATTTTATTTAAGCTTTTTTCCGCCGATGTCTCAGTTTATTTATTACTTTGGTTTCTTTTTAAAATTTGCTACATTCGTGTGCCACTGGACTTGGTCAATACACGTCACTCAAATTGAGTAGTTTAAAACATTTAACAACCGACTGGCCAACTAACTGGCTTACCCACCGTCAAAAAAAGAAAAAAACAACAAACAGTGAATAAAAAAAAACTATTTAGGACAAAATTTCAAAATTGTTTTCAGTCTTGTCTTAAATCTTATATGACATTCTATGCAAATCATTGTGGCGTTGTAGTGGCTGTGAAATATTTAATTTTTTTTGTCCACTTTGCGATTTGGTTACAAAATCGTGTTTACACTTTGTCACCCTTTTCTGTCAATAAGATTTATAGTTTTATTTTGAAATTTCAAGAATTTCCTACTCTTAAACAAAATATTGTGCTGTACAAACAAATAAATAAATAAACGACACAATAAGTGTTTTAAACACTTAAGACACAAGCAGAAAAGCAACAAAAAAACACTTATTTATATATACAAGAGTGATAGACGGAATGTTCATTATGTAGAGTAGTTAACGAGTCTACAAAAGGCATTTAAATTTATTTTGAAATTTTAAAAAAATATTGTGCATAAACTTATATTTCAATATCTTTCTCCTCTCTCTCTCTCTCTCTCTTCGTTTAATTTCAGCAACTGCCCACATTCATCTGAAAGTTTATTTGATACTGCTACATATATAGTGACTTGAAATTAATAATAGCAAATGATTGGCACCGATGAAATGTCATCCGCTGGCATGGATATCAGTGAATCTTTTCGTCCCGAAGATATATCGAAAACAGATTTTTTCGATTTTGTTACAGCACCCGATATGGGTATTGGCTTAGGGGTCAATGTAAATTTGCATCACAGTCATCACAATCATCAGCAGCATCATCATCATCACCACCATCATACGCAACAACATCACACACAGCAACAGCAGCAGCAACAGCCACAACCTGCTTTAGCAATGACACAACAACAACACCATCACCACAACAGCAGCACACATCATGGATCACAGCACCAGCAACATCAACACGGTTCTAGCTCTGATAGAACAATGACTCATGATGGCGGTGGTGGTGCAGGTAGTGGCGGCGGCAGTGGTAGTGGTGGTGTTGGTGGAAATGGTGCCAGTGTTAGAACTGGAGGTGATAGTCACAATGATGCTAGTGGTTTAAGTGATGGCAGCTCAGCGAGTACAACTGATCCAACTTTGCATGGTTACGAGGTAAGTTTTCAACTTCAAAATGGCTCCACACACAATTAATCTGATAAAAAAAATTGGCAGGTTTTTAGATATCTGGTGCAATTTAATTTGATGACTGCACATAAATTGCAATTTTAAACTATTAATAGAAACTGTTGTTACGTCAATTAAAGCAGAATTTTGTTTTGTCTCGGACGATCTCTCAGGGGATGATCGCCACAGATTTTTGTCCAAGACATGCAAAATTAGTTACACGGTGTTCATGTCACGAAATTTCGGGTGAATTTAAATCTGAAAATATTTTTAACCCTCTGGTTAGGTTGGGACAATTCCTTCATTCTCTTTCTTTTGGCTTTTGCTACGAAACGGTTCAACATGTCACCTTAAAACACTAACTCTACAAAATTTTCAATTTCGTGTGATGGAAAGGATCAAAAATATAAAAACTTTCATGTCTTAAGTTGATTTCTTTTCTAAAAAAGATCAACATTTTTACACTTTTTAGTAGATAATGACCACACTATGTCATCTGAAAATAAAGAATTTATTCGAAATTAATCCAACATCCTTTACGAAAAGAAGTTTCTGTTTTAAAGGTCCTCCGAACTGACACTTTTTAATAAACAACTACAAATGGGCCAAATTTTACCCAGAAAAGAAAACGCAATTAGATTTGTACCATTTTGGTCCGTTTATGTTGATCGATTTATTTGTATGATTAAAACTTATAAAAAAAGCTAAAAGTAATATATATTTAGCACATCATGAACAAATTATTATTATTTTTTGTTTCATATGAATTTAAGGCACATAATGCAATTACTATCGCACATAGACTTGCATAGTAATCTAAAAAATTTCTCATACATGCTGCACAACCAGATAATGAAACATGAATGACATATTAAATAGTGACATCATAAAATTATCTGAATGGTTTCAAGCGAACAGGGTACATATCAACGGCCGGGGAATCCAACACATGCACATACAACCATGCCGCTTCATTTGTTTCTATGGATGGAACAACTTGCGAATGTCCAGCATTACATTTCACGGGACAATCTTATATAGCCCGACCTCTCAGAATTATTATAGATAGATTAATTTAGGAAACTCGATAAGACATATGAAAGCGTCAGGTTGGTTATGAAAGCAAAAATGGGATGTATGTGCGGTATAAGTATTAATTAATCAGTGGCTCTTCATGTTCTGCACTTAAAGGATAAGTGTGATGTCAGATGGACGGATCACATTTTTCCATCGCCAAAGAAGCATTCAAAAACTTCAGCTTATGATGACGCTGCAAGAGGTACTTCAACCTATTTGATCTCTATACTATTTAAACACATTGATGTCCGAAAGAAAGTGGGATATAACCATCATGTATGGGCCGGTGCTCCAAACTCCATTTCAAATTCAGTCGATAGTGTATAGGAGAGAACGAAGAAGCTCATCGGAGATGATAGGACAGCCAACTCTAATGACTCTCTTGAGCATAATCACAATTCGGTATACGTTGCGTTCTGTCGTCTCTTTTTTTGTAAAACTCCTTAATTGTAATTATGTGCTCATTTTTTTTTTCACAAAATCTTAGTAAAAAATTTAAGTGATCAATTGAATTTTTAGTAAAATTTGGAGAAAAAAGAATCGGCACATAATTAAAATTAAAGTGATGTGATTTGTTTAAATCAAGGACCCATTAGTTTTTACACTCAATTGTTTGTTTAGCAAAAGCGCATACATTTTGGGTGGATATTCCAACACATCTCACGAAGTGTTACAAAGAGAACTCGATTTTTGCCCGAATAGTCCGTATGAGGAATTAACCACCCGCAGAAGCCTTCTCCAACAGTTTCAAATTCAGTAGAAGTGAAAAATGCATTTTTATAATTTTCTGAAATTAGGATTTCCTGGTCCCATGGAAATACAGTTCCATGTCTTTAGGTCAAGACTAAGTGGCACAACGGTCTTAGTTGCCTGCCAATCAGTTTTCTTTTGAGACTTCTGACAAAAATTCCATAGGCAGAAATTAAGCAGTTGGTTGTATGTCCTTCTGTGTGGATCCCACGGCCCTTGAAATTGACCGACCCCGTTCGCTTGAACTCATTCAGATAACATTATGAAGTCACTATTTAATATGTCATTCATGATCCGCCACTTTACGTCGATATCAGAACTTAACGGCCTATAGTTAAATGAATATGACTGGGAAATTCTGCTATCGTCTGCAAAAGAGTAGATGAGAGTGGAAGTTGCTGCTAGAAAATCGTTGAGGAAAGTTTCGACAGAAACTTCACTTTGAAAGTGCACACAGTTAACTATCGTTTTTATGGCCAAATCAGTTACTTGTTTGTATGGTGCTCAACAGTCCTAATAATGAGCATATTTTTTATAATTTGACAATATTTTTTCATGAAAGTTAAAGTTTACTAACGGCTTTGGAGGATATTTTTTCAAAACAAGAGATCAAATTTGTATGTTTTATATTAGCTTGACCGGACCCCGAGTACAAACCCTACTCTTTGTTCTCTAACTGTAAAGGAAATGTCTGGGAAGGACAGTTGCAAAAAACAGAAAAACATTTTGAGTCTCTTGTAGTTATTCTTATTATTGTTAAGAAGGATATGATTTTGCCTTGTTAATACAAAAGAAAATATTTAACCGACTGAGCATTTAAAGAAGAATGAACAAGAAAATAATTTTCAAATCCTTACGGCAAAAATACATTCAAAAGTACTAGGAAAAATTCAAACCAAAAAGTTGTGCTTAGCCAACCGGGAACAAAACGTAGCGAAAAATGGGACATGAAGAAAAATTATTAAACAGCAACACAGAGACCTAACAAAAGTGTTTTACCGTCGGTTTGATGTAATTCTCGTGTCCTTTTTCATAATAAAACTAGTGCAAATAAAAATGTTTATCATATTCAACTACTCTCGTCTGTATTAATGATGAAAGCGCATCGGCTTTTCAAAACAGCTGTTCCGCTCTGCTGTGAAAGTTGAATATTTATAAACTGATATTGATTTTCCCTTGCGTCTTGGAATATTTATCATGTCTTTCTATAGTAAAAATTACATATTGAACAATTACCCCGCAAAGTTTTTCAAATTTGATGGCAAACAAACTAAAACCCTAGAGTTGTGTCAGTTTTGCTTAATTGTATTTGAGAAAATATGTTATTAAACTGGACCATATTAATAACTTTTATATTATTTTAGTGCAACAATTATTTTTCATTTTGCTATTCTAAAAGAGTGATTAATGATTTTGCTGTCGCTACTCTGCCTTCACATAAGCTTGTCTCTTCGCCGCGTGTATCTAATTAATGGCCATAAAAATATTATTTAATTAATTTTCATTTAACTAAACACTTACCGCTAGCTGAAACTAGTTTTTTAATTAGATAGATTTTGAAAATAACTTATTACGCTTCCAACTCAAAATAATACTAAAAACGTTGTCTAGCAAAATAAATGTATTCTTTAACTTAAACTTGAGATAACCAAAAATGAATGATAATAATAATATGAAAAATATAAAATAACACGTTGTTTGGTGTCCGCTTCTTATATTTCGAAGCAACCAAAATTTATTTCGTAGTTCGCTCGCTTGGCAATACATCATAAAAGATGCCACAATGTGATGTTTTCAGTTGATTTATGCTGTAGTTTTATCGACTTGTATTTATTTATTGTATATATTTTTTGGCTTTGAAAAGCCATTTGACACTTGACAGTAAAAGCGTGTAGCTTTTTGTTATTTACGCATTAAATGTTGTTAAATAACACATCTGTGAGTTTTAATAGAAAAGAAATAACTCATTATGGCTTCACGTGAAAACTATAAATTAATGAGATATTTTTGTTTAGAAAAAACTTAACAAAAAATGGCAAACAAAAAAACATTTTTGTAATAAATATTAAGAGCATGAAGAAAGAAAAATATTTTCTTCAAAAATGGAATCTTCCTTAAATATAAATAATTTAATTTTATGTTACTTTTAAAAACATTCTTGTGATGGGCGTCTTTTTATAGAGCAACACAAGTTTAAATCGTAATAAGACAAGGAAATATATTTTTAGTATCCATGAAACGGGCTTTATTTGAAAGAATTTATTTTATGAAATTAAATGTGAAATATGATATCTGCGGTGTACAGCCACTGCTGGCTCGTAGAAGGCATAATCTGGAACACAACAGAGTTTATAATCAATTGCGGTCTTATTTCACCAATAACTATTCGAATGTTGATGTTCAATTGTTTGTGGTTCATGACAGTGAAAGAATTTAGTAGAGTACGCATTCTCAAATTAATTGACTACAATTATTAAACAACTCGAACAATTTATTTTGGGAAATATGTCTCTTTTTAATAGACAAATATTTTTCTTACTAATTAAATCCTCAAAAATCAAATACATCCCAAATAAAAGAAGAGATCTTCCAAGAAAGTCAATAAGATTTTGAACTTATGATCGGGAAGTAATACAAATATGGAACTTTTCTAATGATTTTTACAACGGGTTGGCATTGCAAGACGTTCTATCTTTTGTCACTATTTCAGTCAATCCCAAGTCAAGTTCCAGATATTTATTATATGTGATATTTTTCTCTATTCTATTTTAAAACAATAAACCGCCTACTGCGAATCCTCTGAATGGCTGAGGATGCAGTAGACACTTCCATGTAATTTTCCAAAGTAATTTTTATATAATAAATCAAGTGCAGAGCTCTATTATATAGCGCCCATTTATGTATATTATTTATATTATTAGTAATTTAAATATATCAATTGCTTTTAAAAATCCTTTAACAATGACAAAATATTTTTATATAAATAAGATTATAGACTTTGCAAGAACTATAAAGAATTTCCAACTTTGAGCAAGTAAAATAACTTCTTAAACAATTATCTGTATTTAATCGCTTCCCTGATAAGTCGAAAATAAAATTTTTCTTATACTTTCGAGGTAAAGAAAAGAAGTAAATCCCCAAAAACTGCTACTTAATTTGATAGAAAATTAAAATAGGCTGGTTATATTTATAAATTTTAGTATTTGACGTTTTTTGTGTGTGTTACCGCAAACACGTGAAGTTGCTAGCGATGTCTTATTAAGTGTTTATAAATATTATAAAATGAATGAGTTGCCTTTTTTAACAATTATTTATTTTTTATTTATTTTTATTATGTTTCACATGTACATTCATTCAATTCATTGTGCGCAACATCTAGAACAATTTAGTGAAGTAAATTTTGTGAATGATATATATTTTATGTTTTTGGTTTCAAGATAACACGAATAAATTATTTCCTAAATTTTTTACTTATTAACAATTCCAACAAAAATACCACAATGCACACAACCATCGCAATTATGTAGGAAACCCAAATCCAATAGAGATCCTGCCCGCTTAGTGGCTGCGGCATTTGAGCACTTGTAACATTAATATGAATCATCCTGCCCGCCTCCTTGGCATCTGCATATGAGTTCCTTATCCAGTAATCAATTATGCCCGATTGCAAAATATTCATTATAATGACATTTAGGCGGGAGGCGAATATTGCATTGGGTCCAAGGGGAAATCTAAATTGCATTAGGGGCTGGGGGCACATGGTTTCGGAAAAACGAAACACTTTTTGTCCATAATGCTCTTGAACTGATTCAAAAAAGTAAAATTTATAAGTGGTTGTGAGATAAGCAAAACGTGTATCGAATTTATCACGAAAGAGAGAATATTCCTCAACATTTTCAAAAGTATAAAATTTTGGATACAAATAGGCCAGAGAACCGTCCGTAAGAGTATGAATGGTTTCCACTTTCATATGTGGCATGGCTATTTTGAGAGTTGATTTAGCCAAATCCTGATACGTTTTAATCTCGTTCTCCAAAGGCGGCTGTGTAAGAAATGATGAAAGAAGTGAACTAAATAGCACACAGTTGAAGATGCCAATTAAGAAAAGCATTCCGTAAATAATTTTGACTGAAATTCTTTTGCTGGCATAATATATAAAAGCTTGGCCTAAAACGCCACGTATAGCCACATCATTCACCACTAATTTAGGCCATTTCAAGTGCCGTTCAATGCCAAACTCTTTACGCAGTGCAATATAAAAAACCACTGTAAATACTGCGATTGTTATAAGAGTCAATGCCATTATCTTTGAAAATAAGACTAAGCGAAAGACATGTTTTAATTCCAATGGCTTTTCCGCGGGAAGCAGGTAACGCCATTTGCCTATTGCAAAAGGATACGAAAAGTACGTTTGATTCTCAAATTGATATGCCCCAATAGTAGAAGCTGGTATATCAAGAGAATAGTTGGAAATGTAGTTCAGCATTTTCCGATTGTCCAGTGTCATATTAAGCGGCACTTCGAACGGGTGGTAAAGAGTGGCATTTAGATGTTCACTTATGGTATTAACAAGACGTCCGATATAACCGTTAAGGACTCTTTCGTTCTTTTCATTATAATATTCCATGGAACGTGGTATCGCGTGATCTGCTATTGTCCGTAATTTGTAACCATTCAAGTTCTTAAAGCGGTCCGGGAGTATTAGAAACTCTGAACTTTTTGGATCGTAGTTGCCAAACTCTATTTGAAATTCTGGAAATATTGTGAATTGCATGTAGCTCCGAGTTTCAAAGAAGTCTTCAAACACCACTACCACGTTTAACATTTTTAGCGTTTTACATGACTGGAAAAAATTTTTCAGTTCCTGGAAATCCAAATCTTCTGTTCTTCGCTCGATTATTACCATTATACGTGTCAAACGGATATTGTTCAAGATATTGGCCAATTGTTCCAATACGGTGTGGTTGAATGAGCCGATACAAGCTACGCACAATATTTGATTATTGTAATGCTCAGAATAAGCAAAATTTTCATTTCCATTTATAATAGTCATCGGCAGCTCTTGATGTATCGCGTATGTTAAGAAATCTTGACAGCGTTCACTTTTAGCATCTTCAACGAGCATTAAAACTCCCTCGTACACTTGTTGTTGTTGCAGCTTTTCAAATAGTTCTAGATAAAACTTGTTCTCATCTGTATTACTTTTAAGTTTATAATCCAGGATTTTATTGATGGCCACTACTCGTGTTATCAACACTATCATGTTGAATACTTTCATCATTATGACGGTTGACTTTTGCTTTACGATATTTCAACTACAACTGAAGTTGTTGTGACGACATTTGATTTTTAAATATAATAAATTTATTTATTTTTCAAGAATTTCACACTTATAAATTACACCAACATCAATGAAAATCATTTGCCTAAGGTTTGTAATTAACTTGGCTTATCTGCTCGTAATGCGTCTTCTATCAGCGGAGGCGTATACGCGTTATTCAATTGCATGCGTATAAAGAAATTAAGTATTCATACATCCAGTACACGATAACATGCCGGTATGAATGAATGCCTGTACAACATTATAGAAATATAATGAGGGGCATTCCATAGACAGGAATCGTTTTTTGGAATGGCATTGGATTTTCAAATTCATCATGAGTGCGAGTCTTTTGGGCACTTCTGGTGGAACAAGTGGAAGTACACACACACACTCCTAAACACTTATGCCTTCATATACAGACACTTATTTTAAGGTCCTTTAATTTGGATACAGTTTGCAAATAATTTCTTTTTGGCTTTTAAGAACCAAGCTCTTATGGGTTTTACCTCATTTTGAAAGAAAAGAATCGAGTTCTAATCAGATCTCGACGTTGTGAAGTTTTAAGAGCCCGTTACCATGTCTGTATGTATTTGTGTGTGTGTAAATAAGTGACCGTTTCGACATTTAATTGATTTCTAAGTGCGAAGTTAAACCCGAGATGAAATGCTTTGTAGTCTTGTAATAACTACCTGAGCCAACAGCACAAAATATATGGAATAATGGGTGCTTTTTACAGAGTGAAACAAGTTAAAATCATGATAAAACAAGAATATATATATTTAATATCAATTGAATGTATATTTAATATTATAAAATTATTGTTTAAATATTCTTACTGAATTGTGGCCGGCACGGATGGCCAGAAACATAGATTTTCAACAACTTCTCGTGATATTTCCGACCGTATTTATGCGATATCTCTTCGAATGTTGATTTGCAGGTGTTCAATTGTGGGTGGCTTATCAACGTCGACAAGTGACTTAACAAAGAAAAGAATCTAACAGGGTTAAATCATACGACTTTATTGACTTATTAGTTTTACCATTTCGTGAAGTGATTTTTTCATGAAAAGGTTATTTGTGACATGTGGCTGCGTCCTGTTCAAACCACACGTCAGCAAGATTAATGCCACGTAATTGAGGTACGAAAATATTGCAAACCATGTTCCTATACCGTTTTACTTTGACCGTAACACTCTGATCATCATCGTTTTTAAAGATATATGGACGCCAAGGACTTCACCAGCTCATAAAGCGCACCAAACAGTAATTTGCTGTGGATGTGATGATGTTTCTCCTCACTTCATATGCGACAATTCTTTTATTTATGTACCCATTCTAGCAGAAATGGGCTTCATTGGAAAATGAAGTTTGGAATGGATGAGTTTGAACAATAAAATAATTATTTTGATTAAAAATTTGAACAATTTGCACGCACTGCTCTGGTGTAACTCAATTCATAATGAAATTTCAGGGCGAACTAAAGAAAAAGCAACTATCAGCTGTTAAATGGGTGGTCTAATAAAGTAGTGATGCAAACTTTTTAATCAGCGGAGTGGAACATCTGTTTTCGGAAGCCGCTACGGTTACATCGTCAGCCTTTTTCTTTGTTACCACTTTTCAGGTCGCTTATGAAAACAGTTTAAAGTCTTGTGTTGCGATTTGATTATTTTTCTTCATGTCGTTCTTTGAAAACTTTTTGTTTCATTTTTTTATGCCAAAAGTTTTCATTGTAATTTCAGGATGCGGCCCATTATAACTAGTTAGAACAATAAGGACTTGATTCATGTTCTTGCTAAGCCCAACCCGAATTATAAAATACGTTTTTATAAATAAAATGATATATAACTAAATAAAATTTATTTCGAAGCATAAAAAGTTTATTTTTTTAAATCTTAATCGAACTAAATTGGAATTATCAGCGAATCCAATTGACTTTTAAAAGATTCATTAAATCTGTGCAATTTTCATTGTTAAGTCTCAGCACGTTTTCAAATAACACCTTGTTAATTTAGTTAAAAATTGGATTTCCTAGAGCAGCAAAATATTACTATTTTATATTTTCATTTCAAGCTCTTATTAATATGTGTGTCACATGGCCGCCATTACAAGTGTTAAGCTACCAAAATGTATAACACACTATGAAATAGCTGGTTCAATGACTGACTTACCGACTTATTGACTAAATACCAGTGCGCCTGGTTATATTAAAAGCACAACTTGCCAACTTTCAACAGAAGCCTCTGACTTAGAAACAATAATGATTTGACAACAAAGTAATACAAATATTTTGTGCCTCTTACAAAAAAAAAAAAATTTATAGATAAAAATAAAAATGTATGTATTTTAAAAAAATAGCTCGAAAATTAAATTTATGCAAGTATTTAAAAAAAAACTGCTGTGTGGCTGTTTGAGAAAAAGCACCTGCTTAAATTAATTAAATAAAACAAGTATTTGAGTGGCTGAAATATTTTAACGAAAATTCAAAACTATTTTCAACTTATTTTTTTGTTTCAAAATATATTTAAATAATTTGGCAATCATGTTTGGAAACATTAAAGTAGTTTTTTATGTTATTAATTTAAACTTATTTTTAATGAATTTCATAATGACGAAAAATTAAAAATAATGAATTAATGTAAGCAGCAGTCAAAAAGTAAATTAAAGACATGAAAAAACAAAAGACGCATTCGTAACCGTTTCCTGTGTTGCAGTTTTATTTTGGCTACTTGCTGCAATAAGTGCAAGTCTGAAGTCTTAAGTGTTTTTTTTAAATGGATAAATAAAATATATTTAATAATTATTACCATATTTTTTTACATGCGAGGAAGGTCTGATATGCATTCACACTTGCAGCTGCTTCGAGTGTTTCCACTAAAACAATCCCCGTCTTTTTCTGGAGTTTGTTATTATTGTTGTTATTATTATTATTATTGTTAATATTATTATTATTATTATTATTATTATTATTATTATTATTATTATTATTATTATTATTATTATTATTATTATTATTATTATTATTATTATGAAAAATATTACATGACACAAAGACTCCTGCTCACTTTTCTTTTTATTGAATAACGTTTTTTAAAATAAGAGGCTTTTTAATAGTAGGACAAAGACTCTTTAGAGTCATTTGCTTAGTACTTCACAGATATAATGAAAAGCCATGTCCTTTGCGTTTATTGAAAATGGTATACAGGGTGATGCAAAACAACCTTTGGAATATTTAATAACTTATTGACTTAATGATAAATTCTCATTATTATATTTTTGTTACAAAGTATTTTAATCAGTCATTTTTTTTACTTAATTATGAAAAATTACATCCCGCAAGTGGTGGCCATATTCGGCTTCGCGAATTCATGCTCTTTCCAACACATTTTTCATAACTTTCTTTATGTTCTGTTTTGGCTGTAATATATATAGTCGCTGGCTTATTTGCATTCGAATCGGTCCTTATAACAGCCGCAAAATAAAACATTCTATCGCTGTTAAATCCGCTGAATGTTGGGGACAGTTGGAACCACAACTGTGGATGGTTTCCTAAAGTCGGCCCAAAAAAATTTTTCAAAATATCGATTCAATTGCAATTGAGGTGCCAGGAGCCACACCCAACAGTACACGTAGGCGGGTGTAATCTCCGCAGTGCGTATGCTGGAATTTTGCTTGATTACGTAACCATTCAAATGGAAATGGGTTTCATTTCTCGTTATCAAGTTGTTAATGAAATAGCGATTTTCGTGAAATTTTTGCCAGAGTGAAGTGGCATAATCAAGTTGGTGTTGATAGTCTGACGCTTTCATTTATTGCACCAGCGGAACTTTAAACGTCAACATGTGAAATGCGGCTAAAATCTTTTGAACGGACATCGGCAACAGCCTCAGTTGTGTCGATCGTCTTCTTTTTGATACTTTTGGACTATCCTGCACTCTGTCTATAACACGTGGGACATTTGCTTCCGTGTGGACTGTACGTGGTCTTTCCCTTAATGGAAGGCTTCCTAATGTACAATTTTGTCGAGAATATTCAACTAGACAGTTTATTGTTGGTGCTGAAGGTCCAGTAGGTGCCAAAGCAATTTACCATTGATTTAAATAAAAAGAAAATTCAACAAGTTTTTAATGCTGTTCTGTTTTGTTTTGCCCGATTTCTAATTTCCCAAGTTTACTGCACGTAATTCTCGAATATAAATAAAAATATATTAATTAATATAAAATGTTATTAAACATTCAAACCCTAATGGTAATTTTTCGCCACTCTGTAATCGCATTCTTATAAAAAGGTAAGTAGCGCAGCTACCGTAAGCGCGTAATACCTTTTCCGACTGCAATTGTCAGGAGAAGAGTGCATAATCTATGGCTGGCACTATTGAAGCCTGGTAGAATAAACAAAAATCTTTAACAATTTTCAATAATTTCTATTTTTCGTTAAGACATCTCTCCTACTCAATTAATTGCTGGAATTCAGCCCACTCTTTTTGCCAATTAAGGATTATTAGAAAAGCCAGCAAAATATCTATATAGTATAATTAAGCTTAAATTTATGGACTGTAGATCTCCACTAACTCGCAAATTGACCTTTTCAAACATCAGGTTTCTGCTCTTGTTACAAACAGCACGTGCCCTTGTTTCATTCATTTTTTTCCGGCTTTCCTTAACAGCATGTCAATTTTTCTAACGTGTCTCTAAGTGTTTGCATGTACGTCCGTCAGTATGCATGAGAGTGTGTGTGTTTGTTAAGATGTTAACAATATTTGCTCCAATTTTTCTAAACATTTGTTATGCGGTTTGGCTATTGTACCGTGCCCGCTATGCAGAGGTCTGAAACTAAAATATAAGTTTAAAAAAATAAGTCATGTCTTTTCTTTATAAAGATAACGAGTCTTTGGGTTACGTGTATGATTTTATTGACATGATCAGTGAATGAAAAAGAAAAAAAAATTAGAAGAGAGAAGTAAAAACAACGAAATAATAAAATTACAGTAACCACCAAAAGATCATGTTGTTGTTAATGTTGTTTTCTACATTGTGATGCTGAGGCTTATTCATTTATATTTAACGTTTGAAAAATGCAACTTCTATGACATGTTGTAATACACGTTTCAAATGCCTTTCTTTTCGATTGTGGTTGTTTTTAAAGAAAATTTCTTTGTATATATATTTTTAATTTTTTGTATACTTCAAACACATGTCAATTGGTAGCGATTAAGTAAGATCGCTCGTTACATGGCTCTGTACGAGCGAATGAATGACTGAATGATTGAATGAATGAACGACTGAATGCATGTATTCATGTTTTAATGTTTTCTAATATAAGACGACATCTAACATGGCAGGTACATTTGTTGTTAAATAGGAGAATTTCTTATAAATCGTTGCGTTGATTTCCTAGATTTAAAATAAATCACACATAAGAAACTGATAATATTTATTACGAAATATATTCAACGTTTTGTTTATTCCTTGCAGTTTTGGACAACGGACAAGGAGCACACCTCGACTATTTTTGAAGATCTAGATCGTTACTGCTGGCAGCAACAATCAAGCACTACTGCCTCCACAAACAATTCCTCAGCCACTGTAATGCATCACTCTTCGCCTGCCAATACGTTAAGCTCCCTGCACGCCGCAAGCACTGTTAATCCCGCATCACCGCATAATCATCATTCGCCAGCGACACCTGTAAACACCTCAACTTCATTAACCTCAACACCTGTGCCACAAACTCAACTAAATAGTGATGGTAACATCTCGAATATCATCTCTACCGATGGCCAAATATATACACTGACAGTATTAAATGGTAATGAGCCATGGCTAAAACGAGATACGGATGCCCACCTAAACAGTACTTTAGACTTGGACAGTCTATTGGGTACGTTTCCGGGTTATATAAAATCTGAATATCCTTACGATGATAGTGGCTTTAGTACGGACGGCTGTAAAGATGTCACAAGTGATACAGCGAATGTACTGAACAGTACAAGTAGTGGTAGTAGTGGAGGCTCGGGACTTGCCAACAATCAGCGTTTACCTTCTTTGTTAAACAATATTGCGGGGACGACTAGGGGGGCTGGTGGAACTGTTACCAATACGCCCGATAATGTAACAACAGCTTTAAGTATTGGCCAACAATTGGATCAGTTTCATAACAACAACAATGACTGGCATATGACGGATCATAATAATGAGCAAGTATGTAAATAATAATTCTATTAACGACTAATTTCTTGGGCAACAATAACAAAATATTCTTTAGTGAAAAAACTGCTATCAAAATATGTATAGAAATATCTGTTGATAAATATTATGGTGAATTTCAAAGTTTTGCGAACCAGAAACACTCACATGCCTATTTTATTGCATTTTCCATAATTTTCATTTCTGATGATAACAGTAGCTCTTTTGCCGATGAGGTCCTTCAAAACTGCGGTTCACACAGTAGTACGATGTAACGATTTTCCTTCACCACTTGTAAGAATGCCCCAGCAATTGAAGATTTTATTTATTTTAAAATTTTATGTATTAACGCAATAACTTAAACGTAAATGCGCTTCGGTACTCATGATAATTTTCGATTCCCAATAGTCTTCTTCGTTGTTGAGATGGAAAATGGCTCTGCTGCGGTTCATACGCTACTGACGGTCAGTAGTTGTTAGCTGATCCACTACAAATAATTATTGTGCCTCCAACATCTTGTTAGAATCACATGTTCGCTCACTCAATGACAACAGCACAAATTCGCTTTCTTTGGCACTGCAGCGTTTTCCAGTAACAGTAATTTTATTATCAATAGTGTCCTCAAATAAAATGTGGCTGATACAATGGAACGATGTAAGGATTTTCCTGCACCACGCGAAGGAATGCTCCGGCAATTGAAGACTTTATTTATTGACGCAATAACTTAAACGAAAATACGCTTCGTTACTCATGATAATTTTCGATTCCCAATAGTCTTCTTCGTTGTTGAGATTGAAAATGGCTCTGCTGCGGTTCATACGCTACTGACGGTCAGTAGTTGTTAGCTGATCCACTGTAAGTCTTTCACTGAAATTCGCTTTAGAGCCCGCCTAATGATGCCCAATTGCGTGGCATATCATCTTGTTGTTCAATTCATTACCGAAAAGGTTTGTCATCATGATTCTGTTGACTCTAACGTTTTGCCAAAATCCTTTTTTTAAAAAGAACTGACCAAAGGCTCAGTCATCCCTTTGACTTCATTAAACAGTCAGTTGATGTGGATGTCGCGGTATCCCAAAGTACACTGGATGATTATCTTCCAGCCTTAGATTGTTCATGTTGAAATACCACGCATAAGTCACTTGACATCTGACAAAATGGCCACGAGTAAAAAGAGTATCGCCTACTTATACCTCTATATAAAGACACCCTACTATGTGGGATATTATAAACATTTTAAAAGATTTAATATTTATTTTCATAGTTATATAGTTATTGTTAAGTGGTTCCATAAAGTGTAAATTAGGAAAATGCTGTTCTCTTACATTGTTTTCTTTATGGGAAAATAATGCAACATTTCTTACACTTATAATGATAATTTGCAACATTCTGTTCTTTGAAATAGAGAGTTTATTTAAAATCAATCCAACATCCCTGTCGAAAAATAATTTCTGTTTTAAAACTTTTCCAAACTACCTTTTAAAAAAGACACGTGAAGAAATGTTGCATATTTTTTTAGAAAAGAAAACATTATTAATATCAGCTTTTTTGTGTTTAACTCTATTAAATATCTTATGATAAAATTACGTTAAGGAAGCGTTTGATGTTTCTTAGCAAAGAAAATGTGAATCAATAATATTACTAAGTTCGAGATCTTTTTAGATTTTTTCATGTGCAGGAGGAATAGACAATAGAAAATTGATTTTTTTTTTAAATTATTATTTTAATAGTTGTATTCGTAGCATATGGTTTCTTTTTTGTAATATTAATAAAAGTTATCTCTGGGGTTCTTTCTTAACAGAATTCAGCGGAGTCGCTGCTACGAAGTGCTTTGCAAGGTAAGGGCTACGCCAAAGGACTTCACATGCATAATGGCATAGCACTAATGTCAACTTCGCCAACCGTAAAAGATGACGAAATGAGAAGAATATTATTTCCTGTCGATACGGTAAATATGCAAAAGCTTAAGTAAATAATTAAATCCTTGAGTGAAAGCTATATAAAAGAAAATAATAATAAATAATTCGGTTTAATTCATTATTCGAAGACTAAAATTTATGTTTGAACACAAGCGATATGAATTTTCTATTTTATTCATTTAATTGATTTCTTTAGGATGGCATACATTTTACAGACACATCCTTAAGTGCTGCGCAAATTTTCGACGATACTCAAAGTGCTAATGGCCACAATCAACACTTGGTCGTGCCACATTCACCTGTAACAAATGGCCCTCTCACGCCAGTCACAAATAATCCAAATACCGGCAACAATAACAACAACAGCAATCAAGCCGCCGCCAACCTTATGGTTGATGACATGTTCCTAACCTTAGAAAATGCCTTTAGCGATGATTTTGAGAAAATCAAACAATTTTGTACAGCCGGATCCAGCGCAAATGACTATGCGGCCAGTGATGTGATGATGCAGATGTCGGCAAATGGTAGCAGTTCAGCGCAAGATACAACTTCAAATACGGCCAGCATACAATCGCAGACAAGAAGTCATCAAAGCATGTTAACAAGTTTGCATATACCAGCCTTAGCTACAACAACAACAACACCAAATAATATCTGTAGACAGCCGACAGCAGCGGGTGGCATGTCGTCAGGCTTAACAACACTACAACAACAACCACCACCTCAGCCACTCAAACCGGAAGTAACCACCTCCACTCAACGTATTGTGTCAACAACTAAAGTAACAAAAAAATACAAGCGCACATTAACAACAACTCAACACAATAACAATAATAATAATAATAACAATAGTAACAACAACAACAGTCCAAATGCCATTAATCATAATAACAGCAATTTAACAAACACTAACAAGGCATCCTCCAATACCCTGGCCATAACGAATGGTCAAAATCGCAACGGCAACAATTCCAGCAGCGCCAGTAGCACCAACAGCAGCAGCAGTCCTACTCACTGTAACGGCATGATTGTCAGTGGCGGCGTTATAGGCAATAACACCACAACGACGAGCTCCACAAATACTTCCTCCAACACCTCCAATTCATCATCGTCCTCGACAACAGCGACTTCAGCTCAACGTAAAGAGCGTTCCTTACATTATTGTTCCATATGCTCGAAAGGCTTCAAGGACAAATATTCCGTTAATGTTCATATACGCACTCATACTGGCGAAAAACCCTTCGCCTGTACGTTGTGTGGCAAAAGTTTTCGCCAAAAAGCTCACCTGGCCAAACACTATCAGACACACATGGCCCAAAAGAATAATGGCAGTTTGGTAAAAACTAGTGCCGGAAAACATCATCGTTCCTCGAATTCACAAAACCTAAACACATCTTCCATAGTTGCTCACAATCATTCCAGGTCTTTAAGTCTAGCAAACACACCAAACACCAACCCAACATTGTCTAGCAACGCGGTGGGTGGCCTGGTTAGTGGCATTTTATCATCCAGTGGCTTATCCACTTTAGGTGTCCCACTTTCAACGTCTTCGGATTCTACAACGCCCACTACAATACTGCCGCCAGCCAACGGTCTGCTGGCCAACAGGTAGAATTTATTTGCCACGTTTATTTTGTTCTTGATTTCAATCATATTTAAATAGCGTAAAATAGTATTAAAAAGTTTTCACTTCCCGTTTACTTAACTTTACATTTACATTAACTATCTTTTTGTTCCTAATGTTTTTATGTTTAATGTTTTGTTGTTTTATTATTTCCAAAAGCTATTTTTACACTCAAAGAATTTATTATTTTTACTTGTTTAGCAAAAAGGAAAAAAAAACTCATGAATTATAAGGAAACAGCTGTCCATAGTTTCTTAACGAATTTATTTTGTTCAATCGTATTTAAGTAAATTATTTATTGTTTTGTTTTATATTTTCGTGTTGTTTTTTGTTTACTAATCCAATATTCCTAATGGTAATTGGAAAAGTTCAAGTGAGAGTCTTTATTGCCGGAATACTATTGTGGCAACAGATCTGCATTTTATTCATGAAAAAAGAAATTAGTTTAATATCAATTGCAGGCCAGTATAAAAGAGGCCTTAATGTATGGTTGGGTGGAAAAAATATGGGAGATAGCACTTTTTGGTAGGGATCCACTAACAGTATTGGGGTTCTGTTTTGAAAGAAACTTAGAGAGCTGTACTTAATCGTATTGAATGAAAGTTTCCACGGAACTCCCACTAGCTTCTAAAGACTTACAAATTGTCTTCACTCTACAGGCATTCTCAACGACGGCTGCATCATAGTGTCTTTACACTGACATGGTTTAAATTTATTCTGATTTTAATATTGATATTATTAAGACCCACTTAAGACCATTTTTGAGCAGATTTTAAATAGGTTTTTGTGGAATGTAACCGCAATTTCCCCTGCTTTTGGTTGTGCTTATTCGAGTACTATCAAGTCAGATTTTGAAAACATCTGATAACTTCTGAAAATGCAGTGTAAAACCCATCGCCACTGCATTTTTTCTCTGATACTTTGCATGATTTCATACGAGATAATGTGATTTTGAAGCATTTATTCGCCCTGTAACAGTACTTGTTTTAATAATTTTATAAAACCAAAAATAGCTGTAGTACAGTTTGTGTATCAGTATTTGCATAATTTTAATATATTAATTTGGAAAGCGTGAAATAATTTCTATTTTAAAATACTACGTAAAACTTTTTTACTTATATACAAAAATCAAGAATAGCTGCAGTACAATTTGTGTGTTAAGTATTTGAAAATATAAGAGAAAATACTTAAAAATTATAAAGCGATTTCTTTGGGAAATTTAATTTGTTGTGACTAACTTTATTGGGTAACCTGTTAATTAGAAACTGAATTTATTACATCTATGGTGGGAACTCAAAATCATATGTTTATGGTTTTATTTAAAAGTTTCGGTTTAAACACTCATTGTGAAAACACTATTATTTATCACCTCTTTACCAAATAAATGTCGCAAAATGATGGCTGAGGTCTTCACATTCCACCATTTGACAGCCAATTTACTTCTTAACCTCATATTTGCCAACACTGTATATTCTGGTTGTAGAAACGCAGCATATTTCAACACTTGAATCGATATTAACAGAACGCATATATGAAATATGTTTACCACTGAAGGCTAAAGGAATAGAACTTTTAGAGATATTGAGCCATTTACCTCTATAGTTGAAGACATAAAGTTGCCCGCAATATAACGATTTTATAAATCATTTCATTTTAAAAAATAGTTTAAAAATTTTTTTAAATTACTAAGTTGACAGTTATCTAAAAGGCTGTAAACTCAAGTCCGACATCGGCAAATTATATTTTTCAATATGTTCAAATTCTTATTTTATTAAGTGACAGTTCGTCGATCGAATAAAAATCATTCAAAACAAGAAGCAATTTAAAAATTTTTTGCCTAAATTGT
Source organism: Linnaemya vulpina (assembly GCA_963675445.1). Taxonomy (NCBI): domain Eukaryota; kingdom Metazoa; phylum Arthropoda; class Insecta; order Diptera; family Tachinidae; genus Linnaemya; species Linnaemya vulpina. The sequence goes on from OY776277.1 coordinate 93,470,272, forward strand.
CAGTTATTCGATTGAAAGATCTTTTGCGAGTGTGAAATATATTATATATTTCTATTTTTTTTAATCAATATATTAAATTGGAATTTGACGAAACTCACAAATAATTTGCCAATAGAAGGTTTTAATTTAGAGCCTGTTTAATAAGGTTACACTTAAAGAACGATCGCAATCACTTACACAAAAAAACGTAACCACTAAAAACTAGTGGGAAGCATATTAATTCAGTGTCTATTGATTTAACCAGGTTCCATTAGTAGTGAATGCTACGCCACTGAATGAATTGTGCATGAAATTATTTGACCTGAGAAACTCGTATCGAATTCAAAATAATTTTCTTTGCCGATCAGCGGTTACGCTTCTTGGGCAAATGTGTGACAAGTATGACAGTAACTTTAGTGAAACAAATCGAATGAAATACCTCAATTAAAGACAAATCAGTTCCCAAATACAACATCATCAACTAATACACACAGAATGACTACCATATATTTTCTTTCAAATATATGGTAGTCATTCTGTGTGTATAATCCTTAATATTGAAATTCCATTAAGTCTACATACTCTGAATCCTTAAGAATGAGTAAGTCGAAAAAGAGTGGTTCGTCTGTCCGTTCGTCTCTAAGTGTAATTTGGTTTCCAAAGCTCTTGGACGAGTTAGAGGTTTCATTCTGAGTTTGATTTATTCGAAATGGTCCTAAATAGTTTGGTATTGAAAATAAATAAAATTCAATATATATATTTCCAGAGCTGGAAACTTTTTATTGATTTTTTGTATATAAAAGTGGAAACTAAATGAAGCAAATGTTTGAATTTTGTTTTGTTAATTAAACATAACACACTTCACACTTGGCAAACATTTGCCCAAATAAGTTTAACCAGTAAAGATTTAAGAAAAATATTTTGATTTAAACCGTTTCATAGAAAGGAAATATTCAATGACGTAGAATCCAAAGCAACTGGAAACCGATTAACTCAATGAAAACTTAGCTGAATCAATATATCCTCCACTAGCATTTAGTGGTTACGCTTATTTGGTCAAATGTTTGCCCTACTTTGACCGCACTACGGGGTTAAATAGTAGATTTTATTAAATTAATTTTTTTTAAATTGTTACATAATTTAAAATTTTTTTTTCATTTTTCTTTATAAATTACACATAATAAACATTTTTAAAAGTGCTGCTTAAAAATTAGTTGAGGGCAACAAAGACTTTTACAAAAACCTTTCGAATTGCTGAAAAACTAATAAGTTTTATAAAAACTTACTATCAAATAACTTAAGATTCTTAAAATTATTCTAAAACAAGCAAGAAAAAAAACAAACTAAATATTATTTATGTACTATAAAATGTGCCAAATCAAATAATAATAAAACAAAATAAAAAGCAAAATAATTAAATCCATCAAAGCCAGTGATGACAGCAACGAAATTTATATAAAAAATATTAATTTAAAAGACAAAACAAGTATTTTCCCTAAATAATTATCATTAACTGCGTGGTCCACGATGTAATTCTTCATCGTGCTGTCGACAAAAAAATTTTTTTAAACAAATTCTAAAATTTGTTTACTTTTGATGTGCTTCAACGACAGGACGATTTCTAGTGATCTTGTGGTGCAGGCAGTTAATAAATTGTAAATAAAAATTTGATCAATTCATAAGCTCGCCCTATCCTTCCAATACACTTTCCATTGTTGTTGTTGGTATTAAGCATATCAAATGTTATACGTATTGAGAACAGGTATGGGAATATGAAAAGCAGGTATGGGTATACTTTTTTAGTCTGCAAAAATAACAACAGAAAATAAAATCTTCATAACAATGAAAATATAGAAATAAATTCTATTGAAATTTCAACCAAAATGACTTATCGTATCGAACTTATTAAAAATTTAGTATCCAACTAGAGTTCCCATATATATAAAAGTAGCTTGGGACGTTTGCGAGTACAACCGCATAACGTTGCAACAAATTTTATCTGTTCGCAAGCATATAAACTTGTATTTAATTTTTTATAAACGACACAACTGAGCTTGTGAATTGAACAAATGCTGAGGGTTTAAAACATGTTTCAGAAAATACTTGCCAGTTTTGATCTATAAAAATTTAATCGTCAAATAAGCGGACACTTTTCAATATCCAGAGGTTAAAAAAAAAATTAGTAAAGAACTTCAATACGGTAATTAGAATTAGATTTGGGTGGAACTCTTTTCAGTTTTTACAAAAAACTTTGATCAAAACTTCTGCAATTGCATTAATGTGATCCAACATGTCTAACTGAAGAAGCTCGATCCAAGTGAAATAAGATCCTACAGGTCATTCCTGCAACTTCCTACTATTTTTATGCATATTTGTCGCATCGTGGTATGCTGAGCTATTCGATGCTTTAGCGTTCTTCTAGCTGAAACACTATCGTTTTAATTTCCAAGTTGCTTTAACTTTTAAATGAGGCCACCGATTCCCTCCTGATAATGCTCTTGGCTGCAGTAGTGCAGTAAGTTAGACTCCGCACTTAATCATGATTATTGGGTAGAATGTTTCTGATCTTCAATACTGCAAAACTCTGTTAGTTGTCGTCGGTCTGTCTCAATGAAGAAAGCACAGCTCTGGTTATCCAACAATATCGACATCATTTGACCTCCTCATATACTAAAAATAACAAAATACATCATCCTCCTTTTCAGCTACCTGTAGCACAAAAATATATACAGATGTAGTCATGAGCTCTGAGCTTTTTAATGTATCACTATTTTAAATTTTTTATCTATTACGACATCTCTGATTTTGACACGGTTTGCAGCGAATCGATATTGATTAAAGTCAAGAGCTGTTAAGTTTCTAAAATCGATCAGCAAAGTGGTTGTTTCGCAACATTTTTTGTCTTGGACTAGCACCACATAAACAGTGCATTGTGCCAGAAAGAAGTGGACAGTCGACGCTGAAATTTTTGCTACAGTTACTGACGAAAGAGGGTATTAAATCGATGTCGCTAATGATCAGAGAACAGTGCTATGCCTTCGTCATTGAAACAAACCGACAACAATTAACAGAATCTTGCATGAATGTAGATCAGAAAAATTCGACACTGCATTTATGACTGAGTGCGGAGTCGAAGTCATCGTAGTCCCGTGCTCTCTACTTCATCTAATACCACCCTCAATAAAATATCCCATATGAAGATTTTGAGCTCATTTATTTGATATTTATTTCATAATCGAGTCTGATCTGTCTACCTTTTCTAATTTAAATTTTTTGGTAGTGCCAGAGCCTTTTTTTCGTAGTTTTTATACGGATAGAGTCATAATTTAAAATTTAAAATAGGGGATGCCCCTGGTCTAAAATAAAATTGTGCATTTATTTTTGTTCTTCTAAGTTATATGAATTAAAATAAATCTCTATAGACTAGAAACAGTTCAGGGGAAAGAGAAAGTCTTTTCCCCAGTTTTTGTTGTAAATATCCCTCTAGAAAAATTGAAAAAAAAATTTCAAAAACCGGAAAGTTAAAAATGAGTTCTCATAAGATCTACCTCGACTAATTCTAAGAGTACGCTAATATGTCTGTTTCTGAAGCACTCTCCCCAACTTGAAATTCTTTGAATATGAACCTTTTCCAGCCGGTAGATTTGAATATGTGTGAAACAATTTTAAAAAAAATTATTTTTCAAGAGTTTTTTTAGAACAACTTTTAAACAGCTTAACCGATCTTGAAATTTAAAAGCCAAGTCAATTATTTTAAATCAGGTAAAAAGTAAAAAAAATTTTATGAGTTCATTTCAAATTGGTGCATTTCAAGATGTATGAAAAAATAAAATATATTTCAAAAGGGATTTTTAAGAACAACTTTTAAGCAGTTTGCCTGATCTTGAAATTTAAAAATCAAGTCCATTATATTCAATCAGGTGAAATCTGACAAGTGAAAGAAGTTCTGTGAGTTCTTTTCGAAACGTTACATTTCACGATGTCCGAAAAAATTGTTTAAGCATATATTTCAATTGTTAAGCATATAAACATTTAAATCAGGTATAAATTGGTGAAGTCATTCAGGAGATATCGTGAACGAAAAAACAAAAATTAATTCTAATTTTAGCTCCGAAATTATATATCTGACCAGTTAGTGTTCTTTAATAGAAAATTAAAACTTCATCGATTATCGTGTAGCATATGGGAATCGGTTGATTTGAATTTTAAAAGCATGAAATTTAGGATACCATAAATTTAAAGCCACAATTAGTGGGAAGTTACAGGGATGACCTTTAGGTCACAACCGATTCCCATTTAAATTTTTATTATATTTTTTATAGAACTTTTGATAAAACACTTAAGAGAAACAAAGTATATGGCGCCTTCAAATTGTCATGCCAAAATATTACAAGTTGCTTTAAGTTTTCTACCAACCTACAGTAAAATATTAAAATTAAATTAATAAAAAGAAATTTCTAGGCTGTGGAGCTCACGATGCCGAAAGAATATTATCTTTCTTAAAGACATATTTCAAACAGAAACTAACTTTTGGAAAATTGAATTGTTCGAAAGAAAGTATATTTTATTGTTAATAAACTAATTTTTTGACATATTGTCAATGACAATATGTCAAAAAATTAGTTTATTAACAATTCAATTGAGATTTTGTTTTTCATTTTGCCTTAAAAATACTTTCATTGTTATCCAAGGGATTTCTAATTGTATAAAGGTATAGAAAAATAAAATAAAGTCGTATCGAATAAAAGTTGTTTGTTGGGTTTGGTTTGTATAAGTTTCATAGCCTGCTACACCTATTATAATGTGATTTTTTGAAATTGTTTGTGAATTGTTATAGTTAATTTATTTAACATAATTCTCAGATGGTTTTTGGAAGTCTTTTAATAAGTTGAGAAGTTTGAAACTTTGCAAAACTGTGGTTGAAGTCTACTGACGATTTGGTAAGAAGCGCCAATGAAATGCATATAGACATTGCTTAACCACCCAACAAATAAATTTCATGTTATGAAAGTATATTTTATTTATTTCACTCTGAAATGTTTCTTGGTCTCCACATTGATTGACGAATTTTAAAGGTGTCCGTGTTAATTTTGTCCCTATTTTTTTTTAATCCCAGAATTTACTAGATATTAACGTAAATATTTAACTGAAACATATAAAACACAAAAGTAATTTGAATAAACTAATCAAAAAATAAGTAAATGAATGTTGCTTAAATGCCAAGTATTTTTTTTCTGTAATTGTATGTGTGTAAATAAATGTTTTTTTTAATATTAATTTAATAGAATGTAACTGCCAATATTTTTAAAGCATTTAGCCAGTAGTGAACAAGTAAATTAGAGGAATTAATACTTAAAGATATTTATGTGATTTTTTATATATATTTTTCTTGTTAAATAAATGATTTGTTTTTTTTTTTGCATAAAATAATACATGTTTAACAGAATGAAAATAAATAGAATTAATAAAATAAACTAAATAAAATCTCTATTTAGTAAATGGTGGGGGCTCTATATGCTATTTTTATACAAAGATTTTAACAGAAGTAAAATATTTATAATTAATATAATTTATTACTTATGCATACTATTATTATTACTATTATTATATTTGTTTGTTAATTAAATGCTGGCTTACACTGTGCGGCAGTTGTATGTAAATAAATTAAATACGATTTGTTTGTAGAAAGTAAATAAAAAACACAATTACTAAATCGTTTTCATAATTTATTGGATTATTGTTTAAAGTTTTATAGTTTAACTATTTTAGCAAAAATGTATTTTTTAACGATAAATTTTAAATAATAAAATAAACACAATCATTATGAAATTTTGTTATTAGACATTTTATAAAGTGAGATTAAGTTTTCAATTTTATAGTTTATTAGAAATATTTTTTTTATATGAAAGTTTATCAAATGAACACAATTATTATTTAATAAATAAAATTACAAAAGATATTCATAAAATTAAAATTCAGTATGTTATTTGGATGGATGATATTTTATAGTGAAGTAAAAAAGGTAAGTTTTATTAATATATATTATCTTTCTTTCTGAGAACTGATGGCGCTAAAAACTTTGAGGGTATTAATAATTTCCTGTGAACAAAAATTTCAATTGTTATTTGTTGTTGGTTGCGGGCCGTTTGTGTCTTGTGGCAAAAGTAGTTGTAATACAGAAACAGGTGTTCATGAGTACTATAACTACTTGTTGACGACATTTAAAACTATATGATATATTTTCATTACATATATAGAGGAATGTATTAATAGATATAATTAGGTGTGTGTGTGTGTGTGTGTGTGCATATTAAGGGTACATAATTGCATGCATCATACATTAAATGAATTACGTGTACTCGTGACGTTAACTTCCCTTCAAACACCTTCAATTATATCGTCATTACAACCATTTCGTTTGTGACCACTTTAACAATTGAATAAGACATTAAAATTATTATGCGGTCATTGGTAATACTTAATTGATTTATTTATTAAAAATTTTGTATTATAGTGTTAAATAAGGAAGTACTACAAAAAGTTTCACTAAAATTTAGTTACATAATTTTTAAAACTTTCAAAATGAATTGATTCTTCGCACTTGCAGGACAAATTAATAAACTGAGAATTTCTATTCATGCTCAAGCTAAAAATAAATAGATAATATCACCGTAACAAATGGAAATATTGAACAAAGAACGCTGATTAGATGGCCCAGTATGATTGTTGTAAGAAATGTTTTCAATATTCCACTCTCCATTTTAAAATATTAAAAATAATTTTAAAGTTTATGGGTTTGATTTTGAGGCTGAATAATCTTTCTTGTCTTAGATAAATTTTTAATAATTATTTGTATTTCTGGAAGCTATTTAATTGTTAATGGTTTCCTATGGACTTAACATTTTTCAGAGAACTCGCATCAATTAATTTTGCGTTAAATGATATAAAAATGATTTAGAGAAACTAGAAGCAATTAACATCATGAATATGACTTCGAATTCACTAAGAAGATGAAAAAAAAGATAATTTCTTGTCATGATCTTGTTAAGGATTTTATTAACCTCTTTAGAAGATCTTTTTTCACTGAAAGTTTTTATTAAATTCCAATTTTTATTCAGTGGAAATTATTTTAAAAAATTTATACAGTCACCATACCAACAGAATGAAACTATTCTGTTTTCAAGGCCAACCACGATTACTAGTTTTCGAACTAATAAATTGTCTCCATGCTTTCTGCAAAGATCTAAAGATTTTTAACTTTTTTAACTTTTATTTTGGCAACTAATTTAAAATGGACTAGTAAACAAGATTCTTAGCATAGTTTTACTAAACTTGAGTGTGGATGTATTAAGTTATGATTCACGATAAATTAATAAGCTAGAACTTGTTCGTAAATATTCTTTGTTTATTATATATGTAGATACACGTCTAAGGCGAAGAGGATCGTGTCTATTGCGGTAAAATTTACATTTGATTGTTTGATCTAAGACGTCTCAATTGGATATGTTGATAGTTTCTTCTCAAGATACTATTAAAAAATTCAAAGTGATAAATTGAGCGATTTTAGTTAATTCCCAAGCGCATTTCACTGCGGCTAATGCAGATCATCAGGTAACCTTTACCCAACATTTCTTAGAATAAGTAGAGATATTATTTCAAACTTTCACTTAACTAAATGAGAAGTGTAAACAAAATCAAGTCCTAACAAGAACTCAGTGATCACTTTTTCTTTTATATTTTCTTACGACTTCATTTCATGCTCATGAATCTCAACAATTTTGAAGTGTTGGAATACGATATAATCATCTGTTACACGATGTTCTAAATGGACTTAATACTTCACTATTGGAAAGCGAGCAATAAATGCATTGCAAAGCAGCTCTGGGTCATTCAACGTCAAGCATCGTTTGTGATTATATTTAAGGTGCAGCTAGACATCTGGTCGTTTGCTCTCTTTCAAGAATTTTATCTTTAACTTGCATCAGTTATCTTCTACTCCTTAGATCATCGTATAAGATTGTAGTTCTTCAGATGAATTTGTGGTGTTTACCAACGATGCACATTCTTATGTGACGGCTTAAGTCGTGCAAAGTCAGTAACAGTAACGGATCAAATTCAGCTCAACAATATCGCCGTCGTATGATCGAGTAACCCTGCCGGTATCCATACGATACCTTCAAAATTTAATTTGCAAAGTACAATAAAGATAAATGATAGGACATTACATTTTCTCAAGAACATAGGGAAACAGTTCAGTATTAATCATTGATTTGATGAAGCAGCATCGTTAATACAATAACACTTTGATCACTGATACTTTGAACATACAAAAGAGTATTTTTGTTTGCATTTATTATATCAAAAATTAAAATACTCCATGGAATTTTAATTCAAACAACGAATATAATTCGAAGAGACTATGAAGTATAATGTTGTTAAATGCTTATTAATATTTTCAGTTTTAAAAAACGTTAACATACCATATTTAAAACACAGATTTTTAAATATATATAAGCAGCACCTGAATAATTTTGTTTTTACATAAAGAGATTTATAAACAAATACAAAATATTGTTGTCATAAATCTAACTATATTTCAAAAATATATGAAAGTCAATGAAAGTTTTTTGTTGGATTAAGGAAACCAAATTTATTTAGTGCTGATGTGTACGGGATTTTATATATTTTTCTTTAGTTTTAATGGTTAGTCTATGGGCCTTAAATCTATGTACGAAACTATGAAAGCTAATAAGCAGTTCTTTCACAATATTCATGAACTTTTCATGGGATATGTGGAATTTTCAATGGATTTGAGAAAATTTTTTTTTATTTGTGAAGGGAAATTCTTTTAGTGTAGGCTCAATTTACTTGGAGATAAGGTTGTTATTCTTTTTTACTATAAAAGGTAAATGTAAATGCACTAAAAGAAAAGTCTGCTCATATTCGAATGTAAATTACACAAATTGACTTGATCTCTTCATGCTTCCTGAGAAAGTAAGTCTTTGCAAATTGTTCGTTTTCTTAATTATTTTCATGTTATTTCATTTACAAGAACATATTCATAAGTAGCCAAGAGTTGAAAGTGCAATCAACAGGATCATATAATCTTAAATAAAAAGCAAGTATTTCTCTTACCGTCTTCACAAAGAATATATCAAATTGTTTTATATATTAGAAACAAAATATGTGAAGAGAAATTAAATTACCCATTCGAGCATATTAACATAAATGAATTGAACGCTTTGAATAAACCGTAAATCATGCTCAGCATCATTCAGTTGAAAAATCGTTTAAGTGTTAATGTGCAGTAAGATCAGAACGTATTAAGAAACTCATCAATTATACAGACAGAGTGCTCTCTGCTCTACAAAGTAAGCTTTTAGCCTATTTTGACACACATCCATGCGCTGAAGTATGAAAGAAAATTTATAATAAAATAAACTCAAAATTACTTACGGATACTTAACTTTTTGTGATCTTAAAGTATCGACAATTTCGCTATTAATCTAGTAAAATAAAAAAGAGTTATAAACTCACAATGAAAGCAGGTAAAATATACAAACAAAAAAACAAAAATAAATAAGACCAAACAAAAGAAAGTAAAGAAAACTCTGCAGCAAGTGAAATAGACATTTAACAAAAACTAGGAAAAAGCAAAAAAACTTTATAGAAAACAACACAACAAAAGTTGCTAACAGAAGTATGCACGTTTATAAAACATTGGACGAACGTCGCCGTCACGCGTTTTTATGTTAAACGTTGTAAGTCCATAAGCTGGTACGTTCCATTTTTAACCTCTTAGTTCAAACATTGAAAGCAATTAAGACGCGTGCTTGTAAGCGCCTCATTGACTCTTAATAAACCATCGTCGTACAAACAAACAGACGTAGAAACTGCTGTTAGTCTTCATGAATGAATGGCGGAGTTATCGTATATGCCCAGTTGGAAAAGGCAGAAAATATTTCACAGTAACTGAACGCATAACTATTATTCAGGCTTAAGTTTTAATCAGGTAATTTAGAAACAATTCCTTTTGTAAATTATATAATTAACAACAAATTCGTATTTGTATTAAGAGTACAATAGTAAGAAAAAGCTTTTAACTTATTAATTTATTGTAAAGTTCGACTTATAAAATACACGTTCAGGTTTGACAAATAAAGAAAGTCAGTTTTTTTACTAGTCTATTTTTATTTAATTGCAAAAATAAAAATTAAATTGCAAGGATATAAAGTGCAATAAAAGGAGGTATTTGTAGATCTTGGCAGCTGGAGCCATAGCAGAAAGAAAGGCGAAAATTTTTTATTTCGATTACTAGTCATCAGGGTGGGCCTTGAAAACAGAACAGTTCCATTTTGTTGGTATGGTGACTGCAACAATTTTTTTGAAATGGTTGGCACTGCATAAAAATTGGAATTTATTAAAAATATTGAGTGAAAAAGATCTTCCAAAGAGGTTTAAAAAATACTTAACTTGTGATCCTGGTACTAGAGCACAATCTTTTGTGTCATCTTCTCAGTGAAAGCGAAGTCATATTCCAGATGTTATTTACATCTATATTTTCTATAACATATGCAGCCAAAATCCTCTACGGTGACCTACGCGATAGCCTCAGTTGCACCGAATGTCGTCTTGTTGATGTTTCTGTACTATCCAGCACCTTATCCAACAACACGTTGGACATTATTGTTATTGTTGAAGGCCCAGAACGAACATGAAAAACGGCTATAAGCGCACTGCGTCAACACCATTTACCGTTGATTTTCAAAATTTGATCAGAGTCGGAAAAAAGCCAATTAATTGTAGAAAAGAAAACGTAGGAAAATAAAAATGGAGAAGTGATCAGTGAATTCTTGTTATGACTTTGATATTTGTTTTAAGCTTCTCACCTATTAAAGTGGAAGTTTGAAATAAATATCTTCAGTTATTCCAAGAAATGTTGGGTAAAGGTTGCCTGATGATCTGCATTAGTCCCAGTGAAATGCGCATGAGCACTAGCTAAAACCCCTCAAATGATCACTTTGAATTTTTTAGTAAGATTTTTGGAAAAAAGAATAGGCACACAATTAATATTTAAGAGGTTTAAAATTTAACAAGTTTGGATCGCTGTTCTTGCATATTCCCCTAAATCAATCACAAGTATCTGAAATAAAAATATATGAAAGCCTGTTGTTCTGGAAAAGAATTATTTATTAGCATCACATCATATTAAGAAGATCGGCAATTGAACAAAAATTTTAACCATTTGCACAAATAAAAATATATAAATTAATTGAAAAAATTATTAGAAATTAAGCCAACCTGTATTTTGGATTCGAAAGCATATCAAATTTCTAGACGCAATGGCCAGCTCAACACGAAACTAAAGGAAGACATTTTACCTACAAGGCAGCAGCTATTGTTTTTCCTATTAAAATAAATAAAAGTAATCTTGGAAAACTAAACAAATAATATAAAAAACTACAAACAAACAATTATTTACGCGTAAAACAAACGAGCACCTGTGCCAGTTAGAAAATGAGAAAAAAATACAATAGAAGCGATAGAAAAACATAAACTAACAAATATTAAACAGCACTTGTTATATGAAAGATTGTATTAGAAAACAAGCAGAAACAAAAAACAGTCACTATTTCTGAAAACAAAAAAAGAAGAAGAGATTTTTATAATAAAAATGTAGCTGCTGAAACAGAAGCACATCAACACACACATACACACACACATGCTTGAAGTAGTGGTTAACAGTACATGAACACAAGGATAGGCCTCGACAAAGCCCGTGCATTTTCACTGAACTGCAGTATGATTTTCATAAACAAAAACTACGCCGCGTTATCATTTTTCAAACTTGACTGCTTCCCAGCCTTAAGATTTTTTCAGTGTACGAAAATTTAATTTGAAGCGCTACAACGTTATAATTGTGCTGATATCAGCTTTTCTCTTTGGCTTTTATTGGTTTATTTGTTTCTTCTTGCCATTATGGCTGCTGGTTTAGTGTAACGTTGGCTGGCGCTTAAAACAAATTCCCCAATCGACATGTTTCGATCTTTTTCATAATATTATTGCAGCAGTAGCTTCTTCTCTTCTCTTGCAAACACAATCATTTACGAAATATATTGTTTTTGTTTAGCCGCAAATGCTGAAAAACTAAGACCAAGTATAAGACAAAGGAAAAGCCGTCAAAATGTTAAAAGCTAGAAATTGTTTAGACCACATACACACACACAATATGGCAAACGATTACCAGAAAGATCTGTCGTCATTGATAAGATATAAGTGAAAAAATTTCTTCTGCATTTTGTTTTTTCGTATCTTCAATCAGTTGGAGAAACGGTCACGCCAGTCATTGTCGAATTAGAAAATAAAATAAAAATTATGGCCAACAAAAATTATAACAAAAGAAAACAAAAATATTACGTTTCAATGTCTCCGTCTCTGGCGTGCAGCACTACATGAGATTCATGTAAAATGTAAACTTCAGTCAGAAGTTGCAACAAAATTTAACAAAAGGGTTGTTCATCGTCGTATACTTAAACATCAGAACACATCATCTTTTCGGTACCTGTTGCCAAAATTATATAATCATGGTGAAAACAATGATCAATTTCTAAGGAAATATTTAAAAAAGTCGAAACTCTGAGATTCTCAATTTTAGCTTCCTTTTTATTAAATAAAAAATTATTTTCTATACTTTTAAAAATGATTTATTATGGAAAATTCTGGCAAAGAGGAGGGTGCTAATAAAAATGTTGTCTCTTTCAAAATATAAACTTTACGAAAATGAAAAAACACACTTATTTGAAACCGAACCAAAGAGCCGAAAAGTCAAAAGTACATCATAAAATATCCTTTAAAAATAAACGGGTGCTCGGTACAATATACATTTGGCACACACCGCCTAAACTACTTTTCGCAATAACATATTTATTTTGGTTCATTATTGTTTTAATTTATTTTTAATATTGTTGTTTGATTTTCTTGAAAATGAGGGTTTTTAAATTCATTTCATTTCTATTGAAATGTTGTTCTATTGTTCTAAGAACATCAACAACCTTTTGCGAATATATATCTGATCAATTAGGGTTTCTACATCTTTAATAGTACTCGAAAATTACATTCGATATCAAAAAAACAGTAAAACAAACGAAGTTGTTGTACTAATAATTTACAAACGTGACTGAGACACTTAAAGTCTTCATCATAACAATAATATTATACGTGACCGATTTTGCATGAAAAATATATAAAATGTAATTTTTACAAAATTGTCATAAAAATATTTGATATCAATCATTTGTAAATCCCATTTAAATAGAACTCCATTAATAAAAAGTATAAAATTCAGTTAACCAGCAGGTGTTGTTCACCAGTCCATCACAAAGTTTTGGTCATCAGTTTGGGAATAACAAAATTTACACAAAAGGAAATTCATTTTAGCTGCCAATTTTCCACAAATTAGCAAATTTTATTTTAAGATAATTTCAGCCAATACCAACTCTTTCGTACGCATTAACATGCAGATCTCTGAATTAATCGATGTGTTGAAGAAGACCTTTTGAATTGAAATATTTAAATTGATTGTTGGTACGTGTACTTCTTAAGGCTTTAATGTAGATTGTGATGCGATTTGATCTCCATTATAAAATCTTGTTGGCTTAATTCTGTTCACTATGATTTATTTATTTTATTTAAATTTTAATTTTTTTTTTCATTTGTTTTGTGCATTTTCTTACTTTTAGTTTTTCATCTCATCACTTTGATTTTGACTGACAACTGCCGCTTCTTAACATGCAACAGTAAACACACAGTCATCCCAAACATTTTTAGTAAAGTTTTGTATTGTTGTTTTTGTTGTTATTGTTGCTATTGCAATTGCTAGTGTTGTTGTTATAGTTGCAATCGTATTGCTGCTACTTAACTGACATGTGCAGCTGTTAACATGAGCTTTTATGCGTTTCCTTAAGTGGTAACCTCCGTTTCTTTTTTTTCCATTTTTAATTTTTTTCTTTCGTTAATGTTGCATTCATATGTTTTCGTCTCTTGTGTTGTTGTTGTTGGTTTTGTAACCATTACATGTTGCATTTTTTTTTTCTAAAAATATATATACTTTTTTTACCGATCGTCTTATTGTTAGTGTGTTGGCTTTGAACATCGATAAAATAATTAACGCAATGTCAGCCTCGTTGTCAGATGGGAGAATAAAATAACAGCAACAGCAACAGCAACAACAATAGCAAGAAAATTAAGTTTTTGTTATGGCGGCATGTTGATTTTGATCTTTGCTGCATTTTGCTTCAATTAACATTTTTCATTATTATCATCATTGTCGTCACAGTCATCTCCATCGTTTTCATCATCATCATCATCATCATCGACATAATCGTGGTCAACGTCAGCAACAGCATCACTATTCAGACTTGTAATATAAAAAGTATTTTTCGATACTCAACCGTCAGTCGCACAGCAAAGCATTTTTATGAAAGATCGCTGAAAGTCTTCACTCTTCTGACAATGAAAATTAACAAACCGTTAGAAAATGTTTCACTTACTAATAACTCTAATAACTGGGAAGAACTGAAGCATGGCGAAGCGCACAAAAACAAACAAACCAACAGAAATTTTGAAACTCTTAATCAATGTTTAACAAGTGTACATGAGCAATTTGTAAATTGACAGCGGGATGAGGTCAAAGAATATCGATGACTCGTGTAATTACAAACGATTATAAAGAAAATGCGTTTATGAAGTTAGAAATCTTGTACAGCGTGATAAAAGAGCAAATTAAATAGTGAACGTGTAATAAAATTATTACGAGAGAAGTGACAATTTTTTTTATTGACAACTGATTGCAGTTTGTGTAATTAAATAAAAGATTTGATTTAAGCAGAGTTTCTTAGACGTCTAAAAATCCTGGATCCGTAGCAACGACCAGAAGACTTGGTGTGGATCGCCTGGATGATTTAAATGGTCGCAGATCGCATTTCATGTGATTAGTCTGCATAAAAAAATCTAAAGGCGGTGTTTTCTGTTTCTTAGTTATTTGTTCAGCCTTTTCAAAATATATCATTTTTTGAGATATCGGCTTTAATAGTCCTTCCGTACGCTAATCATATAGTTTTTTAATTTATATAACAATTGGTAGCAATAACAGTTGGCACATGCTCATGCAATCATTAGTTCTTAACAGTGACAAGAAAATATATATTTAATTGACTTCTCTAATTAATCTAATTAATATTGAGTGCTTTTATAAACTCATATATGAGCATTAAGAAACTGATTTCTTAATTTGTTGCTTAAAGTTCGTTGCTTTTCCATGTCCACCAAATCAAATTGGTGAAGTAGCAAATTTGTACAAATCAAATTTTATTATCAAATATGGCTTAAAACGATATCATGCCTTAAATGAATGAGATATGTATTACACCATAATGATAATTCATAAGCTTAATTATCGCGATTATCCTCATTATCGAATATTTGTACAAGAGCATTAAGATTTATAGCCGAGAATGTTGGAGAGACAACACTGTCACTGAAACCAGCTAAACTGACAGACACCTTCTAAGGAATAAGGCCAGCACACACACACTCATAGGAAGCTCACAACTAATATTCATGACTTTAGTTCGCAAATGAGTAAAAATCTTAACATAAAATATACAAAATTATATATGAAAATATTTGAAAAATGCCTCAAGTTTGCCATATTACAAAATATAACGAATAAAATTGTGTATTTTATTGGGTGTCTAAAATAATATTAGTTTAATGGACATTTTAATGGATATGTTAAATATTTTATTACCAACAATTAGTACAATTAGCTAAACACTGACACTTTTGGCCAATTAAAAAATATATTTATGTATACAAACATACAGCCAGCACAATCAAACTTTTCATATCAAGAGTGTTGAAAACAAACAAACAAAAAAAAACCAAACAAAACATGACTCCAGCGACACGCACTACATGAAAATGTTGTAAATTAAGCCTTTTGGATGGCAAAGAAAGAGCATTAACAGACCGCTGAAATTCAACCACAATGAGTCTCTCTAACTAAAGTAAACTGAATTTAGCTGAAATGTTCCATCCCTAGGGATCCCATTAAAATAAAGTTTAGCACAAGTGTAAGAGACAAGAAAAAAAGAAAAAAAGACAAGCAACCATGATTTTTGTGTTTAAATAAACAAATAAAAACAGAGGCAACACGAAGTTTCGGGTGGAGAGAAAGAAAGTCGAGAGAGGGGCAATTTTCTATGAATTTATTTCAAAGTTATCCTGTTCAGCAGAAATCCATCCCACATTGGATATCTACAAGAAGGTATAACATATTATAAAATTCGTCGAAAGGCATTCTTGAATGCTGTTGATAGAAACCGAGCCGGAAGCAAATTACGGCAGCGGACAGCGATCACCATTTCCACTTAAATTGTATTGAAATTTCGATTGATATCAAATGTAGTAGTTCGGCTTCTGATATATAATCAAGTATTTTTCCTCTCGCTTTCAAGGAGGCAATTATTTCAGGGCTTGAATTTGTTTTAAAGCAAATAAAGACTTATAAGCGGGAGTTGTGCTTCCCGGTGGAGCTTAATTTTTTTGTTGTTGTTTCATCATTCACGATTTTGTCACGTCTTTCTTATAGAAATCCCGCAGCAAAAGTCTCGTTATTAATTATCTGTTTTTTATCTTATTTTATTGTTTTTCATCTTGTACTAGCACCCAGGGGATGAACTCTACACATGCAGTGCTTTGAGCCGGTATTAAATGGTGTTAAGAGGACACCTGAAGACAGAAAGAAGGTAGAGAGTTTTCTTTATTTTATTAACTTCGCCTTTGACTATGCTGTATTCTGCTCTTTCAGTACATGACGGTGTTCAGACAACAATCAACATAACCACGATGTAGAGCAAGCAGGTCAGAGAAATTTCACATCATGAAGAAAAGCTTTCTTATAACGATCGATGGCATACCTTTATTCTGTGATCAACATGAAATGACTTTGAGACATAATTGACTTAGAATTTCGTTAATGTAACGAATTATCTCATCCATAAGCGAGTCATTAATAAGCGAGTTCATTACTATTATTTTAGAAGCATCGGGTATTTTTTAGCTACATGAGAGCATAAAGTGATAATATAAGAACAATTTTCGTGGTATAAAATATTTGTTTGTAAGCATTTCTTTTTTAGATACGAAGTCTGCCTTGATTGCGCGTTACCTGGTTCATATGATTAATCCAATTACCGATTCCTCCTCCTAGTAAATCTGATCATAATCAATTAATATTGAATTCCAATGCCTGCTCTATAATGTTTCGCACTACATATAATTTTTTTTCATAGGATGCACATTTCATTTTGTTGTTGAAACTTGAGCTCAATTATTGGTGCTAAAACGAACAACAATTTCTATATGAACGTCACTAAAAAATTTATTTTTTTACTCTCCTGTGCAAAAATTTAAAATTTTCCTAAATCAAAAATTTCTTGATGTATTCTTGATCATCTTCTCAGCATATCTAGAAGTTTTGAGTGTCTAGGAAGCGTTCTTGACTAATTTTGAAAGGATGTCAATATCTATATATATATATATGTGTGTGAGAACCAAATAAAATTCCCAGTGCGTATGCATGAGCCAAACAAAACTGCCATCAATACCCTGTAAGTTTTGACCGACTCGAAAAAAAAACAAGACTTCAATGTTGTTACTTAAAACATTTTTTCAACTGCTTTAAAGCTCTTTTCCAGAAATTAATCAGCTCTCAAGACAAAAAAAACAACCTCTTCGATCACCGCAAGAACTAAAATATGAGATAATTCGTTACATTAACGAAATTCTAAGTTAATTATGTCTCAAAGTCATGTCATGTTGATCAGCGAATAAAGGTATGCCATCTAAGTCATGGTGAATCCTTTTATATGTAAATATAATTCCTTTTCCGACGTTTTATAGATTCTTTGTCTTATTTTTTAAGACATCGTTATAAGAAAGCTTTTCTTCATGTAGAACTAATTTTGACACAACAATCTATCATAAAATTAAAATTTTATAACAGTCAAAAAGTAAAAGAAAATTTTTAATAGAAAATGCCAACATTATTTCAAATTGAAACAAAGAAATTATTAAAATTATTCCAACATCCGTAACGAAAATATATATCTCTTTTAAAAGTCCTCCAATCAGTCACTTTTTTGAAAACAAGTGAACATGTTTTCTACAATTTCATGGAAAGAAAACGCCACTAATAATAGGCCATCATATACTTCATGGCCAAAATAATAACACAATTTTTTCAGCTGCCTTAAATTTATTATGATAAAATCCTTATCGTCCTTACATTAATAATTCTATTTATTGGGCGCTGTTGGTTTCATATAAATTGTCGTACTACTAAGAAGAATATGTTTCAATTAAACTGCCTTTCAGTTTATTTTAAGAGTAAAAAAGTGCACCAGAATATTAAATGAAAATATTTAATTTCAATTTAGTGATTCTTTTCAATTAAACAGCCTTCACTTGTCCCAATCTGACTCTTTAAGTTTCACTTTCCTAATTGTTTTAAGCCGTATTAAAATTATTTAACAACCAAGGCAAGTCAAAAGCTAAGCACAATATAACCAATTTAATATTGTTTATAACAGACCCTTTTTCCAAAGACGCCCCCGAAATCAGTCACTAATGAACACTCCCCACTCCAATTATTTCATACTAATGCCACTGCTTGTAACTACAACTGTACATGAAGCCAATTTAGAAAGAAAATGAGGGAAAAAAAAAAGATATATCAGCTATACTAAATAACGAAAAAAGAAGTATAAAAATAGAGATAAATATCCACACCTCAGGTAAAATTACAATCATTTCCAAGAATATTGTCGAAGCTACAGAAAGTTAACATTAAATAACCGCAACAGCGCCATCATCAACTAAAGCCCATCTGCAGACACACTCACAGTTTGCATATATTTTCAAAGCAAAAAAAAAATAAAATAAAAATAAATAAATAGCACTGAGATGTTATATTTAATGACAAACCGCATTAACATAATAATAATAATTTTATTAACAATAAAAATAATCCCTCTAAAAGCCAAACAGCATTTGACAAACACCCATTCAAGTGGATACGCCAAGCATTATGCAAATTTTAGTGCTATCGAATTCCTCAAGGAGTTAGAACATTCTAAGCCAACATATGCCAGCATTTTAATAATGCAAAATCAAAATGCAACAATTTCGAGCATTTTCTATACCCACTTAATCAAAATAATGGAGGAAAAATATATAAACAGCACAGCAACAACTAGCGGCCAACGTGGCTTTAGTGGGTTGAGTGAAATGCCTGCAACGACATTTGCTAAAAGCCTTATGGACAGTTTACAGGTGCCAGTTTTGCAATTAAATGAATTGAAAAGCTTTTATCTCAAACGTCACTACAGCGAACATTTTCTATCAATTGTTTATATTGATATTAATATCGAAGGCATTCAAATGACTTTAAATGATCATAAAGGTCTGCTAGAGAAATTATCTGGAAACTTGTTGCATATGACGACATCTAAAGTCATGTTTCTGGTTAATTTTCCACTGGTCGTTAAAATGGATGATTATGCGACTGCTGCAGTAGATGAAGATGTTATTAAAGGCTTTTTAGTGCAGCTATTTCAATACTGTTGGCAGCAAAAGATTATTAATGTCGTAGCACTTCTGGCCAACTACCAGGTAAGTTTGAGATCTTTTTCTAAGAACGTGGTATTCGTTTTTTAAAGATGCAACATAATTCCTTGTTTTTTTTTACTTATGATTGTAATTAATTATAAAGGAGCCCTGATTTTATTACCAGTTTTATATATGCATGTCATAATAGTAAATTAATTTTGAATAGGGTATTATTGCAGTATTTTGGTGTCCTAAATGTAAAAGAAAAATTTAAAAATATTTCCGCAGAACTAAGTCAGTTTTAGTATCAAGCACGGATTTAGTTATATACTTTCAATTTATAAGGAGCTTAAATACGAAAAGAGTTTTGTATCCGAATGAAATTGAGATCTATGACCTGGCTGAAAATAATTCGGAAATCCTAAAAGCCAATATATAAATAGGTTCTTTGCATACTCATATTCCGGGCGCAATAAGAAAAATAACATAAAGTCAAACTAAAACTATTTCATTCATTTTAATTTTATCGCTTAATTGCACTGTTCAATACGAAAAAAAATTACCGGGTTCTGACAATTGATCCTGGTAGAGGAGACTAAAAAATATATGTGTTCGAAAAATGTTTTTACTTCAGAATGACGGGATGAATATTCCAAAGCACAAGGGGAAAATCTATATCAGTTTTATAACTCCAATTTGCCCGACTGTGTATTTAATAAATTGACTAAGAAAACTCTCAAATAAATTACATTAAAACAACGTTATTTCATATCATAAATTAATTAACTTCACTACACCTATGAATTTATTACATTGAATAAATGCAATTATTTGATTGTATTGATGAAACTACTACCTCGTATCGTTGTAATTGTGTCACTGTATCATTTTATGAAATCAGTTTATTAACGAAAGTATTTCATTAAATTAAAAATTTTCATTGAACTAATTAATAAATCATTAAAAACTTCCTACATTAATCCAATTAAGCTTGACGTTGGTTGAATTTTAATGAAGTTTTTTGTGGAATAAAAGGCGAATTTCATAAAAATTATGAAAATTTCTTTTAGCGTAGGGTACCAAATTTGAAAGCTTGCAGAAACGTTTTTAATCCATATTGCTCAAAATTTGGATATCATTTAAATAGAAATTTCCATCGAGATTAAGATTGAGAAAAGCTACAAAAAAAGAAAAACAAATAAGTTTTAAAATTGATATTGAAATTTAATTAATAAAGTGTTGAAAGTAAATGTTGTAACGAATGAACAAACATTAATGGAATTGAGACGATCTAAAAAAATTGATGAGTGACCAAGACTTTTAATGCATCCACATAAAATCTTAGTACCAGATATGCTTTTGTAAATAATTCTGTGATCTCTTGTGAATGATTCTTTGATCTTTTGAATATAATATTTAATACGCTTATTGTTGCCTTTTGCTATATCAGCAGGGGCTGCATCTCTAGTAGTTCGTGTTCTGTCACTTGAATAGAGAAAATATAACTGTCGTCTGTCATTATGTTAAGCTTTTAGGTTGCTGCTTAATATTTAATTATTCAGCTGCCCCACAATGGATTAAAGATGCAGGGAGATTATGGAAGGTGTCTTTTATTGAAGTATACAATTATGAGTTGGCAGCAGTTTTTTAAATGACGGCCATTTTACCAGCTGCCAAGTGATTTAGTTAAGTTTTTTCTGACATTTCAAACAAAAACTAGAAAACGTTACCGAATTGTGCACATTTAATTTGAAAAATCATAGCTCTACTCTAAATAAATATAGCTAGAATTTGGTTTAGCAATTAAGCTCACTATATGGATCAGTTAATAAGCAAAAATTCCATTTTGTCAGTGAATACAACCCTCAAGTGTTGTGCGTTGCAACCAGAAAAGCTGCCTGTTTGGTGAACTCTATGGACTGGTGCAATCATTAGTCCGACCTTCTTTAAAGAAAGTGCTGGTGAGGATGTTACGATTTATGGTGACCGCTATGGAACCATAATTTCTGACTTTTTGGTTTATCAAATGAAAAATTATGATACGCAGGAATTGTGGTTTCAACCAGAAAGCGCAACATGTCGTAAAACGCGTGCCACAAGCGTTTGGTAGCCGCATAGTTTGATGTTTTAGACGCATGACTACTTACTGTAGGGAAATGTGCAGTCGGTAGTCTATGCAGACAAGCGATTGACCACTTAGAGGATGATCTATAACTCGCTAGTGCCGACAAAAAGTACTCGAAAACTAGTCTGGCCTGGAGACTCCGTGGCGATCCTATGCCAGAAGTCATATTTAAATTTTAAAGCTGCAGGGTTCCCATTCGAATGAAATAAATTTCATGTCAATAGCAAAAATGTATTCCTATTTTATTTCATTTCAAAATTCCTTCTGTTTCTTGTTTATACTTTTTGCGGCAAATGTTTTGAGAGTGTGAGCGTAACCCAAAAAAAATTTATTTCCATTTCTACTTTCAGACTTCTAGAAAGTTTTATAGTTACACGTATTTTCCCGAATTTCAATTGGAGTCAAAAACCATAACGTTCGAAACGAGAGAAGGACAAGAAATCTATCCGAATCGTTTGCGAGACTTGAAAGGCTCTAATTTGTCGATAATCACAGGTAACAAAATACCCCGGGTTGTTCGCTACAAGACCGCAAAAGGAGAAGAGATAATTGGCGGATTTGTGGGGCATTTTATACGAGCTTTCGCTAGAAAACATAAATGCTCCCTGGTGGAACCATTACAAATGCAACCAAATCAATATTTCAGCGAAGCAGACCTCAGCAATGCAGTTAGAAATGGCACAGTTGAAATCTCACTGGGTATAGATCCTCCTGTGAAGCCCTTCATTGGTGCAACGTATCCCATTCATATATTAAATTGGTGCCTCATGTTGCCGGTGGAACCAAATATTCCTGCTTACAAGTTTTTTACTACCGTGTTTAAGGGAGAAGCCTACATCTTGGTTATCGTAGTAGTTATCATTTTATCTATGATTTTAAGTACTGCTCTGTGTCTTCATGGTCATCCTGCCGACGTGTTCGATATAGTGTGTCACGACAATTGCCTGAGAGGCATATTGAGTCAATCGTTTTCAGAAATAACCAATCCGCCTGCGATAATTAGATTTATATATTTGAAAATCTGTGTCCTGGGTATTTTGCTGACGACATCGTATCTCGCCTACTTCTCGACTTATGTTACCCGACCGCCAAAAGAACCTCTTCTCAATACACTCGATGATGTGTTGCGTTCCAACTTGAAAATTGTTGTCACAGAATTTGAGTATAAAATTTTAATGACAGTGCCAGGATATGAAATATATGCGCCCATATTTCGTGTGGTTAAAGCATTTCGTGAAGTGGCACATTTGCGTGATGCCTTTAACATCAAATACGGTTATGGCGTTTCCAATATCCAGTGGAATATTTTTAAAGAACAGCAAAAGCTGTTCACTACTCCTCTCTTTCGACAGTCGCCAAATTTTTGTTTCCTAAATACTTTGCCCATGTCACTACCCATCCATGAAAATTCCATATATTTATCGGCAGTCAACCAGTTGATATTGGAAACAGCCCAGTCTGGCCTATTGTTTCATTGGATTGATACAGGTTTTTTTGAATTGATTGTAGCCAAAAAATTACAATTAAAAGATCTGAGTACAAAAGAGGAATTTGTTGCCATGACCATTGACCACCTGCGTTATGTTCTGATATTTTTAGGGGTCATGTTAGCCTTTATTTTTTTAGTCTTTCTTTGCGAGCTATTCATATTCCATCATAAAAGCGTTTTTAGTGGCTTAAAAAGGTTTATTCTCTTGATTTTATTAAGAGTTGAAAGGAAATTGAATTTTTTATAAACAAATTGTTACATACAAAAATATTTGCATAAGCACAAATCCAAAGGGTGTTTTTTCAACGGTGTAGAGCTTTAAAGTTGAATAAAACAAATGGAACATATTTAAATATTATAAAATTTACTTTATTCGAATGTCAATTTATATATAACATCTGGCATATGACCGCTTTGATTTGCTGGGATGTAGTGAAATATGGAGTTACAATTTTCAACGATTTTTTCCAACATACGTGGCCGTATATGGGCGCTAGAGCCTAGTAGCCAAGTAGTCAATCGTCTCAGGCTTATCAGAATATATCACGGCTTTCAAACCTCCCACCGAGAATAGTCTAGCGGCGTTAAATCTCAAAATTTTAGTGGCCACTTCTCGGGTCCGAAATATCAAACTATTCGTTTACCAAACGTATGCTTCAATAAACCAATTGTGACACGAGCCGTGTGATGTGTTGCACTCTCTTATTGAAACCACAGCTGCTGCGCTTCATGGTTGTTCTATTGACGTATTGTTCAGGCATCAATATACTCATAATGAAAAAGGTGTTGTCCACTTAATGTCTTATATCTCTTTCAAAAATGTGTATAACGATAGTTAAAAGTTTCAGCCATTTAACAAGTTTTGTTCACATGCGACAATTATAAGTTAGAAGTGCTTGGAGTATTTTGAGCGTTTTTCTGCTGTCCGATTAGATAAATTAAAGAACTTTCATAAATTAGTTTAATGGCTCTGGTTTTTCTAATATCAAATAAGTTTCATTTATAAAAAAAAGGAAACAACACTCAATTTTGTTAGTTTTATGTACTAAAAGAAACTTCAATTGACCAACCCTGAAGTCGAGTTTTCGATTTTGTTTTATTTTTAAAAGCAGTTTAAATTTTTCTAAAGTTTACACAAAAACAAGTAACTCTCCAACTTGGCAGTCGATTTTTAGATTGTATTTAATTTTAATAACAACTTTAATTTTTTTCAAATTTAATAATTTGTTTATTTAAAAATAATTTTTCTTATATATATATATATATATATATATATATATATATATATACATATATACATATATATATATATATATATATATATATATATATACATATATATATATATATATATATATATATATATATATAAATAAAAGCAAATAATTATCCAGCTCTGAATTCTAATATCTAGTTAAAATAAATTTCTTCCAAGAGTATCAAATATATTTTTAAGATGGTTTTTTTCTGTATCACAACAAAAAAATCAACTGCCCAATCCTGAAGTTTTTTATATTTAATAACAATTTAATTTCTTCTAAATTTTAAAGTACAGTTAATTGACTACTTCTGTATGTAAACAATTTAACCACAAAAATTAATAATTGACCAACCCTGCAGTTGCTTTTTTGATTGTATTTTATTTCTAATTCACAAAATTTGTTTAATTAGAAATAAACACTTTCGTTTAGCCACGTTCATGTCACAAACAAAAATAAAGCATATAATTATCCAGCTCTGAGGTTCTACTATGTAGTTAAAACGAATTTCTTCCAAAAGTATCAAATATATTTTTAAGATGGTTCTTTTTTTACAAAAATGAAAAAAAAAGCAATTGTCCCCGCTCTGAAGTCGACTTTTCGATTTATAGTTGTTTATTTTAATATTTATTAAAATATTCATTAATAACAATTTGATTTGTTTAAAATTTGCAAGTGGAATTAATATATGAAAATTTCAACCACAAATATAAGTAACTGTCCAACCCTGAAGTCGATTTTAAGATTTATTCACTTTTAATACCAACTTGAATTTTTTCAGATTTACAAAGTTTGTTTATTTAAAAATTATTTTTTTTGTTTGGTTACTTTGATATATCAAATATAATTAAAAGCAAATAATTATCCAGCTCTGAGTTTTCTAATTTCTAGCAAAAATAAGTTTCTTCCGAAAATATCAAATATAATTTTAATAATGGTTCTTTTCTGTTTAAAAAGAATATAATAAAATAAAATCAATGGTCCAACTCTGGCATCGAGTTTTCGATATATTTTATATATACAATTAATTTAGTTTCTACTGAACTTTAAAATGGATTTCATTAATAAAAACAAGTCAGCCTACTGGCTTTTATATACAAAAATCAGTTTAAGTTCTCCAACTCTGACACTACATTTTGAATTTTTGCTGCTTTTAAATACCATTCTATTTCGGCCCTCGACATTCTATTTTCGGAAGTCGACAGGTCTTCTGCACATGGACGGACAGATGGAGATCGTATAGTCCTTTTCGCTATTCATAAGGATTTGAAATTAATATTGAAAAATTAAAACACTAAATAATAAGCCCTCTCACATATTTGTAAAGCGTATAAAAACTGAATCCCTCAACGAGCTCAAGGACATGCCAACACGTTTATATTAGAATCGTTTCTTTGGATTAGGAAATACCCCTCCAAGACTTTATTATATCTAAGGAGGGCTACTTTGAAGAGGACAAAGAGAAATTTTTAAGAGAAAATTGTTTTAGTAGTTGTTTTAACACACTTTGTGTAACACACATACTTTTTTTTATTATCAATTGAAAATAACCTAGAAAATGATATATTTGTATTTGTAGAATATTCTTTCTTTTTTTCAGATGACTAGGAAATTTTATAGTTACACACATTTTCCCGAATTTCAATTGGAGATAACAAATATAACGTCTTATCCGCATAAACACCAAGAAATATTTCGCTATCGTTTGAGCGATCTAAAAGGCTACAAATTATCTATAATAACAGGGAATAAAGTACCGCGTGTCATACGCTACAAAAACAAAAACAGAAAAGATATAATTGGTGGCTTCGTTGGCAACTTTATTGACGCATTTGCCAGCAAACATAAATGCACGCTGGTAGAGCCTTTTAAATTCAAATCGGAAGAAATGCTTTCCGAAATAGAACTGAGAAATGCAGTAAAAAATGGCAGCGTAGAACTGTCGCTTGGCATAACCCCTCAACAGGCATCTTCCAAAGGCATCACATACCCGATTCATATACTAAATTGGTGTCTTATGATACCAGTGGAACCAAATATTTCTGGTTATGAATTTTTCACTACGGTGTTTAAGGGTGAATCCTATGTCGCCGTCATTGCGATAGTCATTTTATTGTCTATGGTTTTGAGTGCAGCGTTATACAGTCATGGCCATCATGTTGACACGTTCGATATAATTTGCCATGACAACTGCTTGAGAGGAATATTAAGTCAGTCGTTTTCGGAAATCACCAAGCCTCCCATGATTGTAAGATTTATTTATTTGCTAATTGGCATTCTGGGCATATTGTTGACAACATCATATCTAGCCTACTTTTCGACTTGTGTCATTCATCCTCCCAAGGCAGCTTTTGTCAATACATTTGATGACATCTTAGGATCACGCCTGAAAATTGCTATACCCCAGCATGAATATAAAGATATGATGCAGAATATATCGGGATATAAGAAATATGAATCTATTTTTCGTGTATTTGGAAATTATCAGGAATTTTTAGAGTTGCGTGATAATTTCAACACCAAATACGGCTACAGTGTGTCTAACTTGAAATGGGCTATTTTCAGGGAACAGCAGAAGCTATTTAGCACCCCTCTGTTTAGACAGTCCCCCAATTTATGTATTCTTAACAATATACCCGTGGGGTTTCCGGTTCACGAAAACTCCATATTCTCTTCCTTGATTAATCAGCTGATATTGGATGCAGCTCAATCGGGGCTGCTGTTTCAATGGATTGACTGGGGATTTTTTGAGTTAATCGCTGGCAAATTTTTAAGACTCGAAGATTTGAGTGGCAGCAAAATGTTTCGGCCCATGACTGTTAAAGATCTGCGATATGTATTGATATTTTTGGGCGGCATGTTCTTGTTGGTAAATATTGTTTTTCTGAGTGAATTACTTGTGTTTCATCGGGGAATGGTTAAACGTGTTTTTAAATATTATAATTCCAGCGTAAAAAATTATGTGGGCCATTTTAAAATTATAAAATATCTTAAGAATTATTGGCGCAACATTAAAGCAAAACAAGATTTGATCTCAAGCATTTAATATAATATTCAATATTTCGTTACGTTTAAAAAAAATTCAAAACGACCTCTCTGTTGTATAAAATTTTTTTAATTGGACCTACACTCAGGACAGTAACTCTACTAATGCACTATACTGTCACACGATAAGGGAAGGAGAGGAAGATGAAGAAATGGGATTAAGACTTATCGGTTCAATTTTATTCGGTACTTCACCTCTAAGTTTTCGGGCAGGAGTATAATATTTTGGTATTAAATTGGTCAATGGCGATCACAAATGGAATGATCAAAGAAAATCATATGGATATTTGTATGGTTAAGGAACCTTTAAGGCATTCATAAACTTTAACAGTCGTTTGTGAATAACAACTTTAGTTTTAAAAAAATTTGGATTCCACAAGAACAAATTTCTTAAAACATATTTAAAATTTAACATATTGATTTCAATTTAATTGATTAGAAATCGTTTCATATATAAATCAAAATAATGTTCTTTTTGTTTCATAAACAAAAATGTTTTCACATCAAATAAAAAATAAATTTCCTGAATAAGTCACACAAAGAAGTGACGAAATATCGAAAAACAATTTATAATTTAATAAAAATAAAGAGACCTTAAGCTTAAAAATATTAGTCCATATTATAATGTTCCCTTTATTTATACATAATGAAATATTTGAATATAAATTTATCTTCGGAACGTAGCTATAAAAACGTCATAAGTGTTACAACCCAAATCTGTCTTAATAAATTCTTATCTACCTATATACCAACAGTCTGTATCTATAACCCAAGCCAGGCTGTCGATAACAATTTCCCATGACATGTTTTATGGAGCAAGCTCGTTAGAGTCCTGCTTCCTTTTTCCTAGTTCTAATTTCAGTTTAAGTTCTTGTAAACGTTGTTATTCCTTAAGTTACTAGAATTACTATATATATATGTCAACAACTTTTATATTCAATCTTATTTAATTAATAAAATATGTATGTGTATTTGTTTTATATGGATTTGTATTGAAGATACTTTGTAAATAAATTTGCAAAATATCGGGGTAGGACTATCACGATATATTTTTGTTCGTTTCTGTGACTGCCGGGACTTATGACTTCACATAAGAATTGATAGTAATTCTATACTGTCATCTGACGATTTAAAGTTAACAACTGTGAGTGATCGTTTACTCTCTTTAACGAAAGTAAACGATCAGTGGCCGGGCTGCACTTAAAAAAATAATTGCCAACGAGGCAGGATGTTGACTGACTCAGAGCTGCCTTGCGACTGTGTATGATTTATGTTGACAGAAAAAATACTGTTGTCATATGACTTTTATCGATCTTTTATTCGCAGAAGTGGCCGCTGCAGTTGCAGTGTTTCTTATACGATCCAGCACACAGTCTGTTATAATTAGTTTAGCTGAAAAGCGAACTGTATCATCTAGTGCTTTCCCCTTCTTCAATGTTTCATGAATCTCAAGGCTATAATATTTATGACTAACCGACGCCACTATATCGAAGGAGTTCCTTGCTTCCTATAAATAAATTTTAAAAATATATCTATACATAAATTATAATATAATTTTTCATCATGTTCGATAAGATGGTTGAAATAAATTTTATATGGGGTACTATTTTCCCGGCTTAATATTGGCTTGATATTGAATTTGTTGTATTACAAATATAAAAAAGGATAAGACAGATGAAGACAGCTTAGTAAATAAGGCATTTTATTCCAGCTATTTTTTTGCGTTTTGCTTTTTACTTTGGTGGTGAAGTTGTTGCCGCAGGTGCCGGCGAAAGAGTTAAACGGTGTTAATCGCTGTCCGTAATATTCAGCGACCAGTGCTACACCTTCGTCGTTGAGACTGACCGACAATTAACATAATCCTGCATTCTGCAGGACAGTAATAGCTCTGGTTATTTTGCCAGAGATAGTCCATGACCGTGCTATTTCACGGTGTAGCGATATGAATAGTCTGCCACTTTTGAACTTCCTTTTTTTAGAATATTAAAGAGAGTAAACGATCACCAGCACCTTTAACTTCAAATCATCAGATGACTGCTTAAGATTTCCGTCAATTCTTATCTGAAGACACAAGTCCGGAAGAGGCAGTTACAAGAAACGGATAAAAATATATTGTGACAGTCATATGTCGCCATTTGTACCCCGATGCCAATATGCAGGTTAGGAACAGCTCTGGTTATTTTGCCAGGGATAGTCCATGACCGCACTATTTCACGTCGTAGCGATATGAATAGTCTGCCACTATTGAATTTCCTATTTTTAAAATATTGACAACAAAACATGCAAGTAAATAAGTCAAAAGCAATTCGAGGGCAGACGTTTACGAAAATTGCTCACCCGCCGCTGGTCATACGATTTATTTATTTCGAAATATTTGTCATGGGCACTTTTTTACAACAACATATCTTTCCTACTTCTCTGCGTACATCATCAATCCACCCAGGAAGAGTCTTAATTGCACATTTCTTTGCTTCATCCTTTTTCAACCATAGAGAGATTTAAAATTGAGCAGCTCATTTAAATTGTTAAATTCTTTTGTCTTTTGTAAATCTAGTTATAATTCTAGGCTACAATAATTTTAAAGAGTTAATGCGTGCATTTAAAAATGAACTTAAAATTTTTTGATGTACCCGGAGTATATGACCATAAGAATAATTCCAAACCCATGAATTGAGTTAAGTACAGACATCATCCACAATTGCAAGGACATCTTCCAGAACCTGATGAAAACTATAAACTAAAATTTAAGTACCCTTAACATTCAGATATAATATATTCAAGATATCTAAGTTATTCTAACATTTCTTGTCAATATATAATGAACTGCAGGTTTAAATAAAACTTGAAACTTTATTTTATTACTTTTCTTTTATTCCCAAAACCACTGGCTCTCCTTAAATTATCAGAAATGCAGCGGCTACTGTAAATTTTCATTTGCGAATGTCTGCCTGGGTTTAATAAAAACAAACCATAATTTATGCAGATTTCACTTTATAGCCAAACCTAATTTTTGTTAAAGTTTCTCGCTCCGTCTATTTTTTCAACGAATATGTGGATCAACACATGTTTTTAGGAGCAAGAAAAAAAAGAAACGCCAACACATATTAACCAGCAAACAAAACGTTCGTACCAGAAAACAAAAAGACTGAGCAGCGATCAGCAAACAAAAAAAGAAGAAAACAGAATATTTGGCCAATTCATGGAAAACAATTTTCAGCACAACATATTCGATATATTCGTACAAACACAATATAATAATAAAACAAGTGGAATTATATTCCGGTACATGAAATATGATTTTTTTCCTTTTTCAACACAATTTTAGTTGACTGCTTTTCTATTATATGTTCGAACAACAACAAAGTTAAAAGGAACATGCAACTTAATTGGAAATCGATACAAGTCGAACATTTGTGACACCCTAAATTTTATGAATTTACGAATTGCATTATTTTAATTTAGTTTAAATCTCAGTCTTATTCTATTCTAGTATCCGCTACTTTGTTGGCGGTGAGTTAGCCTAATCCATTGAGCCATATAAGATCTTCAGGGCCAGTTGTAAATATAGAAATACTTTTTAAAAAGAGTACCTTCTCCGAAAAATTCTTGTGATATAAGAACATTTTCTTAAAATGTACATCTTTCGAAGAAGTTTATTTCTGATGAATATCAGAAGTTTTTTGAGCCAAATTTATAATGGAATCCAATAATTCTTTAAAAGTCTTATTCATCTAATTGGAATTTTAATATAATATCTTTAGTTAGTCTGAAATTTACTAACAATAGCAACTCAAAGCTAAGCACAACTGATATTATCAGAATCTATTGTATAGGGATTATTGCCTTAACTGTATCAATTGAATGTTGTATGCATATATAATTTTAGCACGTGTATGCAGAGGATAAAAAAAGAAAACTTTGGACTTGTACGAGTATGTTTCAGTAAAAGCAAACAAAAGTCTACATTTGCTCAAATAAGACATGGCACATGCTACCTGACTCCAAATCTTTGTGTGCCTTCATACTGAATGGCAAACAAAAAAAAAAGGTAAAAGAGTAGACATTATGGCGCAACATTCCCGCGGACAACAAGGAATATGTTTACCGACTTGGACTACAATCAAACAACTAACAAATATTGGAAAAAGACTGACAAAAGGCACAAGAAAAATTAAATAAATAAAAGAACCAAACGAAGAAAAATGCAATATTAGGAAAGAAATATTTGTTTAAATGGAATATTAAGGAAACAAAGCGCTAATAAATGCCGTTGAACAGCACAACGGTTGATTGTGATAGCCAATGGAAATGACATCGAATGACCAGACAACGTCGCAGAGTTTAAAGATGAGAAGAGCAGAAAATCCATGACAAGACACAAAAAATCAGAATGATGCCGCGTGTCTATGCTGGCACTAGAACAACTGACTACTGGTATTTCTGATGGAGATGCTGTGATACGATGATATCGAAATATTCGTGAATATACCAGCTACAGAGTAGTAACGAATTCTGTTGGAATGCCACAATAGAAGAATTGAATGTACGAGGAGTTGCTATACAAATTGTTTAGCCAAAGCAAACGAAACGCGATTATATATTCAGGAATTTCTTCAGCTATTATTTTTTAATGTTAAATAGTACCTGATTTTATCTGAAAAAAATATAAACGAAATTATCAGTGTCCGACCAAATGAACTTTAGCTGACCGATCCATAACCGCAGCGTAGAAAATTTTACAAAGTTCGCTGGAACCCAAATTTATTTCAGTTATACTTCTTGTTATTAAATTATTTTATAAAAGAAATTAACAAATTCTTAAAAATCATTTGATATGTTTGAGAAAATTAATTTCTCATAAATTTATAATGGAAACTTTTCCGATTTTTGTTGTTATATATTTTTTAGGACATCTAAAATTAGAACGATATTTTTACATAATTTTTCAATTTTGCCAACGTTAAAAATAATCAATATTATAAATAATTAGAAAATGTTCAATTGTCGGTAGCACTGTTTGAAAACTCCGAATTACAAAGATTGGTCGAATGTAATATATTTAGCGGGCTTTGTAGCCAAAGAAAACGACATAATTTTGCACATGGAATGTTACTTTTCCTTTGACGGTATTTATTGTTTTTCATTCAAAATTTTAAGTGTTACACGAATATTCGGCTTTGGCTATAACATCCGTTAAAATATTATGTTCGACCAAAGTTTTCAATCAGTGCTACCGACAATTGAACTTTTTTTAATTAAAATTTCATATATATTATAAAAGAATTTGTCAAAATTTATGGAATTAGTACGGAAAAATGTACGACAATTTGAAATAGATTAAAAATAAAAGACAGACTTTTTCTTATATTTCAAACTGTCGAATTTCAATTCGAAAAACGCCAACCGTAATCAGGCTGATTGTGAACTAAATAAAATATTAATTTTATAAAGTTTTATAGAGAGTTCTTTTATTGTTTTCGAACACTTTTATGTTGTGCGTTTGAATTTATTTCTATATTTATTCTTATATAACTGATAAGTTGGTCTTTTTGCTTTTTTAATAGTGATCGAAAAGTGCATCAATCGCGGCTTATCATGTTTCTTTTATGTTGGTTTTATAGCACTGAAATAAGCACTGAATCATAAAAAAAAAGCTCTTAGACAATAAAATATTTTGTGTCATTTTAATAGCAATGTGCATGTTATTGGCATATTCATAAAAAACTTCTGTGTTGGTGTTTGTAAATTAATAATTTTTACTCTGCGCTTGAGCAAATGCAACAGTAGAGGAAATAAATTTAAGACTTTTATAGCAGCGGTATCTTGAAAGTTAATAAATAATCCTTTTAATTTCTCTTAGACAAATATTAGCTTACCAAGCAACCCTCTTTAATACTTAAGCAGAAAAAACTAACTTAAAATAAACGGCCAACAATATTGAAAACAAGTTGCCAACAGCTGGGCTTACTCAGGCTTGTAGCGGTTGCAAGGCAACCAAAATAAAAGACACAAAAAACATTCACAAGTAAATGAAAAAGAAAATCGCACAATAGTAATAATAATAATAAAAAACAAACAAAGAAATAGAAAATGTTTCATAAAAACATGAAATATTGGACATTTAAGTGCATCTTAAGCACTTGCATTTGGGTGCACACAAAAAAGGAAGCAAAGCAACGCGGCAGCGAGTAACTGCAGTTAAAAGCACCTTAAACAAAATATAAATATTAACAAATAAAAACAAACAAAAAATTATTGTACAGAATTGTGCAAAAAATCAGTAGTTGAACTAGGAAACTTTTCTTAGACGAAATGTGTGTGTGTGTGTGTGTGTAAGCCGCTTGCAAACAAACGAAATAAATAAAAAGTTAGCAAATATATGCAGAAAAATATTAAGATTTGCATATTTCCTTTTTTCCTAACATAATGTTATTCAAATATCTAACACACATACACTCACACAAACATACACTAATGACGCTTGCAACAAGACAAAAAGTTACGTGCAAGAATAACAATGGCACCACGCTTAACTCTTAATGTCCTCGTAAAAATCTGTAACAAACACTGGCGCAATGAGCGCAACAAGTGAGTACGTTATGTTGCATGGCTGCGGCATGTTGTTGTCATTGTTGCTGCGGTTTTTGTTATGATTGTTTTTAGCTTTTGTAATAAACTTTGTGGCCTCTTTATGCTATTAAGTGCAGCGACTTTTTTCTTTTCTTTGCTACCGCACTTTGGCAGTACATGCAGCCACCTTAACCCTTGACTTGGGTTTTGAATGCATTAAACCACTGGACTGTTTCACTTTTAGTATCAGAATAATTTGAAAACTTCGTTACTGTTTGTTAACACCATGTGGAATAGTAGAATAAGAAGAAGTGTACGGGATAAAAGAGGATCTTTTACATGAATCAGAACTTGATGAAGTAGAAGAGCCTGCAGCATAAAATAAATTAAGTTTATTTATTAATATTTATATAGGCTAAATTGTTCTAACTTAGTTAAAATCTCAGAAAGACATGATGATAAATATTCCTAGGCACAAAGGAAGTCAACATCAGTTTTATTCAACTTACACAGCAGAGCAGAACAGCTGTTTTCGAAAGTCGCTACACTTTCATCTTCAGTGCTCATGTGTATAGTTTATTTACGTTTCTTGCCAAGTTTCGGCACTATTTTATCGAAGTACTTCATCAATAGGCTTAAGATATTCAAGATTTGTACTAAAAACTAGTCTTCTAGATGGAATTGACAGTTTTTTTTTTAAGTTTAAACGTTCACAAAATTTCTTAGCAAAAAATATTTTCCAAAATAAATAATTTTCATGAGAACAGAAGCTAATTTTTCCACGACTGAATTTGAATTTTGCTAATAGTGTTTTCTTTTCTAGAAAACATGCAACATATGTTTTACTTTTTTTACTAAAAAGAGGCCGTTTGGAACAGTTTTAAATATAAATTATTTTTCGTGAGGGATGTTGGATTAATTAGAGAATTTGACAATTTTCCGTTAAAAATTTTAGACTCTTTTCGAGAAAAGATATCAGCATAACAGTTTATTTTAATATTTTATAAATAGAAATTTTAATTGATAATTATCAATCCCGATAATACGCAGCTAAATATATTTAAATGTGTAGACATTTCCGGTCAGGAAGGTTGAGCAAGTGATCATGAATCTTTTAATACCAGTGCGTCGTTTCTGTAACTGAAGTGAGAACTTCTTGCATCGAAAAAATTGTCGTCACACTGTGAAACACAGGACGAGTCAGAATATATTTGTTAATGCATTAAAAATTTTGTTTGTTTTTTTTATAATAATAAATGTATTATTCTATAGATAAACCTACAATAAAAAGCATGACAACCATATTATTTAGTTTTTCGATGCGAAAACATTTACTCAAATAAGACATGGCACATGCTACTTGACTCCAAGTCTGTGTGTGCCTTCATACTGAATGGCGAAGAAAAAAGGGTAAAAGAGTAAATATTATGGCGCAACATTACCGCGGACAACAAGGAATATTTTTACCGACTTGGACTACAATCAAACAACTAACAAATATTGGAGAGATACTAACAATAGGCACAAGAAAAATTAAATAAATAAAAGAACCAAACGAAGAAAAATGCAATATTAAGAAAGAAATATTTGTTTAAATGGAATATTAAGGAAACAAAGCGCTAATAAATGCCGTTGAACAGCAAAACGGTTGATTGTGATAACCAATGGAAATGACATGGAATGACCAGACAACCTCGCAGAGTTTAAAGATGAGAAGAGCAGAAAATCCATGACAAGACACAAAAACTCAGAATGTTGCCGGTGTTTAACACCAGAGCAACTCTTTAGAATTGTGGAAGTTTGTATTGATGAATTTCATAGAGTGTTTTTATCAAAGAATTGAGCTTTCTGATGAAGTTCTTTTTTAGTCAACATTAATAAATTTCGGTTTGATGCATTGTATTGATATAAAATAATATACACATTGATTGAACCCAGAGGTCAGCACTACAACTTTCCTTCAATTTTAACCACGATGATATCGCTACGCGGATTGTTGTGCTATTCTATGCTTTTGAACTCTTCGTTTAAAAAATATATTTATATTAATTTTCAAGCCGATGTAACTTTAGAATATCGTCGGGGGAGCGGTGATTTGTGTAGTTTTCGATTATTATAAACTAGTCAAGAACACCAACTGATCAGATAAATAATTGCAGTTGTTATCAAAAGATCCCTTTTTTCCAATATTTTCATTCACAGTATCTCATGAATGGACTGCAGCGATCAATATTATATTTTGATATATAGAGCTGATTTGTAGGCGATCGAAAGAGCCATTCAAAAGTTGTGCTAAATAAAACCTCTTATAAATATGTTTTCTTAAGCTTTTTTTCTGCTTTGACTTTTCAAAGCAGAAACCTTGGAATTCCTCCAGTTTAGTTCGAGGAACACACACATACATACATCCATACATACATAAAAATAGCGACTGTTTCTCCTAAATAGTCAGGGAAGCTTTCTAGTGCCTCAAAACGTAGAGACCTGATGAGAACCTGAGTTTTTCAAAGCGAGAAAAACCAAATTTTTAATTTTCCTGGCGGTATGTTAAAAAACAATACGGTTTCGCAGTTTTTGGTTAATAAGCAGTTTTTGATTGTTCCATATTCCGAGTGAGAATAATTTCCAAAATTATCGCCTTGAAAATGTCCCCTATAGAAGACAAAAGAGAAAACCTAGTGACAAAAAGTAAATGGCACCTAAGATTTCCAACTCTTAACATTTAGCTGTTCAATTTTATACACTATAAAATTTAACCAAAATGGTAAAAGCCGAACAACAGGGGTTAATGTTGAGCTCTTTTAGCGTTCATGGCGTTTTTCTTTGCGTTGTTTTAAATTTTATGCTTGAAATAAATTTATGGAAGGGCCACTCAAAGTAAAAAATATGCATAATTTATGCTAAATACGGCAATAAGTTTGACAGTTATTGTTTGGTTTTTTATTTTTGCATAAAAAAGTTTCTACGAATTGCTAATTTATTAACGAGGTAAAAGCTTTTCTAATTAACGTATTCGGTTTCATCAAATTATTTATCAAATATTTAATAATTTTCTAAAGTTCGCTTAAAGTTTTTAATGTAGTTTCCTAAAAATTGTATATATGGATTTTGTAAAAAATCTACGATAACATGATGCATGCATTTTTACACCATTTCCAATAACAATGACCAGAGGATATTAAATTACCAGAGATTATTAAAGGTGGCAGTCTAAAATTAATTCATACTATTGAATGTAAGTAAAAGAAAAAGATTTCAGAGAATTGTTTTAATATTTTTTATTATTGGAGAAGTATCTATGAGAATTATAAGTGAAACAATATATTGGCTAAATTCTCGCCACGGCTTTGGCAGTATACCTCTAGCCGATAGTCCATAGATTGACATTCAGTATTCCCCTGCCCTTTAGTTGCTGACTTTTCTTGGCTTTTTGAAGTAAGTTTTTTCTTTAAATATCCCAAAAGAAAGAAGTGCAAAGGTGTCAAATCACAGGCTCGTGTCGGCCAATAAACATCGCCATGACGTGGGATAACACGGCCTTTTAATGTCTCATGCAAAAGAGTTATTGTTTGTTAAACACTTTAATTTAAATTCTGCTGATTCTTTTTTTCCAAAATCTTATTAAAAAATTCAAAGTGATCAATTGAAGTGTTTTAGCGCATTTCACTGGAGCTAATGCTATTGTTTCGTTGACTGTGTGCCAAGTGGCATCTTCTTGTTCAAGCCACATATGGTCCAAGACCATATCCTAAATTTTTAGCCACAACAAGTTAATTATCATTTGACGATAGTCGATATTTTTTAGAGTACAACAACGATACACCATCTCAAAAAACATCAATATTGTTCGGAAAACAAACTGGAGGAGCACTTGAATAAAAAATGATACACAGTTGAAATAAGTCTGCACTTAAGAAGGGATAATAAAGAAATACACATGAATACTGACGAAAAAAGAAGCGGCTTTCGAAAATAGTGCTGTTCTATTCTTCTGTGTTAATTGAATATTAAATTGCGTGTTAATTCCTCCATTAATTCTTACATTATTTATTATGTCTTACGAACACTAACAAAAAATGAGGTGTTAAAAAATATTAATCGAAAACTTAGTCATAATAATATGAAAAAAATAAGCAAAGCAGCAACACTGGGATTTGGTTCGATACAATTCTCGGATTATATTTCATTATAAAATCTGTATTGATAAAAATCGTCATCACATCCAACAAAAATGAGTAACGCTTATGAAAGTGTAGCGGCTTGCGAAAACAGCTAACTTGCTCTGCAATATAACACGAAAATTATATTGATGGTGATTTTACCTTGTGCCTGGGAGTACTTGTCATATCTTTCTGACTTAAAAATACGATAAAATGTATGGCCTATCAATTTTAATTTACTGCTATTGAGCGGGAGTAGCCAACCTTTTTCATCCAGGAGTAACACTTCCTGCCATGACAAGCCATTATGAAA
The DNA here is from genome assembly GCA_963675445.1 of Linnaemya vulpina. NCBI lineage: Eukaryota > Metazoa > Arthropoda > Insecta > Diptera > Tachinidae > Linnaemya > Linnaemya vulpina. Next base: position 93,508,883 of record OY776277.1, read on the forward strand.
AGTATTACAAATTATCCACATTTGTGTTACTTTCGGCTGATTAGTTTAATATCTTATTGACTTCTTTCAAAAGTCCTTTTTTAATTAGCAAATAATAAAAAGAAACCTCGAAATAAATTCCTTAAACAACAAGTCTTGTTTAATCTGTTGGTCAACGGATTGTACGAAATTTTATAATAATCGTTTAATTAATCGGTGAGCAAAAAATCAGTCAACCGCTGGCATGTGCTTGTAATTAATATACGGAAGAAGCGGACTATGTCTCTCTTTCGAAGGAAAATAGACTAACGAGGAGCCAAGTGGTTGGGCTTTTCAACAAGTATAATAATATGTTCAGCAGCATTTTCTTTTAGCTTTAAGAAAACAATAACATATTCAGGATAATTGTTTCCATTTAAAGTCTGATTTTCATATGACACTGAACCAAATTTTATAGGCTGATTGTCGGATAAACGTTGTTCAATATCAGTTATTTATGGATTCAACTTACTTAGCAGTACAGCAGTTTTCGAAAGCCACTGCACTTTCATCTTCACCACGCATGCTATTTTTGTTTACTACCACTTGTGAGGTGACCGACTTAAATGTTTATAATGAAAATGAGCACGAGAATTATATCAAGCCAATATTAACACGCTTTTTTCATTCCCTGCGTTGCCATTTGATCCTTTTCTGCATGATCTATCATGTCATTTGTGAATTAATAACACTTTTCTTATAATTATCCTGTAAATATCTATTAACAATTCCAAAACAAAAAATAGATCTGGACAATTTAATTTAATAACTTCATTATGACTGTGAGCAACGCTTGCAATACTCAGAAAAGTTATCCTAGATAAAGATTCTTCTATTTATATGTTTTATTTTAAATCTAAAAAATATTTGATTTACTTAAACGAATAACACAGTCTAACTGATATGTTAGTTTAAATTCAAAATGTGACTGCAAGTCACACAAATATTTTGCAGTTCCCGGAAATGGTCTACTAATAAAATTTCTTCTCTTATTTTAACATCTTGTGATACAAAAACTCCAAGCATTTGCATGCAGCTACGAATATGCCCAATTCCTTTGTAATAAAAATGTTGCAGACTTTTTACTATAAAAAATTTACTAAAAAGTTCTTTGAAAAATCTCAATATTCAGACAGCAAAAAAGTGCCCCATAAACAATTTTATTAACTGCAAAAAATTTGATATCGTTTATTAAAATATCAAAAAAAGATAGTGTTTGCAAAAGCGAAGTGGCATTACGGAACACGTGTTGCAAATCCCATAAAACAAATTGCCGTTATTTATAATAACAAACCGAATTGGCCTCCTTTTGCAGCCATCGACTAAGCAAACAAACCCATCCATTGGCGGACATGGCATGACATTAAGGAAACGCTACTGTTGCTGTCGTTTGTAAACGTTGTGATGGGCATATGCACATCGCACACATGCCCGTATATACAACAACTCCAACTACATTCGTTATACTTGCAACCAGGACCACATTTAATTTGTTTCAAGTTGAAGGTGAATAAACAAATGAAACCAATACTTAACAAATGTCTCAACATAAATTCCTTCCAAGTGTTCCGCGAGTCTCAAGTCAGCGCATCAGACAAACATGAAAATTTCTCTAGATGAGAAATTTATATAAATAAATAAAAAAAAATCTGTTGCAGTTGCTATTCTGGCATGGATGTTTGCTTGATGTAGAATTGAAATATTTTTTACGTACTAGCAGAACACCCTTAAGCTGTTTAAAGCAGCATTGAATTTCTTCTGTTTCTTGTGGTATCAGATTTGAGAGCTTGAGAAATATTGCTTGTCTTTATCTTGAACTTAGCAAGAGATATCGCTGGCTATTTGAAATGTTTTAATAATTTGCATCCTGTTAGAAAGCCCCAAACTAAACTAGACAGAGGAGAGCAGCCATCACTTGATGTTGGGGAAACTAAATAAACTTAATATAAAACTAACATCGGCCTTTGCTATGAGAAGATTGAGCGCGTTAAACAATGCAGCGGTAGCAGCAAAAAAAATTTATATTTTAGCACAAAAATACGTATGAAAATTGAAAATTATTCACGTTTAGTCCGCGTTGCTTGGAAGCTAAATTGCGTGGGTGGGGTGAAAAGATGTGAAATTTATTTCATAACACATAAATTTTTAAAGTTAAAATTGAAAGAATGGGCCTGGTATAATGATGAACAGGAGGACTAGACAGTGGTCCATCTTCCGAGCCAGTGCCCTGCTTTTACTAATGGTAGGCAGCGGCTCTGGGTTCTAACTGTCTGCCAGACTTGATTAGCCTGCCGAATATAGAGCTCTTCTGGGTATTACCCTTCTTCAGGGCCACAGCACGGCTTGATGTGTTGAAGGACAGCCCAGAAGAGGTCCTCTACTTCAGTGATTCTCTAAAAGAGCCAATTTTATTGTCTGGAAAAAAACTGGTTTAACTCATCACACGTTTAAAAAATGGTCGCTTGAAAATCTTACCGACAACCTTAAAAAAGACAATGCTGAAGCGTTAATATTTCTTAGCAAAAAAAAACCTGCACCCAGTCAAGCAATTTTCGTTTCTGATTGTCATAACGTCGTCAGCATTAGGTTAAATTTAAAAAAAGTTTTAGTCATGCTTAGGCAGGGCAATTTTTCCCGATTCACACTATGAAACTTTTGCTGCAGCAATTTTTATTGTTTAAGAGAGAGTGGTGAAATAGAAATTTATACCAATCTTTTCTATTCCATTTCCGCTTCCTTTCATTTAAAAATCAAGAATTGCTGCAAGAAAAATTGCATATATATAAGCCTAAGAAACTCTTTGGCAGAAGGAGGAAAGAAGAAACAGAAGAGGTACATACTTGCTTCTACCAAAAAAGTTAATTCATTTTTTTATATATTATATTGTCAAACTATATTTATTAGCTTTTAACAAACAATTTAACACAGACTTTCTGATTGCAGACAAACAAAAAGTTAAAAAAAAATTTAAGAGAATTAATTCAAAAAAATTGTCTGGTGAAAGACATGGCAGCTTATGGGAAGAGTAGAGTAAATATAGTTGTTCTTGGACTAAATTTTAGAACTTCCATAAAATTAATTTTTCATAATATTATAAATAACGAGAGCCTTTAGTTTTACTTGCCACAAAGTATAATATACGTACATGCATGTATACCAGTGGCATTTTTTCTTCTGAAAAATATGTAACACTTTTTAATTTCTTTTCTAAAAAGTGTCAGTTTGCAGGAGTTTTAAAACCGAATTTATTTTTTGTAACAAATATATGATTTCTTTCTAATATCTTTTTATATTTATATATCAAAGTTTTGCCATTTTTTTCTAATATATAATACGCTTCCCAAGTACCAACAACAGGGTAAATTTATGGCGTTTTCTCTTGTGGAATATAAGCAAAATTTTTTTAATCCCTTTTCTTAATAGTGAAAATTTGAGTTCTAAGACTGAAATTATTTTCCGCAAGCAGTTTAGAATTTATCTTGAATATGTTTTATATATTTTTTAATTTTTTAATGACAAGGTTTTGCCATTTCTTGTAGAAAAGTGTGAAAAATGTTGCGCTATTTTCTAGCCAAAAAAAATCAGCATAATATTAACAATAACTTTAACGACAATGTGATTTTTTATAATAAATTTAAATTTTATTTCAATCATATATTTTGAGTTTTATTCAATTTATATCCATTTTTATGTAGTTCTTTGTCAGCCAGAAGAGTTGTCCGGTGTCTGCTAGATGTCTGAAAGAAGAGTCGACTTAAAAGTCTGATTCGCATACAAAATCGATCAGACTTTGGACCCAAAAATATATATATATGAAGTTGTTGAAGCGAATTGTGATGAAAGTACTGGGCTTTTTTCCGGCCATCTGATAGAATAATTGATTAAAACAGAACAGCTTTTTTGCGCTTTCTGTTGTGTTTTCGGGCATGTTTTTTATACTTAAATATTATTTTATTCATTTTATCATTATGATTTAATTTACAAAATAATTTGAAGAACAAAATTATCCAATAGAAGAAAAGACTTGTGTGGTGAGTAAGTGAACATTAAATCCTTTTTGAACTACAAACAGAGCCTGTGAAATCCTCAGAAAAATAAACGTGTGAATTTAAAAGCACTTGTGATTCAAAATAATGTCTTTTTCAGAACAATCCTGCATGTTACCCAGATATATTTTAAGGCAACTGTTTCCCATATATTTTTTCTAGTAAAACGAGCTCTCAGGGGATTACTTCTATATAAAAGCAGGACATTGTGTGTAAGCTAGAAAAGAGGGAACAGCGTTCAGACGACAGATGATGATATATTAGGAGTCAGAGAATTGGTTATGGATCTTTTTCTTCTGATATTAGAGGCGTAGTTTTGCTACAGTACCCACGAAGAAGGATGCGGTATTGTGCTCTTCAGCACATGACAATATTAAACGCTGTTGGTAGTGCTCTGTGCTTTCAGCATTGAAACAGACCGACAACAATTAACACAAACAAGCACTCATCATATGGCTGAGTCTAAGCCGCGATCTCAGGATTCGTAGTCTAAGTGTTTTACTATCTCATCCAACAGCATTCGTATAAAAAAACACCACATTAAGATACAATAGCCATTGTTTGAAGCAACATAACAAACACGTTAAGGCTTAAGCACATACTTTAAGCAAAGAAATCGAGTTCTTGCAGGATAGCGAATGTACGTCCTTTCATACTTTTGAAATTATCACGTAGCCTATTTGGAACTACCCATAAAACTTTATTTCCTTGCGATTTTTATAAAATATTTAGGAGTAAAAAGTACGTCTCGTTCACTTCAATGTTCGCTAAAATAGTATTTTTTAGGGGTTTTTCTCCCGCTTAACTACCCAACTTTGAAGTCTGTCTTCTCAAAAAATTGTTAATCCCACCACTGTATTTCATAAATCGCTGCTAGCATTATTAAACTGGCACTTTTTATTTAATACTTTATTTCAATTTTTCTTTGTACACACACATTTTATTTTTTCTCTTCTTTTTCCGTTAAACATATTTCGCTTTCTGTGTGTAGCGCTCGTATCTTCAGTTTGTGGGCAACAGCGCTTATAAGTAATGATTACAAGATGATTTAAGATAAAAGTGTGTGTTTGCTGCTATTTGCTTATGCGGCCAGTATAAATGGCTTCTTTTTCTCCTCTCCCCAGTATTTCATGTTTTTCTTTTCGCCAACAATTTCTATTAAGTTTCTTCGGTTGTGGGATGTTTTTAACAGCCAGCCTATTACCAAGTGTGTTTCAGTTAGTTAAGCTATTTTTTCTACCTCCAATTATTGCTCTACTATTTAACGGCCTTTGTTTGCCTTTTTTCTTATATTTTTTTTGTTAGTTAAGTAGTCAAGTGTTATTTGGTCAGGGTTTAAAATTTCGTTGAACGCATTTCTTAGCTAGAAAATCAGCATCTGATGTTAGAGTTTAGCAAATGTCTGTGAGAAGCGTGCTGTACAATCCTTAAAGAGGTAATAAGGATTTAAGATAAAGTATGTTTTTGTTGGTGTCAGGACTTTCAAACGACATCAGTTGCATTTTCCGCTTATATTATCCACCAAATTTCCTTGTCGAATGAAATACAACTTTGAACGAGCTAAAAAAAACTAAAATGGAAAATTTGCTCCATTATACAACGCCAGTTTCAACTGGTGTTAAGTTATAGTCTTCTTGCAGGAAGGGACATAGAAACAAGACAAATCTCTTGGAAGCTAGAGGTTCAGCTATAGAAACTGTTTTAATGTTAAATTGAAAATCAAATACAAACTTGCAAAATTAGGCAACCACCACTGTACAAAAAAGTCCTTAATATTGTATTTTTACGACTCCAAAATATATGTTTAATTCATTTCTTTGATGTCTCTGTTTACTTGGACTAAAATAAATACAAAACTTTGCTAATTCGGTAGATATAATTTTTCAATAAAGATTCCCGATTCATAAAACTATTTTCTGATTTTTAACAGTTTAATAAACGAATTTTCCTTATAAAAAACTATTTTGTGGACTTCCAATCATTAACTTTATTTAATTGGGCTGTAAAAATTGAAATAACGATTGTTTTATATATCCTGGCAGTTGATATCGATCGAAATCTCTGTTGAAATTGTATTGAAATTTTAAACGATATAGAATTGTCAATGGAATATCGAATTTAAATTCCAAAAGGTCTTACGACATAGATAATCATTCCAATTTCTTAGGAAGTTCCCAGCAGTAGAAGAGTATCACGTCTTACATAATTGCTTTACTGAAGGGCATTATTGGATGATGTTGCTGGACACAAGAAACTATGTATAAGTAAATTATTTTTTATTCTTTATCGTTTGTAAGGAAACATTTGTTTCTAGGAGTAACTTTTGTTATAAAGTAAAGTGAGCTACTAAATGAGACATTGAGAATAGAAATAATTTAATGCCAAGGCAGGTTAACATTCTGTTCCTTTCAAAACCTGCTTCTCGTCAAAAACCGTGATTTTTGACAGATCGCTTATATCTCTAAAGTTGAGTATTATTATTGCTTTAATTAGGACAGACTTAAGAGAGGGGCTCTTTCAAAGCCGCAGCGAACCAGCAAATGAAACACTGCGAATAAAAATCAGGCATTGCCAAAGTTGATTGATAAGCGAGAATTGGCTACTTTTCGCTTGAAAACATGCTTCCTCTTCTACTTAAGTAATTATTTTCAACGACAGTCTAAATAGTGAATATTCTCAACAACTGGAACTCATGATCTAGGAGTTCAAAAGGCAGAGAATTTTCCAGTTCAGCTTTTAGGGTTATTTGCCAAATAAAGTTAGAAAATATCAACATTGTGCGTACTTAACAGAACTATCAATCAAATTTTAAAAAGGATCCTCTTTTGTGTCCTGTTTTACTGCATGCATTTCAAAACTGCCTAGTAAAAATATGTATTCCAAAGAAATTAATAACATCGTAAACTTATGATCCGGTAGTAGTGTAAATCTGTATCGTTTCTAATGCTTTTTACAATGAATTTCAAACGCAAGAAGTTCTCATTTTTGCCACATTTTTTCTAGATCCCATGTCATGGTTTTGATGTTAATTAACGCTGATAATTTAAAATCGTTTCTGACAGCTTTTTGTTGATTAGGAAAAATCACTTCCTTTGTGTCCTCTTAAGCTCCGTGGATACAATAGAAATTACCGTGCAATTTGCCAGCGAAATTTTTATATATCAAATCAATTGCAGACCTCTACCAAACAGCTTCCATTTATACAATTACTTAATAGTAATTTAATATATCAATTTGCATATATTTTTCATTAATGCCTTTTAGTTGAATTATATTTTTATAAATGAAAATGTGTAAGTAAAAGAACTTGTTAATCAGTGATCTGCATATTGTTAATAATCTCTTCCTGATGAGTCGGAGATTCTGTTAATGATACTTTGGAGGTAAAGAAAAAGTTCTTCCCCAAATATGACTTTAAGTTTTTTACACTGGGTGATATTTTTTTGTAATTCAAGAGAAACAAATATTAACTGTAGCAATTTTATTATATATAGAAAAAAACCTTCGACAGCTTTCATCCTGATGGCGTTGCATTTTGATGGATATATACTGGGTTGCACTCTGGTATTGTAATTCTTCTTAGCAACTATTTCAAGGACAAATAATTTTTTTAAAGAATTTTTTTAAATTAGATCAAGTATTTTAAATATATTCTTTATACATCTGATTTTTGTTATTTATATCAGGAGTCTAAGGCCATATTCCCTGCAGATAAAAAACAATTTAAATGCACGATATGAACCCTTAAACTGCTTCAACTGCATATGGAAGAGAATACCGAAATGAAGTAAAATAAAGTAAGAAAAGACTGAATATATCTCTTCGTGATTCATTTACACCGGTATAAAATATCCTAGTGTAACAATTTAAATTCAATTTATGATGGAAAATTAGTTTAAAAAAAAATGAATCAAATTAAAGGCATCTGCATGGAATTTCTTGTGAGCAAACAACTCAGCCAAAGCCAAAACTTCCCTCTTATAGAGATCATTCAATCTGCAGTCCTTTATTATTTCATGGCTTCTCATCTCTTGTACTACAGGGTTAGATTAGAAGGTGCTGCCGAAAACTGTGCGTGTAAAAAATATTATAATTCTTTTAAATATAAGCAGGAAAATGTGACACCTCTTGCCTCGTATGTTTTACTGCTGAGAAAAATATTTCTATATTAATATAAAATCAATCACTCGTTAATATTTCTATCCGATCTGTGTCGTGTACTTATAAAATACTAAACATTGAAGATCTTAAGAAGGCCAATAAATAATTGTAATTCAATAATTATTCCAAATTGAATACATAATCACTATACGGCATTCCTCAATCGTCCTTAATTCCCCTGAATCATTTTCTCTTGATATCTTTTTATTACATTTTTCAACATGTTGATACGGTGTTAAATTTTTGGTGTGTGTGGGAACAGGTTGATTTTTTGTTTATCTGCAAAGTACGCAACAGTTAGCAAACTCAAAGATTGTTATCGTTTCAGTAACATTTAACACAAACTTTTCCAGCTACTCGTACTTTTAGTTGAAAATTGCAACTGCAGAAGCATTTCAGTGTTTTCTCTGTGTTGTTTTGTTTCTCAGTATTTCTTTTTACTTTTTTTGTTTGCGAACATGTTGTAAATGTTTTATCTTATCAGTTGAGCACTTTTTATTTTTAATAGAAAATTTTGTGCATATTTTGATTTATTTGTTAATGGAGTTAATATGTTGTTTGGGAATATATTTTTAGAGTGCGAAGATTACAAACAGCGTGTTCTGCAGTGCACTTTGATGTTTGTTCCTGTTGTGACTTCCCATTTATTAATGTGGAAGTTTAAAATAAAAATCTCTAGTTATTCTAAGAAATGTTTGGTAAAGGTTCCCTGATGATCTGCATTAGCCCCAGTGAAATGCGCATAGGAACTTTGAATTTTAATAAATAACTTTTGGGAAGAAAGAATGAGCACGAAAATAAAAGTTAAGGAGTTAAAACGACAATTCCCAAAAATATGTAATCATTTTTTTAAGTTATTATAGTTAAAGTTAAAAAAAAAATCAGTTTATGGTTTAATATTTATAAAAGCAGTATGAGTCATAATTGGCACTACGTAATTTAATACTCGCTTAAAACATTTCTCGAAAAGAATAAAAAATATTTTCAATGCAAGAGAAGAAAACATTAATTTGTTTGGAAAAAGTGGATGTTGTAGAAACTAATTCCCAAAACTGCTGTCCTCTCTACAACACCCCCTTTACGAACAATGTTAACACATTAACTAGTAGGCGTTCAGTGATCATATATGACACTCTTTTTTTGTTTTTTGTTACTCTATTAAATATTGGTGAGATATTCCTAGATTTTTCTTAATGACTTAAAATTCCTGCCATCTGTTAAGGCTTAATTAAGGGGTGGTGGCTAAACGGTAGCCTAAACTATGAACTATAACTTATTATGACACTAGAATTACAACATAAAACTTTTTTTATTATTTAAAATTGACAAAACTTTAAGATTTAAGTGCAAACCAGTAGACATGTTGCGATTATAAATCACACATTTCTCAAGTTTGTAGCACGTTTTAGTGGCACTATTAATTTTTAATAGTTTCTGTTCAAATCAGTCAGTCTTTCATGTTGTGCATTTGAGAAATATTTTGTTTTGTTATAGTTTTAATTATTAACTTAAAAAAGAAGCATAAGAAAAAAACTACTACTTATTTAAGTGTTTAACATAAATCATTGACAAGGATTACAACTGGCAACTCGTAGAAGTAAAAGTGCTAGATTGCATAAATAAAATAGTTTGTCAGATGCATTAAACACCATCCACATACAGTTGAACACTATGACTTATTTTGTATTCCACTCCAGGCATCTTAACTTAATTTAATTCACACTCACATACATGCAGGCCTGTTTATGCAACTTTCAAAATAGTATGAATTTGTAATACACATTTTTATGCATCTCAGCTAAGCCACTGTAATTATATGCAATTAAAGTCAATTAATTTCCATCTTTCGCTATTTTATGACTGAAAGTAAAAATGCTAAACTTTTACAAAAATATTTCATGTTATTTTTATTTATTTATTTATTATTTTTGGCTTTTTGATTAGTTTGTTTTTAAACCTTAAAAATGGTACACAATTTTATATGAAAAAGATTTTTTTATTTTATATTAAAAGTCGTGTGCTTTGAAAGTGTAACCCAAATGGTATTCAAAATACATAAAAACACTATTGGCATGTCATCTCTTCTTGAGAATATTAAAAGTTTTGTTGTTTTAGATTATATTATAATGGCAGACATTAAACAGGATTAATTATAGAAGAAATATAAGAAATATTATAGTTTTGAAGATCAAAATTTTCTTGTATATTCTTTTGCTTACAAGCGGTCTGCTATCAAATCTCTTTCCAGTTGAACGACTGATATTAGTTTCTCGACTTCCATTTATTTAAAGGACAAGAATATATTCCAAGATGTTAATACAAAAACTTACACTGCTACAGCCCTTTTATTATTTAATCTTTTTGTGGTGCTTTTCATTCTGGTGTAGCCTGAGAACACCTCAACCAATACTCGGCCACAGAACCAACCAACACTAACGGATTATGCAACGAAGTTCGTACCAGAACTACACAACTGCGAACGTGCATAAACGCCAACATCATCACCACGATGATGTTGCCAGCACATACTCACAGACTTGGAGGTGCATGGTTACAAGCGAATATTATCACTTACTTTTCTGGTTGGTATTTACTCTGCTGTAGATCTCGGATCTCGTAATACCAGAGATTGGTTACTAGTTACTTCTTGGACTACAGCTAAATGGCTGCTCACCTTCTTGCAAGCAGCCTTATGATTTTTTGTTTTTTGCATGCACTCCCGCAGCTCTGCTAGCTCAGACATATGAGCAGGATCATATACATTTTGTGGGTTATCAAAACCCAGCTGAGTAACCCAGTCTGCTCTGATATACGGTGCTGAGCTTACGAAGTTTCCCATCATATCTCCGGGGGGTTCTACGACAATCATAACTTTATTATTCTGGATGCATGGCACCAGAGTTACTGGTCATTGGTCATATTTTGAAGGCAATACCAATACTGGCTTTTTATTCAATTGTCTTTGGCTCTATTGGGAAACACAAGCGCCCTTGCAATTGATTCTGGAACAAAAGACTACTCTTTACCGGCGTGTAAAGAGTACTCCACAAGGGACCAGGACTAGTCCAAAACTCTATGAGAAAAACATGCTCCATTTTATATTACAATGTCCTTGGAGAGGATCATGTCATCCAAAAAGACATTATGTCAGAGTAATTAAAAAACTAGTCCGAGTAACTCTCCGCATAATATTAACACTGGGTTAGTCTTGGAATTACTGCATGTCCCTACTACATGGTAGATTGGAAAACATTTTATATTATTGCCCGAAAATCATAAAAACAATAAATTGTTTTAATTTTAAAACAATTATTAGTTGTTGTTGTTGTTCTTTATTTCTCTTACAACTGTAATTAGAGTCAGAAAAATGTCAAGCAATTGTAAAATAAAAAAGAAAGAAAACAAAAAAGGGAAAAGTGGTCAATGAGCTCTTGTTATGACTTTTATATTTGTCTTAGACTTCTCATTTATTAAAGCGGAAGTTCGAAATAAATATCTTCAGTTATTCTAAGAAATGTTGGGTAAAGTGTCCCTGATGGTCTGCATTAGCCCCACATGGAACTAGCTAAACCCCCTCAATTGATCACTTTGAATTTTTGAATAATATTTTGGGAAAAAAGAGTCAGCAAATAATTAAAATTAAAGAGTTTTATATAAATTTTTTTAATCATCATGGTCCATGTTTTCATTATATCGGAACATATTTTTACTTAAAACGGATCAAGTACTCCAATAATTTCTGCAGGGTTCCTATCGCTCTGCTATATCAGAGGTTGGGCATAAACATACAAGTTTTATTGGGTACTAGAAAAAGACATATTGAGTATAGAAATTCCCATCTATACCCCAGAAGGTGATCCTTTCTTGCGTTTATTTGTTAATCAATTGAAACTGATGATACAAGCAGCCAAATACAATTAAAATGCGGCCAAATATATTATCTTTCAGGGCCGCAAGCAAACTTTCTAGCATCGAGAAGGGGCAGAGCATAATTATTGCATTAACTTATTAAAAAATATTTTTTTTAATTAGTACATATTTTTGGGAATTAACATTTAAATTCTTTAATTTTAACTTTGTGCTGATTGCTTTTCTGTAACTAATAAAAATTAGTAGTAAAAAGAAACTATCAATAACAAATTCTATAAATAAAAATAAACGCTCTTCGACTGAAGGTATCGCGAGAAATTTGAAAACTCTCCTTTCTTTCAACAGACCTCGTGCTTTTAGACAACTTTTATTTGAAATTCCTCTCTATTTATTTATGAGATTTTTATTCTTTTAGCTGTAAATCCATCATTAACAATAACGTTCAATCAAAAAGTTATTTGCCAGGAATTTATTGGCGATTTAAGTTATTTAAAAAAAAAAAAAATTATTTGCATTTGCAGCAAAAATGCAAATCACTTTACTTTCTCTACAAGACTTTTAAAGTCTATTTTAGTGTTCGGCAAATATCTTGAATATCAGTTTACCACACATTCTTCAAGATTTTTGACGACAATGTGACAAATTTTTAGCCGTCCTTTTTGACCAAAATAGTTAAATTACAAAAGAAAGGCCTTTAAAAAATAATATTGTCATCGTTACACGAATACAAGTACTTCATTTAATTGAATAATAAAATTTATGTGCCAACATTAAATTGCACTAAATTTTATTAGCAGCTTAACGATGTAGTGAAGTGCTGAGCAGCCAAATATTTCGCTTACAGAAAACATCGAAGTTATAATGGAAATTCAAGCGAATATATACAGCGATTATTTGTCACAAATTAATGCTGACCGCCAAATACCGCGACACATCACATAAATTTAAAAAATCAGAGCTCTTCGTTGAAATGTTATTTGGTTTTTTGTTCTACTTGATATTGAGGCAGCATCAGACAATTTTATTTTAGTTGAAAAACAACCCCATTTACTTTGACCAACATATTTTTGGTCATACACTTTTTTATGTTTTCAAATCAAAGAAACAGCATTTTGTTGTATTTAAGGTGCGCGTCATTGTCATGTTGTCACTAGTTTGTTTCAAGAGAAGTCCTTTTTACTGGATGTTTAGAAATATTTGCTACATTTGTAGTGTTTTATGTTAACGGATGTAATAAAAACAAAGTGGTAAGTATTTCTAAGCACTTGTGCCGCATTAGCCGAGTGTTAAGAAGCCCTTTTTTAGAAATAAAACTAAACCAGGAGTTTAGATTTGGTCTTAGATTAATTCTGATTTTATTGAACAAAAATAGCAGATTACAATTGCTGGCTCATTATATTAATAGCAAAATCTAAGAATTGGTCAATATGGTTCGTGGGCAGATTTATTTAGTTTCTTAAAAAATTTCCGTAACTTCAAGTGTTGTCTTGGCTTAATAGAAATAACAACACGGTTCAACATTCTAAGCTATTAAACTCCAGTTATCGATAAAACCTGTCATATTTAAATTTAAATAATTATTATTTACAACTTAAATTTAGTTTTAATCAATTTCTGAGTCATTTTTCCAAATGTTGCAAAATATTCAGTGACCATTTTTGATGTGCGCACTTTAATGGGGTTAGAGCAAGTCATCAAGAAGATTAAACATAAAATTTCTTAGAATAGTCAACGATATTATTTGAAACTTTCAATCAGATTAACAATATTAAAAAAGTCAAGTTAGTACATATTTTGGGGAATTATTGTCTTTTAAACCTTTCTAATTTGAATTTTGTGCTGATTCTTTTTTCCCAAAATTTTACAAAAAAATTTTAAGTGATCAATTTAGGGCTCTTAGGTAGTTCCCATGGGCATTTCACTGCGAATAATCGTCATCAGGGATCATTTACCCAACATTTCTTACAATTACTAAAGGTATTTACTTCTAAATTCAACTTTAATAAGTGAGAAGTGTAAAAGAAATGTCAAGGTCATAACAAGAACTCACTGATCACTTTACTACTTCATAATCACTTATAACCCATAATATTTTTGTCTATTTTAAAACGCAATTTTCTTCTGAAATCTATTGAATTTCATCTTGTATTCGTCCAAATAAATAGTAAGTCTTCAAGTCTCAAGTCTTTCCAAAAATAAATAAAAACAAGCAAACCTTATCACTTCAATGCGTACATTATAATGTGCTTAAGTATGATTTCGTTTTAAGCTCAAATTAACAAACGAGATCACAGTGGGACGAAATACTTTATATTAGGGAGATATAGTTCTGGAATGTTAAGTAAAAAACAAAATATACAGTCAGGGACTTTTGTCACTCGAATAAGACCAATTCGATTATTCGAACAACTTTTCTTTCATTTTCAGTCAAGTAAATAAAACTTTTAGACTTAAAATAAAATCAAATGTTCGAATATTCTTTTTCCAACACTTCTATAAAAATGGCATTCTATTTGCGAATTTATTAAGTGAAGAACTCAGAATTTTTTTACTGTATCACCTTGTAAAATTCCACCAGCCTTTTGTCATTGTCCGGCTCCTTCTAAGATCGTTGTGAGTAATAAATCATTGAATTCGAAGCTTTTGCCGGCAATAGACTAAAATAAAGTGCTCGAGGTAGCCAAATTGATGCAACTGTAGCTGCTGTATAGCAAAATATTGATAATGAGCCTGGAATATCAACTCTTAGTCCTTCGCAAAAAATTAGCATCTCTAGGGTATTTGAGCCATAGTATTTGCGCATAAGCATTTGTATCTTCAGTCTTATAAAGCTCAACAAGCTCAAGAGCTAAGGCCAGTCGACTATTGTTTGTGTCGAACGTTTATGAATTGACTGTTTGAAGAACTGAATGAAAACAACCCAGTTTTTAACAAAATCATCGTTAGTGATGAGGTCCATTTTCAATGAGGCGTTTATGGGAAATAAATAAAATTGGCGCATATGCGACTCACAAAATCCACAAAAAATCCTCGACAAATCAAAAAAAAATATGAGCTTATGGTGCGATTTGTGGTCGTGCGGCATTATTGGCCCCTAACGAACAAGGGAGGGCAGACGGCGTCCCAACGGGATATGCTCAAGTGATATATAGAATCGAAAATGGATTGTTTTTCCGAGCTACACGCTCTCCAAACAGGACGTAATATTTTGTAGTCGAGTTGCCAGTGAACCGTACCAGGTATTACAGAGAGATATCGTTCCTTGGCCGAACACGGTTCGTATGTGGAATAAACTTCCCACAGAGATCTTTCTGTTTAACTTTGGGAAGTTCAAGTCGGACGTCCACATGCACTAGTCCGTCTATCATACCATGAGTGCTGATCGTAGAAAAAAAGTGTCACACGGCCGGATTAACAATTCAGATATTGTATGAAAAATTTCTTAGTCGCATTCGGTGTAATTTTTTGGCCTCGTTTTTGTGATATAACATCGCTGGGTTGTTTTCTCTGTGGACATTTGAAGCACTGAATTCATTGAATAGCCTTAAATTATTTGGCAAAATCAAAGAAACGAACAAGTAAATTTGATCTGATTTTTAGTGTTATTTTATTTCACAGAACATTTTCTACCCGTTCTAAACATATAACAAGAATCGCCCACTGTGCCTTTCAGCACCATTAAAAAAAATGTCATCAACTGAAGTTTTTCTGTTTCTCTTTTAACTCCATGTCTTCAAACTCTGTTGGTGCAAATTGTAATAATCAATTATAGCTTAGTTTTGCTTGCTGGCCATGCTCGAGGAGTTTGAAATTTATTTCCATCGCTATTGTGAACCACTCACTGTTTAACGTAAAATTTAGTTTCGCAGACGATGGTCCTAAATGTGGCACTGGTATTTGGGCTTTTTATTCAATTGATGATGTTGTTGACGATAACGAGTACAATGACGACACCAACAACAATAACAACAATAATTATATTATTGTCCAGGCAAATGACAACAAACGACAATTGCCATTGATTCTCTTGATTGCGGTTGCTCCAATAAATGCATGAATGAATTAACCGAACAACTTTGCTTATAACAGTCATTGCAGTTGCGTTGTAGTTTTTTCTCTTTTTTTCAATATTAAAACCGAAGATTTCTTTTGCAACAAGTGTTTTTATCTCTTCCTCTTTGTCAATTAATAAGTTGTTGTGCTTTTCTTTGTAGATTTCAACATTGATTGGGGGCATGGTGATATTAATTAGTATTGCCTGTAGTTAAACCGATTGTTATGATTTCATAGTAATTCAGTACAACTTCATACTAATAATTTTATTTAAGTAAATAAAAAATTGCCAGAGGGTATTTTATTTTAAGGATATTCTTTACTTAAAATAATATGTTTTGGAGAGTAAAAATTATGTTTGGAAGATAAAAATATGATTAGATTCAATATGTTGCTAACCAACAATAGAACTTCTAAAATGGAATATTCTTAAGCAGGACTCGTAGGAAAAATGGCCGCGTATTATATTTTTAAATGGACGGTACCAGAAATCATATGCCGTAATATAATTTTTCTGTGGGCGATGTATTTCTTGTTTAAACTGATATCGCATGTGTCGGTAATGAAAGCTACTCTTTTAATATCTTGTGTTGGAACTATTGCAAGGAATTAATAGTTTCGAGAAGCGGATGTGACAAGAGAGAATATTATTTACCACGAGTAGGCGAATTTATGGAGCTTCAATTTAAGTCTAACCAAAACTGAAGTACACAAAATTCCACACATTAAACCACCAGTGAATTGAACAAAGCTCGTGTAAAGATGCCTGTAGATAGATAAGAGTTGTCCTTAAGAATAAAGCAACCACAGAAGATTAATCATATTTTAATTTTCATAAAGAAATCTCTAGAAACAAAGTCGACCAAGATGAGATTTTGTGATTTAATTCTTGTTAAAATTGGAAAACGGTTGAACCTAAAGGTTATCCCCGTAACCTCCCGCTAATTTATTGTACACTATTCTAAGCTTTTGAGCTAAAAAAACTATTAATTTATTAACCGATTTCCATGTGCTAAGCTGTATTTAGTAACTGATAAAATTTATAATTTGGTAGTTTGAGAACAATATATATTTTAGATTAAATTGTCTTTCGTTCAAGGTATCTCATGAACATATTAAACGATTTTGACGTAATTTTGTGAAGTACATCGATGAAGTTGTTTAAAAATTATTCTAAATCAATCATTTTAAAAAGAAACTTTTTTCTAAGGTTCAATGAAATAGCATAAAATCTGTTGTATCAAATCGGTTCAAATTCTGTGGAAACACTCTTCATAACCCCACCAGTTTTATATGATTAAGACAAGCAGTTCCGAAGTTGTAACAGACTAACTTACTAACACACGCATACACACAAAGCCATACACACAGACATAATGCAGGCTCTTAGGAAGGCTTCCAGGACTTGACAACGTCGAGCTCTGATTAGAGCTCGATATTTTCCAAAACGAGGTAAGACTAATAACATCCTAATTTTTTCAAGTCGAAAAGAAATTGCATTCACACTGTATTCAAATTAAAGGATATAATAATAATCGGGGTATGAAGGCATAAGTGTTTAAGTGTATGTGCCTACTTCCACTTGTTCCTTCACAAGTGTCCAAAAGACTCGCACTCATGATTAATTTAAAAAACCAATGCAATTTCAAATAACGATTCCTAACTATGGAATGACCCTCATTGTTTTTCAATAATGTCGTACACACATTCATTCATACCGGCATGTCATCATGTACTTCTTGTATGAACACTTAATTTCATAAAACGCGTGCAATTGAGTAACGTATACGCCTCCGCTGATAGAAGACGCATTACGGGCAGATAAGTCAAGTTAATTACAAACCTAAGCCAGTGATTTTGATTGATTTTGGTGTAATTTATAAGTGTGAAATTCTCGAGAAATAAAGAAATTTATTATATTTAAAAAGCAAATGTCGCCACAACAACTTCAGTTGTAGTTGAAATATCGTAAAGCAAAAATCATCCGTCATGGAGAGCGAGATTAAAACGTACCAGGATTTGTCTAAATCAACTCTCAAAATAGCAATATCAGATTCAGAAATTGAAATCTTCCATGCCCTTACGAACGGTTCTTTGGCCTATTTATATCCAAAATATTATACTTTTGAAAATTTTGTGGAATATTCTCTCTTTCGTGAGAAATTCGATACAAATTTTGCCTATCTCACAAGCTCTTCTAAATTTTACTTTTTGGAATCAGTTCAACAACGTTACGGGCTAAAATTGTTTCGTTTTTCCGAAACCATGTGCCCTCTTCCACTAATGCAATTTCGGTTTCCCCTAGGACCCAATGGCATTTTCGCCTCCCGTCTAAATGTCATTATAATGAATATGTTGCAATCGGGTTTAATTGATTACTGGATAAGGAACTCATATGAAGATGCCAAGGAAGCGGGCAAAATTATTCATATTAATATTACAAGTGCTCAAATGCCGCAGCCACTAAACATGCAGGATCTCTATTTTATTTGGGTTTCCTACATAATTACGATGGTTGTATGCGTTGTGGTATTTTTGTTGGAATTGTTAATAAGTAAGAAACTTAGAAAATAATGTAATCGTGTAATCTTTAAACCAAAAACACAAAATGTATTCTATTCACTAAATTGTTCTAGATGTGGCGCACTATGTGTTAATTGTACATGTGGAAAATAATATTAATTAATAAAAAATAAATAATTGTAAAAATTGGCAACTCAATCATTTGATAACAGATATTTATTAAGACTTAATAAAACATCGTTTACTACACACGCAAAAAACGTCAAATAATACAATTTATAAAAATAACCCGGCTACTGTTATTGATGTGTCTTCATCCCTGCGCTCTGTCAAAAATTTCTTTTGTACTTATTAACCCATTTTCGGCCGCTGTTCGCAAGTGCGAACAGTTAAATTACTCGTTTTTATCGCCAAATTTGAAAGCTTTATGCATTTATTTTTTAAAACTTAGAAATTCTATTATTTAGTTAGTAGTCTAGGCTTTAGTTAAGCGTAAGAATAATTTATAAAATTGATCTCATATTTTAAGTGAAGAGATACTTCTTGGGGCGCGGTTTCAGATAATATTTTTTAAGATTAAAATAATATATTTTTTATTCAAACATGTTATAACTGATTACCACATAATATAAAAGAACTTAAATAAATCAAAATATTTCTATCATATTATCGCGGCTATTTGGAGAATAAATATCTTTGATACAAGTGTATTGTTTCTTGTTCTTATATAAATATGACAATTATTTTTACTAAAAAAAATATACAATGAAACCAAAATTTGGTGTTTGTGTTCTTCTGACGATTATTTGTTTAGTTGTATACCCTATTCTGTTTCCGGTGAAAACTACGATCTTCAAATTGGTTTGGGTGCAGACGTAGTTGTAAGACTATTGGAATGTGTAGAAGATCCGATTCTATATCAAACCTACTTTGAAAATTCTTTTACATCATATTATTTATATGCCTTTTAAGTAAGAAGGGGTTGCACGTTTTATGTTATTCCTCCTACTCATCACAAGAAAAGTGAAACACAAGTTATTCGTTTGACAACAGTTCTTACAATGAGCTTTATTTTTCTAAAAATTTATTTTAAATCGAGTCAAAAGTATGTAGAACTGATGACTCGATATTTAATAAAGTAAATAAAATTTTTTCATAGTTTTAATAGTATAAATCGATTACCAATTAAATTTTTTTTATAGTGCAACAAAATTCTTCTTAATTTAATTGTGTTACGATAAATTGATTACTAGTTGATATATTTTATAGTGAAACAAAATTCGTGTTAAATTTATTAGTGTTTATAATAAAACGGAGTTTTAAAAATACCAAAATATTTGTTTATGTGATTGTTTGTAGAAGTAATAAAGTGTGTCAACCTAAATATGAGTTGTTATATTGTACTGTTATTTCTTATAGTTGTTGTTGTTGCTGTCTTGGTGGTTATGGTGGGTTTCCATAACTTCTCTCCCCTTAGTATAGAGCGATGACCAAAAGTATTGATGGTCAGGAGTGACTATGCTGGTTGTAGGGAATTCTTTTATAGTGTATTTCGTTTTAGGTTTTATTGAGAAAATTATAATTATTACAATGGTTATTGCAATTATTGCAGTGTAGTTCATGTATCTGTGCAGTTCTGTGTTATTTGATAAAATTTCGATGGCCAATTTATTTTTTAAATGATACTCTTTGAGTTTGGGTAAACTTAAGCGTTCTATTGTGGACAAATGTTTTATGTTTATTTGTGTGGATGGGTTTATGATGAATTCGTCCCAAAATATGTTTGGACTATCTTTGTAGGTAATTTCATTGATATTAACATCACAATTTTTGAAATGAAATAACAAGTTTCCTTCAATAATATGCTTATTTTCATCGCAGAATGTTTTCATTTTTGTTGGTGGTAAATTTGTTGTTAACACTAGTCCTTATTCAGGTTGTGTGATAACAGTTATCTGACCTACATCATTAAATTTGCATTGGGCTTCTAAATTATATATAGTTTCCTGTTGTAGGCTTTCTTTACAGTAATAATGGTTTTCAATTCTTTTGTTATTAATTGTATATGGTTTTATTATTATTTCTTTTGTTTTATTTATAGGTATAGAGTTTGTGCGGGAAATTGTGTATTGATCATGTGGGATATGAGGAATAAGAATATTGAAAATAATATTTGTGTTATTGTAGTAAGCTTGTAATTCTAGGAGTTCATATAGGTGTTCTCTGGTATTGATTTTGACAAATTGGGTTTTCGACATGTTTTCAATTTCTTCTAATTCGTTCATGCCCAATATCATTTTTGGTATAATATTAAGTCTAGCTAAAGTCATTGCTTTAGAAATACTTGCAATATGATTTGATAGTAAATCGATATGATAATTGATTTGATTTGAGTACTGAATGTCATTAATGAGTTTAGAGTTGGAGGAAATCCTATTTTGTGTGTATTCTAATGACCGTGTTATAATGTCTTGTTCCTTATTTATGTGATTTGTTATGTTTTCTATTCTTTCAATAATTTCAGTGTTAAGTATATTTTGTGTATTTGTTTCACTCTGTAATTTTGATGTCAAGTTAGATATTACTTCGTTAATACGAAAAGCATCGTTGCTGTCCATATATCCTGTAATGAATTTCACTGCTGATCCTATACCATTAAATAATCCTCTTTTGTTCCGATATCTGGGTGTTATTGAATTTAGTTTATTTTTGAGATCTGTTAATTTGTGTTGTATTGTTCACAGAGAACCTTTGTTATTATATGATTGTGTGAAGTGTTTCAGTGATTCCTCAATTTTCATGACGTTGTTATTATATGTTTCCAGTTTTATGATATGTATAAGGTTAGTGTAATCTGTTATTGTGTTAGCCGTTCCTAGTTTTATTTGTAGTAGACCCAGTGTATCGTTTAGGTTCTGAATTAGTATAGTTTAGGTTTTCAATATCTTTCTTTTCCTTATCTTTGATTTGTGCAATATTTTGTTCTGTGCGGTTATTAGTGTTACTTTATTGTTTTATTGTATCTTATGTTTAGAAAATCGTGGAGTTAATTTATTTCTCCTACATTCTTTTCTATAAATATAGTCGTTTTCTTCATATTGTGATGGATCTTGTCTGTCTATATTAAGTTTTTCTATGCGTTTATCTGTGTTGTTTTTTAATTTATTTCTAATAGAGTCATATAATTGAGTTTGAAATAGATTAATTTTGCAAAGATATTTATGTTCATTACTGTATGTGAGTTGCCGGTCAAACTTGTAGCTTCTACCGTAGAAAAGTTCGAAAGATGTTAACTTTGTGGAAGAGTAGATTGCATTATTATAGGTTATAAATGTTTCTGTTACAATATCTTCGTGATCCATTTCTAGCTATTTATCTTTAACTTTCTCTGATATGAATCTGTATATTTCGGTTAACGTTGAATGTAGTCTTTCTACAGGGGCATTGCTGCTTGATTGTTTTAAAGATGTGAAATGTAAGTTAATTTGATATTGTTGAGAAAAATCTTTAAATATATTCGAGGTGAATTCGGTGCCTTGATAGCAAATAATTTTATTAGGGATTCCAGAAAGTGTTTCAAAGATTTAATGGAGCAGAGGCTATTCCTCGCTGTTAAAGTATATGCGGCAGCAAATTTCGAAAATTTATCTATAATGGTTAAAATATTTTTACCATTAATTGTATAAATGTCTATATGTAGCATGTCTAGTGGTTTGATGGGTGTTGGAGGTTTTTCGAATTTAGTTTTTGGAGGGTGTCTGTCATATTTTAATCTTTGACATGAAGCGCAATTATTTTTAAGGTGATCGAATGTTTCTTGGATTCCTCTGTGATTGTTATTTTCATGATAGTCCTGAATTATTTTATCTTGGTTATCGTTTTCTTTTATGTCTTTTACCATTTCAATGCATCTAACTAAACGGAAAATGTTGCTTTGTGCGAAATGTTCTGCGTATACCTTCTGAATTACAGCAAAAGTTTAATCGTCTGTGAAAATTGCTGTAGTTTTTTAGAATGTATGTTATAATTTCTTCTGTATAAATAGTGTATGGGAAAGTTTTTCTATGTTTATTTTTAAAGATTACTTCAAGTTTTACGTGAGTGTTAGTGTTTCCTTCCTCAAATAGAGTTTGTAGATTGAACTCGTTGATTGGTTTTTCTGAAATAGGTATTTCGTCATCGAAATTTTCCTCTGCTGAGTGAATGGTATTTCCTGATGTTGCTCTATTGGATATTGTGTCAAACGTATTAATATTTAGAGTTTCTGGAGGGTTATTTTTTATTCGACTAAGGGCATCAGCGTTGGTATTTAGCTTCCCTTTTTTATATATAATTTCATAGTCATATTCTTCAAGCTCTAATCTCCAGCGAATTACTTTTGAATTGGGTTCTTTAAGGCTCATAATCCATGTAAGAGGCTCATCATCTGTTATGATTCTAAAACTGTGACCGAATAGGTATGGCCGAAAGTACTTAGTGGCCCAAACTATGGCTAAGAGTTCCTTCTCTATTGTGGAATAATTAATTTCTGATATTGTAAGTGTGCGACTTGCGTAACAAATTGGTGTATCATTTCCCATGGGACCTTGTGATAGTACAGTTACTATCGCATAATTACTTGCGTCTGTTGTAAGGTTAAAAGGCTTAGAGAAATTTGGATATTGTAGAATTGGGTTATTAATTAGTAGATTTTTACAAATTTCGAATGTTTTCTTATATTTATCGTCGATAATGATAGTTTCATTTATCTTTAGACATGCAGTAAATGGTTTTGTTATTTTGGCAAAATCTTTTATAAATTTACGATATTACCCTAGTAAGCCTAGAAATGATTTTATTTCCTTTTGGTTCCTAGGAATCGGATAATTTTGAATGGTCGATATTTTATCGGGGTTTAGTTTTACTCCTTCAGTGGTTACAATGTAAAAATTCCAATTTGTCCTACTGAATTTTTAGGTTGGCTTCTCTGAGGGCTTCAAAAACTTTTTTTTTAATTTTCAGTATGTTCTCGAAGGGAAGTTGAATAAACTATTATATCATCTAAGCAAACTAAGCAAACCGTTCCTATTAGGTCCTTTCATACACAACCCATCACTCTTTAAAATGTTGATGTCCTCCTTCTAACGTGAAGGCGATTTTCCCGATATCTTTTGGATTCATTTCGATTTGATGAAAGCCACTTGCCAGGTATAATGTAGTAAAATACAAACATTTACCTAGTTTGTCTAATATTTCGTTAATGTTTGGTATTGGATATCTACGGAGATTGTTTTTTCGTTTAGTTTCCTGTAATCAATTACTAAACGCCATTTACGCTTTCCACTAGCAACTGCTTTTTTAGGAACTATCCACACTGATGAACTCCAAAGTGAGTAGCTTTCACGTGTGATGCCTTGATTTAACATGTCGGATATTTATTTTCTTACTTCTGATTTGTGGATATAGGGGTATCTATAAGATTTGGTGTGTATGGGGATGTCGTCTTTTGTGACTATATTGTGTTTAATTTTGTCGATGACAGTTAAGGGTTGGTTTTCATGCAGAAAAATATCTTCAAATTCTATACATGTTTTCGTAATAACTTTTCGTTCTTCTGAATTCAAATGATCGATTCTAAGACTTTCTATTAGTTTAGAATTTTGATCAAAAGAATGCTCAAAGTTTATATTGTTAAATTCTATACATTCCGCATTAAGAAGGGGATCTACTTTTATTGGGCTTTCTACTACAACAGTTTTGTTCTCATTTGATTTGTTGGTAACGTCCATTAAACAGTACCAATTTATTTCTCTGTATATGCCAGCAGAAATGATTACTTCTGGTTGAATGAATATGTTGGGGATAGGAAAATCTTCATTTTCGATATCTACAGGAACTTCCATAATGATTTTTGTTCTTGGAGCTATTAGGAAATAGCTAAGTGTTTAAGAAAGAAGCGTACATATATGCCACCTTTACCTCTTTATACTACCTACTATACAGACGAAGAAAAATTAAATCAACTTGATAATAATTTCTTAGAAAATCAAAGAGTTTCTGAAAATTTAAGTAACCAGTCCCACATTTATCTAACTGAACGAACGATTTTCGCAACTTAACATTAACACAGACTCTTGCGAATATGTAAATAATAGTGAAATTGTTGCAATTATAAAAGATTTAAGGACTAGAAAAGCTTCAGGTTTAGATGGTGTTAAAAACATTATGCTCAAGCCACTGCCTACTTCCGCCATTACATATTTATGTTTTGTTATGAACTGTTGCCTAAAACTGCAATATTTTCCACAAGGATGGAAACTGGCAAAAGATATATCTATTTTGAAACCTAATAGACCTCCTAATTCAGCACAGAGTTATCGTGCGATAAGTCTTCTAAGCAGTCTCAGTAAGATTTTAGAAAAAGTTTTTAAACCAACACTTTGTAAGTTTATGGATCTCGATGATATACTGCCATTAACTCAATTCGGTTTTACCCCTTTCCATAGCACAGTTCAGCAAATAAACGTAAATGTAATCACATCAATTCCGAGTTTACAAACGGAAACTCAACTGCATTGGTTACGCTGGATATTGAGAAAGCTTTTGACTCCGTGTGGTATAACGGCTTGTGATATAAAATGATTAAATATAATTTCCCACTGTAATTTATTAAAATCATTAAGTAATTTTTGAAAAATAGATATTTTTGTGGGAGTCTAAATGATATATCTAAATGTTCCACAGGGGTAGGCTTTAGGACCATTGCTCTATAATTTGTACTGTTCCGATATGCCGCAACCCAGTGAAGTAGAATGCGCAGCGTATGCAGATGACACTTGCTTATACGCATCTCACCAGTAGGGAAAAAATATTTTTATAGACTTACATAGATGGAAAATGAAAATTAATGAAAGCAAAACGAATGCAATATTTTTCACTCGCAGAAGAAGTTAATGCTTTTATCCAACAAATCAAATTAAAGTCAATGGTATCAGTGTGCAATGGAGTGATAATGTTATATATTTGGGTGTTTTACCAGACAAAAAATTAATATTTGAACTGGATATCTAGAAAGAGATTGAAAAACTCAATTTACCAAAAGCAATGTTATATCCCCTAATCGGGCGTAAATAGTTTTTAATTCTTGATAATAAAATTATCCTGGCTAAAGTAATTTTTCAATCTATAATTTTGTAGGCTTGTCCAGTTTGTGGCGTTTGCGCAAAATCCTATATTGAAAAATCAAATCCGTCAAAATAAGCTATTAGAGATGGTTCTTAATTTACCATGGCATTTCTCCACCCAAGATCTCCACTAAGAAAATAATATAAAATTAATTATTGAAATAATAACTTTTTTATCAGAACGCTTCAAGATTTCTTGTGGCATGTCTAGTAACCCACTAATATCTTGCCTTTATTAAGAAGACCAATTTATTTATTTGATTATATCACCATACATACTCGCACATGTGTGTATTACGTATATACTTGTATATATGATTATATACATGAGTGTATATGATTATCACAAGCATTCTTTTTTTATATTAATTTATCTATTTTCTTCTGAAGTAATATATTTTTTATAAAAATGCTCTTATAAACTGCAAATGATTTTATAGATGAAAAGTTAGTATGATGACTAAAACTCTGTAAACTGTGTGATAACTGTAGGTTAAGTGATAACAGTTTTTAAATACAAAAATAAAATATTATCACAAAAAAAACCCGGCTATTTAAATTTTCTATCAAATTTAGTAGTTGCTTTTGGGGATTTACTTTCCTTCCCAAATATAAGAAAATGTGTTTTTTCGACTTATCAGGGAAGCGATTATGAACAATATCCAGGTAATTGATTTAGAAGTTATTTTACTTGCAACAACTTGGAAGTTATTTGTAGTTTTTGCAAACACTATATTTTTATTTATAAGAAAGTATTTGAGGACAGCAACAAGAACAAGAACAACAGCAACAATTACATTATTGTCCAGGCAAATGACAACAAACGACAATTGCCATTGATTCTCTTGATTGCGGTTGTTTCAATAAATGCATGAATGAATTAACCGAACAACTTTGCTATAACAGTCATTGCAGTTGCGTTGTAGTTTTTTCTCTTTTTAATATTAAAACTGAAGGTTTCTTTAGCAACAGGTGATTTTATCTCTTCCTCTTTGTCAATTAATGAGTTTTTGTGCTTTTCCTTGTAGATTTCAACATTGATTGGGGGCATGTGATATTAATTAGCATTGCCTGTAGTTAAGCCGATTATTATGATTTTATAGTAATTCAGTACAACTTCGTACTAATAATTTTATTTAGGTAAATAAAAAATTGCCAGAGGGTATTTTATTTTAAGGATATTCTTTACTTAAAATAACATGTTTTGGAGAGTAAAAATTATGTTTGGAAGATAAAAATATGATTAGATTCAATATGTTGCTAACCAACAATAGAACTTCCAAGGATGAACATTCCTAAGAAGAGCTCGTAGGATATATGGCCGCGTATTATGTTTTTAAATGGACAGTAACAGAAATCATGTGCCGTAACACAATTTTTCTGTGGGTGATTTATTTCTTGTGTAAACTGATATCGCATCTGTCGGTAATGAAAGCTACTCTTTTAATATCTTGTGTTGGAACTATTGCAAGGAATTAATAGTTTCGAGAAGCGGATGTGACAAGAGAGAATATTATTTACCACGAGTAGGCGAATTTATGGAGGTTCAATTTAAGTCTAACCAAAACTGAAGTACACAAAATTCCACACATTAAACCACCAGTGAATTGAACAAAGCTCGTGGAAAGATGCCTGTAGATAGATAAGAGTTGTTCTTAAGAGTAAAGCAACCAAAGAAGATTAATCATATTTTAATTTTCATAAAGAAATCTCTAGAAACATAGTCGAACAGGATGAGAGTTTGTGATTTCATTCTTGTGAAAATTGAATAAGGGCTGAACCTTAAGGCTATTCCCGTAACCTCCCGCTAATTTATTGTACACTATTCTAAGCTTTTGAGCTAAAACACTATTAATTTACTAACCGATTTCCATGTGCTAAGCTGTATTTAGTAACTGATAAAATTTATAATTTGGTAGTTTGAGAACAATATATTTTTTAGATTAAATTGTCTTTCGTTCAAGGTATCTCATCAACATATTAAACGATTTTGACTTAATTTTGTGAAGTCCATCGATGAAGTTGTTTGAAAAATTATTCTAAATCTACCACTTTAAAAAGTGCTTCTATTCTACGGTTCAATAAAATAGCATAAAATCTATTGTAGCAAATATTAAACAATCTTCAAAACGACGAAGGTTTGATTTGATTCAGTCAAGCAGTTGCAAAGTTTTAAAAGGCTCACTCACTTACACACACATACATACAGACATAGTGCAAGCTGTCAAAGCTCATCAGGAAGACTTCCTGGATTTGACACCGTCGAGATCTGATTAGAACACGATATTTTACTAAACGGGGTAAACCTAATAGCATCCTAATTGTTTTAAGTCGAAAAGAAATCGTTTGTGCACAAACTGTATTCATGTTAGAGGAGATAATAGTTATTTGGGTGTAAAGTCATAAGTGTTTAGGAGGGTGTGCCTGCTTCCATTTGTTCCTTCAAAAGTGCCCAGCAGAATCGAACTCATTATTAATTTGAAAAATCAATGCGATTTCAAAAAAACGTTCCTAACTATGGAATGCCCTTCATTATTTTTCAATAATGTCGTACACACATTCATTCATACCGGCATGTCATCATGTACTTCATGTATGAACACTTAATTCCAAAAACGCATGCAATTGAATAACGCGTATACGCCTCCGCTGATTGCAGACGCATTACGGGCAGATACGTCAAGTTAATTACAAACCTAAGCAAGTGATTTCGATTGATGTTGGTGTAATTTATAAGTGTGAAATTCTTGAAAAATAAAGAAATTTATTATATTTAAAAAGCAAATGTCGTCACATCAACTTCAGTTGTAGTTAAAATACCGTAAAGCAAAAGTCAACCGTCATAATGATGAAAGTATTCAACATGATAGTGTTGATAACACAAGTAGTGGCCATCAATAAAATCCTGGATTATAAACTTAAAAGTAACACAGATGAGAAAAAGTTTTATCTAGAATTATTTGGAAAGCTGCAACAACAACAAGTGTACGAGGGAGTTTTAATGCTCGTTGAAGATGCTAAAAGTGAACGCTGTCAAGATTTCTTAACATACGCGGTACATCAAGAGCTGCCGATGACTATTATAAATGGAAATGAAAATTTTTCTTATTCTGAGCATTATAACAATCAAATATTGTGCGTAGTTTGTATCGGCTCATTCAACCACACCGTATTGGAACAATTGGCCAATATCTTGAACAATATCCGTTTGACACGTATAATGGTAATAATCGAGCGAAGAACAGAAGATTTGGATTTCCAGGAACTGAAAAATTTTTTCCAGTCATGTAAAACGCTAAAAATGTTAAACGTGGTAGTGGTGTTTGAAGACTTCTTTGAAACTCGGAGCTACATGCAATTCACAATATTTCCAGAATTTCAAATAGAGTTTGGCAACTACGATCCAAACAGTTCAGAGTTTCTGATATTTCCAGAACGTTTTAAGAACTTGAATGGTTACAAATTACGGACAATTGTAGATCACACGATACCACGTGCCATGGAATATTATAATGAAAATAATGAAAAAGTTCTTAACGGTTATATCGGACGTCTTGTTAATACCATAAGTGAACATCTAAATGCCACTCTTTACCACCCGTTCGAAGTGCCGCTTAATGTGACACTGGACCAGAGGACAGTTTCGAGTTACATCAAGAACTATTCCATCGATATACCAGCCTCTACCATCGCTGAATTTTACTCTAAGGATCAACGTTACTATTCGTATCCTTTTGCATTGGGCAAATGGTGTTATCTGCTTCCCGTGGAAAAGCCATTGGAGTTAAAACATGTCTTTCGCTTAGTCTTACATTCAAAGATAATGGCTTTGACTCTTATCCTATTCGCAGTATTTACAGTTGTCTTTTATATCGCACTGCATAAGGATTTTGGCATTGAACGGCTTTTGAAATGGCCTAAATTAGTGGTAAATGATGTGGCTATACGTGGTGTTTTAGGCCAAGCTTTTATATATTATGCCAGCAGTAGAATTTCAGTAAAAATTATTTACGGAATGCTTTTCTTAATTGGCATCTTGAACTGTGTACTATATAGTTCCCTTCTTTCATCACTGCTTACACAGCCGCCTTTGGAGAGCGAGATTAAAACGTACCAGGATTTGTCTAAATCAACTCTCAAAATAGCATTATCGGATTCAGAAATGGAAATCTTCCATGGCGTTACGAACGGTTCTCTGGCCTATTTATATCCAAAATATTATACTTTTAAAAATTCTCAGGAATATTATAATTTTCGTGATAAATTCGATACACGTTTTGCCTATCTCACAACCTCTAATAAGTTTTACATTTATGAATCAGTTCAAGAGCATTACGGACTAAAATTATTCCGTCTTTCTGAAACCATGTGCCCTCAGCCACTAATCCAATATAGATTTCCTCTTGGGCCCAATGCAATTTTCACCTCCCGCCTAAATGTCATTATAATGAATATTTTTCAATCGGGTTTAATTGATTACTGGAAGAGCAATTCATATGAAGATGTCAAGGAAGCGAGCAAGATTATTGATTTTAATGTTACCAGTGCTCAAATTCCGCTGCCATTAAACGTGCAGGATCTCTATTGGATTTGGGTTTCCTACATTATTGCGATGGCTGTGTGCATTGTGGTATTTTTGCTGGAATTGTTAATAAGTAAGAAACTTAGAAAATAATGTAATCGTGTTATCTTTAAACCAAAAACACAAAATGTATTCTATTCACTAAATTGTTCTAGATGTGGCGCACTATGTGTTAATTGTACATGTGGAAAATAATATTAATTAATAAAAAACAAATAATTGTACGAATTGGCATGTTATTCCTTTTATAATAGTTATAAGTATTTAAAAAGACATCGTTTGCAACTGCACGTGTAGAAAAATAGCCCTGCTATTTCACTTTCCCATCACTTACTTAGAAGTCATTTTTGGGGATTTACTTCGTTTGTTTACTTACAAAGTATATGAAAATTGTATTTTCGAATTATCAGGGAGGCCATTATTAAGAATATCCTGATAATTGATTAAGAAATTATTTTACTTGCACAAAGTTGAAAGTTGTTTGTAGTTCTTGCAAACAATATATTCTTATTCATAAGAAAATATTTCGATGTTTAAGAATATATTTGAATTAAAAGCTATTGTTGAAAGATTTACATAAAAGTATTTGATATATTTAATATACTTAATATATTTTAATTAATGGGCGCTACTTAGTTCAACTCTGCAGTCGATTTATTGCACAAAAATTGCTTTGGCAAATTACATGGAAAGTTCTTCATAGGACTCGCATAGAAAATAAATTCAATATATTTAACATCTGGAACTTGACTGAAGTAGTAACATATAAGAGCACTTCTTGCAATGCCAACCCATTGTAAAAAGCATTAAAAAAGTTCAGAAATTGCAATATTTCTGCATGGAAAATTTTGAATCTTATTGACTTCTTTGAAATAACTTTTTTACTGGAAAGCTTTCAATGCGAGTGTTGGTAGAAATTGTATGATATCGGTTTCAAACCTTCCAACCAACAGTCGTCTGTTGCAAAATATTTTAAGCGGAAAGATATTTTGCGGCTTTCTTATTTTAAAACAAACAAATATTAAATTAAATGTTTATAAAAAAACAAGTCATCTTGCATGATATTTGCAACACAAACTTTTATAAGTCAAAGCCATTTTTAACTTCCATTTATTTGTTTATTTAATAAATTTGTTTGTGCAATAGATGGAATATATATAGAAGAAAATCATGTCCTTTCAGCAATGCAAAACTTGCGTAATTTAAATGAACAATTGCCAAGATTTCTGAAAATTACTTTGTAAACTTAAAGAAACAAGTCTCTCGCAAATGTGTCGAAAACACTAAAAAAAATTTACTCTCATATTCGTGTTCATCGATCCTTAATTATTTTGAAGGTTCTCTCTTTTTTTTATTTTGCCTAGTGTTATTGAAAGAAAACGTTTTGCAATCAATAATTTTCAGAGATTAATTTGTTTCTCAATTTTATATTTTCCCTTTTGTCGTTCTTTCCTTCAAAATATTTAGAGTCAATCAACTCTTTCAACCAACAATTGTTACATACTGTTAACCGCTTTCGGTAAATGAACAGACCTAATATTGCAATTACGTACAACTTTAACGGCATTTAATACTGGAAATCTATAGTACACAAGACAATCCACCGAAATTACTGTGTCACATATATTTTCCGTTTAGCACTTGATATTTTGGCAATACCGTAGATGACAAGATGGCACAAGTTTTCGTGCCACACATGCAGCCTATAAAAAAAGTTTTGTTTCAAGTAGGACAGAAAAACCACAAAGATTGCAAAAACCGAAATATGTTGTTTTTTAAGCAGTAGAAATAATATGCTTCATATGCGGCTCATTAAGAACAAGCATCTGTCAAACACAAAAGCGGTGCACATAAAACAAATAACTTGGCAAAAAAAATGTTTGTATTAATTTTTCGCTTCTGCGTTTCTAACTGCTGCAACGTTTGTATTACAAACATCTGGAAGTTGTTCAAGTTGATTTTTATAGCTGCGTATATTTATTTAGTGATCATAAATTCAGTGACATCTTTTTATGTGTTTATTTGAACCATTCCTTCAAATAAAGTTGTTATATTTTAAATTTTAGAAATTATCGTTTAACAAAAGATATTTTCAAATATAATGATGCTGTTTAGTCTCTTCAAAAATAGTGCCAAAACATTTCATCATCGAATTTTTATCCAAATTTTCTATTTATTGAGAGATAACAGATCTAAGACAATTATTAAACTCATTCGATCTGAAGAGTACAGATGTTAATGGCATGAATAGCTCGAAAACCTACTAAGTGCACGGTAAAATATGGATGTAAATTTAATACTAATTTAAGCTTGGAAAACGGTGACATCTTTTGAATTCGCATTATACATGATAATGAAAAATTGGGTCCGATATCCTCTACGAGAAGGCCTATAAAACTGTTCGAAGCAGATATATTATTGCCAGTAGCTGATTGTCCGGGGAATTTCGAAGTGATTCGAAGTTTTATGATGATGTGAAACAGCGTCCATCAAATCAACTCTAAACCTCAAATATAACACCCCTGACGTTCAAACATTTTGTCAAAAAAATAAATAAATAAATAAATAAAGAAATAAAATTAAATAAAATTATATACAAGAAATTTAAAATCTTAACAACTGAAATTTTATCTGCGTGCGCCTTCATCTACTCCATATCATATGGAAACTTAACTTATTGCCAGTACATAACAGATGCTAAGTACAAAAACGAAAAGCTACATGAAACATGATTCTAAAAAATATTAATTGTAGTTATCAAGAGTAATCTGTTAGCAACATTCTAAGTGGGAACACTGTCTGTAGCAGTTCAGCTATTTTCGTGTAACATGTTTGGTTTGGTTTATGATATAATCTAGAATCGACTAACAAAAGCAAAAAGTGAAAATTGTCTTCCCCTACGAAGCTCATTTCTGGTGAAATAGACACATACAGTATTTCACGCAGAGGTACACCAAAAACTGTCAATGCATCTCCATAAATGCATCGTTCGATTTGCATCATGAGTCGCTGGCAATATTGGAAGATAATATTCCAAAGACGATGAAGTCAGAAAGTTAATACCGAATGATTATTAATTTTTTAATAAATTTCTTTTTTACACCTCCCAAGTGCACCCTCTTTCACCGGTAACCGTAGGAAAAATTTGCACACGAAGTAAAAAAAAAGAAACAAGAACAGAACTTCTCATCTGCTTTTATTTCCTTGTTTCTAGTTCTGGCACAATACGCCGCATCGGTAGGGTATATCGGCGCTGGTTCAAGACAAAAAAAAAACAGTTTAGTGTGCCACAAGGAACGGAAAACAATGGTCCAATTGAGGAGCAGATTCTGCGAACAGTTTGTTTTACGTTTTGGGCCGGTCACTTAACTGCCTAGACTATGCGATTTAGATCCTTTTGACTATTCTTATGGGCAATATTGAGGCTCATATCTCTAGGGATAAGCCTGAGAAAATCTATGCAACGAAAGCCCTGATTAAAGAATTTAATCGTGAGCTGAAGGACGATAAATTGGAGGGAAGATATCAAAATTAAACCCAGCGTATGAACTATTTGAGGAGTACCTCGGTAAGCATCATGCACTCATGGCATGACCCCTACCGACGCAGCGTATTGTGCCTGAACTAGAAAGGAGGGGGTTGTTGTAGCTCTTTTTACTTTTCACTTCGCCGGAGAATTGTTTTCTACAGACAGTGCTCAAGCTTACGTCAGTACCTGCCTATACGGCCTTACCTGACGGCGCCCTCAATCACTCGAGTAAAATTAAGTGTCCATCACCACCCCCAGGGACCACACCAGTGCAGCCCTTGGGCTTACACAG
Source organism: Linnaemya vulpina (assembly GCA_963675445.1). NCBI lineage: Eukaryota > Metazoa > Arthropoda > Insecta > Diptera > Tachinidae > Linnaemya > Linnaemya vulpina. Next base: position 93,543,120 of record OY776277.1, read on the forward strand.
GTTGCAACTTTATTTATATGGTCCCGCCATAAAACCATACTCATACACCTTGTAGGACCGTGTTCGCGCCTACCCAAAACCCTTGCTACTTCCAAGGACATGCATGTCGTCAGCACCAAGAGGAACCAAAAGTCAAGGGCATGAGACTTATACCACCTGACACTCCCAGCGCCAACAACACACCACCCCTTCCGTAACGTTCTGCTAACTCATATGATAGAGACTACCATTAGCTGGGCTGACGTCCCAACATACTACCAGTACGTTGGAACATCAACTCTTATCTGACCTCCCTCCCAGCGACTTTTGGTATCAAACCACAGCCATCAAGTGGTCTCACTAAAGAGACCTCATACAACATCTGGCTACAGAATAAACTAGTCATGGGGAAAGAACGAGGTCCGCCACACGCCATCACCTGGATGAACGTGCTTTAACCGGAGCTTCGCAGTGAAGCAGATGTCTCCCACACGCCCAGCCAAATGCTTACACCGCAACATCGTCACTTCACCCCCTAGAAAACATCATCTGTGGGGCTCAACCCGATCCCGTGGCACCAGTGTAAGGAAACTGGTTACACCTCGCAGGTCAAACCAATATAGTTTTGTAGCCTACTATTGATTTTTTATCCTTTGTAATGGTAGGACCCAGGTATTCTTCCACTTTTATTTCTTATCTTTTTCCCAGAAAGCACTGCAACAAGGTGTTATGACCCACCAAGCTGCCTATTTTCTACAGGAACCGTTGAATGAAGACATGATGGTGTTAGTCTCTGTCACTAATGCTCAGTGACCAGTGCCATGCCTTCGTCATTGAGATAAGCCGGCAACAATTAACACAATCTTGCATTAATGCAAGTTGGAGAAACTTAACAGAGTGAAATCCACACTCGGGATTTAAGGGATCGTAGCGTTGTGCTCACTACTTCAGCCAAAAGCATCTGCTTGACACCATCTCAACGACTGAAATAAAGATATCATTCATAATCCTCAATTTGAATTTGGGTTTTGGTTATAAAAACTCTGGATGTTTTCCGCAGACAAGCAAATTTCTTCAAGAACTCTGTTTGTTATATGAAAAAAAAGAAATAAAAATGTGTTGAATTTTATATAATCCGGAAGCTCTTAAAAAAGCACCCATTATTAAGTACTTCCACTAGGTTACCACTAAATTTGACACTCACATATCATGCGAGTTTATATTTTTTATATAATCATTTTAGCAAATGATTGATTTTAAATAAAATTGTAGTCGTCTGTTTTATTTCTTTTAACCGTTAATACAAGAAAAATTTAAGCATTTTAATGAGTTTTTTAACATGTTGTTGTTAATAGGAAAATTAAATTAATTTACAGACACAAAAAAGACGAGAGATATTTTAGCGCAAATGCATAAAACAGCCTTTTTCTATTGTAAACAACCAAATGAACGGGCAGGCATCTGCTTTGAATTGATTAAATGATGAACATCATGGATTTTGGCTGATGTGTTTTTCTTTTCTATTAATATTTGTCTAGATTTGCGAAATCATTTATTTCTGCACAAGTATTGGTTAGTGTTGTATGTTGGTTTTATCTTTGTTTTTTTGCGTTCCATTCATTCATACACTTGCACGCTCATATATGGCGATTGCATACAACAAAATAGGCTGCAAGCATGCATGAAGCGAGCAGCATTATATTATTTTTCCTTATATGAATATTGTACAAGATTCTTGTTTTGTTTTTCTCTGTCTAATGAAAAATTATCTTATTAAATTAAAATGTGCAAATAAATGAATTAAACACAGCATGAGTTCTGATTTTATACATACGAAATCATTTATCCATTTTGTTAACCCTTAAATGGAGTGGAATACCTTAAAGGCAACCTGGATTTTTCTCATTTTCAATCAGACCATATGAGAAAAGTTTGTTTGTTCATATTCGTTAGGCTATTGCACACCCACATTTTGTTTGTTAAGAAAATTTAATGAGCAAAACTTGAAATGAAATGATTGAATTGAAAGTCCTACCGAGCGATTATATTTTTTGTTATACAACGAAGCTGATGGGACTTTCAGTTACAAAATATGCTGATTCGACGACAGTTGCAGATTAAGCGGGCAGCTGTTAAGGACTTTTTTAAAGATCACCTAGTTTTTTGTCATTAAAAATCTTAAATTAAGTTCCAAATTGCTGCAAAAGCTGTAGCAAACAGTTGTTGCATGAGGATCTCTTTAGCCCCAGGCTTCGTTTCCGTAACTATTTAAAGATCTGCGGGCATCAAATACATTTTTGTTATTCAGTGAAATACAGGATAAGTCAGAATATATATACACATATATATATATATATATATATATATATATATATATATATATATATCTTTTTTTATTGTATAATGATTAAAATTCTATAAAAACGAGCACAGTGTTCTATTATAGCTCTTTAATAAATATCAGGCCATGTTCAATTATCACGAGCCCATTCAGACGGAAATGCGTTTCATCAGAGAATATAACTTTTTTTGAAAAACTAATATTTTCTTTAGGTTGCTGAAATAGTTCACACAACGCTGTTTGTGCTGCTCAAATCATTTTCAATTCCTTTTGGAAGCTCCCTGAATGTTCACACATAGAAATCTGTGTTAACAAATTTCCGTTTTCGTTTGCGTCCTTAAATATATTGTGGTCTAATTTATTTGATTCAGAATGAAAACCGTATGATTTTATTTTATGTTGCTACTATTTAAAAGGAATTTTGTCAGAACAAAGTCTTTATCTGTTAAAATTCCTACTCACGGTGTGCTCGCCTAATGGATGAAATTGATGTTGCTCGCAAATATATGGCAGAAGAACCATCATGACATTTGCAATACCGAGATGATAGCAGAATTCTTGTGTCCAGAAATTGAGAACATATACCTGGAAAATTTATGGTGCCACTTTCTCAATGACTCTTTTCATTAGACATATAATCGCTGTTCTATCCCACATTATGGCCACATTAATTGGCCGCCACTAGCATGTGATTTAACATCTTTGCACTGTTTTCCTGGAGGATATTTAAGGGATATGTACGTCAATAAGCCATGAACATTCCAAGAGCTAAATAATGACATCATTTGGCACATTAACGACTTTCAATCTCAATTGTGTGTCAGAGTCATTGAAGATATGGATCATAGAAGAAACGTGTGCCACTTTTGGCAGAAATATAATTTATAGACACACAATTGTCACAGATCTTTTTGTCATAATTTAAAAAAATATAAATATAACTTTTTGTTTTACAATTAACACCGTGAATTTGGGTTGGACCACCCTTTATTTTCAAATGAGAAAAAAAACAAAGTGATTAAAAACAAAGTAGTTTCTGTAGTGTTGTTTACTTCAACAGTATACAATTAACTTATGGAACAGTCCGTAGTATGACAATCGATGCTTTAGCTAACATTCTTAGATTTTGAAGAGATCACTTGGTCTTATGGAATGCTATTAAACTGAGAAGCACGTCCTGTTTCTTAGAAATAATTATAATTGTTACTGTTCTTTTCTGTGCTTTTCATAACACTTAATTCACAAACTGTATGTTTGTATAGAAACATACAACACTTTAAACTGTGCTCTAAAAATGAAAATTCTGTTATATTTTGCAAATTAATATTCTTAAATTATGGAAAATCGAATGAAAAGTAAATGAATACCTGGAATTGATGTGAGATTTTAGTAAAATTATGCAATATTTAAAAGAAAAAAGGTAGAGGTGATGGATTTTCCTCTGTATTCCTTAAAAATCATCTCATGCTTTCAACAAATAACTTGACTGCACTCAACTTTTTCTTTGTCTCCAGACAATAGTCTGGAGATGATCCCTGCATATGCAATGCATTGTTTCAGAACTAAATAAATTGATTGTAGGAAGAGAGATAGAGGGAATAGTATTTGTGGGCGTTTGATTTGAACTTCCGCAAGTTAAATGTAGCAGAAAAGACGTCTATAGACAAAAACGAGGTTGCATTCCATAAAACTTACTTAAAACCAGTGCAAAGGAGGTCTTCAAATGGTTTTAACAAAATAATTTTCAATGCTAAAACCGGCTTTTAATTAACGTATAATTTTGGTGTGTGTCTTTACTATTCAAATTCATATATATCAGCCGTATTTTATTGTCACTTACAATTACATAAACAAAATTTAATATTTATTAGATCGCACGATTGTATGGGATAGTGAAGGAGGGCAAAAACAAAAGACTTAAGACAGCAGCGTGTTTTGGGTATTAGTTATTTCTTGCAACTTTAGTAAAAGATCACATTAATTTAAAGAGTTTTAAACGAAAATTTTTAATTGAATTAAAAATTGTATGTAAGAGGGCCGACGCAAAAAACAAAACAAGTTGTCAACATACTAAATAATTGACAATTATAGTTGGAGCAGAGTTAACCAATTGTAGAATGAAATAAAAGAAGAAATTATCAATGGGTTCTTGATATGAAAATTTACAATTTAGGTTATATATTTAATAAACATTTTAAAAAAGGAATTAAATTGCTTGAAGTGGATTTTACGTGCAAAATTTTTATCTCTTAATAACAACGACAACAATAACGATTTGCTAGTTCGCTAAATGTCTGTCTGCTATTGATGATTAATCTAAAATTCGCGTTTATCCTGGGATTTTTAATAAGGAAAAGTCTGGGCTTGTTAAGCTGATACCTAAATATTTAAACTGAGACACTTAAGCAATTTCTAGTCCATCAATTGACAAAACAAAAAGTGTATTCTCGCGGATAATTTTCATTTCCAGCCAAGGGTTAAGACAGGAGAAGAAAGCAACAGCGCACAAAAAATAAATATTGAAAAAAAAGTTTAGCGAATCATCATTTCCATTTGTTTACTTTTAAGTATATTAAAATGCATAAACAATAGTAATATGCTTAAGAAGACTGTTCATTGAAGACGTCTGCCATAAACCATTTATCCTTAACATCTTTAACATTCGCGTCTCCTGTCCCATAAAAGCAGCACCATTTTATTATGTGATTGCATATCATCAGCTTCAGATGATGACTTTTCTTTTCCCCATTTTTGTTTTTAACATAAACTTTTATTTAGTTTTTCATTTATTTGTTAAATCTTTTAGCTCTTTCTTTTAAAAAATAAATAATTTTTTCTAGTTTTTTTCTTATACGAATGAATAATTTATTGCACTGGTAGCTGGTATGGCACCTCTGTGCCGAACAACAAATTTGGTATGGGAATTTGTCTACGCTACGATCCTCCAATAGTTGTTGGCTCTTCGCATACAAAGTTTGTCATGAAGGCTTCTTTTCGTTTGTCTTATTTACTTTGTTGCTTTTAATCGTAGTTCATTTGATTTTGCATATTTAATGTTGAGTGTTTGTATTAACTGCGATATATGATTTGATAGTCTTTGGATTTGAGAAGAAATTTTATAAAATAGTTGCAGCTCCTGACTTGCGAATATTGAAATCAGTTTTATTTAAATGAATTTATTTAAATAATTTAGGGTTATTTAATGATCTTTTAGGCAAAAGAATACAATTCAGCCATTAATATCGGACTTAACTTTGAGTTAATAAGTAATTTTGTTAGAGCTATTCTATTATCCTTAAAAATTCAAATAAAAAGTATTTTTTTGTAGAGATATAGAATGGAATAATATAGAGATGTATGTATGTTCCCAATTAACATGAAGTTTAATTTATTCAGGGAATAAAAAAAATTCAATTTATATACAACTTCTGACAATTGACGTCCAGGGTTGGCTGGCTGCACGTAGTCTCATCTAGAGGTAGTAAATTGGCAATATTATTCTATCGTTTTGGGCTCAGCAACTTACACAAGCATATTCCCACAAAAATGGTCTAGCGGCATTAAATTACCTGTTCATGGCAGCCAATTCATGGGTTCAAAATTTAAAGTTGTGCTGCTACCTAACGTTTCCTTCAATAACTCAATTGTGGCACGAGTTGTGTGACATGTTGCGCCCTTTTGTTAGAAATCCTGACAACGTTCTGGCTAACAGGTTTTTATAGATGTACGGATAAACAAATCCTAAAACAGTCAGTTTTTTTTTTTGTCTTGTACTAACGTCCAAATGATGCCTTGATGACTCCTTGGGTGTTGGTTTCCAGAGGCTCAATTCTTTGTGGTTTATCGAGGCAGACAAGTGATTTAACATGAACTCAAACAACACAATCCAATGGAATTAAATCACGCGATTTTGATAGCTAATTAATTGAGACATTATGTGAAATTAATATTTCCTTCAGAAGTTTCTTTTAATAAATCAATTGTAGCGCCTACAGGCTCCGTCCTGTTGGAACAACGTACCAACGAGACTAATGCCATGTAATTTAGGAACGAAAATATTTCGAATCATGTTCCTATACCGTCCACTATTGACTGTAACATTCTGACCATCATCGTTTTGGAAGACATATGGGCCAATGACTCCGCTAGCCCATAGAGCGCACCAAACAGTCATTTTCTGTGGAATGGATTGGTGTTTCGTCATAACCTTGCGGTATCTCCTCTCTCCAGTTGTAACAATTCTACTTTTTTATGTACCGATTCAATCAGAAAAGGGCTTCAGAGGAAAATAAAATTTTGAATGGATGAGTTTGACGAATAGAACTATTATATTGATTAAAAATGTTAAAAATTTGCACGGGTTGCTTTGGTACAAGTCGATTCCTAATAAAATTGCCAGCCAAATGAAACCACAAACAACTATCAGTCTTTAAATTAATGCTCGATAAAGCAGTGATGCCAACTCGATATTGTGACACTTCTAAAAAGCACGCTGTCTTAGCTCTTTGATACGGGTACATACGGAATTTGGTACATTTTTTATTAGTTTGACTTTTTGATCCGTACATCAGCGTTATTTTCAAAGTCTTATTTAGAAACCGCATGACACCTTCCACTGGCTTAAAGAGTCATTATCTTTTCTTACTTTCTTTTAATATGCAAGTCCAGAGTGATCAAAAAGTTATTCAAATCACACACCAATGAGATCTCACGACGTGATTTACCCAATTAATTTTTATGTTTACTTACTCTAAAACATCATTTTAATACGGAAATAGGGTCCAATTTTAAAAAATTGTTGAAAAAAAAAATTATTTAATAATAAAAACAACATGTCGTTCGAATATATGAAGAATTCTTATTCGAATGACAACACTAATAACTGCCCTACTAAAAAGATACTAAATACTTCTTTATTATGAATTGTATTGAAGAATTTGCGAAAAATACCCTAAAAATATCAACGAAACAAAGCTTTGCCTTGACTAGTAGTCCATCTCTGAAATAAAATCGTTAATGATAAGAAATTTCTAATCCGTGTCAATGTACAAAAGCACAGTGGACACATGAACTGTGTCATCTTCCATATAAATAAAAATATATATAAATATAAAAAGTGGTCAAACTGTCCTTATTAAAAGAGTTTCATGTAGATGAACATAAACTTTGGCAAAGTGATGACAACACACCATAACGCGATATCAACGATTCCAACACGAAAACAAGTAACACACACCTCTTGTTAAACGGACTAAAACAAGAGAAAATCTCCAGGTTAATATATTTTAATCCACTCAGTGGATATTTAGAATAACAACAAAAAAGAGAACAGAATAAATATCAATAACATTAACACCCGTAGCTTAATAACGACAACGGCAAAACAAATCTTTCTCCCTAAAGATGGTGTTATTGGCAACCATGTCACAACAACAATAACAACATAAAATGGTGTTTCACTGACCATTAACATTATATTCACTGTGAACGAGATAGAATGAATAACAACAAGTCTGGGAGTTGTAGTAGATGCAGCATGTTAAAGTTGTTATTTAACAACATGAACTGGAGTCGCCTACTTATAAGCGTTTTAGATACGGGGAATATTTAAGCAGCCTTAAACTGGAAGAAGCAAATTCTTACAGTGTTTTAGTTTAGTGTTGAAAATAATTCTTTGTTTCTTTTAATACCAGGGAAAGGAGCAGGCATATATCAGTGGAAGGATTTAAGGCCAACTAGAGTCGACTTAACTTAATTGTTGCTTTTAGGAACTTCTGTACATAAATTTCATGTGCACAGTGAGTCGTATTAGAAGTGTATTCCGGAAATTAAAGTGGATGGTTTAAAGCTTTTTTTAAAAATTATTTTTAACTTTTTAGCACGACTTTTAAAAAAAGTTTCAATTACATATTTTTATTTTTATTTTTATTTTTAAGAACATGAAATCCATCAACAAATTTATGCGAGTACCTTGTGGCGTATGGGTTACATTATTAATAATATTAACAATACGCATGGAAAAACAATGCAAAATGAGAGTTAGACTCAAGCAGACAAACATACAAGTGAAACTAATAAAAAGTGTATAAAAATCAATCAATGTAATCAATTCTTTTTTTAACGTGTAAATCTTAACCTGAACAAATTGTTCTAAAGCTTTTTAATTGATATGCTTTTTTGACAACAGTTTTGCTGTATTTGAAAAGCGAAATATTAGCTTAACCAACAATTTTCAGTTACTGAAATGTTGAAAATCTCAAATCTAAAGAAAAACTCTTTTGAGTTTCAAATTGTCTTCCTATATTTCCATAAAGTTAATTGATACGACTTTGATTCTTCCACAGATAATTCAAATTATCTTAAATAATTCATTTTCGTTAAAAAAAATCACTTTTGACGGAAGTTTATCCTTTAAGCTTCTTTGGCGTCTATGGCTGGCTATATCCTCCTCAGCAACGATCGGTAACTATTTTTCATAGAACGTAAGTAGTGGCTGGAGTGCTTCGAAGACTCAAAAGTAATTCAAAGACATTAAAGTTTACGAACAGGGAGACTATTTCTAGAGACAAATTTGCCCCTAGAATGTTTTCGTTATAAATCGAACTTTAGACGAAGTGTTTGACAATTTGTTCATTTTTCTTTAATCAAAATTTCTTTGATATTAAGCAGGTAAATTGTTGGAAACAATTAAACAAAGCGACAAACATTAGACTCCGAATATTTCTTCGTTCATCAGTGACATGTTTAATATCAAGAATTATTTTTTTCAAATTAGTACAAATTTTTGGGAATTGTAGATCTTTAAACTTTTTAATTTTATTTATGTGGTGGTTCTTTTTTCCCAAAGTCTTACTAACAAATTCAAAGTGATCAATTGAGGAGTTTTACTTAGTTCGTATGCGCATTTCACCGGGGATAATGCAGATCATGAGGGAACCTTTACCCAACATTTCTTAGAATATATAAAGATATTTATTTCAAACTTCCACTTTAACAAGCGAGAAGCTTTCAAACAAATATCAAAGTCATAGCAAGAACTCACTAATCACTTTTATTTTCATGCGTTTCTTATTTTCTTTAACTTTTATTTGCCAAAAATTATATTCTATCCCTTCAATTACATTTTCTAATATTTCCTTTGAAATTTTCTTTAAATCAAACAAGGAAATATCAGAATTTTTAATACTCTTCTTATATATTTGAGTTTTTAATCGAGAAATGTTTTACAAACAGATGCGAGTCGCTACTATTTTAAAATTTTATTTTTTCATAGTAGTTTTAAGTAGTTACTTCTTTTAAAGTGTGAACTGTGATCCAACTTCAGGCCAGACAACTTCATAAACTTGATATAAAAATTGTAGGACTACTTAGGAGGCATTAAAAATAAGAACAGTTTGCGGGAAAAGAACAACGAAGTACAACACTACCTTCGACCAAGCAAACTTGTTTGTCTCTTTGGTGGCCTGGAATCCCGAGAATTAACAAACAAAAAATTTAAAAATCAAAGAACTCTAGGTTAGTAAAGCTCTAGATTGTCCGTTCAACTCTAGGGAGTATTGGCGATTTGTCACCTTCATTTTCATATTATTAATAAATCTTAGGAAACTCTGCAGATTCGCTTATTTATTTGTTAAATTCTGACGATGAAAATGCTATTACTTTATTGGGCTCTCTTACTCTTGAAATATATACCCCATACGCCTAAAATTTGAAATGAGTTTGAAATATACTTTATTCCTAAATTAGATGTCAATTGCCTAGTATTTGTTATGAATATGGGGGCTAGTATTTAAATATTTTCTTTTCATTATGCTTTGAAGTTTCTTCCGGATTCTTGTGAAGATGGATGGACTTCATATGGATTCTGCTTTGTAATTTTTATTATGTTTTGTAAATTTCAAAGCCAAATTTTAACGAAATAAATGGTATATGGATTTCTTGCTGCTGCACATTCAAGTGATATTCTGTGTAACGAAATATTTTCAGTTCCCTAATTTAGTTTATAGGGCCCACTGTATGTGGTGTACAACATCTAACGAAAACTACAAAATGACAACAACAGACTGACTATTAATACGCTGATATGAGAGATGACGATGACGATGATGATGACTACAACATCAGAAGAAAAAAGAAAACACCTCTAATCATGAATGAATTGGCTAAATTGCCCTTTTCTAAAACTATAAACTTGTTAAGCAACACAACATTTTCTTTAATGTCGAACATATTCAAATTTACTCTTTCCCAAGATGACATCTGACATCAGTTTGTATTTCAACAGCTTTAACAATGTTCTTCTTCAGGCATTTTCCTTACAGCAGCCAATTTCATGGTGGATTTTTATATGGGTGATTTTATAACTCACCAGCATTTACATATTTATTGGATAAATCTTTTGCTACATACCCTACGGCCATTTACCATTCGCCAGTTTCCTAAAGAAATTGAACTCCCACATGTTGTATTCTACTTTTTAAGCTTAATGTTCTTGAATGTTCTTTTTCAGTTGTTACACTCGCTACATGGTTACAATTTAAATGAAGGTGCTTGTAATGATAAGTTTGGTGTGATTAGTTTTGCTAGAAAACAAGGAAATAAATAACAAGTTAAAGATGAAGAAAATAGATGTTGTGTCGATTTGACAAATAGTGTAACATGTTAAGGTGTTGTAAATGTTTGCCAACATAATCTGATAGAAGCAAATATAAAGCAATTTTCTTGTTGGATATTCTTTAAAATGTGCACTCTATAATACAACAGATGGTGTTTTATTTGTTGATGATATATCAAGGCAGACTTTAACAAACTTTGGCTCGAGAGTTTCGCTTTAAATGAAACGAAATATATGGAAATATGCAAAAGCGATTTGTCCTATTGTAATTTGTTTTAAGACTAGCACACAGGGAAAGACCCCTAAATGTGCCGTGCATTGTGTCAGAACTAGAAGGAAGGAGATCATGTTAAGAGGACAGATGAAGACAGATTAAGGGATGGAGACATTTTAATTCGCTACAGGTACCGAAAAAGGCGAGTAGTGATTTATGACTTTGTTTATCGCTATCACTAACATTTAGCTGCCAGTGTTATGGCTTCATTATTGAGACAAGTCCACAACAATTAACACAATCTTGTATTAATGCAGGTCAGAAAAATTCGACGCCATAATAATGACGGAGCTTGTAGACACGATATTCTTTTGTTCAATTCTTCAGCCAACAGTATCCTCAAGTTCTGTGTGAATGAGTTCATTTTATTTTGATATATCAATTGGTTTCTATACAAAATACAGAAAGGACCCACTATAGACCACAGTGTTAATTATAAATAGAACAAAATTATCTTAATATTTTTTAGTAGGACAGAAGATGTTTTGAAAATTGTAAGTAAAACAAAATATCGGCCAAATGCATGCTACGGCTTCGGCAACGTCTCCGAGACATTGTTGCAGTTAAATAACGTTCATCATATTTTAATTTCCACATTCGCTTATCGACGTAAATGTTTTCTTTTAAAAGTCTCCAAAGCAGGAATGCCAATGGTGTCAAATCGCTCGATATTGGCGATCAAATAGCATCAGCAAAACTAGTGCAAGCTGTTAATTGTGAGTCACACTTGCATGTCAAAATATTTGCCCCAACTTAATTGGAAAACAAAAACAGGAAAAGTGATCAGTGATTTCTTGTTATGACTTTGATATTTGCTTAAGACTTCTCACTTATTAAAGTGAAAGTTTGAAATATGTATCTTTAGTTATTCTAAGAAATGTTGGGTAAATGTTCTCTGATGATCTGCATTAGCCCCAGTGAAATGCGCATGGGAACTAGCTAAAACCCTTCAAATGATCACTTTGAATATCTTGGTAATATTAAAAAAAAAGAAGCAGCACATAACTAAAATTAAAGGGGATATTTTTTTGTTTCAGCGGTTGACACGTTCTACCACTGTTTAATTGTTAAGGTTGTTAAAGTCTTTTACGAAAGCATGCGTTCAGCATGCTGGTCAGCATTATGGTCAGCCAATGCAAGAATTGGCGCAAATACCAGCAAACTTGGTCTGTAGGATGTATGAAAGTACCAGTAGATAATACTTCTTTGAAAATAATGTCGACCAAGCAGTTGCTGCAAATGGTGTTCACTGTCGCCAGATGATAACAAACTTCATGTGGCCAGAATTTGGGGATAAGAGCAGCAACTTTAAGAAATATTTTGAGTCCATTTTACACCGAGTAGGACAACCAAAATATAATTCGTAGGCTTCACAGAGAATGTGAGACTTGAACTTTAACAACTTGATCACATGCTTAACAAAATGCATGGTCATTATAAATCACTGTCCTTGCAATCTGGCGGTACCATGTGAAGGTAAAGTTTTCTGCAGACCTCCCCATATGCCGACAATGAAAAATTTGTCGCACAAATTCAATTGTCACTTAAGCTGATTGTAAGGGAACTTTAACATTTTATTGCCACAGACAATAAATTTGTTCGCCAACAAAAATGCTCAGAGTACACTGTTGTCCAACAACTTTTATTAATTGAAATATTGTTGATAAAACTATTTTTTATATTATTGCTAGAATAATTGGTTTTTGAGCTTCTTGAAATATAATTTCAAGAACTAGAAAGCCACAAGTTTATAATGCATATCTATTTGGTATGCACACTATCCTGCTCTAGTCACCTGCTGTCACAGGCATTTGGGTGTCTGGCTCTGTCTTAAGATATTAAACAAAATAATTTACTTTAATTCCTATTTATTGCGGAGTTTATATAATTTTTTATATATCTGCCTTTTTGTTTTAATAAAACTTTTAAATTCCATAGATTATGAAGCCAATGGAAATCATTTAGCAATCCTCTTATTTAGTCAAAGAAAACTGTTGAAGCCTTCAAAACTAAATTTGGTTTTTTTAATGACATTATTGACTTAAATATAAATTGTGGCTAAAAACAATTCATAAAAACATAATATTGAAGTATTAAAGACAGTATTTGTTATAAAGGAATTATACAAAATTATAAAAATATTTTTTAGATGTTGTTCTCGATTTGATATCCGATAATTCTGCATGTGTATTAGTAGTTGTTAGCCTATATGTATATGGAACAGTACATAGACATTTTGTTACATATATAAATAAGTATGTGTGTATATTATATTATAAAATTCTCTTTAAGATGATTTCATAAATGCCCAGCTAAGTAAAGAATACGTTTGTCAAAAGCGCATTTCATAGAGAGTTTCAACTGTTGATGTTTTAATGTTTTCTCCCTGCTTTCAAATGTGCAAGTGTGCACCACCTCTTGGTCCGCCTTGGACAGACATGAAAGCAAAAGATGTGTATGCATGCATCTACACTATCATTTGGTCTTCAAGTTATTTGGCATGTTTAAATAAAGTACGAGAGTACAAGTATTTTGGTCTTGTCTTCCTGATTGTGTACAATAAAAGTAACACATTTCAGGCAATAGGCATTATTTTTATTTTGCATGCAATTTATGCCATTGGCTTATTACCACATTTACTAACTGCAGGTTAAAGGCATATGAACGAATGCAAATAACCATAAAATGTATATAGAAACACACACAATTACTCATAGACAATCGACATGGTAGTCTTCGTAAATATTTACATTAAATTGTTAATGTATGAATATCGTAAATAAAGTTTTAGCAACTTTTGCTAGATATTGTTTTCTTCATTTTATTTTATTTTATATAAAATTTTTCTTTTTTTTAATATCTTTGATTATTTAATTTTAGTCAAACATTTAAATTAACATGCAGTTTTGGTTAATAATGTTTGCCAGTAAACAACTAAGCAAATGGAGATAATCTAATGAAAACTTTAATATGCAGCATTGAAGCCACGGAATATGGTTTCTTTCAGGCATTCTTATAATTTCTTATTTATAAAAATATGATGTTGCTGGAGCTCGTAAGATTGTATGTAGTTTATAGTTGGTATATGAATATAAAAACAATTAATTAATATGTTTGTAATTTATTTTGCAGCATATTTAATGAGTGGTACTCAACTAATCCTGGTGATGTAGATTTTCACAGACAGTTTTGTATTTATTCACTACCCTTCTCAATTAAAACTTTTTTAAAGCGAATATATCCCTTGCAGTTCATTAAAATATTCAGCTTGTTGTCATTGGACTGCAACTTCAAGTAGCCTTAAAGAACGAAGGCTGCAACGGTTAAGTTCGGTAATTTTACTAGCCATGCCAAATAGCCAAATTAAATATTAATTGTGGCTCTTGTGGTCGTATGTGCAGTTGCACAGTTTTCTCGAAACCACAGTTTCAACGAAGCCTGCTCAATGAATTGCTGTGTTGCCGATGGCGTTCTTAGAAAATTAAATCCAGTCTAATCACTACTGCCACGTCAGCATCTCGCCACACAGTAGCCTTTAATGGATGTACTGCTTTTCATGCACCACCCGCTTCACGGTTCCAGATTGTTGGGGTTAAGCAGTTCAGCGGCCTAGTAGGCTTGGCTCAATTAGAAAATCTATCACCGATTGATTGCTGGTAAAAGAGCCTACTTAATTATTTCACGTTTTTGTGGAATATAGTGCTCCACTATTTTTCTGATTGTATTCTCAGTCACAAGTTTCATAAACGATTAATCACTTCTTTCAAATTATAAATTTTTGCCGACATCAAAAGTTCGCCCAAAAGTATTTCGAATCTTTGAAGCGAGAGCAAAACATGGCAAATAATTAAAGCCTTAATCGTATATTCGAGCCTTAAGCGATATATTAAAATTCACTTATGTCGACTTCTTTTCTAGAAAATAACACAACATTTTTCACACTATTTAACAGAAAATGGCAACATTTTTTTTTTTTTTGATATGTTTAAATAAGGAATTTATTAGAAATGAATCCTATATCCTTCACGAAAAATATTTTCTTTTTTAAAACTTTTCCAAACCGCCACTTTTTAGAAAATATATGAAAAAACGTTACATGTTTTCTAGAAAAGAAAATGCCATTAATTAAAAGAACAACAACTCGAATTAAAAGACAAGTACAAGTGCTATATTCGTCTGTGCCGAATCTTATATACCCTTCACCAAGGTACGTCTGGCGTTATATATATTTTTAAGTACCAATTTTGGTCTTCCTGAGTTATAAAATAGTTTTAGTTAGCAAAAGAGAAAAACAACGTTCGTTGCCTTTTTGGTTACTTTTATGTATGAAAAAACAAATAAATTTCCCACCCCTGGAAACGAAATTTTAATATTTTTAATTTAGTTTCTTACCACTGCAAATCTTCACGATATATAAAACGCTTTTAGTTAAGAAAGACTTAAAATTTGTAACCATTTTTAGCACTTTCACGTACTACAAAATATTTCAGTTATCCAACCCTTGAATCAAAATGTTGGTTTTTTTTTAATTTTTTATACCAATTTTGTTTTGCTAGAATAAAAAAATAGTTTTAACTAGAAAAAAAACGACGTTAGTTGGTGTTTGGCTATGTTAATGTATACTAAAATTTAAATTTCCTAACCCTGGATGAAAATTTTTAATTTTTAAAATTTTGTTTCATCAATGCAAATCTTCATGATGTATAAAACGGTTTTATTAATAAAAAAAACTTAAAATTTTTACTTAATTTAGTTATTACATACACTACAAAATGCTGAAAGTGCCAAAAAAAACTTTTAATTTCCTATCCCTGAAGGAGTATTTTATATAGTCTGTTTTTAATAGGCAATTGAGGTTTAGCAAAGCATAAAATAAGTTTAATTTACAAACAAATAAAAAAATAACTAGTTTTTGGTATTAATTTTGTGCTGAGAATTAGTTGTAAGTATCCCAGCTCTGGAACCGCATTTCAGATTTTTCTGAATTTCAATACCACTCTATCTAGTCCTTCTGGGGGCTTGGGAAAATCGATTTTACGTACAGTCAGACAGACATCGCTCAATCGTCATCGCTATTCATAAGAATCAAGAATATATAAATCTTATGGGATCCGATATTAATAATTATATACCCTTTTAATTTTTTTAAGAAAGGTATAATAAAAATGCTAATTCCGTATCAATAATCACGCAATTAACAAATCGAAAATGTTAAGAAATGGTCAAGGAAAAGTAAATGATTTTTAAAAACACAACAAATTCAAGGATCCACTCAACAAGGTGAAATTTTCTTTCAACAACAATCAAGCAGTTCTGTGATTTGTATTAAGATCCAGACATTTATTTCATTGAAAAATATAGTACGAACTTATTTGCTGTACATTATCCCTTTAATATATTTTTGTGTCGCGTGCACGTGTTTTAGGCGATTAACAAATTTCCTTGTAACTCTATTTTCCTTTAACATATTTTTAATTATTTTTATTTGTTATTTTGAATTTTAGTTTTTAAAATTTATTTCTAACATGCAGCATAACAATTTATTTATTAGGTTTCAACTATTTAATAAGTAGGTGCTGATGGTTAGAAACTAGAAGTTTTAGTTTGTTTTTTTGTCTGCACACCACAGGAGCTGGTACAGGTTGATCACAGTGGGCATATCTTTGAGAATATAAATTCACAAACCGGACTTTAATTCTTGATATTCTCTTATTATAATTCTTTTGCTGTATTTGTTTGTTTGGAAAAATAACAGATTTTAAATTGCGTCTGGATGTTAGTTTATGCAAATTATGCAAATTCGGTCAAGTGGCAGGTCAATCGGGGAATCTTTTGCATTAAATATTAGGAACGTTTGTATTATTAATAATATTTACATAAGGCTAATTAGCAATAGGTTTTTTTATTAATTTGAGTCAACTCTTAATTAGATAAAAAGTCCTTGTAAAGTTTAAAATCGATGGAAGAAAGAAACCAAAGGAAGTATATAAACACTTTTCATATATCTAATGCTATAAGGTCACCGACAACTGAACATTTCAGCAGACTTAAAGGCATTATAGGGGCTTTGTGCTGATAACTTTTCTACTGAAGGAAACTTCCAGTTCTAGACTACACTTTGCTACAATCATAAACTTTACGGATTTACAAATTTCATAAATTCATAAATTTGATACAAGAACACAAAGAAGACAGAGTAAACATAAGCAGTGTCATTACTGCCGCATTTTAATTCCAAATTTGCTTAAGCGGTCATAACTTTTTGCTGATTGCATTTTCTAGCAGATGGACAAAAAGAAAGAGTATGTTGCCAGAAAACAAATAATAATATGTTGGAAATTTGTTGGGTTGTTAAAAAAAAAAAAACACAAACAAAATAATCAAGTGTCCAATGGCAATCATATTCACGAGACTTGTAAGACAAAAAGTCATGTTGCACTCAAAATGCATGAATAGACAGACACTCTACTACACATGTTGTATATAAATATTTTATTTTTTTTTTTTAATTTCGTTTTAACAAATATTCACACGCTACATTCAAGTCATCATACAATTTAATTGTAATGCCAACCATGGAGGTGTATAACTACGTGTCTAAAAATAAGCAACAACAACAACAACAACAAAAAGGGGAAAAAAGAACATCAAATAGAAGAAAGACAAATAAAACGTACTCGTATACGGTGGGTTGTTAAGAGTCGAAAAAATGTCTTAGATACTTATAAACATATAGACGGCTACGTGTGGATGTGTGTGTTTGTACTTATAAATTGTATGTTCATGGATTTGTTTATATGTCTATTAGTTGTTATAAGATTTTCAAAAAATGATAATCGTGTCTTAAAGTGTTATCTTTTGACTTGTTGTGCTTTTTCTTTATATGGTTTTTTTTTTTTTTTGGTACGAGTACGTAACATGGGTGACAAAACAATTACTGAACTTTGACAAATTCTCTTGTGTATGTTAAAGAGTGGTTGGGGGGTCAAAATGTTAAAAAGTCAATTGCACTCAAATAAAAGAAGATTTTATTTGTTTGTTTGCTTGTTTGTTTGCTATCCGCTTGATTACAAAATTGAGACGAAATGGTGGGATTTCAAGTCATTAGTAGTGTTAGCGACGTGTTGGGAGAGTGTTAAAAATTTCAAATGTCGTATGACTGACTACATTCTAATTGGAATGAACGGCGGTTGCCTGAAAAAATGAACGTAAGAAATGTTGTACTACAAAATGTATATACATATTTAAAAATGTAGAGGTTTATTTTGTGGAGTAGACACCACTTTCAAGGCTCATGAAAGTAGGCTACAACAAGGTTTGACATATATTTCGGTTGGATTAACAACTCTTTTCTCCAGTACCTTTGAAATTCTTCCTGCCAGTTGTGATATCATCACGACTATCCTTCCTTTATTCGAAACCATTCTGTTTGTCTCTCACTTTACTTGCTGCACTATCTACGTCATTCTGGGAAAGATCCGAAATTCTAAAGGGTGGTTGAATTTAAGGTTACGAAGTCAATTGTTTTAAAATCATGATTTCTTAAATTCAATTTTATTGACAGCAATTTAAAGTAGAAATATAAGAAAAACTAATGAAATATGACAATGGGCAAGTGCTTACTTATAGCACATCGTCAGATGTCTACTCTCTTCGCTAATTTCTTCACATTTCACCTCTCAGTGTGTCAATTTTTTGGGGTTTGTTCACAAAAACCCCAGGCATTCAAATGGCTCCATATGAACGAAACGACCAACTTAAAACTAAACACATCACTAAAGATGTTGTTTTTAAAAAATACGTTCTTTCGTTTAGTTTTTTAAACAGTCAATTCACATGTTAGTAATTTTTCACAACTAAATTTTTTTGCTCAAAAGGGTAGCGTTTTATAATTGAAATATTCCCAACTTTTAACCAAGTAAATGTCAAAGTATGATAACACAGTTCTTGATATTTACTAATGTAATAGCCAACTGTTTTCGTAAAATCAAATTTTAAACCCTGTTTTATTGATTTCCTTGTATACGAAAGAGCAACATAACGAAACAACGTATGAAACACCATTTCCTCTTCATTGTTGCTCATTCTACAGAAGATTTTCTTGCTTTTCTTACATTTTCTTTGTTTTTGTGTTTTTTGTGGCCTTTTTTCTGTAACTCTCTCAGGTGACAGCAGCAGTTGCTAATAGTTTTCCTTTAACTATAATAACACATTTAGAATACCAGCACGTGAATAGCTTTCGAGCTTAATACTCAATAGTCTCAACACAGTCTGTGTTGCAGGAACTATTAAATTTACATAATTTCTCATTCTTTATATGACAGATACTATTATTATTATCAGTAGTGTGTTTTCAATAGTAATAATCATGTAAGTTAATAATCACGTTAACATTAACATCTACTTATTCCTTTATTTATTCATTATTACGAATAATGAGATAATTAATATGATATAGATTTTACTCTCCCAATTACAAGAGAAGACAAAAGATCATCGCTTCATTAGGTCTCTATTAACTTTTAGTGTCGAAAAAATAGCGATGCAAATTAACTGTTAAATTTTTTACTTTTGTTCCTAAGATTAATATGCAAATTAATAAAAAAAACACTTCTTTTCTAATCGTGCACAGTAACAAACCTTTCATACCTAACATAATATAACGTTATCCTGTATGTAAAAATATATATTGAAAATTTGTTATACATATTACATTAAATAAAGTATATTGAATTGGAGTTATATAAATTATAATACTATTATGACACTCTAACTGCGTGAACAGTCTGTGTGCTTATGAGCCGACTTATGTCCGAGAGTTTTTGATTATGCTGCTTTATCTGTTAGCATAGAGAACATAAGTTTCAATGATTCGAAAGCTTCAGATTTTCTTGGAATGAAAATTCAGTATTCGCTGGACAGAGCCGGTGCTTAAAAGTCTAGGTTAAAGTTATTCGGCCTTGTAAGAAAAAGTGATGAAGAAATTTATTGGAGACGGCACACTTAACAATGCAGGAATTGGAAGGATACCTAACGTTAATATCAAGTATTTTTTTGTTTTGGGCCAGCACTCAGTGACCTTTTATCACGACCTCTCTATCGCTCTTCATTTAATCATTGTTTAGCCTAAAAGTTCAAACTAATCAATTGAGAAATTTTAGCTAGTTCAGATGCACATTTCACTGGGGCTAATGCAGATAATCAGGGATCCTTTACCCAACATTTCTTAAAATAACTAAATATATTTATTTCAAATTTAAATTTTAATAAGAAATTTTTCTTTAATTTTCATACGTTTTCATTTCACATTGGCTGGCTTTTTTTAGTCGTAATTACGGTTGTCAGATAAAATCAACCAAAATAGCTAAAAATTGTTTTAGGTTAGGTCAAAAAGAGGGGCATAAACCAATCCAATCCGCTCAGGATTATACATAGGCCTGTTGTGCGCTCTATTGTAAGGAGTTCCTGTTCTACCATAGGGAGCCTCCATTAATACCGTGGACACTTTGGAATTTGATTACATTATAAACTTAGTTTCCTTATTGTAGCTTCTTAAGTCCCTCCAATTAGAACCCCTAGGAAATTCCATCTCCTGTATAATCCCCTGACTTGGCTAAAAGCTGGACAGTAGCACAAGTAGTGCTCCAGTGTCTCGTCCTCTTCCTGACAGGCCCTGCATGTTATAGCCTCAACGATACCCATTCATTCCAGGTGATTCCTTAACTCTGTGTGTCCTGTTATTAAATAAACCCATCTCCGTAGTGCTGGCCTACTCAATGTTAGGATCTCTTTTGTCCTGTTACCATCTGGGTCCCTCCATAGAATTCTAGTCACCCTAGCTACGGTAAAGTGCTGCCAATCTCTTATAGACATTGTTTTAATGCAAGGATAATTATTTAAAGTGTTCGTTTTAACTGTTGTTGTACGCATTTGGAGTGATGATAATCCTCAAGCATATATTGAGGCTGCATTATACCCATTTAAATAGACTACTTGGCATGCCTTACGGGTGCGTATGTCTTTAATATCGATGCTGGTCCGAGTGTTACAGTGTTTTTTCGTTTATGAGTTAAGCAAGAGCTGTTATTTCAACAGGACTGCGTGTTACGTTTGATTTATCACAGAAAACATTTGATAACCGCATTGATTTATATCTCTGATTTGGTCTTCCAGGCATTAAATCATAATGCCAGAAGATTATTTTTCGAATAAAGTAAATATCATGTGAATTTAAGTAAAAATTTTATTTAATTTTTAGGTTCTTCTCCTCAAGTAAAATAAAATTAATTGTTAAGCTGTTTGAATAAGTTAAAATTAAGATTTTTTGAGAACATATTGAATATGTACCACTCGCATCAATTTACATATCAAATAGTTATGATTTTTATTAATTGAATTCCTTTTATACAAAACAATTACAAGTTTCCGCTGCTGCAACTTTCTGGACTATTGAATTTTGCCGATAGAACTACTATTTTAATTCAATATGTCTATTGACTGACTTCCCACACCGATAACGCAACGGTAATCTGACCAGTCACTCTTTTATAAAATTCCACAACTCCAAACGGCATAGAAAAAAAGTATTTCTAATAAAACTTAAAATTTTTACATATAAATTCGCCTGCTTCAACACAAGACGGTAAAATTGTCACCCACTTTTTCTTAACATCGTTTTTCATATGAAAATTCGAAAAAAGGCAAGTTTTCGTCTTGAGTCTTTTGATTTTTGCGCAATAAAACTACAACATTGTTTTTTACTGCTCACATTTAAAAATTAATTGAAAAATACAAGTGGCTGATGCTCTTTATTCAATCCAAGAGCTGCAGTAACAACATTTTTATAGTTTTTTTTTTTTCATATTCAGCATGCCACTCGTATTAACACCGTCTTGTCATATAAAAATTGATGAATTTTCTAATAAAATAGACAAAAACAAAACCACAGACAACGCAACAGACCAAAATACAAAATTACCCAGTTTGTTGGGTAGATGAAAATTATTGAGAAACGCCAAGAGTTGCAGGAACATGCAACTGCACATAAAAGTAATCAGAATATTCGCTTAAAAATTAGTAAATATAGACCAACATGCTTTTGATTGTGTATGTGCGTCAGTGTTGCGAATGAGTGGCAAGTCTGTGGCGGGCATTAAATGTGCGTTACAGCAACTTAAACGCCTCCAAGTGCTACTTTTTTTCCCGGGCTGAAGCGGACTTTTCTATTTAATATTTTTTGTATTTCAGGCAAGCGAGCCAGTGTTTTTTTTTTTTTTGCGTGGCATCAATAAGCACGTCGCCAATATATATATATATATTTATTTGTGTGTGTTTGTGTTTGCTTGGTTGAGGCTCAGTAGAGGCTGTAAAAGCCGATAAAAGCTGTAAAACTAAGAAAATAAAAATTGAGGCATGTTTTGTGTTATTACAGTGTGACATAAATTATTAATCAGTTTCTTGCACAAATAAAAAGATATCCAGTTATAGAAGATTAAATGATTTATAGAAGGAAACTGTTGTTTAAATCTGAACGTAACATTTTTATTTACAAGTTTCAGCCAACTGTTTCTCTGATTGTCTCATGTATCATTTCAATTTGTGTTAGACTAGCACCCCATGGCTGACCCCTACATACACAGTGCATTATGCCAGAAGTAGAAAGGAAGTGATGGTGTTCAGAGGACAGATGAAGAATTTTATAAGTTATAGAATTATTGAAGGTGAATTTTTTGCTGCATGTACCGGTGAAGGAATATGCAGCGTCTAGTGCTACACGATTCGTCATTGAGACAACCCGACGACAATTTACACAATCCTGCGATAATGCAAATCAGAAAAAATCCACAACAAGTTTCGTTGTTGTTTCAAGATATATATCTTAGAATTTTTGTAATAAAATAAAATTTTAAAATTAAATTGTAGTTGTATGTAGTTGTTTGTAAATAAACAAGTAGGAAGAGTTCTTTCGTTCATGCATTTCATACGAACAAACTTTTAGAAATTGTTTTTGTTTTAAATTTAATTATACGAGAGAAACAATGTCTTCGACATTGAGAAATAGAAAGGGAATGACACAAAATTACAAAGATATATTCGTGTTCTTTTCACTTCTCGACGTTTTAAGTCTCCATGACTTATTCCTGACTAATTTTGAAAGGGTGTTACTATATCAATATGGAAGTGTGTATGTGTACGTGTGTATGTATGTATTCAAATGACTCCGTTAAAAGCTTTGAATGGCTAAACAGAATTAAACCAACTGGTAGCATTTTAAAGAGCGTTCCTGGAGATAAATTTTCTCTGAACTTAAACCAATTCGAACCGATAGATTTCAATATATCTAAAAAAGTACTTCTCATAGGGACTTTCTTAGTACAACTTCTGACGACTTTTGACATTAAAAGGGCACATCGATCACTGTAAACTATATCAAAATCGGTTATCCCTTTGTGAGATATCGTGAATAAAACAATTGGAAGAACTGATTGTATATGAACCCCTATGAAAAGTACTTCTTTGAATATCTTGAAATCTATGGGTGCGAATTGCTTTAAGTTCACAAAAAATCTTATAATTTATTATAATTTTATTATTATAATAGTGTTATATATTATTATAATATAATATAATATATTATTATAATAGTATGTCAACGTGAAAAACTCAAAAGCACAGAATAGCACAAAACAAGATCACTGAACAAAATAGGGTCGCTGAAAATCTCTGCGGACTTGCGAATATCGTTATTGTGAATATGGTTATTACAAAAGAAATTTTACTGTCAAAAAGATTAATACTTTGGAAAGTTATAAACATAATTCAGGGTGGAGAACGCAAGGAAACTATTTGGTGCATGTTTATTATTGATAATAAAACAAGTGGAGCCCATCTGGAGATGACAAGATAATTGACCATTGTTGGCTGGCAATATAGAGGACTATATTTTGGCCTGTTGTAGACTCCAAGTCGGTATACATACCGAATAAGAAATGCAATTAATGAACTTCTTATATTAACATATTGATTTAAGAGGCAAAAACCTACAGATTTTTCATAATTGGAAACAGCATGAACAGAATTTCCGGTACTTAAATTTCTAACTACTTCAACACGGTTCTGTCGTCAAGAGCACCATGTAAAAATAGTGGAAGTCGTTTTCAGTAATCATAAAAAGAGACCTGCTATAATTCAAACAATATTTAGGAAAAAGTCCTGCAATTTTCATACCGTTGATAAAATGATGAACAACAAGCGCTGAACCAAAAACGATCAATTCGAAGGCACAAATAATGTGCTTTTTTTTTATTAAACACACTTGCTTTATGTAGTGAAGCAAATTTCTCGTGAGCTACAAATGCATCAAATTGGAGAATACCTGAGCCTGTAATTCTATGAGAAGAATATCTGGTGAAAAAATAGTCAATCAAGAAATTCATTTCTATATGATCATTTAGTTATCAACAAGCTCATCAGATCTTCAGCTCTGAGTAGAAGCGTCAAAAATCCTGCAAGTCCAAAGGTGTCAAGGTCATAACATACAAACTGAATTGTAGGTAAATAAATAAAACAACAAAATACATTTAAAATTTAAACGGTATGAAATAAAAAGCAGAAACTATCTCTTAGTATTATCTCTCTGGTACTAATTCAAATTATATATTCGGACTGTGTTTCATAGAGTGACGAAAATTTTTTCTATGCGCGAAGTTCTCACTTCAGTTACAGAAACAAGGCACTGATATACAAGATATAAGAAAATGATTAAAGAAACGATTTTAAGTGGGTTTTCGCTTTCTGTGTTGGGAAGTATACCCGATTTTCTTCTATGATTTCGCTACATTCCACTGAGGCGTAGCCTCTTTTTGTAAACTACGGTTCTTCATAACAATTTTTTTAATTACTGAAAATAATGAATATATTTTATTCATGGATGGTCCTGTAGAACAAATTGTCAAGTTGAATATATTCTAAGAGGCTCTAAGCTTAAATCTCTCATAAGTATTCTTATAACATTAAGCGTGGAATATAGCAAATACTTACCTAATAAAAATAATATCTAAGCAAATAAAATAAAATAAAATAATGATCACTGAATTTGCCCCAGTCGTTGTTGGTTCCGTTATTTCCTTGTTCGAAAAATATTGTTTCACATAATATTTTTCACTCTGTAGTTAAACAAAAAAAAGTATTTTGCATTTATTTAATGAAACCAACGTTCATCATATTCGTAGATGCCAACAACATATAACATCTGCTTATCTATACGTTCAACGGTCTCCTTCTCAACGAACAACTTGCGCTGACTGGGTATTTTGCACACCACACATACAAATACCGCTTCCAAGTAGCTACTGCAAAAACAATAAAACAAAAATAAAACATAAAATCGAAAAAATAATAATATTTATATCTAAAAGCAGAAGCAAGATGAATATTAAGAAGTAACACCAGTCGACTTTACAGCTGTGGGCGATTCGTTGTTAATTGTGTAGGTGTTTAACCGAAGATGCCTAAAGTGAGGCAGTTTCAATACTTAAGAAAAAAAACTTAAATCTAGAACTCAAACAGAAGAAAAAAAAGAAAATGCAAATACAAATTTTATGGGCTGGTATGCCACGAACTGGTTTAATCACATCATCGATTCAGCAAATACTACAACGTTGTAAATGAAAGTCATCTGAGAAG
The DNA here is from genome assembly GCA_963675445.1 of Linnaemya vulpina. NCBI lineage: Eukaryota > Metazoa > Arthropoda > Insecta > Diptera > Tachinidae > Linnaemya > Linnaemya vulpina. The sequence continues at coordinate 93,569,013 of OY776277.1, forward strand.
CTGCAGTTTATGCAAATTTATCTTCTCGTTATGTTGTATTTTATATGTGCAGACAAATTATTGTTGTCTGTAAGACGAAAATGTAAATATTGATATAAAACTTTTATGATCTGTAATTAAGCAGAGCACAAAGACTGCAAAGGCAAAAGCAGATGCTGGAAAATTATGCCATTATTTTAGTTTATTTTTGTATCAGCGAGAGAGTTTTTAAAGGGAAATTTGATTTGTGGCCGGCATAAAATTGTTGCAGTTGTGTTTAAAATATGCAAAAACATTTTTATTAGAATTGGTGGCAATCAAAACTCTACCAATAAAACTTCTTTATTTTTCCAAAAAGCAGGAATTTTCTTAGGATGACCAAAAAGAGAATGAATGTAGTGCACGTGTATTTGAAAGAAAATTGAAAAATTTAGTTGCTGTTAACACAATCCAAATAATCTAACAGAGCAGAGAGTTTGTATGGAAATAATTCAAGCAGCTGAACTTTTTTGAAATTACTTAACTCACAAGTCAAATATCTGGCACATGCGCTAAATTAGATTACACTTTTAGATGTTTTCACATAATTAAAACTTGTTATAAAGATAACAATCGATATCCTATCGATATCCTGTTGTCGACGTACTTATTACGGAATTAAAATTATTATAATTTATAAATTAGTATATATTTAATTTTAAGTATATACTGAATATTTTTTCCCAAAGTCTTTAAAAAAAATGTAAAATGATCAATTGCGGGGTTTCAGCTAGTTCGTATGCGCATTTCACTGGGGCTAATGCAGATCATCAGGGAACCTTTACCCAACATTTCTTGGAACAACTAAGGATATTTATTCAAACTTCCACTTTAATAAGTGAGAAACTTAAAACAAACATCAATGCTATTATAATTAAATTTAATCGCAGTTAAACAAGATACTCAAAATAAGTCAATAAGGGTCCTAAACTTTTGATCCGAAAGTAGTGAAAATCTGTAACTTTTCTAATACTTTTTACAACTGATTATCATTATAAAAAGTCCTCCTTCTTGTCACTTTTTCAGTGAATCCCCTGTCATGTTTCTAATTTTATAATTAGAAACATGATTTTTGTAAGTTGTTTTTAACAACTTTTTTAAATTGATTACAAGAACTCACTCAAGGCGAATTCTCTCAAGGTTTGGGAACGCAACAAATGCTTCAGTGTCATTTGCCAACGTAAGTTTTATATTCTCAATCAACTACAGACTTTTAGGCTGTAGCGTCCATAAATAAATAAAATAATTAATTATTAATTTAATTTAAAATATAAAACTACGATAAAAGTTTGAAATATAATAAAACACTCACAATAAAACAAACTGGCATATGACTTCCAACATGTGGCCACCACGGCTGGCGCGTAGAAGACGCAATGTGGTACACCAGTTTGCAACAATTTCTCGCCGATAATCCTTCGAATGTTGATTTCCGGGTGTTCAATTGCTTGTGGCTCATCGACGTAGAGAAATGACTTAACAAAATTCCAAAGAGAGTAATCCGATGGAATTAAATCACACGGTCTTGGTGGCCAATTCTTTGGATCATTAAGTGAAATTATTCTCCATCAAAAGTTCTTTTAAATAAATTATTTATAGTGCCCACTATGTGGCAAGTGGCTCCGTCCTGTTGGAACCACATATCAGCGAGACTAATGCCACGTAATTAAGAAATGAAAAAATTTTAAATCATGTTCTCATTTACTCCACCATTGACAGCAACATTCTGACCATCATCGTTTTTAAAGACATATGGGCCAATGATTCTGCCATCGCATAGAGCGCACTAAACAGTCATTTTCTGTGGATGGTGTTTCGACAAAAGCTTGTGGACTCTTCTAACTCCAAATGCAAGAATTCTGATTATTTACTTATCCATTCAGTCAGAAATGGGCTTCATCAGAAAATAAAATTTTAAATGACTGAGATTGACGTATAGCATCATTATTTTGGTTAAAAATTTTCAACAAATTACAAGCGTTGCTCTGGTGTAAGTAGATTTTATAATGGAATTTCAAAGCACACGAAACAAAAAGCAACCATCAGCTGTTAAATGGGTGCCCATATAAAGCCAAGATGCAAACTCAAAGTTTTGGCACTCTGAAAAAAACACACGTTATAAATAAAATAGTTTCGTAGAAACAAAATATAAGCAAAGTAATTTCATAATAATTATTTGATTTTCAAGTTCTTTCACTGGGATATAAATATAAATATTAATAACATTATGTTTTCCTATCAACTATAATTGTAAGAAAACAATAATTCTTTCCTAAAAATTTTAATGCACATTCGAGGTCTCCTCTTATTATAAAGTTAAATGCAATTGTTTCCAAAATTATATATATTATTTATTCAATATTTTCTATATCATCCATCCCTTTCAAAATAGTCCCTCTCATATATTGTCTGCTTGTGTTAGAACTTTTATTATTCTCATAGTGTTTCGGATGTGCCCTTTTCGGCATGATATTTAGCCCTTTCAACAACTTGGCTTCTATGTCATCAATCATCTTTTTTTTTTTTTAAATCGTTACATGTATTCAGATGTACTGAATACCAGTTGGCATGAGAACCGCTCATTGCAAAAGATGTTTAATTCGATCTGAGAATAAAATGTAGATCCTCTGCCGCTGCATTTAATAGCACTGAGCAAAGAAAACTAAATAAAAGAAAATATTAATAAACAATAATCGAATTTAAAACGTTTGCTTTTAATCACTTTCTGACTTTGTGCGTTTAACAAGACAATATCCACTGAGATGATTATTAAAAATTCTTTAAAAATTCTTCAATGAGCTCATAACTAAATAAAACACGGAGCAATTATTTCATTTAAAATCCCATTTATAGATTAACAAAACATTTAATATTCTTTTTAATTTAGATTCAAAAGAATTACATGTCTGTTTCTGCAGAATATGATAACCAAAATAGGAAATGGACTTTATAACTAAACAAAATTGTAAGCAATTTAATGTTCATATTTGCTCATCATAATTTTCTATGATTAAATAATAAAAAATTATAGAAATATTTCAAATGATCAACATGTTGCAAACATTTTTAAATCCATGCAACACAATAAACTGCAAGTCTGTTTGCTATTTCACTTCCTTTGCCACACTCATTCTCATCACTCAATCAGCAAGAAAATGTTGGCGTGCCAAGTATGCGTGTGTGCGGATCGTGTCATATTGTTGACAACGTATATCAGCAACTTTATGACGAGGTTACTGGTTGTTGTTTGTTGTTTGTTGTGCTATAAATGATCTATCTAAAACCATCTAAGCAATTATAAATGTTAAGTACAAATACAAAATGCTAAATTAAAAATAAGGCAAAATTATTGGGAAAAAGTATGTTTTAATCTTTTAACGAGAACACAGAAGACTTTTTAACTGCACGTATGGCATGTGTCAGCATGAGATGAAATGCATAATTGATGATATTCAGCAGAGTTTAAGGTAGTTTCCAGCATTTATCATATATAATGATGGATTGCTAGAATATAAACCATCAGTCAGTACGTGGATTTAAGGATCACTTGATTTGCTTGCCGTCCGTCTTTTTTGTAATAAAGAAATTATTAAAGAGAAAGAAAAAAGTCATCAATTACTATAGTCGTCTTGAAATTTATTTTGTAAACCAAAATTTAAATGAAAATATTAAGTTATTTGGTTGGTGTGTTACAGCCAACTGACGCACTTTAGTTTGGCCAGTACTTAACAGTCAATCAGTCCATTGCGACATGCTGCATAAATTGACCACTTTTTAACAAACAATTTACCCTCCAAGCATTTTTAGCAAATCAATTTTTCAATTACCCGGCTATAATTGACAATTTCTTATCATCATCAATGGAGTCGTATGGAAAATATATTTACATGCCGATATTTTTTTGTTGTTCTTTCAATTCATTTCACTGTGATGTGCAGTATGACTTCAGTACTCTGGCTGGTTTTGAACAGCGCCACTTGTCGTCACTTGTTAAAATGATCGTAAATTTGAAATTCTCGCCACTACAAAAAGCACTACAATCTTTGTAAGTCTGTAAAGAAAAAAAGAAAAAAGACGAGGAATAGAGACAAATATCAAGAAAATGCGTTGCACTCGCTTTATTATTTATTCAATATTATTAAATACGTGATATTGAGAAATTTATGAAAATTTATCACTTTTCAAAAATACGCACATGAGCGAACGTGTGTTGCCTGTGTTAAGTTACATGACGTGCAGTTTTACTATAAATTATTAACATGACGTCGATAAAAAATAATGCCAAAAAATATGTTAAATTTAATTATACAGTTAACACTATAATAATTTAATAAAATCGCATTATTTTTATTTTTGTAATAAAATTTTCGTGCTTTAAAAAAAAATCTTTCCTGAACAACTTTTCATGGAATTTGTATGCAATAAAAATCAGCATTTAACAAAAGACTTAAGACACATACATTAATTTTCAATATTCATATTTTTATTGTTTTTTATTTTGATATTTGCGGTAGAGATCTGTACAAAATTTTTGGCTTCAAAAAGTCTCAAAATAAAGTTCATCATTAAATACTACAAATTAACAACAATCATGCACAATCATGCTAATGAAATATAATTGTAAATAATATCAGTTATTAATAGGAAATTTAGTACAGGGTATACACACTTGCCACATTACATATTTGCTTAATAAAAATTGTGGAAATATCAATCATGGAGCAGAACACCCTTGAAGAAAGTATTGTAAGTAAAGTTCACTATCTTTTGAGTTGGCTGGTTAAAAAAACTGAACAAAAACAACGTGCTTTTCATCAAAATAATTTCAAGCGATTAGGCTTGATCGCCTTATTCTTGCGACTCAAGACTTTATCTGGGTCCATTTGAAAAATTGGGTCGACATGAAAAAAATACAAAAAAGTGACGTGAAATTCGGCGTCGCATTGAGGAGATAAGCAACGTTTTGTTGTAAAATTTGGCTCAAAATTTTATATAAATAGGGCAGGTCTGTCGATATGCTTGGGGTGGACATTTACCCCATTTTCGTAATTTATTATTAGCTCCTACATCACTAAAACAAGTTTTGTTGCAAAAAAAAATATATGGAAAATGCTTGACTTCAAAGGACAAGCCTGTTACTTCCCGCTAATATAAACCGCAAAGTTGTCGTAACCTGATTTTCATGCTATTCTATTGCCTTTTAGGTCTTCGAGCTAAAACATCACAATTTCAATATTCAAATCAGACAGAGGGAACCGCAATTGATATAGTTTTTGATTACTATGAAAGCAATAAGAATACTTACAGATCGTATATATAATATTGGAGTTTTAAAGAAATAATTTTTTTCGTAATTTGTTGTTCATGATATCTCACGAAGGAATCAACTGGCTTCGACCCGGTTTACAATGGTCGACGGTGTTTTAAAATATTAAGAACTGATATTGATCAGTTAAGGCTTTGAAATGCGATTCTAAAAAACCACTTTGAAATATGATTTTACCAAGTTTTTTTGGAATCTCCTTAAATCTATCAATTTAAATCAATTCGCAGTTCTTAAGCTCAAAAATGTTTTTCAGAACGTTATTACTTTGGTTTCATTCGGCTCAGCCGTGATATACTTACACCTGCGCACACAAAAACACACCCACATATACTTACAGACATAGTGCCGGGCTCTTAGAACTAGTCAGGGAAGCTTCTTGATATCTCGTAACTCGACTTTTTTCAAAGAAGGTTAAAACCGTCATATTTTAGATTTATGAAAATTTTTAATTTTCTTAGCAGGAATTTAGTTTTTTAAGTCAATTTACTTTCAATTAGCCGATCACATTGCAAGTATTAAATATTTATCTCCTCTCGAATCAGTTACAATTTCAAAAATATCCTTCAGAAACTGTGCCACAAGCTACCAGTTAATTACAGAATAACAGCCTTAAGCTAACAGAGTTAGTAAATCAATGACAACAAGCAAAAACCATTTTATGAAACTAGTAAACAAAATGTATTGTGCGCACAAAAATTGTTATGATTTAAAACTCTTTAATTTTAATTATATGCTGATTCTTTTTTTTCGAAATTCTAACTAAAAAATTCAAAATGATCAACTGAGGGGTTTCAACTTGTTCGTATGCGCATTTCACTGGGGCGAATGAAGATCATCATTGCCAAACATTTCTTAGAATAACTAGAGATATTATTTCAAATTTGCACTTTAATAAGTGAGAAGCTTAAAACAATAACAAAGTTTTTATAATTCAATTTAACCGCAGTTAGAAAAGACACAAAATAAGTCTATAAGACTCTAAACTTTCTATCCGGAAGTAGTGAAAATCTGTAACTCTTCTAATACTTTTTACAACGGATTATCATGCCTCTAATTTTATAATTAGAAACTTGATTTTTGTAAGTTGTTTTTAACAACTTTTTAAATTAATTCTCTGAATGCTGGGGAGCGCTATAAACAATTCAGTGTAATTTCCTAACGCAAGCTTTATATTCTAAATCAATCACAGGCTTCTACGCAATAGCGTCCATAAAAATATATAATAACTCAATAACATCTTTGCCGAAGTCGAAAGCTTTCGTTCGTTAGAACAAATAATAAAATTTGGAAAATTGTTTTAATTTAAATGTTGTTTATTCAAACGAACGACAGCTTTCGACATCGGCGAATAGGCGATTACATTAATAAATTTTTTTTATAAAAATCTTTCATAGTCTTTTAAATCAATTAATTATTTGTAATGGTTGTTTTTATAGAGTGACATAAGTTTAAATAATATCAAAACATTCATAATATGTTTTTTTGATTATGAAATTAAATATGACTTCCAATATATGGCCGCCTTGACTGGAGCGTAGAAGGCCCAATCTGGTACACCAAAAAATTTTCGCCTAATTGTAGTTATAAGAGATTTGGTTTTTTTAAATGTCACGAAATTTTTTTTCAGGTTTTGTATGCGGAAAACTTATAAATGAAATTTTTATTTACATTCCTAAACAAATAAATGTGACGATTTGTATATCAAAACATTTTTTAATTGAATTTTAATAGCAAAACAGCAAAATATTTTAAAGCTCGTATATATTTATCTGTATTATTTTGTTGATAACTAGAAACAATTCAAATATTAAGGCGCGATTTAATATTTGCTGTTATGGAATAAATCAATTTATAAACATTTTATTTAAATACATCTTTGGACTTCTGATACACAAATCATTGAATTTTTATAAATTTTTATACTCGAACACATAAATCGTATATGATTGATAATGAGAATGATGTGTTTAATAAGCTGGTTTTTAACTATTATTTAAGGATTTAAGAAAAAATTTCAAATGTTGTATATAATAAATGCTTTGCTATAATATATATCCTTTGATTTCATTATCAATAGTAACAGACATTCAATAAATAAAAAAATTATTTTGCTATGAAGCGTTTATATTGATTTTAAATCCTTATACACCATCGGCAAAGTATTTAAATGTGAAATTCGCTTTAATAAAATTTCTAGCACTCTAAACTTATTTTTTCGCTTCATGCTATTGGAGCGCCGTCTTCAGTTACTAAAACTCTCCAAATATATCAGCAGCCAGGATTTTATAAAAGTGTTACCTTTACAATTCTCTAAAAAAAATAAAGATGGTAGCGAAAAGGTTAAGTTTTAACACAGAAATTTGTTTGACAATTTTCTTTTAACTTCTGAAAGCAGTAGAAGAGAAGTACAAAAGCTAATTCTTCTATTGCATGGTTTAATTGAAATTGAATTACAGATGTTATTGTATAAAAAAATTAATGAAATATAAAATAAGACGTTTAAGTAACAAAAATAACGTGTTATATATATATAAAGTTTATTTTCACACACCACAACAGATTCTATCTTATTATTAGTGATAAAAGAAAAAAAGCGTTAATAATTAGAAATTTTCTTTTAGCAACGACTAACAATTGAGCTTAAAAAATCGGCAAAACATTATTAGCTTTTTCTAGTTGCAACAATTTCAAATAACAGTAGCCAGAATACCAGCAAACATAACAACATCAGCAGCAACACAACAAAAACACAATACAAAACAAAAGAAAAAAAAACAATCAGCAATTGTCTCTTAAATTAAACATCGAAACCGTGACGACAAACTAACAAATCAATTGTTTATAATACGGCAAACTAGAAGAAACTGCTCTGAAATCGAATTCTAATAAGGCAACCTACAACAACAACAAAAAATACAATCAGCAAAAAGTAAAAAAATTCCAATGAAATTAAACAAAATATAGAAACAATAGACAAACGAAAGAAATGTCAATTGATTTTATGCACTATTTAAGAGCAACAGTGGCATTAAAAAAGCAACTGTAACTTCAACAGTAGCGGCAGCAACAACTGCAACAGCAGCAACAGAATGATCATCCCCGGCTAAAACAATACACAGCAAATATCGAACAATTGTTTTTACAATGAATTAACAGTCGTTATTTTTTTTTTTTTGTTCTTATAATTTCTTATTTTGATATAACTGTGATTTGCAAGTCGTCTAAAAAGAAAATCTTTTTTTTAAATCTTTCAAAATATGCTGCCGTATTTATAAAATTTTTCCTCTGAAATCTAAACAACTGGATGAAAAACGTTCCAATTTTAGCAATCAGTTTTTACAATTATCGTGTTTCATTTGGAGAAAATAAGAAAATGGAAAAGAAAAAAATTGTTTGGCAAAAAAAAAATAACAAACAAAAACAAACAGCATATTTCTAAATTGTAACAAAAAACCCAGTGAACTCCACCATGGGTGGCAAAAGGAAAAATACATGACAAATTTTTTTTCCTTCTCAGCTTTTTTTGTTTTTCTCTGTTGCTGCTGGCAAAAAGAGTACAAAAGCAGCAAAAAAGAGGTAGACAAAAATGAAATGGCCTACGGTCAAACATAACATTTTGTTGCTTGCAGACTTGCAGCAAAAACAGTTATAAGTATAACATCTCCGCCACAACATTTACAATAACAAAGGCCATAATAATAACAAGAACAACTGCAGCAACAGCCAACAAGAGCAACAACAGCTACAGGATTAGTATGTTCTTAGTCCGCTGATATATGAACAGCAGTAAAAAAATATGAAACCACCGGCATAAATTTATGCCACTACGCTTTGGCACAGTGGTTTTCATCCTCTTAAAAGCAGACATCCTCCATAGTGGCCAGAAATTCTGAAAATATTTAGTTCATATGCGCATCATTTCTAAGAGAGCACAAGAAATAACAATAAATTTTCAACATATAAATAAGTTGTTTTTATATTAAAACAATTATCAGTTGTTGTTGTTGTTCTTTATATCTCTTACAACTACAATTAGAGTCGGAAAAAGCCAAACAATTGTAGAATAAAAAAGTAAGAAAATAAAAAAGGAAAAGTGATCAGTGAGTTCTTATTATGACTTTGATATTTGTTTTAGACTCTCACTTATTAAAGTGGAAGTTTGAAATAAATATTTTTAGTTATTCTAAGAAATGTTGGGTAAAGGTACCCTGATAATCTTTATGAGTCCCAGTAAAATGGGCATGCGAACTAGCTAAAACCCCTCAATTGATCACTTTGATTTTTTTTAAGATTTTGGGAAAAAAGGATAAGCACATAATTAAAATTAAAGAGTTTAACAATGAGTTCTTGTTTTTGCTGCGAGCTAAGTCTTAAGGCTTAGAATATTTTAACTTCCCCTAGAAGAATTCTTAATGTTAAAAAGTCGGGCAGTTCTTGGTTTTACCCCGTTACGAAACAAAATTCAGTGCTAATGAAATTTCGAAGAAGTTTTCCTGACTGACTTTGAAAGCACGTACACTATGTTTGTTTGTATATGTGAGTGTGAGTGAGTGTGTGTATATGTATGTGAACCGTTTATTACTTTCGAACATCTGAAATTCATTAAAGGTATTAAAGCTCTGAAATGCGCTCCTGCATTTGAACCGATATTTCAAAAGAGTTTGGAAAATCAGCATTTTCTTAATTTATTTTTATTTTAAATACTTTTCTGTGGCTACACCGATCGTAAATTAGTTCTTAAAAATTACAAACTACAAGACGGGTCAAAATTTAAAAATTCGTTCATAAGATATCGTAAACAAAAAATTCGAAAAGGGAGTTTTATTTTATTATTTCTCACTCCCAATATCTGATCATTTAGTGATCTGGAATCTTTTATAGTGATCGAAAACTATATCAATCACTGCTCTTCACGTGGTAATCGCTTGATTTGAAAACTAAAATAATAGTGTTTTAACTCGAAGAATTCAAAACTGATGTGAGAGCTTCTGGCATCGAAAAAATTGTCGCCACTCTGAGGAACACAGAATGAGTTAGAATATATTTCTTAAAGTATTTATAATGTTGTTAGGTTTTATAATAATCAACATATTTTTCTATGGATAACCCTACAATAAAGAGCATGACAAGCATAATTAATAAGTTTTTCGATACGAGAAATTCTCATATCTGTTACAGAAACAAGGCACCTGTTACGAAAGCTTCGCACTTAATACTAGGCAGAAGTTACGGGGATCGCCTTTAGGGTAACTTTTTCCATATATTTTTGTATTGAAATAGAACTTAACTGCATATGCAGTCCATTATTCTAGAACTAGAGAGAGGCGGCTGCTCTCAACAGGCCAGATGAATACAAATTAGAAGATCAATAATTTCGTTGTAGCTTTCTTACGTTTTACTTCGCTGATAAATTTTCGCATGATGGTGATGATCGCTGTCGTTAATGTTCAGCTATGCCTTCGTCTTTGACTTATCATGGTCTGGTGTTCAGTACTTCAGCCCTTTGAAAAATAGTTCACGATGTTAATTGTATATCAAAAACAACAAAAAAAAACTTTCAAAGAATTATTTTAATATCTTTTTTTTTAATATAACAGAAGGATCTGTAAGAATCATGTGTGAAACAAAATATGAAACAAATGCTCATCCCGGCTTCAGTGGCATGCCTCTGACCGATGCTGCTTCAAATTTTCAATGACTTGCAGACATAATTGAAGTTCAAAACCGTAAATGTGCCAAATTATCTCATATTTTAGCTGCTGAGTTGTTCTTATTCTTTTAAACATTCCTACAGAACAAGTCGAGCGTTATCAAACCACACGACCGTGGTGGCCATAACATGAGATAATACGGCTATTGACTAATTCTGGTAAAAGAAGCCATTTTTGCGCTGGCTGTGTTGTGAGTGACACCATCCTGTTGTAACCACTTATAGTCCTGATCTATATGCCTAATTGCTGGCCACAAAAAGAGCGTTATCATGTTGCATTACCGAATGGTTGGCAGGTCTTCTGCCACAGTATCGCAAGCAGCAGCAATATTTTCCTGAGAACAAAAAAACCGAGCAAACGCAGGTGTTTTTCATTTCGTACAGACCCGATTTAATGAAATTTGCACCCAATTCTCCCATTTCCTGTCATATATGGTCGATTATGATCATCAAAAATATCATGAATAGCACGAAATGCATTATGATTTTAATAAGTATTTTCGTTAAAGGCTTCAACAATCTTAACGTGCTGCTCAATTTGTCAGCTTTTCATGGGTGAATCTGTAAAACTTGTAAGTAAAAGAAAAAAAGTTCGATAAAGTTGGGCAAAAATTAACTAAAAATACTTACTCACAATTAACATCATGCGTGAACTGATTTGATTATAATTAAAATTTTTTTTAGTAGACCAGCACTCAGAAGAAGACTCCTACACATGAATTGCATTGCGCTGGAACTGGGAAAGGAGGGGATAGCGTTACGAGGATAGATGAAGACAGATCAGAAGGTAGAGTTATTGTTGTAGCTGTTTGAACTTTTTACTCCGCCAGTGAATATTTTTGCTACAGGTACCTACGAAAGTCTATGATATCTCACACACATTCTTTTTTATTCAAATTCAAAGCAAAAAAGTCCTTTATTATTTGCCAAATATTTTTTGAAAGACAACGACATTCGCAATAAAAAAATGTGTAAAATTATTATAAGAAAATAGCAAACGCGCCAACGCAAACGACTGTATTTTGTGAAAAACTTTACAATAATTTTTTTTCAACTCTGCAATCATTGTTGTGATTCATAAAACGAACACTTGCTGCACGTAAACAACAATTGGGAATTAAAGGCTACTGCCAGGAGCCATCGGAGCCATACTGAATACGAGGTAAACGTGTGCTTAGAAACAAGTCAAGAGAGGAAAATAATTAATATGCTGTTAAGATTTTTATGACAAGCGACAAGGGCAGGGGTTCTTATTTCATTTGTACCACATCACATTCAGTTGCAACAATTTTACCAAACGAGGAGAACAAATCCAGTGCTTAGCCATAAAGCAGCTGCACACTTTGAAGTTAAAACGAATATGTGCTCAACTATTTAAAAGCCAAATGATAGAACTTTAAATATGTGTGTAAGTATGTGTGGTGTACAAGAAAACACCAGCGATAACGGACATCAAACAAAGAAAAAAAAGAAGCTTCTGTTTCCGCATCTCAATGTCGTTTAAAGGAATTTGCAAGATGCCACTTTTGTTACTGTTTTCATTATATTTTCAGCTTTTCTTTGATTGTTGTTCACATTCAAGTGCATTTTATTGGTTTGTTGTTGGCCAAGCAAGCGCCGTCATTAAAACACACAAGCAACCACAATGGCAAACAGCAACATCCAACTTAAATCTACTAACAACCAACCTTAAGGTTCAACCTTCTTGTTTTCCTCCTTCTTGTCTTCAACTACTGTGGACTTTTTCTCGTTATTGTAGCAGCAGTTTTGAGTTTGTTTAAGGCAGCCTTGGCCTCAACTTTAAAAGGTTTGAGGTTTTACTTAAAGATTTCTATCTCTTGAGAGCGAACTCCACATGTTTCCCATTATTTCGTAGTTAAGTTTCTTTCTTTTTTTTTTAATATAATTTTCGCAAAGCAACTACCGTTTTGATTTGTTCAGACACTTTTATTTCAACTATTCATATATGAAAATTAAAGTTATAGAAATTTCGTTGCAACATTGTTGCCTATTCACACTATCTGCATAATTTTAAAGCAAGAAAAAAAAAAGAATTAAAAATACTGTCGTATATCGTGTTTCACCTTGGGGACTCTGTAGATAATAAAAATTATCCAAATATTATTAAACTATTCGCTGGTTTTTTATGTACAGAAAAAAGAAGGTTGGGTGCATTTAAAGTTTTATAAATATATATAAACTAAAACGGCTGCATGTAGTTCTCCAACGGGATATAAAATACGTTGGTTGGGCGAAACTCAAATGCATGTTATTATTCATTCAACCATAACAGAGTACGTTTATTTGCCCATATAAAGTTAAGTAGGTTTGACCATTGACGCTAAACGATTGTATTGAAACAAAAGAAAAAAACAAAAAGCAAACCTGAATTATAATAAACCATTCACTGAGATATTAAAATTATATTCAAACATAATCGCACTTGTTTTAAAATTTTATAGTGGCTGATGATTATAATTGTTACACTGCCTGCCAAATATCATCGATATTAACATTCAGATTTGCATTGACAGTTTTAATGGTTACTCAACGTTGTAGATAAATCAAAAATTATTTTACCTATTTTCCATTATATTCTTTTCTAAGGCTTATTAATTTGTTCTAGAGCCTTCCTAACTTTGAAAGCACTCCATTTCGTGGTTACCATGCAACAAAGTGACATCATGTATCGAAACAACTCATGAGCAGTCCCCTGCTTAAGGGTATCACAACAAGACCGAATTAACGGACCCCAGTGCATTGTCTCGGCAATAGCTCTAATCACCTAAACTGTGTACCGAAAAGGGTGAGTGAGTTTATGGGAAACAGAGCGGTTCTTAACTCTTTCGACTAACTTGTGCATCGTGTTTCGCTATGCCATCATTACAGCGGAATGTGCTTTATCAAAGCCAAGTAACTCTTTCGAGTTCGAAACTACTTATTTTACAGGCGAATTATCCATATATAGAATTCACTCCATTGGAGGTCTCTTTTGCCCTATACAATCTGGGAACATCCGAAACGAATATCCCTTGAAAGTAATACCAATTTTGTATAAATTTTCTTAAAAGATTTCTCTTCTTTCAAAACAATATATCGCATGAGTAGGCGTCCATCTAATAAGTACCGAGGGGCAATAAAAAATGCAGCGGATGAATAGGTTTTACTCTGAGTGAAAAAAATAAATTTTATGGAATAAAATGGCTTATAGTACAAGACAATCTGCCGGAACTAAAAAAAGAGGACAGACTAGGACAGATTAGAAAATAGAGAGTATTTCGTAGCTATTTTTACTTCATACTTTTTTGAATCAGGAAGTCTGCTCTTTTAAGGCATGACGGTTTTGATCGCTGTCGGTAATTTTTAGTGGCCAGTGATATGCCTTCATAATTGAGTTCAGCCGACAACAATTAACACAATCGTGCACTAAAGCAGGTCAGAGAAATTCCACTCTATATTCATGACTAAGTGCGGAGTCGAACTCGGCATCGGAGGCATCACCTGCCAGCGTTCACTACTTCAGCCTCGTTAATTAAATTTAGTCATGGTTGCATCAAAAGCGTTTAATAAGCAGCAAAAGTGCAAGTGTAAACGTTGTTTATCTTATTAACTAAATTAGGCCATTATCTGGTTATTCAATTAATTAAAAAAATAGGGTAAAAAGATGTTATTTGTTTCCTTCTGTATACGAACACTACGCCACTCAACTCCAACATGCTGAATTTATTTATTTGAAAATTTTCTTTTTGTAGCATTTTTTATTAGTATTTCACTTAAATGACAGCAGTTGCCCATCATTTTGATTTATAGGCTGTCACAGAAGTTGTTTGTTGGTGTTTTTCTTATGTTTTTTATTATCGAATTTCTTTTTCTTTTGTTGCCTGCATAATATAACTTTTTGTGATTTGTTTTAATAGTTTATTTCATCTTAAGTACCTCAAGTACTCGAAATGATTTTGGTGTTGTTACAAACACATCGTTGCTGCTTTTTATCGTGAACTCTTCTCTCTTTCTATTGCTGTTACTTTTATTGCAAAAGATATTCCCGTTTGAGTGCAACATGCACCTGATGCTTTCAAAAATGATGACGATGATGTCGATGATGGTCTGAGTATCGTGTTGTTTTTATTTTTACATTTTTCCGGGCTATTGATGTTTGCTGGTGTTTTAAGTTTTCTTGTTTCTTTTTTTAATTTTGTTTTTTTTTTTGTTTGTGCTGTTGCTCACTCATTTCGTAAATTGTTAAAGTTTTTAATTGTTTTCCATGTAATTTATTCATGTTGTTATCTTAAAGGTATTTTGCATTTTTAAATCGTCTGTGGAATTGTGTCTGTGTGTACAAGTGCTTGGGCATGTTTGTGTGCTTGTAAAACTGCGGCTGCAATTTAATTGTTGATGCAAATTAAAAAAAGTTGCGTGGCATTATTGATAATTTCGTAAAATTGTTGGTAATTTTTCGAATTTTTTCTATTAAACTCAATTATTATTGATAAACTTCATCATTATCAAACTTCGTTATAGAATAAATGTAATTTTGGCCATTAACCGTTTAATATATCATATGTTTTTAACAAAAATTAAGCAAAACAAGTATTTCTTAAGAAACGTGGATCAAACAATTCAGAAAACACTACATGAAGAATTAAATGGCAACAAATGCTCTTCCCAAAAGCGGCTGGATACAGTTCTCGTATACTTCTTCCATAATAAAATTGGTACAAATAAGCCGCCTAATAAGTGGTAATAAAGGAAAGTACACATGAGTACTCATGATAAAAGTGTAGTGGCTTTCGAAGACAGCTTTTTTGCTCTATTATGTAACTTGATTCTTTTAAAACACTTATTATTAATGATGCACATAAATTTAAGTTCCCAAAACAAGCAAAGAAGAACAATAAATGAGAAACCGAATTTTTTCGGACATGACAAACACAAATAAAGCGATTTTTTCAAGAGTTTTCTGAATGAACTGCTTATTGCTATTAGATTTTATTTTAAAAAAAATTTAAATTTTAAAAATAAGCAGGCGTGCAAATGAAAAATGGTATATAAAATTTAGATAAGGCGAGTAAAAATAAAGCAAAGTTTTTCGGGTCTTGCCTGAATTAACTACTTTTTGCAACAATTTTATTTTTTTATTTTTAGCAACTTATCAATTCATCCTCTTGATCTTTTATTATTTGTAGCCAAAAGTCGAGGTACGAAAGCAAAAAAAGAAAAAAAAGTTTGAGGTCATTTCTTTGCAAGCTACTGTTTTGTTAAGTTATTTTCTGTAGTTGGGCTTCATTTGCTGATAGTTTGACTGCAGCATGTATGGTGTTGCACTTGGAAAATGCATGCATCTAGAAAACTTTGACTAATGCGATAATTACCTTTGCAAGTGCAGGAAATGTGATTTTTAACAGTTTTGCTGTTTAATTTTTCCAACTCCTTTTTTGTCAATAATTTCAAGATTTATTGCTGTAGCAGCAGTTGTGTGTACCCTACAAAATTAATGCTCGGAAGTATGTTTCTCAATAAAATAAATAAATTCTAAGAATTAGTTACTCAAGAGCAGGCTACTGGTGTGCTAATAAAAATATATATCATCGTATTTGAATTGGATTTTTCAATGGGTTTAAGAAAATAGTCTAAAGAACTGTATCAGCAAGTTGTTTAAATCTCCAGTTAATTTTGTTGTTCAGCTGCTGTGTGTAGCGCTCATTTTAGTCATTTATTTTTAACTCATGAATTTGCTTAGGAAAAGAAAATCTTGTGCTGGAAAAGAATAAACATCTTGTGTTTTTTTTTTTTTAAGTTCTAGTGAATATTTTATTTGCATGTTTAGTCGTTAATGAAGCATGGCCGCAGGTATTTTTCCTACTTCTTGTAACTTTGCTGCACTTTGATTTTTCTTATTTAATTTGTTTTTTATATTTTGGAAATTAAGTTATTTACTGTTGTAGTCTTAATAAAGTTAAAAACTACTGCTGAGCTTTCCAAATGCTTCATTAGAGAAATTAAGCTCAAGTTTATTACTAAATTAGTTGGAAGTCTTTTGCTGTTTTTCTCTTCTTATATCATAAATAATACAAAAAAATATATATAAAAATATTCAATAAAAAGAAAGTTATTAAAAATTCCGTTTAAGCTATATAAAAGACTCCTCTCGGAAGGGGTTTAATAAGGTCCTTAAATGCGGTACGGACTTATTTTGCTTCAGATTCCCATCGTTTTTCTTAACGAAAAAATAATAAATATCTTAAAAGACTTTCTATATGAATAATTTGGAACTAAGCAAAACAAAAACGACGATACAGCGAACTAAAAACGGATACAGCAATTTCTTCCAATTTGTCTTCAGCTGTCCTCTCAAGACTATTCCCTTTTTTAAAGTTCCGGCGCCTATCTTTTGAGTATCATTCCCTAAGTGTTGAGCCCCGAGAAAAGAAATAATAATGCTAAGGGATCGCCTTTATGTGATATGCTTTTGAGAAGGCATAGAGCTCGTCATTTAGCAGTACCAGTAAATTTAATTTATAAAAGAAAGAAGAAAAAAAATTGAAAATTTCATAAGAAAACAAAAACAGACTTTAAACATTTTCCTAGAAATTGCTAAATATTTGACCCGATCGTATACCACAAGTCTTAATACAATATCCTTTATTGTCAAGATTATAGCGAAAAATCTCGGGCGTTGTAAAATTAGAAGCCTTCTCAAGACTATCCCCACCTTCCCGCAGTCCCCTCCAATGCGTTGCCTGTGTAGAGATCATCCCCAGTTACGGCTGTTACATTGTATCTGATCTCTTATATGACTTAAATAATATTTATTTACCTTCAATAACGACCAAATTTAGTAAATCGATTTGCGTTTTAGCCCAGGATATCCACATCTATTTTACGTATTTATTATAACATTTTCTAATTTAACAAACATTTGCATTGAATTGCTTAAATAAATTCCAATTTTGTACTTGTATTTGCTATTTATGCCAAATTTGGGCTATAAATCATATGGCTTAAAAGGGTTCTTTAAGCGTATTTTAAAGCTGCTGCTACGAAGACGTTGAAGCACACAAACGTTCGTACGTAAATAGTTTTATAAAATAAATCATAAATCTCGTTAACGATTTGCAAAATTTGAATTTGTTATTAAATGCTTGAATTGCGATTATTTACAAACAAGTGCATTTGATTTTATAACCAACGGCCATATTATGGACACTTTGTGGTCTAATATGAGGATGAACAGCAGACACTGTCTACGCAGGACAGATGTTATTCATTTGCAAAACAAATCTAGCAGGAAGCATACGATATAAAAGGTATTATATTTCGTTAAAAATCATGGCACACCAGAAGTCTGACTAACGAAGTAAAAATTGAGATCCTTCTTAACAAATACCCGCATAAGACTTAAGGATAAAAATGAGTAATTAAATTTTTACTTGCTTGGAATGACGTCACTATATGGAAAATTTATGGAAAATGGTTGTTCCTTAATGAAACCTTTGCAACTTTCCTTTAGTCGTAACCTCAAAACTATCGGTTTCTTTTACTGTTCTTTGTTTTTAAGCTCCTCGAGCTAAAACTTAATTTTTCAGTTTTAAACCACTAAAACTTTTTAATATACATCAACCGATTCCCACGTATAAAATAAAAACTTATGCTGTTCTCGAGGCCTATAAAACATGAAGAACAGCTGCTGATTTGGTATACAATATCATGGTTTTTCTTTATATATTTTTTGGTTTCATTCACGTAAATGAAATTGATCAAATTTGACCTGCTTTCCAGCGGTTTTAATATCAAGAGTTCTTTGGAATCTGAAATAAATTATGTTTAAAAGTCATTTTGAAAAAAGAGCTTTAAAAAAAAATATTCTTACTTCTATGTGATTTTCCAAAATCTTCTAATTGAATTGCCGCCAATTCACCGTCATTTTAAGTTCAGTAGAACTTTTTGGAGTGTCAAAAGTTTGGTTTAATTCGATCACGCACCCTCCCACGTATACACACACACACATACACACACTAAAATGCAACCGCAGATTTAGATTTATACAGACGGACTCTCAGAAGTAGTCAGAAGAGCATTTTAGGACTTTAAAACATCGAAATTTGATTAGGATTTGATTTCGCGAAAAAGGAATGAAACCAGTCACTTTTTAATCTTTTTACATTTAAAACTTTCTTAGATGGAGCTTAAATAATAAACTGAAAACGTTAATTTTATTCCCGTACCTTCCGATTTATACACGAATTAGTTAAAATAAGAAATCCAAGGTGATCGATTGAGGCATTTTAGCTAGTCTCTATGCCCACTTCACGGGGGCTAATGAAGATCAGCAAGAACATCTCTTAGAATAACTAGAGATATTTCTTTTTTCAAACTTCCACTTTAACAAGTAAGAAGTCTAAAGCTCATAAAAGTAATAACAAGAACCCACTGATCACTTTTACTTTTCTATTTTCTAACAATTACAGTCGTAAAAGGGCCAAGCAAGTATAGAATAAAAACGTAAGAAAATAAAAAAGGAAAAGTGATCAGTGAAATATGATTGAAATGAATGATTTAAAAAAAACAAAAAAAAACTTATTAAAGTTTGAAATAAATATCTTTAGTTATTCTAAGAAGTGTTTGGTAAATGATCCCTGATGATCTGCATTAGCCCCAGTGAAATGCGCATAGGAACTAGCTAAAACTTCTCAATTGATCGCCTTGAATTTTTTAATAAAATTTTATTAAAAAAGAATCAGCACTAAATTTAAATTAAACAGTTTATAAAATAAGAAATATTTAGCTTTTTTGTTACAAAATTCTCATCATCTATCGGTTTGAATTTGAATTCCTAATTATTTTGAAACTGGCAACTCTTATGTCATATAACTTTGTCGCAAAAATCTCTGAATGAACTGAGTCAATTTACTTTAAAGGAATCTTATTTCCAAGACAAAGACAAGGAGAAGCACCAACAGTGCCCGATATAAGCGAGTTTATTGCTCCAGTTCTTGAAACTGATTTCATTATTGATGCGCCAGGACGCGAGTGCTCATGTACAATACATACACCTGAATATATTTAAAGCTGTGGCTGGAAATATGTGTGAGAACACATCAATTCTAAACCGTCAGAGTTGTCAAGAAGCTGAAAATATCACGCATGAGTTTAACGATTTCTCGAAACTTGTGCGATAAAACGGAGTACCGTGAGGCCAACCGCGGCAGTTTTATAAATAAAATAATATATTATCTGTAACAGAAACAACTCTACTTTGAAACAAAATAATTTATATCATATATAAATTATCTAATTTCGTTTTTATCTCATTGAATTTTTTAAGTTAAACTTTTTAATGCAAACAAAATAGTTTGTTTAAGACAAAATTTACTCAGCCAATAGAATATCCCTGGAATGCAAAAAGAAACACAATGTATAAACAAACAACACCAACATGTTGCTTTTCGTGCAGCGTTCATTTTGTTCCAAAATCTACTGGATAACAAGAACTATATCATTTTGCCCCAGAGGCGATAAATTTCACTAGATGAAGTCATCGAGAAACAGATTTTTTTTTTTTTTTGCTAAAAATATAAACACTTATCTTCTTAAGGTACGTCTTAAGAAGTTCTATTTATATATTGATATTAATACATAATTAACTAAAAGTTTAACAGCAAACGTCAAGTATACAGACAACCCACTGTAGTTGGTATGAATATATTTACTGTTGTGGTCGTTTATAATAATAATAATAATAGTTTAAATATGGTGATTTTTCCGAGATTTATTTTTCATTTCGATTTATTTATTATATTTTTATTTTATCTTGGGAGGCTCATTTAAAATTCGCATTGTTCCGAGACACTAACATTAAGCGAAAATATGACCAAAATATGAAATAATCGTATTGCAAAAAGCAAACTGTTAACCAGGAAATGTACAATAACGATAAACACAATAAAGATAATAATAAATAAAGCAAAAATGGAAATAGAAAAATTACACAGAATATACAATAATAATTGTATGTAATTTGATTAAGAAATCATTCAAGTGTGGCATATAAATCATATTTTATGCAAATTTAAAATTTAAAAAAAATATCGTACGAATACGCGAAAAAAAATTGGACGTTTTATACAAATTTATTTTGAATCCTTTCCATGTATGACTTTTCAAATATTTTAAGCAGCGGAACTTTATTACCATAAATAATTGTCAACTTTTTTTTGCTTTATTTTTTTTTTTTTATTCACTGTAACCAACAGCAAAAAATCTCTATTAATATCTGGTATTAATTTCAAACACAAAAGAAGCAAAAATATTTTATAGAAAAACTCAACAATCAGGCGAGGTAAGATTGAAAACTTAAAAGAAACTAAACCGCTTTTATTGAAACCTACAAACGACACTCCTCAAAATATTCAAAATCATAATAGAGTACAAACAACTTTTTGCAGAAAAAAAATATATAAAAATGTTTTATATAAAATTACAAATAATACACATATTCTAACAATGAAGTTCATGTTGAAAGAAATATTTTTGGTTCAAAACCTTAATGTCATACACAAAATTGTTTACCAAATTTTTACCCAACCTACAGACATTTATGTAGTTGTGAAGGTATTAGGGTGGTTCACAACTATGAAAATAACGTTGGAAGAAGCTGTAAACTGGAACATTTTAATGCAGAGATGTTGCATTAATCTTTTCCCACACCTCAACTAAAAATAATATGTTTTATTAACAATTTTTGATTAAATATTTAAATTCATTCAGGTTTGACTACTCCTTTAACTTTCTATTAGGAAACTTTTTTAAAATTTAAAAGAAATCGGGAAAGTTCTGGTTTTATCCCGTTTAAGAATTATTTAGTTTTCATTAGATCAGCATGTTTTGAGGTCATAGAAGGCCTATAACATACATACGTACAGGTCTATAACTGTATGTATGTATGTATAGATGTGGGTGTGTGTATATGTTTTCGGTTTCACCGAATCACAGCAACGTTGTGAAGAGTGTTCTTCATCTTTGGTTTCCTGCGAAGTTTATAAGTCTCGATATGAGAGATTTGAGAATATCTCAGGAAAACTTAAAAAAATTACTTAACAAAGTGGTTTCTTTAAATTACTTTAAATGAATTGGCTTAGGTTAGGTTAGGTTAAGAAGAGGGGCATAAGCTATCCCAGTCCACTCAGAATTACACTTAGGCCCCATAGGCCTGTTGGGCGCTCTATTAAAAGGATTTCCCATTCTGTTATCGGGAGCCTGCACTAACACCATGGTATCCTTTGAATTTTATTACGTTATGAACGTAGTTTCCTCAATGTAGCTTCTTAAGTCCCTCCAATTAGAACGCCTAAGAGATTCCATCTCCTGTATAATCTCTTGATTAAATGTTTGTCTTCTGACTTGGCTAAAGGCTGCAGAGTAGCATAAGTAGTGCTCCAGTATTTCGTCAACGATACCCATTCATGCCAGGTGATTCCTTAACTCTGTATGTCCTGTTATTAAATAAAGCCGTCTGCGTAGTGCTGGCCTACTCGATGTTAGGATCTATTTTGTCCTGTTGCCATCTGGGTTTCCCCCCATAGAAACCTAGTCACCCTCCCTACGGTAGGTAGCCGTTAACACTTAAAAGCCACGTGGATCACATTAAACCGCATCAAAATCGGTTAGTATATTGGTAGAAAATCACGAACAAGAAAATTCAAAACAAAAACGTTTTTTATTTAAATTTGAAATTATATATGTGATCCAATTATATATATGATTCTTTAGATTAATCGAAAAGCACAGCAATAAAAAGATAAAACGTGGGAATTAGTTGATTTTAAAATTAAAACAACAGTGTTTTAATTGAAAGAGCTCAAAAAATAGCAAAACAAAAACCAAACCACGATAACTTTTTTTTATAAGAATGCCCTTGAAGGTCACCATTTTCTGGACAATTTTAATTACATATGCCAAGAAATTTCAAAATCTTATTGCAATTAAAACAGAAAAAGGTTGACATGCTGTCCTTGAAGCTTACGGGCCACCCTAATGTGTATAACAAAATTCAAATTGATATGCATTAAACTCAACACTGAAATTAGTGCCTTCATAAAAATTGCAGTCATTTTAACAAGAAACAATATAAAATACATTGACTTGAAATGTCAACTTCTTAATTAAGACATCATAGAAGGAGAGTTACTAATGAAATATAACTGTTCGTGTGTATGTGAAACAAAATAAATAAAATGTAAAATTACTTTTCCATAGCTCTTTAATTAATATCCAGTTATGGCACAGCGCACAATTTGATTTGTGAGTGGTTTTAATTTCTATAAAGAAAAATAGACATTTAAAATATATATTAAATAGCCTGCCAGGTGCCTCTCGTACCCCCAAGGAGAGCTGGTCCATGACAAGAAAAATAAAAACTGATGTCTATAGCGCGATATCGCACTGGGAAGCAAAAGACTTAAGATACATAAGTTTATATGAAACAGAAGCCAAATTATTGCATACGATATCGATCGAAATTTCTATACAATTCAAATGGAAATTTCGATCGATATCGAAAGCCGCGTTGGTGAAATATGTTACTAAGTTTTTAATATATTTCCGCTTTTGAATATCTTCCGAAAAATAGCTGTACCACAAAATTAAGAAGGCATTACGCTGGAACCTGGCCTTAGTGAGACCCATATCAAATGTAGAGCTAATTTTTTTAAATAACTAAAATCAGTCACAAATGCCTCCAGCACATCTCAACAATAAACAATTTGATTTGTATCTTCAACAAAAATCGTCGTAATCTCATATTAATATCGAACTCCTTTCCCATAAATCATACATAATTAACTTGCAGAACATGAAAAACGTTTAAAGGTAAAATAAATCAATTTGAATGATATTTATTATTGACCGTTTTGCAGATGTGACTTTTTGATTTAGCGTAAAATGTCAATTATAAACAATAATAGTGACATAATCAAATCACTAATATGCCATATAGAAATGATAAATATATCAAATATTAATGCTACGGACAAACAACCATCCATCAAAGAACCGAATTAATACAAACAACAATCGCATAAGAAAAACGAAACTTGCATGTGCCACAAAATGAAACATTCAAGCGTTTTGCAGAGTCAAAAAACTAAAAAGAAGAGAAAAAAAATTATACAAATAGATTTACTGACATGCAGCGTATCATCGAAAGACTTCTTTCAAATCATCACAAAAAGAATTACAGTTAGAGATGGATGCATATGAACAATGTATGCTGAAGAATACTTTTAAGTGTGTAGGTATGTGTGAGTAGTGTTTGTACCCTACCCCAGCTATTGCAAAATTCCAGTGAAGCAATCAAACGCAGATCTTTGGAACTGGAGGCAAATTGCTGCACTCGATGTTGGTCTAAAATTGTATTTAAATTGTATTGAAGTTTCGTTCGGTAATTTTGCTTGTGTTATGTATAAACTGTATGTGTCTTAAGTCTTTTGTTTGTCAACCAGCTTTCGCGATATTCGTCATATTTTATTTTTCTTTTCCTGAACCAGCTCTCCTTAAGGTTGCGAGAGGCAACTTGGCAAGTTCTTTATCTGGATCGAAAGATTTTATTTTTTTATCCAGTACCTGTTCTCTTTGCGGGGTACGATAAGCAACTGGATGAGTTCCTCAGCTGGTTGCAGAGCACACTGGGAGCGAAGGTTACCCAGCTTTTGACGCTGTTGCGAATTAACAGAGCAACGGGAATGCATAATATAAACTGAAAAGTAATAGACTCGCCTACACTAACAACAAAAAACCAGATTGAAAGACACCTGCAAGTAAACAAAGAAAGACCATAACCCGATAATGTGTGCCTACATTGGCTTGGCCCACTAGGCTTGACCAGTAATCCAATACTGTCATCATGAGTATCGGTATGTCCTGCAAAAGGAATACCAACAGAGAGGTTAATTGATGATGATCGCCAACAACTATGAAACGAGTATGAGCTGGCAACGAACTTCCTTGCTTCCTCCGTTAGTATTGGATGATTCAGTGGTCGAATATTGTTTAAAGTCTCCTCAGGTCTGGTATTTGTTAACTTAAGTCGCTAGGAGTAATGTCGGGTAAGGAGTGATGCCGGAAAAGTACTAGTGACATATCGGGCTTCGGTCCAACCGATAGCAGCTTTTTTTATATGCTTTTACGAGATCAATGGGGTTATGGGAAGGGGTGGATATAAGGCTGGTGCTGGGATGTACTAACAATCTCTCGTATATTTTATATAATTTTGTTTTGCTGGTTTCTTTCCTAGTGCTGTTGCAATTCTCGCAATTAGGTGGTGTTGAATAGACCCGAGCACTCAACCAAATTATCTATGTGTGAAGAAAGGAAGTTACGAATTGAGCATGGCGAAGGAGTCCCGTGATGTGGCTGACCTTAGCGTTAAGAGCACCATCAGTTCGAGCCTCATCACGATAACTGATATATTGATAATTGAAAATGTGACTCAATCTGTCCCAGACCACCACTCAGGGAATGACCGCTACATACGCAGTGCCAGTGCCAGAACTAGGAAAGAGGGGATGGCGTTAAAAGGACAGATGAAGATACATAGATCAGAATACTAGAAACATTTTTTGCAGTTATTTTTAATTTTTACTTCGCCGGATAAATATTTTGCTACAGCTGCCGACGAAGGAGGCTGCTGTTTTCAACTCTTTAATACAAGACAGTGTTAATCGCTGTCGGTAATGCTCGACAAACCGACAATAACTAATACACTCCTGCATTATCTTAGAACAGAAAATTTCGAAACCATAATAATGACTCAGTGTGGGGTCGAACTCGGGATCTAATGCATCGTTACTTCAGCCAACAGCACCTGCAGCTGTTAAACGTTGAGAAGTAGTGGGCACAGAGGAAGGCGTCACTCAGCCAAATGCAGCGTGTCCTCCATCATTGAGACAAACCGACAATAATTAATACACTCCTGCATTATTTTAGAACAGAAAATTTCGAAACCATAAATATGACTCAGTGTGAGGTCGAACTCGGAATCAAAAGCATCCTAGTCTTAAGTCCACTACTTCAGACAACAGCACCTGCAGTTGCTAAACATTGAGAAGTAGTGGACACAGAGGAAGACGTCAATCAGCTACTCAACAATTGCCAAATGCAGCATGTCCTTCACTATTGAGACAAACCGATAACAATTAATACAATCCTGCTTTATTGTAGATCAGAAAATTTCGATACTATATCTATGGGGGAATGTGTAGCCATGCTCGAGATTTCAGGTATCGTAGTCTTAAGCTCACTACTTCAGTCAATAGCTTTTATATTTTAACTTTTTGGGAATAACTTGTAACGTAGGATGAATTGGTATTCAACCTTTTGTTTCTAAATAATCTCTAACTTATATTCTTTTCGGAATTATTAAGCTTTTTGTGGTTGTTTGTTTCCAACGAAAAACCTCAATAAGTATAAGCAGAAGAGTTGCACGTGAAATCGTGCACAATTTATCTAAATCAGTTCAATTTAAAGCAGCAGCACTTGACAATAGCAATTCTAGCCAAACATAAAAAATACTCTTATGTAAGTGTGTGTGTACACTATCTATATATTCTATGAGTGTATCAGCTTTAAAGCTGTTTGTATGTTTAAGATTTTTTTATTTATCCAGTACAAGCTGGAGATAAAAATCATAAATGCATTGAAATGTCAATTTCGAACAGGTAGATAGAGGTTTGGTCAGAAATGTTTGCTTGTATATCGAACATAGTCCGTCCGGATATCAGTGCATATGTGTGCCTCTCGGTTTGTGAATAAAAAAGAAAAGATAAAAAAAATATCTGTATGCACTCAGTAAGTAAAAGAATAGCAGACCATCCCAAATCTTTATAGAAACACGGGGTGTAACTTATCAAAAGAAAAAACAAATAAATAAAAACCAAAAGAAAAAATACTAGTTGATATGTTTATAATAAGATAAACGATTGCCAATATTGTTTATAGTTCCACTAAGTCTGCATGTTGGTTTATTGTTTAGCATTATTTACTAAAGTTGAGTCAGATTTTTACTACCGTTTTAGACATTTTTATTGGGTTCTATTTCTTCTGTTTGTATGTTTCGTTCTCGAAATGCCACAAGCAAATAAAGTGCTGAGCTTGTATGTGATATGAGAATCATGAACATTTCCTGACAATTACACATGAACTTGTAAATGACATATGACCACGTTTCTGTATTTAAGCCGTTTACAATCACATAGATTTGCCTTAAGAATTAAATGAGATTTGAATGGAACTAAAATAATTATATAACACTAGATGCACTTTGGCAATGGCGTCGCATTGATGGAAATTGTATGTGGATGGCGTCTGTTTTTCTTCAGCTGAGAATTAGTTGGTTCTTTAAAGATTAAAGTTTAAACTCTCAAGAAAAATAGTATGAATCTAAAATACAGTTTAAGAAAAGTTAGTAAAAATAAAAAAAGTTTAGCTTGCAAATTACTGCCCGCAAATTGGTTTGAAAACACTCGAGGGTCTTAAAGTTTAATTAAGATGCCCAAAATGCATTTCTGAGACAGTCTAGAACCCTCAAATTAATCATTTGCTCCTGCTAGGCTGAGTAGTCGCAGAGACTACTGGACTAACTCCTCTTATTTTTCTTCGCAACAGTTCTTACTGTGGTCACTTTGGGGGAATCCTAAGCAATCTGGTAGCTGTCATAACCTGCCAGGACGGGAAGTGATTTATCTCCGATTATTGTAGGCTGTTTAGTAAAGTCTTGGATATGATGCATTTAGGAATTGTTGAATAGCTAAGTGTCGCCTTCCCCTGTATCTACTCCTTCTCAATTTTTAACAGCTGCAGGTGCTGTTAGCTGAAGTAGTGGATGCAAGACAACGAGGCCTTAGATCCCGAATCCGCTCATGGTATCGAATTTCCCTGACCTGGTTTAGATTGGGTTACTTGTTATCGGCTGATATCAATGACGTACAATAGCGACAGCGATTTGCATCGTCTTGTTCTAAGGAGTAGAATACAGCAGTCTCCTTCACAGGCGAAATAAAAAGTAAAAATATAACTACAAGGAATTCTGTGTCTTCTAAAATGTCTCTATAGGTCATCTTAGCACTATTCCCTCTTTTCTAGCTCTGGCACAATGGGTTGCATCCGTTTCAGGCCATCTCCTAACTGCTGGTTCAATAGACAAATATGAGAAACATAAAACTATTTCAACTAAAACGGAACCTGCTGTTACACCCTCGTAAGCAACTTCATTTGCCTGAATGTATTCATTTCTCTGAACACCAACCCTCTCAACGTCATGTCTTTCAGGTTTTTCATCCTTAATCTCAGAACTCAACTAATTTTTAGACTGTTTACTCAAGTATTTATAGTTCAAGTCTCTGAACAAAGCCCTGAAATGCTTATTGCACCCACGGTTATGGCATAACTCCTTGGTTGGATTGTTTAAGTGTTGCCAAAAGTTTGAAAACTTCGGAAAATAACTTCGAACCAGTGAATTCTTTAGCCAGAACTATTACTAAGACTAAGCGATTCAATTGAGGAGTTTTAGCTAGTTCGTACGGGCAGATCATCAGGGAACCTTTACCCAACATTTTTTTAGAATAACTAAAGATATTTTTTTAAAACTTCCAAATTTCCCCAATATATGTACTAATTTAAAAATTGAAAACGAAAGTGTTTGTGCATGTTGTCAATACTCTAAACAAATTATCTTTATATAAAAAAAAAAAATATTTGTTGTTGTTCTTTATTTCTGTTACAACTGCAATCAGAGTCGGAAAAAGCCAACAAATTGTAGAATAAAAACGTAAGAGAATGAAAAAGTAAAAGTGATCAGTGAGTGTTTTTTATGACTTTAATATTTGTTTTAAGCTTCTCACTTATTAAAGTGGAAGTTTGAAATAAATATCTTTATTATTTCTAAGAAATGTTGGCTAAAGTCTCTCTGATGATCTGCATTAGCACCAGTGCAATGAGCATAGAAAATAGCTAAGATCCCTTAATTGATCACTTTAAATTTTTTGTAAGGTTTTAGGGGGAAACAGAATCAGCACTAAGTTAAAATTAAAGAGACAATTCCCAAAAATATGTACTAATTTTAAAATTTATTTAACTTTAAACAAAATTGTTCAGGCTCAAGTCCAAATCCACGAACTAACAAAGACTTTTCTTAGATATATTATATTTTATTTTCATTAAGAGTGGAATATTTTATAATATAAATAATAATTATCGTTCACTATTGATTTCAAGGCCGTTGAGCCATTTCATCAGCTTTTCTGATCGAATACTTATTCTCACGTTAATAAACGTCATTAGAAATATCAAATATTAAGTTAATATGAAATCTTTGGTACAGCAACATATTTCATTTTATATTATCAAAAGCCGCAAAAGACATGAACTTTTCTTAGAAAGTGATTTAAAATTTTAATCTCGACATTTCTTTCCTCTCATCAAAGAGGTATGGTGCAAAATATAATTAAAATAATTTTACTAAAATACTGCTACTAAATATTTCAATACGAAACATATTCATAAGAAATACATAAATTTTCAAAGTGAATTCAATATTTGATATATTGCAATTATGCCGACGCTTTGCAGAGATAAAAGTGTTAAATAATTAACTCAGGAGTAAAAAGGACCCATACGTTGGAGTTATTTACAAATCTAGATTATAAACAAAAGATGCTTAAAATATTTACATCAAAATGATTTCATCTACGTTTGACTTAATGAGAGTTTTATGCAAAATAATATGTACCAGAGTGTGTGCGAACTTTTTTTTTTAAATCCTCAAAATAAACCACCCAAGTGAAGTTGGCAAACAAACACACAAAATAGTATGTGTTTTTGTAAAATTAAAGATTATAATCCACATAAAAATGACTCGAACAGAATGATATCAATCGATCGTTTAATAATGGCAATAATTACCAGGAAGCATTTCTAAATCATTTGCTCTCCATGGCACCGAAGATCATCAGAGATCTACAAAGTACTTTAACTAAATGATTTAGCCCCATGTACCACTACCATGAAGCCATGTTGCCAACATTTATCTGAAACAATCAAATGCAGCTACTAAATTGCATCAATCAGCGATTCTCGTGACTATAAAGCAGAATAAAATCCCTTTAGAACAACTCATAAGACAAAATGTGGCGGCAAATGAGCAGTGAGCAAAAGAACAAGAATTTAAGTACAACAACAACAACAAGAACAACAAAAACTAAATTAACAACAAGTAAGAAAAAGATGAAAAACTATATTCCACTGCACTCGTTTGCTTTTGGAGACTGGAAAGAAAAACAACAACTAAATCTTCTCCCAAGAATATTCCACGCTTATCAAACACAATTAAATGTGATGAAGATTTATGAAAATTATAATTACCTCAAATGAACGGAATACGTTGTGGGTTAAAGAGAACAAAATGCTAGAAGAAAATGAAACATCGTAGACATTTTTATGGACAAACTGTTGTTTGCAAAGTGTAAAGGGACCAAGAAGCATTTAAAAGGACAGACATCTAGACCATACAGATTGTTAAATAACGCAATCGCTGCTAAAAGATTTAATAAGATTTAGTGAAACTCAATTCGCAGTGCCAGAACGTCATACAGAAACAGAGAATTAGTTCACATAAAAATTTTTCATTGAAGGATATTAATCATTTTTCAACGCAAACGAAATCCAATAATTTGTGAGAATAAAATGAGATATGATAGCAGCGCCCTGTCCAGAATATATATCTTTTTTAATATTAATATCGTGTTAAAAATATATTGAGATTTAATTCGTTGTAGTTCGCTTCATGTATAAAATAATATCAACCTCTCAGCAAAGCTAATTTTGCTTTAATATCTATCATGAGAAGTATTTAAATCAAAACTGCCATCCATTTCAAAATATGATATCGATCGAAGTTTGTATATAATTGTGTCCCAAAACTAATCAAATAATTTCTCAAACATATTTAAGATGCCATTCTTTCATATATCTGGCACAAATCAAATAGTAGCATTTTAAGCCATTAAAAACAATTTTAAATCACTTGAGCTTCAGAACAAGAAATACATGCAGAGAATTTTTGTCTTCTTTGTCAGCCGCATCTATAGTTGGGAGTTCCATATACTTCATGGTTTATGTCTACTTATTTGTTTAGCAAATTATTGCAAATTTTAAGCTGAACGTTGAAATGTTTTTCGTTCTCACAATCCAAAGCTTATGAATTAAAAAGCGATAAGACATTAAATGAGTATATGAAATTACAATCAGAACAGCATTTTATAAGGCCATTAACAGATGGAATGGAGGTCAAAAGAAAAGAAAACACGCCGACATCGATAATCACTGTGCAACAGGAAAATAGCATTTTGCTAATCAGTGAAAATTAATAAATTAAAGAGGTCAAGGGGTTACACCTAAATGTTTTTATATGTTTTTAAATTTGTAATCTTATTTTGTTGGCAGTAAAGATACAATTGAAAGACTATTTTGTTAGTAAAAAAAGAAGGATTTACGTAAACGCTTGTGTTTAATTAACAGATATAAATATATTTAAGAGAGAAAAATATCTGTGTATCGCAAGGAATATGGTTACTGTAGCGATAAGAATAAGCAGCGAATATCGAGTCCTTTCGGGCTATTCCTTTCAAATATATATCAATGAAACATTATTTGGTTGAAGTACTTAATATCTAGACTTCGAAGCCTGAGATCCCGAGTTGGACATCCCACTCGGTCGTAATTATGTTATGGTATATTTCTGATCTGTATTAGTGCATGATTTTATTCATTGTTGTCAGCCTGTTTGTAATAATCATTAACTTTTCTGTCCTGTCAATACTATCTATCCCCTCCTTGCAATTTTAGTACCAATTAAAATGTTTTCAATATATAAAAAATATTTGTTAAGTTTGAATTTAGTGCCGATTCTTTTTTTCCAAAATCTTAATAAAAAGTTCAAAGGCATCAATTGAGGGCTTTTGGTTCCTATGCGTAGATCATCTGGAAACCTTTACCCAATATATCTTAGAATAACAAAATATATTATTTCAAACTTCCACTTTATTTAAAAAAAAAAAACTCTTAAACTAATACCAATTGATCTCTTTGGATAATCTTAACATTTTTGGGAAAAAAGAAATTAAAAATTAAAGCGGTTAAACGACAATTCCCAAAAATATATATAAAATAATGAAAAATAAATTGGTGTTCCACCTCTAAAGCTGTATTTCCGGCTTTTTTGATCTCTAGCAACAAAAAATTTCTTGCAAATATATCAAATATATCCAAAACATAGAGAAATTAATATGGAAAACGTTTGACCCTTTGAGGTCTTTAAGCTAAGTAGTCCAATAAAAGTTTAACAAACTGATTAATATTTAAAATGCAGATGTGGTGAGATTTTCAGGTCCTTTAAAAAATCGACAACGCTAATTGATAAATATATATAATTTCGGAGTTTAAAAGCTAAAAACACTATTTCTGATTCTAATATATCACAAACACATTAACCGATTTTCAGCCACTTTGCAGACTGTTTGAATGTTATTAAAAAAAAAACAACTTCCAAAGTTTTCTAAGAATCGGTAAAACCAAAAACTTCCCAAACTTTTAACAGTTTCAATTTTCATCGTGGGAAGCAAGAATATAATAATCTAAGTTGGTTATTTCTGCGTACAGAAAAATATTTCAACTGTCCAACTCTGGAATTTAATATTCGATTTTGTTACTTAAGTAGAAAGCGTGATTTATTAAAAATATTTTTATGTTGTTTTTGTTTTTTTTTTAATTTTTTAAAGCAAATATATTAAATTCTCTAGTCCTGCAGCTGTTCTTTAGCTTTTCCGATTTCTAGTAACAATAAATTGCATTGAAAATTATCATGTAGTAAGAAAATAAAAAGTTAGAACAATTAGCCTATAAAAATATTAATATAGCAAAATAAAAATGTTCAAAAAAATAAAATCACATACAATTTAAGCTTTGGCCTGAGCTACCAATGAAAATTGGAAAAACGTTCACATATACTTAAGTATAAAATTCAAACCAAAAAAGTTTGACTTAATGTATAATGGAAAAAAAAATTCAGAAAAATGAGACATGAAGAAAATAATCAAATGGTAACACAGGTATCATAACACACAAGTGTTAACATCAGGTTGATACAGTTCTCGGATTGTTTTTCACAATAAAATTTGTGTAAATAGAAAACTGTTATCACATTCAACTAAACCACCTAAACAGTGGTGATAAACACAATATACACATGAGCACTGAAGATGAAAGTGTAGCGACTTTCGAAAACAGCTGTTCTGCTCTGCTGTGTAAGTTGAATAAAACTGATGTTGACTTCCTTTGTGCCTAGGAATATTTATCATCATGTCTTTCTGAGATTTTAACTAAGTTAGAACAATTAGCCTATAAAAATATTAATATAGCAAAATAAAAATGTTCAAAAAAATAATATCACATAAAAAGAGGTATTTGTTTTAATTTGGTACTTTTTTTCAATTTTATTGTATTAACCGTAGATTGGCCCTAAAATACAAATAGGAATTCTACCCTTTGGAACATTTTTGTTCCGTATATAAATTCCAAGACAAGCTATTACATTTTAATTTTAAGTATAAAAAAATATATTTTAGTTGTGTCTTTCTCTAATTAAAGGGATTGCAATCAATTATTTTATAAATTTAGACAAGCAAATACTCATATTTACCTACATAAAATCATAAAAAAAATTTAATATTTACTCGTACTATTAGTTAGTGCGTACTTCATTTATTAACTTTTTTGGTTGGAACGCATGATGTACAAATATTATAAGTATGTGTATCTTTACAAATACAACAAAACAGAGTAGTTCTTTTATCCTTATTTTCACCAGAATGGTAGCGGTCGTAACAGTGGGTGGCCTCGTTTGACAGCTCCCTTTTGCGAGTTTCTGATTCTCGTTGATGATGTCTCGGGAATCTCATCTCCAACTATATCTTCATTGTTTCCTTCGACAGATTGAAGAAGAGATAATGAGGAACTATTTCTTAGTGCATGGGCTCGCTTTTTCATAGAAGTATGGGCTAGTGTAATGCCCAGTTCATGCAAACATTTTTTCGTTTGGTGTATTTTTGCTTCGGCTGCCAGTCTGGACATACTTCATTGAACACTATATAAGCATTCAGAGCTGAAATATCTATTATCTTTAAAAAAAACTGCGATGGCCCACCGATTCGCCTTACGCTTGCAGCTGTAGCAACTTAGAGTTGTAAAAAGAAATTATCACCGATAAACCGTTTTTATCACTACTCATTTCAATAGTGCATTTATTATTACGACTTATGTAAGACACAAGTATTGTATCTTGTGTTCAACCGAATGTGGATTGGTAGAGAGGAAGATTTTTGTGTAGTAGCAGCTTCTGCGGAATACTCCCCTTATTTTTCCATAAAGTTCCTACCATTGTAATGAGTCTTTCCAAAAGCTTTTGCGCTAGACTCTGAGACCTGCAAAAAGTTGTCCATTGTGACATTATGCCCTTTCAGATCTTCCGTCAAGTCGAGAACCACTCGTTCTCCTTGATTTTTTTCTGGGATTCCACTTATTCCTTTTCCCAAATACGGCTGAATTCACCACAAATAGCATGTTTAAACTGAGACAATAAGCCAAAATTTGATGTCATATATCTCGGGAGCTTAGCGGGCCTATATTGCCGAAATTTGCATCTTCCATGGAAGCCAAATGTAGACGGAGACTTCAGAAAATAAGAGAAAATTATTCTTACCGGAGCACATTTCAATCACATTGGATGCACGCAAACGACCACGTGAGAAAGGAATTGAACTCATATGTGATTTCATATGGAACATTTCTGTGCCATGGGATCGAATTATGAAGTTTTGAAATTACAACAAAACTTTGCAATAAATTTGTCTAAATAATGCAAAAAACCAGTTACTCACGATGCACTTACAAAGTCGTTAAATATT
The DNA here is from genome assembly GCA_963675445.1 of Linnaemya vulpina. Taxonomy (NCBI): domain Eukaryota; kingdom Metazoa; phylum Arthropoda; class Insecta; order Diptera; family Tachinidae; genus Linnaemya; species Linnaemya vulpina. Next base: position 93,604,078 of record OY776277.1, read on the forward strand.
GAAATAAAACGTTCACTGACAAAAAAAACAAAGAGTAAAAGAAATTTCTTATGGAACATTTTTGTCCCAAGGATCACTCTACGGTTAAATGATAATTACAATAGTTTATAAAAATACATATTTTCAAAGACTTTAAGCGTTTTTAATTTTTCTACTTCAACATACAATTTTGTTTAATAATTTATTAATGTATTTTCATAGTATTTAATTTAAGGAGAAAATTTTCGAATACTTAATGATAGTTTTCTGCACAAAAAAGCTCTGTGGTACAACCCTGGAATCGTAAATAATTTCTTGTTGAATTTTTTTTTTTTTTTTTTTGTAACCATTAAATTTATTTTTCAAGTGTAAAATAGTTTTGATTACCAAAACTTTGCTTTAACTAGTTCCTTTAGACATAACAACCAGTTGAAGCTTTCCAGCTCTGAGACCGTAAATTAAATTTTGCTGATTTTCAATAAAAAATTATTTGGTACCATTTCTAATGCATCAGTTATATAATGCAGCCTCCTGCTTGTCAGGGGTGCGTATTGATAAGGCCCCAAAGAATATCGTTACAGAAAATAATAAAAAGCTCTTTCTTATATTTTGAAAGTCTTACACAAGTTGTGTAACAAGCCAAAACAAACACTTTTACATTTAAAAAAAAAAAATATTTTGTTTCAAGAATATCTTGATTTTCTATTATCAGTTTAAGCTCTTTAGTTATAGTGATACTCTGCTTATTCTGACCCTTGTTAAGAAATTGTGTTACACAGTGTACGACTCCTATTTTAATAAATAAAATCTAGATTTTATATTGATTCATAAACTTAGTTGATGCTTCTACAAAACAACGTATCAGGATATTCATTTTAATGCCCAAATTGCGTAACATCAAAATATTTATGTTTGTTTTTGCCTACAATTTAATGCTTTCGGAAAGTGCTAAAGGCTGCAATACCTTTTGTAAACAGGCAATAAGTCAGATGTAAAATGGATCTATAGAGAAGTCAGTATTGATTCTCTTTTGATAAAACAAACAAGAAATTCAAATTAAAATACTCTTAACCAGCGGTTTCGTTATCAAAATGTGTACATAAATTTTTGTTCATTCTTAATGACGACTGCTCAGTCACTTTTTAGTTGTATTAAAAGCTAAACTTGAACTTGATCGCGGTCAGTTTTTATAATAAAGATTTAGATTTGCACAGCCAAAAGTGGCTACAGTCTGGTATTTATCTTAGTCTTTTACACCAACATGCATTTTTTAAAAAGATTCTAGAATTACAATGAACCAAAAACAAAATCAACAGAATGAATATTTTGCAATAAAATTATTAAACATTAAATACTTAACACCAAATAAATAACATCCAGTGGGTGGTATGAAATAAGTTATTTCTCTTACAACTTATTTGATGGAAAATATTAAAGAACTTAACGTAGGAGTAGAGCATAATTGAAATGGCTGAGACTTGAAACAGCAAAATTTATGTATTTGCAAACGGTTATTAACATTTCGTTTGGAAATGCTGTACAAAAATCCAAACAAATATTTTGATAAATGATTTTATTTTAAAAGCAACAAAATACTTCCACTTAAACAGCAAACACTGTACGACGAAGTATAACAAATTATGGTCATATTCGTTAGATCTATAAAAATGTTTATAAATGAAATTCCAACACGATCCATATTTTTGTAATTCAATTAAGTCAAATTTTATTAATGATTTTAAAGGCTTCATAGCCGCGTGTGCTTTGTGTGCACATGCAGTTATTGACACATCTGTGATGTGATTTCTGCGAGTACTTGCAACTCAAGGGGTTTCAGAGACGAGTTATTGAAAAGATCTTTTCAGAAGATAGGATCTAAGTCTTTGATATATTTCAAAATATTTTTTTTTTAGTTGATACTGCAGGTAGAGTTATGAAATACATACAAAATATTTACAGCACATATTCTTCCTTTCCAGTGATACTCTACCCTACAACGAGTATATAAATCGTTAGATTTACCTATTCGTGAAATCTTATTAAAACATTTTTTAAGTCTTACCCCCATATTCATAAAATTCAAAATAAATTTGAAACGTATTTTATGCAAAATTTTTCAAAGTTAATTTTCAATACATCAACATTTCTTATGAAGGGGGTAGTTGGCCTATTGTAATTTACCGAAAAAAACTTGTTATCTCTTAGCGAATTATGAGAAGTCTGTTCTTAAAATAATAGGTAATTTAAATTATTATAAATTATATATATATATATATATATATATATATATATATATATAAATTATTTTTCTATATATTCAAAATATTCCATAATTATTTTTTCTAGAGAAATGAGAAATTTGCTTTAAAAATAATCTGTTTAAAATATATAAAATCCTAAATCTCATGTTGGTCAAATTGAAATATATTTAGAACAACATTTTTCAAAACTAAAACTAATTATTTAAAACAGATTTTCAATATGTGGGAGTTGGTCTATTCGATTTTTTGACAAAAAAAAATCATTTAGAGAATTATGCGAAGTCTGTTCTAAAAACAATAGGTAATTTTTTTTATATATTCAAACTATTCAATAACTTTTTTTTAAAAAACCTCATGTTAGATCAACATTTTTCAAAATTAATTTCTTAGAACAGATTTACAATATGTGGGAATTGCTCTATTCGATATTGACGACTAAATAGAATTTATTATCGTTTAGAGAATTATGAGAAGTCTGTAGTAAAATTAATATGTTATTTTCTTTTCTTTAAAAATTATAGTCTTTTAAATAATTTTTAAAAGTGTACTTTTCAAAAGAATCCTGCTGAGACTTAGATCAAATTTTTTAATCCTCGAATCTGTCTTGAACTCTCTCAGCGGTTCTGTTTTTAAATCCATGGTCATGGCAAAACGAAGTTATTTACCTGCCTGATAAAAAAATTTAAAGTTTTAAGAAATCGAAAATTATATTTATATAATAATTTTGTCACTTCTTTTCAAACAAGTGGCAGTTTGGAGGAATTTTAAAATAGCAACTACTTTTCGTAAGTGATGTTGCAATAATTTTTAATAAATTCCTTAATTGTTAATAAACTAATTTTTTGACATATTGTCATTGTACTATTATAATATGAAATTTATTTGTTGCTTAATCACCCAACAAATAAATTTCATATTATAAATTCCTTAATTTTATATATCGAAATGTTGCAATTTCTGTTAAATAGTGTAAAAAATGTTGCACTCTTTAAAAAAAATCATTAATCAGTAGTTTTATCCCATTTTTTAATAAATCGAAATCTCATCATCTACACGTTTTGAGGTCCTATGAAACTACCCTGACTAATTCTGAAAGCCGCTCACCATGTTGGTATACATGTGAATCGATTATAATTTTTAGAAGGCAAATCCAACTGAAAGTATTTTTATTCACGTTCCTTAATTTAAATGCGTTTCGAACCCATAGATTACAAGACATCTCAAAAAAAACTTAGAAGAAAACGTTTTTCAAAATCGTTTATTTATGAAGAGTTTTCCAACGGCCCCACCGATTAATTTCACAATTTAACCAACTATGGGGAATCCAAAACCACGTCGATTACTAAGTCAAAATCAGTTAATTTAAATGTGAGATATTGTAAAGGAAATATTTAAAGCAAGAGATTTCTCGAAAACCATCTAAATTAAGTATCTGATCAATCAGTATCCTCGATTCTTTCAGAATACTCGTAATAAATCTTCCAAATTTTTGAAGTTCTTGTGAACGAAAACAGATTCGAACTGGTAGATTCCTGGATATCTGAAGAAAACTTTAAAAAAAAACTCTCTTCTAAACGATTTTTTTTAATACCTCTTCAGCGGCTTCCCCATTCGACTCCACAAATCAAAAAGTTTTCTAAATTTTCAAACCACGTCGATCACTGCCAACAGCGTCATAATCGGTTCATCCAAACATGACATATTGTAAGTGAAAATATTTAAAATAGATTACACATTCGAAAAACTGCGAAATTATATGTCTGATCAGTAAGTTTTTTGATTCTTTTATTAAAGTCGTAACAAACGTTCAAAAAACTTGGAATTCTTGTGAATTGGAACAGATTCGAACTGGTAGATTTCAGGATATTGCAAGAAAGCTTAAAAATTTATCTTCTAAGAGATTTTTTATATAGCTCTTCAGCGGCTTCCGACTTCGGCTCTACAAATAGAGTAGCTGTTGAAATTTTCAAACTACATCGATCACCACATACAGTGTCTAAATCGGTTATCCATTCATGAGATATCGTGAGCGAATGTATTCGAAGAAGTGATTTGTTTGAAAAACTTTGAAATATTATTTATGATCAGTTAATGTTCTCAATTCTTTTATAATAATCCTGTAAATTGTAACCGATTCCAACCGGTAGATATCAGGTATCTCAACAATCTTTAAAAAAATATTTTATTTAAACTTATTGGAGTATGTTATATTTACCAACTTTTCAGTGGCTTCACCGATCAGTTACAAAAAACAATTATTTTTTTTCAAATTTTCAAACCACTTCGATCACTGTAAGAGTATCAAAATTGGTTAATCGGCTCATGAGATATCGTGAAGGAAAAAAAAAATATATATATATATATGATCAGATAGTGTTGTCAATTCTTTTATAGAACTCGAAAAGTACATCAACTATCGCTTGTCACATGAAAATCGACTGGCTTGAAAATGAAAATAAAAGTGGTTTTAGGTCGTAGATCACAAGAGCATTGAATAGCAGAAAAACCAAGTTACGGAAACAATTAACAGTATCCTGCCTGTCCACACCACATGCACGACTGAGAAGGAAATCGATAATATTATAAAGCCATAATATTATAAGACAACTTTAATTTGAAGTATGTACTGATTCTTTTTTCCCAAAATCTTATTCAAAGTGATCAATCGGGAGGTTTTAGCTTGTTCGTATGTGCATTTTACCAGGGCTTATGCAGATCATCAGGGAACCTCTACCCAACCTTTTCTTAGAATAACTAAAGATATTATTTCAAACTTCTGCTTTAGTAAGTGAGAAGCTTAAAAAAATCTCAAGGTCTTAACAACAACTTTTATTTCTAAATATTGTAGGGCTTTTGTTTTACAAACTGTAGCACTAAAACCCTAGAATATATATTGAAATAAATCCTAAAACTTTATTGCGAGATTTAAAAAAAAACAACAGAAATTTGACACCATTTACAATAAAACACAAAAATTGTTTATATCGTTTTCTAAGTTTTTTTTCCATCACACAACACTTAACAATAAATAGTACAACAACAGTTTATTTATTACTTCCAAAGAATGAAGAAAAAACTATTTACAAAAAAAGCTAACAAAAAATAAGCCAAAACTATATGCAAATTGCAAATCAACACTGACGTTGGAAAATCTAAATAAAAGACTCCAAATAAAGTTCTGGCAAAACACCCAGTCGATACAGTCGAAAGGAAATAATACCACCAAAAGATTTGATACAAGAAATGAAAAACATTTGCAAACTCACACCGTGTGAGATCGGGGCGAAATAAGCTAAACAACAATTAATGGCACCCAACAGTGACAAAATTTTTGAAATTCATCAATCACCCAGTGCAAATACCAAACGGACAAGAGGTAGAGCAGTTCAGTGGAATAAATGGTACCTACCAAATCAACGTATCCACCATAAATATGACAAACCATATGAAGTTGGGTGTGCATGCATTTGTGTGTGTGTGTGTTTGTGGGTCTCTCTTGCTTTTTCCTTCTCCCACTCTTTTTATAACTACTTTGGATGTGTTTGCTTAATGCCTGTATTTTGCTTGAGATGCAAGAAAAACAAATTGGAGTTTTACTGCGGGCAGCAACGAATATAATTCACCTTCCACTACCAAAAGAGCCAAGCAATTTATCAATAAATAACTGTTGTGGGACAGATTTTCTTCTATCGGAACTGATCGTTGGATAATTTTCTTTGGGATTATGTTAAGTCACTTGTCTACGTCGATAAACCACAAATAATTGAGCACCTGGAAATCAATATTCGAAATGTTCTCGAAGAAATGAGGCCGCAAATACTGCGTAAAGTTGTTGAAAATTGGTGTTCCTGATTGCACCTTCAACTTCTTAACCGTATCTTTCAAATAAATGCCGTTTCATTGATATTCAAAATATATTTCCTTGTTTTTTTACGAATTAAATTTGTGTCACAGCATATAAAACACCCGTTACATGGCTGCCACTTTTTATGCGTACTTAGAATACAGCGTGAATGTAGAAGCAGACTACAATTGTAACGGGTCTCTTTATAACCCACTTACGTGCCTTAATATTGACCTTTCAGCCCACCTATAGGAACATCCCCCAGTTGCCGTGAACTGCACCAATACTTATATAATACTCAGTGTATATATTTCCGTATTTATTTTTTAGATAGGATTAGCCCTCAAGGAACAACTCTCATTTTGTGTGAACTAGAAAGGAGGGTATAGTGCTGAGAAGATGGGAGGAAAGAGTATTTTTTTTGCATCGATTTAACATTTTATTTTGCCTGCGAGTTGTTTTATAATTTTTACTTTGTTAATTAGGAGTGGACAAAAAGGAAGGTGACACTGAGCTGGTCAATAATGTGTTTAATATATGTTCTGTATTGACACAACCCTCGTATACTTTTTGCTCATAAAAACTGTAAACACGTTCAAATCTTATTAAAAAATTTAAAGTGATCAATTGAGTGGTTTTAAGTAATTCCCATGCGCATTTCACTGGGGCTAATGCAGATCATCAGGGAACCTTTGCCCAACATTTCTCAGAATAACTAAAGATATTTATTTCAAACTTCCACCTTAAAAAGTGAGAAGATTAAAAACTATTATTTAAATTTTTAAATCAATAAAACGACTCTCAAGTAGCCGCTTGATGGTTGCTTTAGTTTTTCGACTCCTGTAAAAGAATCGGCAGCAAAAATTGATTTCGGAGCTTTACATCCTTATTTCTGAATTATTTCATTCACGATATCTCTCTAACGGATTAACCGACTTCGACCCGATTTGATGGCGAGCGACTTGGTTTTTATACGTTAAAGGCTGATTAATGACATCGATCGGTGAAGCCGTTCAATATTAATTCCAAAATAAACACTTCAAAATATGCTTTTATCTAAGTTGTTTTGGTATATCTTGAAATCTACTAATTCGAAGCAGTTTCAATTCGTTCAATAGTCTTTTCAGAGCCAATTCGGTCAGATTTGTACGCTACTCACATACTTTTAATGACACACATACATTCAGACATAATGGCGCAATCTCAGGAGTAGCAAAAGATAAAGACTCGAAGCTCCCAAAAGCAGGAAAAACCGATAACCTGCAAATTTTTGAAAAGTGTCAACATTATAGGCGGAAAACAAGAATAAATGCGCAGGAGTGATGAGGTTATTCGATAGCCATGGAAACTTGTTTTTAAATAGTATTTTAAATTCGATCAATAATGAAGGCAGTAACTTGGTCCTGATAACAAAATTGTAGCGCTATTCCGCTCCTTAAGCTGATAGTTAAGACACTGATTTTGAAAATTATAGTAAATAAAAAAAAAGTTATTTCAATAAATAAGAATTTTGTTTAAGTTAGCTTCCTCTCATAAACATCAGGTTTGCTTGATCAGTTTTTTAATTATTTCAATTTCTTGCATTTACGTTCATACACGAACATTTTGTTCCATCAAGTTTAATTGTCTCTGCTTTCAACTTTATATGCTTTTTCATATTCTGCAGCCAACTTCAAGCCTGAAATTTACTTAAACTTGATGGTACGGTCAGCCTTGTACCTCTTTCCATTCTCTTATCCCCTTTCTCTTTTAAAAACAAGACTTGATGAGTCAGACTTGATGTGCGTAAAAGGGGACGTTTATACACAATTTGTGCGCTGAAATTCATGAGCTACTTTGTCTTTGAAAATGTATAAAGTTTATATGAACAACATTTCTAGAATAAGAGGGCGAAGTGAGTGAGTGAATTGAAATTTCGATTGTATTCACCTACGCAAGGTGATTTACACAATTAAGATAAAATTAACGTTGAAATTTTTTTGGGTATATTTTTGATTTGAGTTTAATTTCTCGACACTCCCACGATGTAGAAAAGATTATCTTAGAATAAAAGAAAATTTTTAATAGAAATATTTGACGAAGTGCATCCTTTCGGAGTTTTATTAATTTCTTAACAATTTTTTATTCAGTTTAATAATATTAAAGTAGCAAAATAGATATTCGCTCGGCCCCCAATATATGATCATGTCTTTCTGAATTTTAATGACAACGACTTTCCGCCTTTAAAATCTTAAATTTGCTGATAAAAATAGTTCATCGCTGTACAACTGGAAGCATCCAACATACTTTCCAATCTTCAGTACATCTTCAACTTTTCTTGGTACATTTTGGTAACGATTTGGCTTCGATTAGTTTTCATAACAGAATCGAGTAACATTTTTTTTTTTTTTACTTGTTGGTTAGGAAATATTGAAATTTTTCTCTTACATCTCGTCCAAACATGTCACACCGGGTGTGATAGATCGTTTTCATTGTAAATTTCGAGTAAATTACATACAATTGGAAAAAGCTTTAATAGAGAAAATGAAGTTCAATATGCAAATGAAAAAATTGCTGCACAGTGGAAAAATAGTTTAATACCTTAAGCACCGGCGACAAGTTGCAATAGAAAAATTTATTTTAATTTTTAAAAAATTTTAACTGCAGCATGAGGCCATTTAAAGCATTTTTAAATATGAGAATCACATGGAAAACATTTTAATTGACTAGTGTTACACCATTTCCACTTATGTCACACTCTTATGAGTACTTCAACCGCAAAATTTCTAACCACCGACTTAAAGGTTTAATCAGCACTCAGCGTGCAAGCAACCACATACTCACTTGCGCATGCGATCAATTTAAGGTGGTCAGTTGCACGTTTATTTTTATTCTTTTAACTGTTTTTTAGTTTTTTAGCTTTGAGTATCTCTTTAATTGTTATGGTCAGTATTGATTGGAGTTCTTTTATTTTTTTATTTGTGGTGTGGAGTGCATTAGTGGCACCTCCCTAATGGCATGTTATACACAATTTATATTAACAGCACGAAAAAAAAGGAGCGTTTCTATATTTGATTTCCATAAAAGTTTTTGGTGATTTTTGGCATTATTTTGATTTTGGTGTGCGCTTTTTGCAACGGCCGGTGAGTCACAGCAGCCCAAACCGTTTATACGTACAGCAAATGAACTCGCATAACCCATTTATTTAATGATTCTTGTCATGTGTTTGTAACGTGTGTATGACTGACTGACTGACTGACTAACTACGTTTGTTGCTACAGCAATTTCAATTCTTGTCATTTATTGTGAAAATGTTGAGTTTTGTTTTGATATTTCTAAACAAGAAAAAATGTCTGTTTATTTTTTGCATAAATCAGCGGACTTACCAGAGGATGGACGGACAAGAAAATGGTTAAATTTCAAGTGTTTTACATGCAGAAACAAAGTTTTGTCATATTGTGTTAAGATGTCGGATAGCGTTCTAGAAGTGTATTATATTCCACACTGCAAGAAATTATTGGCAATAACTTAGATTACAAAAAAAAATTGCTGCAACACTAGCATTATGCAAACATTTTCTCCGTGTAAAAGTAACAGTTCTAGATATTGTTTTGCAACATTTAACAATTTTTTATATATGAATTAATGCTTTTTTTCTAATGCAGTTTTTTTTTGTTGTAGTTTTTAAGGCAATCAGTCATATTAAGATTGTTAGCGCTTTGCAATAAATTGCATGTCTGATTGTGAATATAAAAGTTCTTTTTTTTATTTTAGATTTTTATTTCTAATTTTGTTAATTTGTCAAATATATTTTAATGCCGCTACGCCACAACTACTGATTTGTTTAAAATATTGCCTGCATTTTTAAACTGATTTGAGTTTTTTTTTTACTAAATGAAAAATATCTAAAATCGTTTTGCTAAAAGCTTCGAATGCAAATGCCAGCAATTATTCAATTGCAATTAGAGTGTGGGAATTATGGATTTTCAAGCGAATATTTTCACATGTCTGTCAATTAATTGGATTTGATAAATTTGAGGAAATATTTTATATAAAAATATTTTTGAAATACATTTTTTAAATAAGTGAATTAAGTATTTGAAGTATTAATTACAATCGTTTACTAAGAATTATTATTTACTTTTTCTGCTAATATTTGTTTTATTATTTTGCTGAAATAGTATCACCAAATCATAATAAAATATATCAATAAAACGGTTTTTGTTGGATAGAATATTTTATGACATTAATGATTAATAATGATTGCGGCTATGTGGCCGCCAGGGCTGGCGCGTACAAGGCACAATTTGGAACACCAATTTCCACAAACTTTTCGCAGCATTTCCGGCCGTATCTCGTCGATAACTCTTCGAATGTCGATTTCCAAGTCACCTTATATTAACCCAAAGAAAATAATCCAATGGGGTTAAATCACACGATCTTGGGGGTCAATTAGTTGGGCCATTTCGGGAAATTGTTTTTTCGTCAAAAGTTTCCTTGAGTAAATCAATTGTAGCGAAATGGAATGGTGTTTCGACAAAAGCTTGTGGATTCTCCTCCCTCCAAATTCTAAAATGCTGTTTATTTACGTACCCTTTCAACCAAAAATGGACTTCATCGGAATAAAATTTTGAATGGAAATTCAAAATCAATATTCATTTGTGCTTCAGCCCATTCGTCGAATTGGCGGCGCATACGGTGGTCGTTTGGCTTTAGTTGAATCTTAAAATCTTTTAATTAAAAATTATTTTAATTAAAAAAGCAAACTAAAGAAAAAGTAACTATCAACTGTTAAATGGCTGGTCAAATAAAGCAGTAATGCCAACTCAAAGTTGTATCACTCTATAAAAACACCCGATAGATAATTTTTGCAAAATTTTCTAAGAATTGTGCGCTCAAAACAATTTATCATAACGAATTCTTTTATAACAAAATAATTATTATTAGATCGCTTAGCACATAAGAGTAGTTCTTGCACTAAATTCAACACTAAAGAACAACAAACTTGAGTTTTTTTAAGGTTCAGATTAGCCTGGGCCTTAACCGATACATCCCTGAAAGCACAATTCGTCAAGTACGTATTGAACGTCTCTATTACAGAAAATTCCTTGTGATCGTTTAATGAAAATAATTGTAATTATTAAAAAAATAAATAGTTCGTTTCTTGTAAAATAGTTTAACAAGAAATTTTAATTTGTTATTAAAGAACAAGTTCCAGGGTGCACCCAATAAGCCATTCAATTATATGAGTTTTCTCATCTTGTAAAATATTATCCCTAAGCTTTCTGCGAATTAGACTCTAGTCTACTGATGATTTCCTTTAAGTTTATATTATTCATGATGTTCAGAAATAGAAGTTCTAGAACTAAATCAGAAATCAACTTTAATAAATTTGCTCTGAGAATTTAAAATAATAAAACACAAAAATGTTAAAGTAGTAAAACTTTTTAGTATAACATATAGCACGGGATTATTATAATAATTTTTTTTTATAATACATAATAATATAAATGAATTTTGTAATAGTAAACGTCCACTTGTGAAGCTCACAAAATCTACAAACAGTCCTCGACAATCCATTTCAGCCAAGGAAAGTCACTGTTTGGTGCGTTTTGTAGTCAACCATCATCGTCAGCCTGGTCCATAAAAGCTCAACTGTGTCTATTTGCAAAGATTTCTTATGAAATAGTATACGAGAAGTCCATCTTTTTTTGTCCTGAAATTTTTTTTTAAATATGTCAATTTCTCTATTCAGATGAATACCGCCAAATATTTAAATTTCCTTACCGTTAAAAAACCAAATGAGAGCTTTTCTCTTCAAAAAGCTTTCCTCGATTTCCGTTTCATTGATTACGTCCATAAAAGCTCAAGAATTTCTTTCATATCTTATGCTCACGGAACACATTCAAATGACCCGCTTCTGGGCTAGCGAATTCTGTGCAAACATCTGTTTTGTTTTCATAAAATATTTTCTGTATGAGTTGTAGCGCCAAGTAATTTTAGCATAAACAAACCAAATACACGCTGCCAGCAGATGATTTGTTTGGGTTGTGCCTCAAACAATAGAAATATTCAAGTGTTTTTATTTATTTCAATTTTTTTCTTCTTTCAATTGTGTGTCTAGTGTTTCTTCTGTTCCGTTATGAGTGTTCGTTGTGGTGGTTGTCGCTAATTTATGTGAATGTTTATGTTGGCGTTTGCTCATCGTCTATTGTTTTGACAAACGCTACTGTTTACTACAGAGAGTTTAATAAACTTTTCTAATACAAACAATTCTTGCCAGACCTGCGCTACAAATGTTTTCAGAGAGCGTCGCAAGTCGGAAAGCATAAAATGTCTGTGAGCATTAAATGAGCATTTTGTTGATAATTAAATTTATTAAAAAACCAGCGGGTGTTATATGATAAGACTTTTTTTGTTTACTTTGAATAAACTTGAATTGTTTATTCAAAGCCAATTTAAGTTTTAGTTGTCATGAAAAATAATATTTAAATTTCTATAATTTAGTTTATTACCAAATTTAAATAAGAGTTTTTAATTAAATATTGCAACGTAGAAAGATTTATTGTATAACACTGCAAATAGCGGCAAGTATTTGTAAGTAGGTGAATTGAAAATTATGTAAAAAAACTATAAGAGAGTACAGAAACACCACACATTATAGTCATCATATTTTATATTCTTATCAATCATGCAGCGGTACAATTTAAAAAAAGCACCAGTTTGATGAATTTATTCAAAAGTTATATTGACCACTTTTAGCAACTTTTATTTTGAACATTATTTTTTAATTCACAGACAGACAGCGGTCATTATCGAATCAATTTTCCTTTTTTTACACACAAGCTGACATGCTCTAAGAAGTAGTTAAGTAAAATTTCTATGACCTTAAAAGATCTGTAGACAACCTAATTATTTCATAATGGGGTAAAATCAATAACGAAAAAGTTGAAGCAATAACCGATTTTTATATATTATAAATTTTTCTAGAAGGAAACTATATATAAGTCGAAAATGTACTATAACTTGTTATTTAAATCTCTAAATGTTTCTATTTCTCAGTTATTATATATTAACCCAGCTGTAAATATCTTACCAATAGTACTGAACGTACCTGTCCTACAACTGTTAACTTACAATATATCCTAAATCAACGTAACTCCGAATATATACTATTTTTAACGGGCTGCACTAGAATACTTTTATTCGAGGTTTCGGCGAAACTATAACTGGAAGTAGTACTAATCACACCACAACAGGACTAGCACATAAAGGTGAGGTTTCGAAACAGTCACGGGTAACTTAATTATTTCAGTTGACACCCTCCACTGACAACGCAATTAAAAAGTCTCCAGTGTCTCGTATACGAAATTCCAAAACTCGAACCTGTTGCTAGTCCTTAGAAACTAGTCCTGTGACTTGCACTTTAACATGCCTTTTCTACTCTAAGGCAAATCGACTTGTATTATTAAATTTTTACTTTTATTTTTCTTAAATTTTCAGAATAATAACCACTTATCTATCGGACCTCAAATGGTGTTTATTTGGCATTTATTACTGCTGTTATTGCAGTTCAATAATTACATTTTAGTACAAAAACTTTTTCAATAGTGTTGATTAAATACAGCAAAATTTCAAGTCATCCCTAAGCACTTACTAAAATTAAATGCAATAATTTTGCACTATCACCAGGAGAAAATGAAGGTTTCATCATTAAAGCACTAATATCTTCCATATTCGTATCGATTCTCAACTAAATCACTATTCTATTTATCTGTTATAAATAAAGGATTTTGTAATTATTGTCCTTTGAATTCAGATAAACTAATAACTAAATTCATATTCATAATATGTGATATACTTAAATAAATAAACAGTTGAATAGCACAGGCTGAGAACTGAAAATATATTAAACAATATTTTGTAGACAGTGGGGCGAAATATCTTCACATACCATTCGCACCATAAACACTTCAATAAGTCTTGTTGTTATAAAAAAAAACCGGGTATTTGTCTACATCCCTTTACAGTATTAAAAATTAAAAATACTTTTAAAGAAATTGATAACATCGAAACGTGACTATAACCACCACCAAATACCACTGAACAAGAAGAGGGGAGGAAATAATAATTTTGTATCGAAGAACGCTGTTGTAATTTTCAATAAACATTCATGCAATACGTTGTTCTTTTCGCTGAGCAACTCACATAAGAAATTAATTGTCACCCTCTTTAAGTGAAAAAATTTCAAAGGCATTGTAGAGTTTCGGGTTTAAGCGGTGTTGAGCACTTTTGTTTATAAAATAATATCTTCTCCCAACAATTCGTCAATAAATGCTGACTTAATTTACAATGAACTTAACATTTAACCCTGACCGGTTACTCTTCATTATTGTGCATTAAAGTTACCGAACAAATTTTAAAAATAATTATAGAGGAACAATTTTTTAGGTTAAAAATAAACAAAAATTTTTTTAAATTCTAATTATGTGCTGATTCTTTTTTTTCCAAAATCTTACTAAAAAATTCAAAGTGATCAATTGAGGGGTTTTAGCTACTTCCCGTGCGCATTTCTCTTGAACTAACGCAGATCATCAGTGAACCTTTATCCAACATTTCTTAGAATAACTAAAGATATTAATTTCAAACTTCCACTTTAATAAGTAGAAGTCTAAAACAAATATCAAAGTCATAACAAGAATTCACTGATCACTTTTCCTTTTTTATTTTTTAAGTTTTTCATTCAAAATTTATTTAAAAATATGTCTAACATAAGAACTTTTATTCTCTATTAAAACTCGATACGAGTTTGAGCAAAATAAAAGAGTTATATGATAAGGAGTAAATGAGCTTCATTGATTTGACGAACAGTAACCATCCAGAAAACACTAAAAAGTACTTACGCTCACGAACTTCAGGAGCTGTCTTAAACTACTGTAAATAAAGCATCTTGAGATCTCGAAAAAAAAAACATTTGCCTTTTTTAAAAGGCCCATCTCAAAAAAAAAAAACATTCTAAATATAGTTTCAGTTTTGGAGTGCTGGAGTCAAACAGGACTTCCAAGGACATGAAATTTTTAATATATTATATTTTGTAATTATTATTCGTGTTTACGTTCAATAGAGATTTAATCTCTCGTAATAGATTTTTTTTGTCTAATTAACAACGGACTAGTATATATCTGATGACAACAATTTATCACAATGTCAATGTCAAGATTCTAATCTTGTGAGGATTGTACTCGTAAATTAAAATTTTCACAAAAATCTTTAACCTTTTTAGGTGTTTTATAGACCAAATTTCCTTTAAATAATTTCAACAAAATTACGAAAAATGGTAGATCTATAAAAGTAAGAAGCAGTCATATATTCAGGCGATTTCTTGCTGCCAAAATAATGTTACTAAATGGATATGTATATTAAGCGCTCAAAAGCGCTCTATATTCTGGATACGATGACTATATTTCGAATAACGTAAATGCTTATAAGTCATTGAAGAGGGATAAAGAAGTTCGAGAACATGTGAATATCAGCTGATAAAAGTGTTGAGGAGCTAAGAAAAATTTTAAAGATTAATTCATATGAGTCAACTTAGATGTCAAAATATCGGTTGGCTCATGTCATGCAATTATTTCGGAAATTTCGAGCATGAAGTGTATAAAAAAACTAATACTACAGTCATTCCTCAGCCTTTTAAGTCACAAAATTTGAGCTCCTGTACCTTTTTCCTCACCCCAAGATGGAAGGAGCTGAACAGACGAAAGCGATAGAGGACTATTGAGGAAATAAACATTTAAGTTGTGAGTGAAATCGATAGCATATCAACAAGGTCATAACGGAAGTGCCTCAAGGATTGGAGCAAAAAAAAAACGCTGATCAAGTGTAACATATTTGAGTGGGATTATGTTGGAAACGACAAGAATTGAAATTGAAGAATAAATCAATATATATTATGATAAATTAGATTTATTATAATATTTTTAACAGATCTTGTGTGTCTGAATTATATATAAATTATTGTTAAACTAATTTCTCTTCATATTTTTTTTTTAACTGAAGTTTTGTTCGTAACTGCAACGCTAGTGAAATTTACTTCATATTTAAATCGTTCTTCTATAGACAACTTTCAGGCGATACAACAAAACTAGTAAATTAAATTAATATTTTACAATAATATAAACTAATTAAAACCAAATCTAACTATATTTCCCAGATAGTTCATATTAACAAATGGCTTCTACTTTCCCTCTCAAACGTTTTTCATATATGAATTGCAGTTTTTTATGAAAATCTTTTATTAAATTTTATTTAATATAAGAAAAAACCTGAACTTGTTTCGGAAAAAAAGAACTTCACTCAAAATAATTTTAGGAAATATCGGTGATTCTCCTGTCCTGTTTCTTTTATTAAATCACTGTGTAACATCCTGTTTTTTCAAAAGTTTTAACGCATTCAAGTCTCGCTGATCGATCGTAACATTTTCAGCACATTTCAATGGAAACTCTAAAATTGGGCTTTTCAGCCTTCCAGGCATATGCAACTTGAGTTAATGAAATCCTGTAGTGTTTCCGCAGAAGTAAAAAGTTAATCTTTTTAATGAATTGTTACCTTTTGTGGCACCCATTTCCAAAACACACAGATCATTGAGCACTTTAAGCTCTTCAATTTACGCCTTCAACTTCATTTTGAAATGGTTCAACAACTGGAGCTGTAAAGTAAGTTATTTTACAGAAATTTGAAGTCTTAAAGTCATCTTTAGCATGCATGGAGTTCCACAAATTTTCTGTAATTTCCTAGGGAAGGTTTTTAAAATCTCGCTAACAGGCATCTTTTTGCCTTTTATATTCAACAATTTTTGTTTTCTCCTTTAAAGCTAAAAGTTTTATTTTTTAAGACTTTATGTTAATTTTATATACAAAAAATTATTACAGAGTTCCAGTTGAATATACTAGATCAAACATGTTTGATGGCTATTTTGGCTGCTGAAGACAATTTAAAAGCAAATAGGAAAATCCCAGAAATATTGTGCAGTTTAATTAGAATTTAATAACGGCTGATTTCGAGAAACTGTAGTTAGAGAAAATTTATTAATTAAATAAAATAGCAAATAAATGTATACTTTATATAGTAAAATTTTTAAAACAAGTTAATGTTTTAGAGTTGTCAAGGGAAGGGAAAAAGTCTTCATATTTTGGGGTGTTCATGTTATCGCGACTGAATTGTATATTGAAAAACAAAAAACTCATAGTATTTCTTCAACAGATCTCGTAAATTTTGAAAAATTATATATTATAAAATCGAGGATATCTAAAATGCAATTTGATTAAAGTTTTAGAACAACATAAAATTGCTCAAAATAGAAAGTTTTAATAATAATTTTTAATAAATTTTTAATATACAATATATTTATTCATTCAGTAGTCACAGCTTTACTAAGTTTTCATCCAAGGAAGTCCCAAGCTGGTGTTAGAAAAAGTTTTCTTTATTTATTTATATGATACCACAATTTTTACTCCTTATTTGTAAACCAAAAGCTTTGCCGCTTCTTTGTCTTATTTGACGATATTGTAAATCAATTGTGAATGCTCCCACGCACTACAAACACTTCCCGTACTTTCAACAAACTTACACTCGCACTTTCTTTTTCTCTCTGTGTGCTTTTGCTTGAGTCTCACATAATTTTCCACCGCTAGAAAACAAAAACTTTCTCTCTCTATTGTCAATTTTCAAAAAGCAAGAAAAGTTACAATAAAATAAAATCCCAAATTTTGTTCTCACAGTGAGTGAAAGCAATGCCTGAATTAGTTTCGCATATTACGAAAACTGAGTAACAGTGCGATTTTTTCCCTCATAATCTTTTTTCCATTTCATTTAGTTTAATATTTTTCATATTAGACAGACATTTGAAGTTTACAAATGCACGACGAATCCCATAGTTGGTGCTAATGCCACTCTGTTGTGTTAAGACAGTTCGTTTGGCTGTGGCTGTTCGACTGACTGAGCCATGTTGTATAGAATTTTAAATAGAATTGCAACGACTCAGCAGCTAATAAGAACACCAAAACGTACATAAAATATTTAATAATTTACTGAAGAAGAAGAGTTCATATTCAAGAAATAATTCAGTGGATTACAGTTAAACAAATAATGAGTTTATAAAAATTAATGAAAAGGTATTAAAATGTTTTGAGAAAAATATGGAGAAGATGTGTGATATTCTTAAGGAAAAAAAGTTTTTTTTTTTTTATTTACTGCCAGTGAAAAGTTTTTCTATCTATAAGAGCGAGTACGAAAAAAGTGAAATGTTAAACGGGTACACGCCTTTTAAGTGCATACACACAATACAAAGTGTACGAATATGAAAATAAAATATATATAAAAAAAACGTTAGAATATCTTTCTATATGGAAGTTGTCGCAAAAACAGAAAATATGTGATAAAAACTATTTTAAATAAATTATAAATAATTAAAAGAATGAATATGAAGTTGTTAACATTGATTCACAGCCAATAACGGTAAAAAGAGTGTTAAAGAAAAGTTTTTAAAAAATTGTGTGTGCAAAAAGTTAATTAAAAATAAATTTCTGTTTTCAAAATAATTAAAATTATTTTCTCCACCATAAATTGAGTACAAGTCACAAGTAATTTTATTAATTTATTTCTCAAAGTCAAGTAACTGATATTAATTAATAATTAATAAAATAAACTTATACGACAGAGTCAATGAACTTAAGCAGGCCTGCAATTGTATCTGTTAGTTTAAAGTGCCTGTCAATTTATAAATTGACAATTAGTTGCAGGACTACTCACTCTGCAATAAAATTGTCTGTCAAATTTCTCTCTAGAATATTTTTAGTTTTTTTTTATCAAAGAGCACAAATTGTAAATCACTTTGATTTGTATAGTGAAAATGTCCAGCTAATGGAACTTGCCTTCTTTAAAGGACATGCCAAAAACTAGTCTGCTTCTACGCTCAAATTAATGATTTATTTAAGATATCTAAAAGCAAAAGCTTAGAAATAAACACAAAAATTATTTCTATCATCTAAGAGGTCCTAAAATATTATTTAGTAACAAATTGGCCGCTTTGGCCCAGATTTATTTATAATAAAATCTGGAAAAGATTTAATTCAAAACCCCAAATCAATCCCTAAATTAACAAGATTTTCAAATATGTTTCTAGGAGCTCCAGGTCCATGCCAACTGATAAACAAAATCAACAAAAACTACAAAAATAATTATCTTCAAGACAATACAATTCGAGAAAATGAGCCAAAGAGCTGAAGAGACAAAAATGTCATTTCTTTTCTCTCCCAAATATCCAACAACTTTATCCTTTCGAAATAGAGGCTGATGCTCGATGTTGTTTGTAAATAAAGAAAAAAGGTTCACAGATTTATAAGTGAAACAAATTATCGGTCAAGCACTCCTCCTCACGGTTTCGGTAACATACCTCCTTCCGATGCCTCATATTTTCAATAAGACATAATTGCCTTTCAATGACGTTACTCTAAATAATTATATAGTTCTATTAAATTGCTCTTAAATTGTTCTATCTCCAGAGGAAAAAATTGAAAGGTGTCATATGTTAACATTCAGGCGGCCAATTAACATCGTCACGACGTGCGATAAGAAAGAAATATTCGCTCAAAAGAGCTATTGTTTTATTGGCTGAATGGAGAGTATGGCCTGACAGGCTCAGATTTTACAGAGCACGCACTGATGCTTTTACATTTCCTACAGACCCTGTTTGCTGATATTTGAGCTTAATTCTCCCGACGGTAAATAGATTTGATCAGGGCCCATAAGGGTTATAAATGACAAGAACAACCTATTTTTGTAACTTTAAAAACAAAACGTCCATTTAAAACAGTTATTTTTAAGTGAAAAGATCGGATCTAAAAAATATATGTAAAACGGTGGACCCTAAAGGCCATCCCTATATATTCACGCTAAATTTAACCGCAAAAATATTAAATGGACCACGTGATAAACGCTGATTAACGAAAAACTTTTGGTGATTATAAAAGAGCAACAACTCTTCAAAATAAATCACTATTTCCAAATTATTATTATTTTTTTCGTTCACTTTACTTCATGAACGGATATTTTATCTGGCCTAAGATGATCGATCGAAATTTCAAGAGTTGATTTGTGTGTGGAATTGATCAGTGAAGCTGCCGAAAAGTTATTATAACAATAGTATTTTTAAATTATTTTTGATATCTTAAAATCTACAGCTTCGAATCCTACTTTCGATTCGAATCCTAAATCAGCAACACTCTTTAGAAAGCTCCCAGTTGGTATTATGCGGTTAAGCGTTGAAAAATTATAAGCGGGTCACATAAACATTCACACACACGCATGCGCTCTTATAAATACATACAGACGAAGTGATGAATTCTCAGAATTAGGCAGTGAAGCTTCTTAATACTTCAACACGTGGAGATCTGATAAGATCTCGATTTTTTCAATATTCAAATATTTTGAACATATTCAATTTTCCTAGCAGGAAGTTATAAACATTTTATTTTGCCATCATTAAATAAGATTGCTTTAAGGAGCTTTATTTTAAACCTGTTTGAAAAACATTAATTTTAAAATTAGTAATTTTTTTTGAGGGTTACCGCTTTTTAAACCTCTTTAATTTTAATTTTGTGCTGATTATTTTTCCCCAAAATATTATTAAAAAATTCAAACTGATTAATTGAGAGGTTTTAGCTATTTCCTACGGGCATTTTACTGCCGCTAATACAGATCATCAGGGAACTTTTACCCAACATTTCTTAGAATAACTAAAAATATTTATTTCAAACTTTCACTTCAATAAGTGAGAAGTCATAACAAGAACTCACTGATAACTTTTCCATTTTTATTTTCTTACGTTTTATTCTACAATTGGTTGGCTTTTTTCTGACTCCAATTGTAGTTGTAAGAGAAATAAAGAACAACAACAACTTTATCAAGAACTTTAATTTTCTTAACAGAAGTTAAAACTCACTTGATGCAAAGTGAGACCCAATGCAGTGCAGTCTAACGACCTTCCCTTGCAATTCCATAAGTCGTCATTAAAATTAAAATTATTGTAAAAAGAAGTTTATTTAAAACTTAAAAACAAACTCCTGCACAATAAATAAATATATATTTTTATTTTTGAGAGAAATAAGGCCCTCTTTTTAGAGAAAAAGTTTCTAAAACATGGCTTAAACATGTGCGTTAGTTTATACATCTAATGCTTAAAGAACATTGAAACTCTCTTAAATATTCTTCTAAAATAAATATTCTTCTAGAATAAAATATATTCATTGCATTTCAGTTAAAACAATATCAAAGTTAAGTCCAACTTTCCAAAAAACAAAGTTGAAATCACGGTGATATTGAATAGTTTTCTGTCGTAAATATCTTAAACATACAAACACACAAGTAATAAACCACGTACACTTACACATCCACACACCCACACATCTCTCATATGGTAATAAGATTAATTACCTCCAAAAAGTCTTGCGTACACACGAGTGATTTGCTCTAAGCCATCCTTAGCCAAGTTATCTCATTTTACTTAAAGGTTACCTGACAAATTAAGCGTTAAGAATTGCTTAACCTCAAGAAAAGTTGTTTAATTAAACTGTAGAGAATGATTTCGTTCTCATATTCAAACTGGATAAACTATTTATATAAATTTCCTATAAATTTTTTGAAATAAAAAGCCATACAAAAAAATATTATAACCATTTCCTCGGTCAATATCCTTTGACCTAAATATGCATGCAATTGCTAGTGGGGATGTTTGTGTGGTTGAGTGTGTGTGTGTGTGTATCATGCAAGGGTGTTCGTGAGAGCGATTGTGTGAATGATTCTATTGCTTTTGTATGAATATGGTCGCACATAAAAGACTAAAAAATTTTATACGCTTAATTTGCCGTTTTGCTGCTGAATTTTATTTTATTATTCTCTAAATTGTATTTTATTCACAGCAGTGTTGCCAATGTTTTCTTTTAACAATATCTTACTTCCCGTGTTGTTTGTGCCTGTTAATTATTCAAGGATATAAACATTTTTATTTAAAATTTCGTGTTTTCCTGGAAAGACGTTAATGCAATGGAACAAAAAGGCAGTGATAGCATTGAGGGGATATAGAAAACGATGAGAAGAAAGAGGATATCTACTCTAGAGCGCAACACTATTTACTTCACTTCAACGCTGTGTGATAGGGAATATAGATTCAATACAGTTGTACTATATTCGGTACAATTGGCACTGGAAAAGTACTGCGGTAGTCTAATAACATTTTTAGTACAACAACAACTTTTATTAAACGTACACTTTGGCCTTAATGTAATCTACCAACATATTTTTAAGTAAAAACTGCAAAATTCAGAGAATCACAAACGTTTCCTTCAATAAATCAAATATGAGACGAGCTGTGGAACATGCTGAGCCGTTTGGTGGGAAGCGCAGCTCCTTCCCCTCATGGTGCTTCTATTGATTAACCAAGAGGTCAGTGGCTTCTAATGGGTCTCGTATGTTATTTAACTAAATTTTTAAGCGACTCCTGATATCAAATAAAGGATAATTTTTATAGAGATACAAAACTTTAGCATCAAAGAAATTTTTTAATTCGACATTGAATTTACTTTATTCAGGGGATAATCTATAACCCACTGTTATAATTATCTAAATATGACCTCTGGTATATGACCACCATGGCCAACACTGATGTCCAACACATTTGCTGGTATATCGGCCATAACGTGGTGACTGTTGCCCTCAAAGTCCTTGATCGTTTCACATATTCCTCTAGAATATAGTTCTGCATCCCTTAATCACACGCTCTTGAAGGCCGATATCTGGGTCCGAAAGGTAAAACTCTGCAGTTGCCTAACATGTTGTGCCGTCTTGTTGCACATCATAAACTGTTCAATTGGTGATCGAAAAGTTTATTCATTATCTATCGCGGCATTATTTTTAGAAACGTTTTTAAAGAACAACGGGCCAATGATTCCATCAGCTTATAAACTATTCCAAACAGTCTGCTTTTCTAAATATAACATGGTCTCAGCATAGACTTGAGGATTATAATCATTCCAAATGCGGCAGTTTTATTTATTGGCGTATCCATTCAAACAAAAGTGTGCTTCATCACTCAACACAATTCTCGCGATGATTTTCAAAATAAACTTTCACAATTTGAAAGTGTTTCTCAGACGTCTATATATTCATGTTGACATGCCAAACCAAATAAAACATATATTATTTGAGCGCTGACAAAATGGCCGCCAGTAAAAAACTTTTGCCAAATTAATATATATCATACCCCTATAAAAATCACCCTGTATTGTCCAAAATATTATTGTGATAATAAATAGTGAATTGTAAAAACTCATGGCGAGAAGACCATTTAAACAATAAAATTGTGGCAACGCTGATTTATATCCCTGTGCGGCTGATGATGTTTCTAGCAGACTCTTGAACTTTGCGTACTAGTGTAACAAAGTTTATATGTATGTGTGCTGCTACTATGCATGTGTAAGTTACACGCAAGCTTACACCCATTCATACACATGTTGTTGGGTGAATGGGTGCGCGTGTGTGTACACAAAAAATATGGTCATGTTGTTATGATTATTTGCCAAAATGTTATTTATTCTGTTGTAGATTGTTTGTTTGTCCTTTATGTGTTGTTTTCTTGCTCCTTTTTTTTTTGTTTTTGTTTGTGTGTGTTTGAAACCCAACCCAAAGTCTGAGAATGTACAGAATTATCAGTTGGTGCCAACATCCACATCACAACCTGACTTGCTCAATATGAAAGTGTCCCTACAGATTGTTTGACGCCAGTTGAGAAAGGCAATAAGAAAGGAAACAAAAGCGGCAGACATAAACAGTGGGGAGCAAATAAAAAGAGTCTAAATTTACTTGGAAAATTCAAACTGATTAAATGGTTTATATTAGTTTTTGCATTATTTGCAACACATTAATTTCTTAATTTAATTTCTTATTAAATTGTCTTTAGAAGAATCTCGATAATATCCGAGACAAATTTGCAATTGTCTTCAGTACGCATTTTAATTACAGATAATTTTCGGTTATTAATCAAATAATTGTTGAATAAAACTTCAATTTTATAAAAGAATTCTCTAGCAAAACTTATCGCCAAAGTAACAAAATTTTCCATTGTTCATGCGGATTAAAAAACTCATCAGCTTGTTGCTATTTTTATACTTTTATTTCTTTTATTTTTTATTTAAAGAATAAAACGAAAAATATATAAAAATAATAAAAGCAACGTAGAAATTTCTCACATAAATTGGGTCAGAGTTTGATAGTCTAAATATAAAAATATTTTGGAACGCATCGATTTGAGATATTTTGTCATTGAGAGAATAATTAATAATGATATATGACTACAATAGCACTGTTCCGCACAAAAAGAGATGTCCCTCTTTGATCTTTTCTTACATGAAAATATTAAATTTAGCGCGCTTTTCTATAATACTAAAATAATAATAATAATAATAATAATAATAATAATAATAATAATAATAATAATAATAATAATAATATTTATTGGAAAGACACAATTAAATAAATGAAAACATAAGCAAACGTTCATTTACTATTTTTAATTATTTATTGAGAAAAGAACTATTGTTCAGACCCTAAATCGAACCCGCGATTTTTTTAAAGCATATTTAGTCGAGTTTTTTTAAGTAGAATATTTAGAATAATTATTATGATCATGAAATTAGCAGAGTGTATCAGTATAAATTTAAAGGCTGCTACGCCATCTCATCAGCGTTCTCTGTTCTCTTTTTCCACTTTTCACGGTACTACTAGTCGTTAAGAATATCAACTAATAATCAACGATTTAAAGAAAATATAATCAGAAATTTCTTATATTATTTTTAGTTAAATTACGTTAGAAAATAAAAAAGAAAATAGAAAAGTTGAGTAAAAGTTTCCTGATGATCTGCATTAGCTCCAGTTAAAGGCTCATCCGAACTAGCCAAAACCGCTCAATTGATCACTCTAAACTTTTTTAGTAAGATTTTGGAAAAAAAGAATCAGCACATAATTAAAATTAAAGAGGTTTAAATTACTTTTATTTATTGTTCTTCTAATTCCTTCTATCTTCTTATTGCATTTAAATTGTTAATATATTTTTCAGTAAAAGAAGAAACAAATTGAATACAAATAAAAAAGTTATAAGTTCTTTATAAATAAATAAAATGGATCTTTTGCTCAAATATAACATATTAAAAATACAAATTACTTATGACTCTAACGAAATTCCCCAACCCTGATAACTATTATTCCAAATATTCAAAAGTTCTCTAATACAATTCGAATTAATTGAAGATAATACACGATTTATAGCAGGAATATACTCTTCATAATCAACAACCTTGACAAATTAGAAGCAAAATAATTGAATAATATGAATTCGAAATGCTTGAATATTGTGTTATTAAAATATGTGAGACCCTCATGGAGTAACTTTCTTTATACTTGTGATAATATTTTTATTTTTTCAAATGCCGTTTGCATGCAAAGAGTGTTTCAATAGGGCCATCCAAAATTTAACAGCAATTTTTTACAAACTATTAAATGAGTTACCGTTTATTCAGTATAGTTTGCTATTTAATGAAATTTTTTCATCAATATGGGAGTAATAAATTGACCGCAAATCTATAAATCATTTTCAGCTATGGGGCTCATTTCTGGGGGCAAATTACGGCATTCATTTTCAATCGAAATTTATATATATAAATTGTACTCAAATTTCAATCGAATGGGGTAATTTCGCCTCTGCGTGAAGAGGTATATGGAAAAAACAAAAAATCTTGTAAAATATCGGACAATCCCCATGAAAACCAAGATGCTCCAATTCAATCTGGAAAAGTTACTGTCAGCACTGGTCGAATCTTTAAAGATGACAATGGCCAAGCCACCAACTTCTTTTGGTCTGAATTAAATGATCTATGGAAAATATTCAAATTTCTGCTTGAGCGATTAGGGGGCATCGTCAATTTATTTACAAGCAATGTAAAGTAACCAATGAGATCGTGCTATTTGACTCCTTTAGGCGTTTTCTTGTGGGTGTTCCTTTAGCCGCAGTTAAATAAGCTGCAAGACACAGTGATTCTCAAAGCCAAAATAAACCATGTCTCCGTCCATATTCAGCCTGATTAATGCGGTTTGAGTCATGGCAAATGGACAATTTGAATGCGTTTTATTCAGAAAAGTTGTGGCTACAATGATGTTTTATTCAGCACATTTAATGACATGAAAAGGTCTTTGAAACGAATAAGAAATATTGATGATATCTCACACACTTTTTGCTACTGATAATTGAACAAAAAATTACAAAAAGTTTAATATAAAACAATACAAAGATAAATAGTATTTCAGCTTCTAGTTGGAACATCGGCCAGAATCAAATCAGTCTTTTGCCATAATGTTAATCTGTAGCCAAGTCTGTTCTAAATGAAATTGCCTTATGTGTGGATCTTATATTTCCTATATTGTCGTAAGACTTGGCATCCCCACTTCCGGTATTTTATATCCGTTGTTAGTTCTTTGATCTTGGTTGTCTGACATCAACTGTCATTGATGATCGTGGAAGCTGTTATTGACTGATCGACAGGTGCGTTTCTTGGCGAATACTGGCAGTTAATTTTTGGTGGCTGACGTAGTGAACACAAGACTACGAAGTCTTCGACCCCAAATTCGACTCCTCACTCAATCATAAATATGGTAATGCAAGATTATTATAATTTTTGAGGGCTTATCTCAATAACGAAGGCATAGCACTGGCCGCCTTACAATACTGACAGCAATTAAAAGCGTCACTTACTAAAAGAACAGAATGCAGCAGCCTTCCTCGTCGAAAAATTCACCGGAGATATAAAAAGTAAAAATTGCTACAAGAAATGCTTCTAATAAATCTTCATTTTCATGGCATATGTAGGGGTTATCTATCTAGGGGTAAGACTAAAAATATGTACGAGTAAATCCTTATCCGCTGCACTGTCTTTCGACACTTCATTACCGAGATGCAGGGTTTCCACTACCTCCTCTATTATAGTGTGTGCACCATCTATTATAGCGACAGCTATTTGATTTAAAATTTCGCTGGTATAAGTTTTGTTTTCTTGACACTTAAAAGTGGTCCTATTATTCGACAATTTACAACTACTTTTTATGATTTACACCTCGCACCCAGATGGTATGTGGGACAAAATGGGAGTATCGTCAGTACAATTTAAATCACTTACTTCGTGATACGGCTTCTACTGTAAATCATTCAAATACCACACATTGACAACATGATTATCTCTATTAATTTCTCCATCACTGTATAAACAAAATTTCCTTTGGCAAATTCATGTGTAATTTATTTATTACTTGAGTGTACAAAATGAAATTCGTACAGCAGTAAACAAAGAGCAGCATCTTTTTGTAAGGGCTCGTATGTATAATGAAATTGTACATAAACCTAAACTAATATACACACACACACGAGAGTACATAATACAATATATTTGGGAGTTGTCTCCTATTGCGCTGGATATGTACCATATTAAAACCACATATATTTTACTCTTGCGTCCCATTTATTTTCCTTCTGTCTATCCACTTGTACATGTACTTTTCTATGGTGTTTTTTTTTTTTGTGTTTTCCATGTTGTTTAAGTATTTGTGGCGTCCTTATAACAAGACGGCAAAGTTGTAGTAAATACGTTTTTTTATTGTTGCCAACAAAAAATTCAAAAAAATTACACAAAACGTGCTGCGCGTAAAAAAGTTTTACATTCTACTACTCGAATTTTATTTCTCGTGTACTCTTTGCAAGATTGTATCTGTCAGCACAAGACAGGACATATTCATACATAACCTACCTTTGGTGTAAACAAAGTATCCTTATACATACATGTATGTGTATATGTGTGTGCGTGCTTTTGAATGTATATGAGGTTTGCGCCTGCATCTTTGTGTGTCTGCGCACACCTGCCCGTATCGGTTCAATTGTTGCTGCTGATAATCTTGTGATTGTGTTCTTTATTGATGCTGAAGCATCTTTGAAATTTAATTTTTGAACGTTTTTTACTTAAAGGATTTATTTGGCAAAGGCTTGAACAACTTGCAATAAATCATTGTTTTTTGCCTTTGACGAAATGCAGCAAATATGCCGCATATAATTTGTTGTCTATGATGTTTTTCATGTTAGAATGCGGTTATTTTTGTGATCTAATACTAGAAAGGTTTTTGTTGTCATTGGAAGAAGTTCTCTTTTTTTCAGCTTCCTGATGTTAATTAAATTTGCTTTTTGTATATTATTTTTAATGATTTTTGAAATTAATTAGTTTTCTGTTATAACCCGCTGGAGAAATATCAACCAGGAGTGTTAAGTATAGATGTTGTGTTGGGTAACTCTGTGGCCGGATATTAGGATATAGGATACCTCAAGGAGTCCACGTGGTGGCTTTTGTTTTTTACCAAGAATAGCTGGAAGAAACGTTAAGTATAGACTGATGCAGCATGTGCTAATGATATGTTGGACTTCGGTCAAACCAATAGTGCTGCTGCGAGTACAACCTCCGCTATGGATGAGGTGACTGTAAAGTTACTGCTGGGAGAACTGGTAATCTGTTATCTATTTTGTAGACTTTTGCTTTGCTGGTTTCTTAATTGGTGCTGGTAGTATGGCGGTGGCCCCTAAAATAGTTAAGGGATAAGCCCTTTAAGAGGTTGCCCGTTAATTAAGTAAAAGCGTTCCATACTTAACCAAGAGAAGGTATCATAGAATCCAATTATGAATAACATACCAAAAGCAGATTTAATTAATATCAGAAAAATGACTCTGGTTGCACTGTAAGCGTGACAAAATAAGAAAACTTCCTGCACTGACAACCCGTTGTGAGAATCATTGGAAAAGATCCATATTTGAACCACTTACGGATAACAAGTTTAAGGTCCTATTGACATCTTTGGGAAGTATTTACTTACTAAAACATTGCAGCCATAAATATTTAACTTAAAATAAGAAAATAAGGCAGGAGTAAATATATATATCCTTCGATATTCGTCAACAATATGCGGAGAATACCTTAAGAAATTTAATTTTTCAAATGACTATATTAATTCATAGAGCCTGAGACTGCATCTATATTGCGGAATTCAGAACAGAAAAGTCCTTCAGAGTCCCTCAAGAATGTAGCATTATACAAGCGATGGTATCTGCCATCGTAAGAGTTTCGCTGTGATTTTGGTTCCGCGGAATATCAAACCATGTTTTAAAAATAATAACACACAATAAATCAACAATCAGGTCAATCACTGGGGTATACAACTCATTCCATTTTGTCCAAGAATATCGTAAGACCCTGGACGGACTTGCATAACTTTCATGCACTACCCCCTGAGACACGGGACCCCAAATCCTGTTAACGCAAAGATGGTTGACGTAGCGAACAGGGGACTCTACTTAAATTAAGTGGAATACCACTGCCATCCTGCTGGAGAGATTTTCGTGCATCTCTTGTTGAAACAGCTGAAGAAAGGTGGTACGGAGAGTATACCTACGCTATAGCAAGGACACTGTACCCTCGCCTAAGTCCCTGCAGAACAGGGACTTTCTTTAACAGAAACCATGTTCGTATTTTGGTGGCCACACTCTCTAGACACTGCATCTTTGGAATAAATGCCAAACGTCTGGTACAGCCTTATAATGAATACTGAATTGGCTGGAATGACGGGGAGATGGAGAAGAGTCTCTGCTCTACTCTAGAGGATTGGTGTATACAATACTTTGGTAGAGCATCATTTAGCAGCCTATTAGAGTCGTCAGGACTCAGACTTAAAAGGCTAATAATTTTTGTTAAAATCAGCGGCGTATATTCACGGCCAATCTGCCCCTAACACTTTTTCTCTTCCCCTAGAACTATTCTTTAAGAACAGAGGCTGGTTTCGCTGCTGACTCTTACAAGGGATGTTTATTGCAAATAATCCTTCCCAACCCTTTATACCCTTTCAGTTCTTCTTATTTCTTTTAATTTCAAATCCTACCTCAACTATACTCTCTTCCTCTTGTCCACAGGTAAAACAAAGTGGCCATAAAGGACTTGCAAATATTTTATTTTTCCACAAGCAGCCCGATGATGTAACCAAACTTAAAATAACTGACTGAGTATAATTTATTTATGTACAACCAAACATGGCTCTTGCCCATTGTGCACTGTTTTTGAAATTAATGGCTTCTGTCTTAAGCAATTTGTAAGAGCAACGTTTAATTTTTAAAACAAAATCTACTCTGCAACGCTCAAAAGTTATCTTATTCTCTTCGGGCTTTAATTTATTTCGAAAATATATTGCTTCTACCCCACTGTGCCTTGGCATAACTCTTCATATAAAATTAATCAATTAATATATTTCATTACACGTTCTTTTTCAAGAAAATTTTAGTTTTACACATAATCCCTGAGATTTCGCTTTATCAACGGTTTTTTTTCTAATCCTCTTTAATTACTTTGTTCAGTATGTGTCCTGCAGACAAACGTGTAATGAAACAACATCCGATAACAGCAATTGTCTTTGATAATAGACCTGTAAATTATTATATTCAGTTTGTCTTAAGACTTAACTACTACCAACAATTACACTTGAGATGGCTTTTGTAGCACCCAGATTGCATTGTTATGGAAAATATAATCATAAAAAGAAGACAGGAAAAGACAAGTTCGTGTGAAAAACCTCTTAATCAGTTTATTTCGTTAGTTCGGGCATAAGAAAAGAGAAACTTTAATTGCCATTGTTTGCTTGAGGAGGAAGTATTGCAAACGAAAATTGTTGGCTTATTTTGGTAGTAGTAAAAAAAAATGTTGTTTAATCTTGTGTTTGCTTTCAATTTAATCACAATTTATCAAAATTGTATGCTGTGAAATAAGTTGGTTTTATTTGCTTCTTTCAGATAATCGTCATCTGCTTTCACAACACATTTGCTCACCTTTAATTGGCAGTTTGGGGACGTCTCTTTGAAGCAGTTGACACTCTTAGTTTGTAATACAGAAGGCAACTCAGATACACACCACAATGGGGAAGGACCAAGAGTTTCTAGAGGCTGCTCGCAATGGCAACGTTTCATATATCGAAAAGGTGCTAAATCAAAAAGCCAAACGTGCCGGCCCTTTAGCCAGCCTAAGACGTGGTACTGGCGTTAATGTTCAAGACAGTGGCGGCTATTCGGCACTACATCATGCCTGCATAAATGGCCATACGGATATTGTTAAACTACTGCTAGCAAATGAAGCCTCTCCCAATCTGCCGGACATGAGAGGATCATCTGCCTTACATTTAGCCTCTTGGGCGGGAGAAGAGGAAATTGTCAAGATGTTGCTAACGCATCCATATAGACCAGCGAATCCTAACCTGCAGACTATAGAGAAAGAGACACCGTTACATTGTGCAGCACAACATGGTCATACGGAAGTGTTGGCCATTTTGCTGGCTCACGAAGCTGATCCCAATATGAGAAATACCAGAGGAGAAACACCTTTGGATTTGGCCTGTCAATATGGTCGTTTGCAAGCAGTACAAATGCTTATAAAAGCTCATCCTGAACTATTGGCACCCTACACAAAACAAGCCACTGAAAATCATCTAAATAATAGATCCAGACACTCTTCACCTTTGCCCCATTCTGGATCAATATCAACACCTTCACCATCATCACCCTCCATGATGTCATCCCCAGCCACACCCACACGTTGTATTTTTCCACACACTTGTCTTCACCTGGCCAGTCGTAACGGTCATAAACAAATTGTAGATCATTTACTGGCAGCCGGTGTAAATGTTAATTTATTAACAACCTCGGGCTCGGCATTGCATGAGGCAGCCTTATGTGGCAAAGAGTCTGTAGTGCGTACGTTACTTAAGGCAGGTATTGATCTCAACTCCACAGATGCTGAGGAACGTACTGTTTTGGATATTCTCAAGGAGTTTCCACCGCATGTCACCAAACACATCATAGATGTTATAAACAGTGAGTCCACAGTTTTTATAAAAAGAAGAAGAGAATTTATATAACATATTATTTCAGATTTTCGCAATCAAATGGATACCGATGAGGGTGAGGAAGTTATATATCGTCATCAGCAACAGGTGCAACAGGGACAACGCAACAACAATGCTGTTGGCCATCATCAGAAGCAGCAGCATAATAATCACTATCATTTCAATTCAAATAATCATTTGCTCAATCATTCGCTGTCAATGCAACAGTCAGCCTACAATAAGCAAAGGTTTAGCTCTGGAGCTGCATTTAATGTTGGTGGCAAATCTTTGGATAGTGGCTTACAGTTGGATGACAATTCGGCTGGTACGGGGCCTGTTGTTAATAGCGGCAATCGTTTTTATCATGACACTTTAAACTCTCCCGTACGCAGCCATTCGAATACATCCCAAAAGTATGATTAAAATATATTGAAAATATTCTATTGTAAAGAATTCTTATATATTATTTTAGCGATGTGGCTGTGAGCCCTTCATCATCGATGAGTAGCTTTGAACCTGCTTCCATTTCGCCAAGATCCAGGTGCTCAACTGGTAAGAAAATTAGCTAAAACACAAGCGCTGGCCTTTAATGCCAGCAAGCTATAGGATAAAAATTTTCTTAAATTAATTCATTTACAAAAGAAAATATAAAATGATTAAAAAAACTGTTTCAGTTACATTCAAGATTTTGATTTCACGGTAGAAAATAAAATATATTCATACCAGCCCCATCAGTTGTAAATCGCTACACAACATTCTCAATAAATAAAATTAAGCTTTTTATGAAAATACATACTTTCTTTGCCATGTAAAATTCTATTCTTTAAAATGAAAGGGGGCAATATTTCCACAAAACTTTTAAATTTGGCAACGAGTTTGTATATGTAATAAAATTCATATATAAAATTGTACTAAATTCCAGGCGGCATTTCTACTTTCATGGGCAATTCAACAGCATTGACTAGTTTTGGACCCGGAGGACCACCCAAAAAACCGCCGCGCCGTAACCTCTCCGTATCACCCACAAATAGCGGCCAACCATTTAGTTACACTTCACCAAATCATCAACAGCCCAACAACTATGGCCGACGACAAACAAGGAGTCCTTCAAACGACAGTCCCTACTCGCATCAAAGTCATGGCAGCGTAAGTGGCATGAGTTTTGATGATACGCAACTGACTGAACGTCAAAGAGGAAATCGATTGTTTGCCAGTGCCCGGGAAACAGCAAGAACATCTGGGGGAATAGCTTTAAGTTCGAGTAGTAAATATCTTATAAATAAAATTAAATACCTAAAAATTTTCTATTCACACTATTTTCCTGTCTTAGCCGATATGCTAGAGAAACGTCATCACACCGAAGATATTGAGAACTTTGTGCCAAATTTAAAACAGGAAATAACCAATTCAATGAAGAGACCAAAACCAGCACCAAGAAATATAAACAACATCACTGAAGACAGTAAAAGCAACGATAACTCCACGCTCAAATCGTACAATCCGAATCGTAAATTGAAAAGAAATCGGAATAGTTAGTGAGTATAAGAAATAATTGGATAAATGAAATTGTTTATGAATAACTCTTTCCAATAGTTCCATCACTTTGGGTGAAAATGAAGAAAAGCTTGAGGAAAATATCGCAAAAATACCACAAAGTCCTACAAACTATAAACAACCCCCGACACCAGATCATCCACCACCCTCCTCCAGTCAAGCGGAAAAACTTATACATGAACGCATCAGACCCTTAAGTCAGGAATACAAGCGTCGTTCAGCTCTCTTACAATTGCAGAAACAGCAACAGTTGCTAATTGACATGGGAACTTCACCGCTCAGGCAAATAAACAACAATAACACCAACAACACCAACAACAATACAAATTTAATATCCCATTACGATTATGCCTACATCCAAGCCTCACCTACTAAGCACAACACGAATAACGTGTCATCCAACATCTACTCCACTATAGGAACGGCAGGTGGGATAAAAGGTTCCTTAGCTTCATTGAGTTCCAGTGTTTCTTTATCGGATCACAGTGGATCCACCGAAAACGTGGAAGAATATATAGGAGATCAACCGTTTGCAGGACTACTTAAAGGCTCGGCTGTCCAAAATGGTAACAAATTAAAAGTAGAGCCAGCATATGCAACAGTTAATAAAGTGACCAAAATGAACCCACCTCAAGTGCAGCTGCCACCACCAAGACCACAACAACAACTGCCTGCACAGACGCAGATGCCCGTTTATGCGACCATACACAAGAAACGAGGTATAACGACAACAGCTCAGGCCGCCGAACAACAGAGCGTACAAAAGTCAAGACCTCCTATACCGGCCAAGCCAGTTGTACCCGAAAGAAAACTATTTAAAGCCCAAACACCCCAACTGCCCATGGCAGAGCCACCAGAAACAACGACTGAATGTAGCAGCAACGAAGTAGAAAATCAGGATCATGAAATGAAAAATGATAATGAAGATCTATATGAGGACATCCTGCAAGTCAAAACTGTTGTAGAAAATAATGTGCGCAAGCCGCCTGACATAAAACCAGACCACCAAGACAAAAAGCCATCCAGTGATATCTTAAGTCATCGCAGCTCCCTCAATAGCTCATCAAACGAAGACCAGTCCCAGCTGACTTCATCTCTACCAACCAACGAAAGTTCCAATGACGATACCAGTTCCATAGCTGCCAATTCGACCACCTCACACGAGAGTAGTATCCTCAGTCCCTTTAATGCCGAGGAAGCCAGAAAGAAGATTTCCGAAATCCTAGAATCCTTTGGCAGCAGTATTCTTAACTCGGACATCTCTCCTACCAACGATTTGGATTACGATGATGCGGACATTCCCGCCGAAAGACAAGAACTAATCAGGCTTCTAAAGCGAGCATCACTCATGCATTTGGAGAAGAAGTTATACGAGCAGGGCTACGATAATTACAAATTCCTTGTAAGTCCAGTAGCAAAGTTATCCTGAAAATCATTTCTAAGTCGCTTAATTTTTCAGAATGGCGTGTTTGACGAAAGCGATGTAGAGTTTTTAGGCATTTCAAAACCAGATGGCGTTAAATTACTGAGATTTATAAGCACTTTACCCAAAGCGGTGTTCCTGCCGCAAGTTCCTCAAAAAAGTCAACAAGAAAACAAATCGCTCAACGAACTGAAAGGAGTGTCGTCTCTGCAACAATGGCTGCACAGCATACAATTGCCGCAATATAACGAGTCCTTTAGGTGAATAGCAAGTGATTTAGGCCACTGTATTTCTTTAATAATTATTATTTTTAATACTTTTTGTATGCTAAAAAGCAAACACTTGTACAACACCCTGGACAGCATTTGTGGCGTTTGGGATGTGGAACTGCAAACTGTTTTGGAGATCAATAAACTGGGTCATCGTCGTCGCATTTTACAATCCATTGGCTTTATGAAACAAATGCGTGAACCAAAATCGGCCAAAACTCCGCTGGCTGAAAACAACGAGACAAATAAGATATCAGCACATGCGACCACTACCAATAAAGATGGCAATCCCAGACAATCCATAACCGGTTACCGGAAAAACAGGTTGGCTTTTACAATTTTGGGAAATGTATTCATTTAGGTTATTAATTTTATCAATTAACTTCAAAGACCTGCACCACAACCTCCTGCACAAAAGGCTACACAACAAACACCAACAGCTCAAGCGGCCTTGGATATACGCAATCCCTCGGAATTACTTATAGGACTACCTGATAATTTGCGCACAAACTGGCGTCATTCTGCCAACGATTTGCTCAAGGATCAAATAAAATATGAAGTTTATGTGAGTAGCCTGCATTTGAGATTTTTCTTTTTTTTATATATTTTAAAGTTTTCAAAACGTTTCCTTAAAAGAATTTCCATTAAAACATCCAGCATTCGTTGAATTGTAAGAAAAAGAGTACAAGGACTAGTAATTTTAAAAATATATCTGGAAAAAACTTAATTTAATTTTAATTTAAACGGGTGTTCGTTCTACTAAGCACTTGGCGATATTAACAACTCTATTTTTAATCCCAAAAACCTGGTTTTCCTGCTATTCCGTGCTAAAGCACTTTTATATTAATTTGTAAATCAGCACTGAAGAGTCGAGAGCACTAAATGATCGACATAAAATTTCGGGAAAATCTTAGTTCAAGTGGAAACACTTTTTAAAACGCCAGCAGTTTGATTTGATTTCGCTCAGCCGTTTAAGTCACAAAAAGGAGTCAACTTTAACACACACATATTTACACACAGTCGAACTTACACACACACTTACATACAGGTATTGTGAATACCTCTCAAAATTATTCAGAGACGCTTCCAGAGAAATGAAATTGCGGACAAGTTCAGTTTTGGCTGCATTGATATTGATATTTGCTCAGTTGAGGCTCTCGTTTTCCGAGAGATCTTAACTGTCCCAGGGGGTTGTACCACCGGCTGCCCTGACAGGTTTTTTAAAAACTACTAGGTGGTTCTCAGTAGCCAGTACTTCATTTGTAAGGATTCTGTAGGATATATTTTCTTGGCCATCCTCCGAGTACTTTATCGATACCATCTTTCCTTGTTTCAATGTTTGACGTGCACTTCGGGATCCTTATACAATTTTATTGTCAATATAATAGACTAATTGTGTCCTTAACCCTGGGAATTACGCTCAAATTTAGTAAAACCGTGTATTTAGGACACAGAAAACTCTGTCCATTAAATATAACTGGGATGTCATGCGCATTTGCAAAGATATATAAGCCAGTGATCCTTTCAGACGATACATGGCACTAAAGAGTCCACTTAAGTGGGTGATACTGTTTGAAGATTATCCGTAGCCCATGTCCTGGAAATGGAAATTGGACTCATCTCTGATTATCAAGTTCTTCACGAAATCAGGATATTTTTTCATTGATTCTTAAAATAAAATTCTACATGAATATCAGAATTAAAAATAAACAATCTATGTATATTAATTGAAAAGGCTATTAAATATTCAAACATTAATCCTAAATGGTTACTCTTCCTTATTGTACATTAAAGTTAAATTGACGAACAACGTTTGAAAAAGATTCTAGCGCAAAAATTTTTAAAGTTAAAAAGAAGAAAAAAAGTATTTTTAGTATATATATTTTAGTATTTATTAAACAAATAATTTTACAAAAAATATAACATAAAAACTTATTTTATCTTCTAAAGTTTGGTACGAATTTGAACAAAATAAAAATGTTATATGATTAAGAGTGAATGGCCTTCGCCGATTTGACGAACAGTAACCATCCAGGGTTAAATAGAATTTAAGAATGTTGTCCGTTCTTTGCGCTAATATCAAAATTTAAAGAATATTAATATGAGTTCATTAAACTCAAAAAATATTTTAATACTTAAATATATTTTTACAAAAAAATTTAATTAAATAAATATATTTTCAAATTTGTATATATTTTGGAAAATAGTCGTATTTTAAACTCTTTAATTTTGATTATGTAGTGATTCTTTTTTCCCAAAATCTTACTAAAAAATTCAAAGTGATCAATTGGGAGGTTTTAGTTAGTTCACATGCGCATTTCAGTGGGGCTAATGCAGATCATCAGGGATCATTTATCCAACATTTCTTCGAATAACTAAAGATATTTATTTCACACTTACACTTTAATAATTGAGAGGCTCAAAACAAAGATTAAAGTCATAACAAGAACTCACTGATCCCTGATCACTGATCACTTTTATTTTTTTTATTTTTTAGTAAGGTTTTGGGAAAAAGCAATATGTGCTGATGGTAAAATTTAAGAGTTTAAAATAAATATACTTCACTGGTTTATTGGATCTTATTTTATAAACATATTATATTTTATTAAGGGATTAATTAATTATTTTATATAAAAAAACTGTTATCAGTTTCCAATACTTATTTAATTTAACTTGAAGTTACACAATTTTACAGTCGAACTTCCTTATAATGAACTTCTATACAATGAAATTATCCTTATTATGAACTAAAATCAAGAACACAATTTTT
Organism: Linnaemya vulpina; assembly: GCA_963675445.1. Classification (NCBI taxonomy): domain Eukaryota; kingdom Metazoa; phylum Arthropoda; class Insecta; order Diptera; family Tachinidae; genus Linnaemya; species Linnaemya vulpina. Next base: position 93,642,212 of record OY776277.1, read on the forward strand.
TCATTCCACTTTCAATGTAGTTTAATCTCCGTATAGTGAATTTTCATACAGCGAATTTTTCTCTACAATAAACAAATTTTGAAAACAAAAATACATTTTACGTGTGTTTTTGTCTCCATGTAGTGAACTATTTTTAGCAGCTTCATTTTACACCTGTTAGCAACACTATAAGGAATAAAAGTAATATTTTTGGGATTCCCAAAATATGAAAATGAAAACAAATTTAAGAAAGCAAACCTGTAATAGCTATAGATTTGCTTCAAGCTATTCGAAATTTAAGCACAGTGGGGAATATCTATGTTAGACCAGAGACTATTGGAAACTGTTTCCAAAATGCAGGATTTTCAAAAGATGACATGCAGATTCAAGCTGGTAATTGAGATGGTGAAGATTTTTCCCCCTATCAGACTTAGCTGTTCTACATGCTTCATTTAGAAAAGTAGCTAATCAGTGTAGACATTGATGTACCAAACCATGGGCATTCCGTCCGATGAAGATATTCTAAGCAGTGTTTTAGAAAGTCGTGGAATACAGCAGATTATATCAGATGACGATAAAGAGGAACTGGGTGGTCAAGTAATGGCAAATATTAATAAACCAACACCTACATTAGAACACGTTTCCTCCTCACTTGATGTAATTCGAACTTTTTTGGAGATGGAGAGCAACGTTTCGAAAAATATATTTAAATGTCTTAATGCAATTGAAGCTTTTATTGATAAACAAAAATGGAAAAATGTGGTTCAAACAAAAATACCTGATTGATTTTAATAAATAACAAAGAAACAAAAAATATTTCTGTATAATGAAGTTTCTACATAGTGAAATAATTGTCTGTTCCCGTGGAGATTCACTATAGGGAAGTTAGACTGTATATATCCCTGAAGAAGCCACACAAATAAGTGGCGGAATAGTGGAAAAGAAACACAGTTTTTTATATAAAATAAATGATGATTTGCTTAAATAAATATATATCAAATAAATATTTACTTTATTTCATGGCTTCTAATATTTCAGGAATATATAAATTAAAACTGTTTTCTTTCTTCTAAAATAAATTGTGTCAGTTTGTGATAAAAATAAAACTCCAATTAATTTATTGCAGTATTTAGGCTCAACGGTTGTGAAAGAATTACGTGGCACAGAATCGACACGCAAATCCATACAAAAACTAAAACAAGATCAACAGCACAACAGCAGTGCTGGTGAAACGACTGCTACGAATATGTTAATGTCTTCCCAGTCCGATACAAATGCTGCCCGTAATCAATCATTCAATAAACAAAAACGTATACTTGTGTCATTGGCCATCTCACACCGGGGTGTAGAGTTTATAGATGTCAACAGCCAGGTAAATACTGCACGATCCCTGAATATGTTCTCTCACAGAGCCAATTAAATATTTTCTTTCTTTCTTTCTTTCGTTTGCCTGTTTTCCCATTTATGATTTGTAGAACACCATTTGCGAACATGAAATACAAAATATAAATTGTGCATGTCAAGATGCAGTAGATTTACGACACTTTGCCTACATCACCAAAGAGAATGATGTCCACTACTGTCATGTGTTCTATGTGGAGAGCGCCGTAAGTTTTTCTATTTTTTTTTATACGAGTTAAAAGATCTTAATTGGAGAGGTTTTTATATGTATTTTTTAATTGCTTGCAGGACTTGGCTTCCGATATAATACTGACACTGGGACAGGCATTTGAGGTGGCCTATCAGTTGGCTTTGCGTGATGGCATTACAACTATTCCTTTAACAACACTAAACCAGAGTATACTGAAGGGTCTTAAGTTCCCTAATCAGCAGACATCTCTCAATAGCAAAACCCAAGAAGCGTAAGAAGACCAAAAACAATTTCCATAACTCAAAACTAACAAACACGTATAAAAATTATTATTTCTTGTTCTGTTTAGAAAACTATATAATATTTTTCGTTTTAGCTTAAGTTAGACAAGTAAGTCAGTGTTCTATGAAACAAAAAAAACAACAACAACAACAACAAAATAATATTTGAGAAACGTTTCTAGTCTTTAACATAAAAATTATACTTACAATTATTATACAAACGAACTGTTAAAAAAACTTTTAACTTTAGAAAGGGTAAGAGGGTAGGGTTGATATATACATATAACAAATTGAAATTTTTTGCACAAATTACCAGAACAAATTTTACAAAACCGTATATTAAATTTTTTATATAAAACTTTTTAGCACAAAAATGTTTTTACTTGCACAAACCACAACCAGAACAACAACTAAATTATTAAGAAATAATTATTTATTATTGAGCTTAAAACAATCAAACCTATTTAACACACTATTTTTAACCCCCTCTTTATATAACACTGTGCAACAAAATTAAATTTATTTATAACAAATTTTCAACGACTGACAAGCTCGTCGGGTATTTGCAAATTTATGTCTGGGATTAAATTTATCAAATTTTAGCTCAAAAATTTATACTCTGCATATCTTCAAGAATATATCTTTTATATCGCATATACTCTGTTAATTACAGTGGGCGATATAGCACCTGAAAGTGTACCATAAGAAAGTAAGAAAGTGTACGGGTGTACATAAATATTTTTTATGTATTTTTTCTTTTCTTGTTCTAGCGTTCAGGGCATATAGAGCTTTGTACTAGAACTAGAAACGAGTGGATAGTGTTAAGATCACAGAAGAAGACAGTTCAGAAGATAGAGAACTTTCTTGCAGCTATTGTCTCCGATAAATTTGTTGATGCACTTGCCGACGAAGGAGGGTACTGTTTCCTGCTCTTTTAGTAAATGATGGTGTTTCGCGTTGTCGTTGTTGTCCAGCAACCAGTGGTATGCCTTCGTCATTTAGACAAATCGACAACAATTAATCCAGTCTTGCAACTGCTAAGCTGACTTCATTTTTGTAAGAAGTACTTTACAACAACCCTGCCAGCTTCTAACCCGCCCAAACAGTGGCACTCCTTGTGGATGCATCGCCTTTTTAATAATCACTCGTGTATTCTCATGCGGCCAAATCCACTGATGTGAAACATCGCTGATGGAGATGAAAACCTCAGTCACACAAAATATATTTTCATTTGAGCATTCAATTTCTTAAAAGGCTTCAACGATCTTAATACGCTGCTCAATTGTGGTTGAATTTGTCAAACACTGAAACAATGAAATTTCAAATTTAGTGGGGCAAAAGGCTTGACATTAACATGTGACTTACAATTAATATCATGAGATACAAGTGACCCAAACTTTTTAACCGAATTTCTACTGCAAAAATTATTTTATAATATTTTCAACTTCTGCTCCTACACTGTAAATATATGGACCATCTTTCGTTTTAATATTGAAATACCGGTTATTTCGAATGTGACATAACTGTCATTCTATTTTCTTATAGAATCAATTCATGCTTGAGCGATGTTGGAATTTATTGGAAATATATTGAAAAAAAAAAAGATTGGAAACCGCACGAAAACGTCATACAAAACTTGGTCGCCCGGAATATGCAAGTTTGTTTTTAAATACATGAAACTGGTTTCATTGTTAGTCCGCCATGAAGGGAGCGTGCTTCTAGAGTACGTACATCCAAAAATATCAAAGCTGTTGCTGGTAGTGTCCTCGAGAATCCATTAACATCATTTTGTCACCATTCTAAAGAATTTAAAACAGAAGTCGAAAATTGTTGCGATTGAATGAAGTACCTCGAGGCCAGCCGCGACAGCTCGTATAAATGAAATAATATTTCTTCTCTAGCCGGAACAATTGTACTTCAGGAAAAAAAATTAATTTGACTTTTTTATTAAACGCTTGTAGTTGTTTTGCATTTTTATATTTAAACTTTTAAATAAGTCAGCCATTATTAGAGTTTCCACCAGATGTTAATACGTCCTTTAAATTTAAGTATTTATTTAGCTAAATCGGCTTCAAAAGGACTTAAAATCCTTTACAACTACCAGTTTCAGCCTTTTAAATTCTTCCTTATTTATTTGTAGTGTTAGAATACAATGTGAAACTTTTGAGGGATTTAAACTGTTCCAGAAGAATTATAATGCAGTATGAACACTATATAGAAACATCAAGATCTTCTCACCCAAATTCGATCAAGTCAAAAGAGGTCGCGTGTAACTCTTTGCCGAATTTCCTTTACAAAAACTATGTCATTTTATCAGAGCAGCTGAAAGTCTTAAAATATAGCTCTGCTGTTATTATTAAGACTTTGTAAATGGAAAATAGCGACTCTACGATTTTCACTGCTGATCGATGAAAGTGGAATTTTCACAACTTCCCCTTCTCCCCGCCATTAAATAACAAATACCGATGCTTGAAAATATTGTTGTTCCTTTATCGGACTCTATTATTGAGCTTTATTTTTAATTAACTTTTATTTTTCTTTTTTAATTTTTATTTTCGTGCAAATTCTTTTTTCCCAAAATGTTACTAAAAAATTCAAAGTGATCAATTTAGGGGTCTTGCCTAGCATTTCACTGCGGCTAAGGCAGATAATCTGAAAACTTCACCCAACATTTCTTAGAATAGTTAAAGATATATATTTCAAACTTCCGCCTTAATAAGTGAGAAGCTTAAAACAAATATCAAAGTTATAACAAGAACCCACTGATCACTTTTCCTTGCTTGTTATTTGCATTCGTTTTAATTTCATGCTACAATTGGTTGGCCTTTTTCCGACTCTAAATGTAGTTGCTAGAGAAATAAATAACAACAACAAATAACAGTTTGCTTAGAGTGTTGTTAACCAAGTTGATCACTTGGAATTTTATAATAAAATGTATAATAATGTTTTAGCACGAAAATAAACATTAAGGGGGCTTAAACGACAATTCCCAAAATAAGTACTAATTTAATAATTTTTATTTTATTTCATTTGATTTGTTTTTTCTTTGTTGTACAGTGTTGCCTTAATGATTTTATTTAGAGAAATGCATGCTCCCAATTTTGTGTAAAATAAATTTTCCTCATAACATATTTAAATTTGTATTGCTTATTTCCTTTCCCATCTTCTTTTCTTTTCTCTCATTCCATCTATTTTTAGTACTCCAGGGCCCGAACTATTTCACTCCACATTCACTATTGACTTTTGGTCGTTGTTAAGGAAAATTTGTCTGTTACACCAAAATTTACCATGAGGTTCAGTAATTAAAAATTAACTGAATATAAATTAATTAAAAAAAAAATATATTTTAGTTTTTAAAATTAAATTGCTAAGAGAAAATAGCTTTTTTTTAATTAATTAAAAAAACACTCCTGTAACCTTTTGCTAATTTTAAAAATTATTTTATTATTAATAACGTTTTAGAATAACTTATTTAAGAACAAAATTTTTAACTGGCAGATTTATTTCTCTGCTTGAAATTGTTTTAATTTTGTGTGTAGTGAACCACAAAATCGTTGCAATTTGAAACGGGAGGAAATGAGATCCTTTAACTTTATCAAATGTTTGAGAGTGCTTTTTGAATATGTAGCGCTGGTCCTTGTATTACCAAATAAATTATTTTGAATGCATTAAAAATCGAAAACACTTCCACAATTGGTAAAATTTCACATTGTCAACATTAGAAAGTTTATGTATTCAACTGCAGCACACTATTTTCATAGACAATATAAATAGAACTTAAAAAATAACATATAAAATGGAGACGATATACTAACAACCCCACCAAACTTAAACGCCCTTAAACACAAGGGTTGAAAATGCATTTCTCTAAAACTATAACACATTAAAAATATAGAAATAATATAAATATTGTAATTGAAAATATATATATGATCTGATTGAAACAAAAGCATTTAATAAAACCGGTACATATAAAATAGGGATGTTAATGCGGGCTCATGCAGTTTAACCAACTTATGCAGAAGCTGTTTGTGCAACAAATTGTGTGCAGCACAAGACTTATGTTTAAGTTTGCCCCACTGCAGGCATGTAAAGACACTCACTTATATATAAAACAAACTAAATTTAAAATTTATTAAACCAAAAATAATTAAAAATACTTAAGAACTCTTTAAACAAAACATATAAAACATTCCTTAAACAAATTAATAATAAAAATAAGAGAATTCAAACTAACAAAATATATTCATGTTCATGTACATTGTGAAACTTTGTTTTATTGCAAATTAAACAAATTGATAAAATTAAACTATTAGACAAGACAACAAATGTTTACTGTATCGCTGTTGAATATTTAATTAAATATTATGAAAATTACTCATAGAAAAATTCGAAATTCATATAAAAAAAATCATTTAAAACTCAAAATACAAAGAAATTAAAACAACGTTAGCAATTAGTTATCATATCTTTATTATGAAAAAAGCAGCAAAATATAAATAATATTATCAATATATTTAAACAAAAATATTAAGACGACAGTAAAGAATTGGCTTTAGGAAAAATTAGACAGAAAATATAATCAAGAAAAAAAGTGTTAAATTCGTTATTTAATAAAAATAACAAAACCAAAAATATATAAATTATAAAAACCAGTTATAAGCGTAAGTAAAGCTTAAAAATCTCTATTGAATTAAAATTATCTTAAATATAAAACGAACAAACAATTTATTATTATTTATTTTCATTAAGTACTTAATAGAAATATTGTATCGTTTTTATCAGTAAATTATTTATTTAGACAAACACAAGTGCAATAATATATAATTGGTTTCACACAAACTAGTCTGTTTTTTTTTTAGAGGTAATAGTTTTTGATAATTTTTATTTTAAATATGCTTTAACCAAATAATAAATTTATTCAAAAAGAAAACACAAGACTTTAATAACACCAAACAACTTGAATATGAAGTGCGGGTGAAACTTGAAGTCGGCAGCATTGTTTTCTATGCCAGTTTCTGGGGGACTCTTTATGGAATATTTTAATATTTAAATTAATTTATATTATCAATAATTAAATAACTTTTTAGCAAATAATCCGATTGAACTTTAGTCTTTTTAAGAAAAGTTCCCTACAGATGCATTTCATTGTCCCGAATCTATACAGGAGAACCTACAGTTGGCAGGACACATAAATAGGGATGAAGGAATAAAGAATTTCTTGCAGGCATTTTGCTTTTCACATCGTCGGCAATATCTGCCAGTAAAGGCACTATTATTCTGTTCTTTAGGGCAGGACAATGTCAAGCATTATGTACAACTGTCAGTGTTACAATGCAGTGTTGTCAACTCAGTGTTTTACGTAGCGTTTTTAGTAATTTTTCAATTCTTCGAACCGAAAAATTTTGTTGTTAGTAAACGATGCTTTTCACATATAATTTTTAGAATTTTTTAATTGCGAAGGTAACACTAAAACTAAAATTCGAAGTGAGTTGTTTTTTACTTTCAAATTGTATTAACAAGAAGTGTGATCGCATTAAGAAAAGCCGTCGTTTTCACAGAGAAACTTTACTTTGACAATATTTATTTCAATTCATAATAAACAGGCGGCCAAGTAAAAGTATGCGATAAGAAAAGAAGAATGTACAGCGTGTCTTTTTTCTATACAGTGCTCCAACTTTGAGTTCGCATCACGGCTCTATTTGAGCACCCATTTAACAGCTGATAGTTGCTTGTCATTTCTTTTGCTTTGAAATTTGATTATGAACCAACTTAAGTCAGAGCAACTCGTGCAAACTGTTGAAATTTTTATTCAAAACAATTGTTTTATTCGTCAAACTCATCCATTTAAAAGTTTATTTTCCACTGACACGCAATTCGGTTTCAATGGGGAGGTAAATAAGAAGAATTGTCTTGCTTGGAGTGCGGAGACTCCACAAGCTTTTGTCGAAACACCATCCATAGAAAATTACTGCTTGGTGCGCTTTATGGGCTGCCGGCGTCATTGGCCTACCCAAACACCATGATGGTCAGACTGTTACTGTCAATGGTAAATGGTACAGGAACATGATTCGATATTTTTTCATACCTCAATTACGTGGCATTAATCTCGCTAATATGTGGTTCCAACAGGACGAAGCCATGTGCCACACTAAGGATTTTAGAATATATTTACTTGAAGCAACTTGTGATTGAAAAATTATTTCACATAATGGCCAAAACAATTGGTCACCAAGTCATGTGATTTAACCCTATTGAAATATTTTCTTAGGCTTTTTGTTAATTCACTTGTCTATGACGATAAAACAAAAACAATTGAATACCGGAAAATCAACATTCGAAGAATTATCGGCGAAATACGGGCGCAAATGCTTCAGAACGTTGTTGAAAATTGGTGCTCCAGACTGCGCCTTCTACACTCCAGCTGTAGCGGCCACATGACAAAAATCATATTTAAACAATTATGTCATAAAATCTTCCTTCAAATAAAACCCGTTTCATTCATATTAAAAACATATTTCCTTGTTTTATCATGATTTAAATTTGTGTCACTCCCACTTAAAGTTTGCAATAACACCCCGGTTCTTTGCCGTTCAACAAGCGGCTTATCAAGCGATAATAACCGTGAGAATACACACGAACACTGATGATGGGAACATGGTGACTTTCGAGATCGTCGCTTACCTGTTTTGCTGTGTATCCTGGAATATTGTGAATATGACCTTACAAACTCTCTAGCCCATTTCATTATGGTTATGAAATATTATCACAAAATATTCGTATGCGTTCTGTTCTTCATATCTTAAATTACTCCTTTGAATGTTGTTCAAATGTTGTTATTGATCTCTCTATAAAAGACTATATTTGCTAATCATGTCTACGATTTGTGTTTATAGCCCGGAGCTATAAACTCTTTTTTTGGTTTTAGTGCGTTTCGATATATAAAAGCTAACAACACTGGTGCTGTACATTCGCTAATGAAACAAGTAGAAAACAACATTCACAATCATGCATTAATACAGATCGCAAAACTCGTTTTCATTTTCTTAACTGAATGCGAACTCGAACCCGGAATCTTAAGTCTCGTAGTCTTGCTGTTAACTACTTCAGGCAACAGTGTGAGTACACAAGACGGAAATTGCTATTGGCCAAAGGAGTCATGCGCGTTGACTATGAAAGCCAAGATCCCGTATTCTATCCTGCAGTTAGTCACGATTATGGAATTGAAATTTTCTGATCTGTTGTAGTTACGAAGGCATATCCTGCCCACTGAACGTTACCGTCGGTGATAAATAATAGCGATGGTACTGAAGAAAAAAATTTCATGGCTAAATAAAATTTTTAAAATTCCTATACCCAAATCTCTCTCTTCTGATGTTCGTCCCTGTCTCTCTCTCTATCTCTCTCTCCTCTAAAAAATATAATCCCTACTTCCTAGTTCTGACTTAATGTTTTGCATCGCTGGAGTATATCCCCTAAGAGCTAGTCCTATTTAAAGAATATAAAGTATTCTAAAATTCCTTTTCCATCCTTGACAACAATTTAGTACCTAAATTTATATGTAAAACACGAAAATAGTTTTAAAGAGTGCGAAAATTCGCTGCTGTTGTTCATACAATTTCTCAGAGATGCGTTTTGATGTAGTGATTTACGCATTTAGGCCCTCAGTAACTGATAAACTGCAGCAGAATATTAAACGTGCAACGGATACGTTACATACAATTATTTAGCGGTTCCTTTTGGTGCATTTGTGCCCTCAAAGTCCTAAAGAATATTAAACGTGGCGCGAATACGTTATAACAATTATCCAAATATAAATAGCGTACACGTAGTAGTGCCTACAGCGATGGAAGACAAAAATTATTCCTTTTTGACTCGCCTGTGCCAGTACACAATCCTTTATTTTAAAACTCTTTTCATAAAAGCTTCCGACTTCAAAGACATGAATTGATTAATTTTAACACCTACAAATTACTTTTATATAATAGAAAAAAGCATTTTACATTCTTATCAATCTATAACATATTTGTTTTTTATATTCCCTCATATATCCTGTAAACAACATCTAGATATATTTCATTATCCTGCTTCAATGATACAATTCACTTACTTCATCCTTTTTATAACTTAAACCATTAAATATTTAATTACATTTAATAATAATATAAAGCAAAACAAATTTGTACCTTTTTGTCATAAAGTACTTTTTAAAAATAAAAATAACAATAAATTAGTTCTTTTTTGTTAAATATTTATACACGATAACTATTGAAAACTATGTAAGAAATCATTATAATCCTTAAAATAATTGCGAGAAATAAACATAAAAGAAAACTTTCATTAATATCGTTGAAGTGTTTTTATTTGATAAGAAACTAACAAGTTTTAAATGAGCTAAATAAACCTATCGTCACCTAACCTGCAAAATGACGTGTTATCATTTACAGAAAGTTTACGGCAGAAGCAAAAATCGTTATGAAAAAAAAACTAATGGGAATATTGAAATAAAATTTTCCTGTCTAAACTATTTTATTCTAGGCTTGAAAATTTTGTTTTCATTATCCATAAAGTTTCTTTTTCATAAATAGTTTTCTTACTCTGTACACTATTGAATAATATGATACGCTATATTTAATTTTAGGTAACGATATGAAAGCAGAAGTGCCTCTGAATTATTTTCAGGTTTGCGAAAGATCAATTTATACGCTGGTATTATATATGGACTTATTTCGAAATATATAAAAATCACGCATGATCTTAGAGGTCGAATCAGCGGAAATTTGATACAATGCGATTACCGAATGTGTCCTGCAACAACTCAATTGTGGCACAAGTTGTGTCACATGTTGTGCCGTCTTGTAGCAAGCACAGATTCTGTACATCATGTGTACAACATTCGTTCATCATGTGTACAACAACTGTTCACATGATGAACGAAAAAGTCCCCAGTCATGACTGTCATATTCTGACCAGCATCGTTTTTAAAGTCAAATGATATCACCAGCCTTAAAAATCATATCAAACAATCAGTTTTTGTGGATGTAAAAGTGTCTCAACATACACTTGAAGACTATCATCATTCCGATTACGGCAGTTTTATTTATTCATCTATTCATTCAAGCAAAAGTGAGTTTTGTCGCTCGATACAATTCTCGCGACAGGTAATAGAACCATAATTTTCAAAATAAATCTCCACAAATTTGGAAGTGTTGCTCAGACGTCCGTCTATTTCTGTCGAAATGCTAAATCAAATTTAACACGAATCTTTAATTCTTTTTTTCCCAAAATCTAATTAAAAAATTCAAATCATTTCACTGATGCTAATGCAGATTATCAGGGAACCTTTACCCAACATTTCTTAGAATAACTATGTCGGTATGTCGAGATACCGTCCGAAATGTACGAAAAGGTGATCGACAACTAACTCAAAACGAGCGACTGAAACTCAATCTAGGAATAGTCAATGGTGATGGATAAAATTTCTATAAAACACGACGAAAAGTAGACTCATTTTGAATGTAACCAACTAACGTTTTCAGCTTTCACCTGACAATTATTTTCAGCAGCTGCAAATCCTTGTTAAATTATTAAATATTTCTAAAATCACAATATTGTGAATTTAATATAATTTCGACGCTATAATCTTGGCTAAGCAAGCAGATCCGATTTGCATATTTTTATGTCGCTCATTTTTATTATTTTTGTAATATTTTCTATGCAAATTTGGTTAATTTGTGAACAGTTCCTTTGCGGTCACCACATCTACCCTTCGCACTGGCGCACACTTAAGTAGGACACATAAAAAAGAGTACCTTTCATTTTATTAATATTATTATTTTATATCGATTATGAAAGGCTTTTTAGAAAGTTTCATATTTCCTTTTTCTTGTTATTCTAACGTGTTTGTTAACACACACGTGCTGCAGTTTGTTTTACCAAGCGAGAAGGCAAAACCAACAAAAATAAATTGTTTTAATAGTTCACCTAATTGTTTTTGAATGAAGGAAAATTTACATTAAATTACCTCCCAAAAGTGCATAAAGCCAAAAACAATTCTTTATTAAATGTTTCTCGCAGAGCAGGACTTTTAAAAAATTCTTTTGTTTTCAGACTTTTTTCGTCTTCTTCTATTTTCTTTACCAAAACTTCAACTATGAAATTTGGTGTTTTAACTTCGTTTTCTTTTGGCCGGCAAAGACAGCAACTGTTAATTGGGCATTCAAGTGTCAAGTTCATTTTGGCCACATTAGCGTTAACTATAAAAGGGTTTTCGTATAAACTATAAATGGTCAATGTTACCAGATGCATTCATTTTCTGGCTGCCTCTGCTGCTTTTCTTCTGGTTTTGTTTCAGTTTTTCCTTTTTCCTTTTTTTTTTTTTTTGTTTTATTTTGCCTCACAAAGTAGTTGCTAAATTGAATGGCGGATGGTGCATGAAATGAGATTTATTGCTTATGTTGGCGGTATTTGGTGCAGCGCATAAATTTTCCATCATTCCATCCTCTCTCGCAATTTGGTGAAAACAAAAGCTTCACAGCGTTAAAACGTAACTTGAGCTTTGCAAACTTGTAACAAAACTACATGTTGTCTGTAGGCATTTATGTAAGACTGTAGCTGTAGACAAATAAAATGTGTTACCATTATACAGACATGATTAAAATACAGTTTATAAGCCAGAGGCAATCAGACTCTCAACATTAAAAGTTGCAATAAAATGCGATTGAATTTCATACACTCAACGGTTAATGTAAATCGAATGGGAATGGTTTTTCATATAAATTCTATTATTTTTATTTTTAGATTTTTAAAAAAGTTTAAGATTTGAATTGCAACAATTACAAGTTATAAATATATATGACTCTCTTGATTCAAGTTACAGTCCTGAGGAAATAAATATCGTAAAGGAGCAGTAGAAACTCTGAAATATAAAAATGCAACCCTGTAATAGTTAAAAAAATTAAGATGACTTTAATATTAAATTAAATTTTTATCCAGCAAGACATGATATATATTCCAAAATACAAAGGAAAGTTAATATCAGTTTCCAAACATTAAATTTACAAAACAGAGCAGAACAGCTGTTTTCGAAAGCCGCTACATTTTCATCACCAGTACTCGTGTGTATTCCACTTGTTAATTGGTTCAATTGTATGTGTTTTAATTTGCATTCAATTTAGTAGGAAAAAAAATAGGAGAACGATGGTGACACACTTTTTATGTTGCTGTTGGGTTATTTTCTTCATGTCCTCTTTTTAGGACTTTCAGAAGGAACTTCTCTATCACATGTTTCATGCCCAAAGCTTTTTAATTCCATTATCAATATTTCTATTGGATACTTCATTGCATTCATTGGCCATTTTTAAGCCCAACGTACTAAAATGGTGTTCGTAAGCGATTAAAAGCTTATTGAGATTTTAGTACACATATCAAAAATTTTTTTTATGGATTTATCCTTCTATTAAATAAAACCTGTGATTAAATTTAAACTCTGTGGACTGTCATGCAGCCCTTTTGATTATCACTGGCAACAATGCGGCAAATGAAATGAAAAGGAGTTGCTGTACAATTAAGCAAAACGTTAAATAGTTACAGGAGTAAATACATTTATGAATACAAAGTTCAATTGATGGTCTTTAGGACCTCAAGAGTTTCACAACTATTTTGTGTTTAAGGTCTTTCAACGGATTTCTTATGGAGACGGCTAAAAGACTTCTATGTACGAGCTCAAAACTTCTTTTACATTTACTTTTAATTAACATTTTTTCCCTAGAACAAATTAAAATTTAAGAAAATCGGGAAGCTTTCGTTCTTACTCAGTTTTCAAAAAATTTATCTGACACATTTTGACATCCACAATGAAGCATTTCTTTCGTATAAGAGAATTCTCACCCGCTCACTATTCAGCAAATTGTCTTAATTTTGCGGATTATCAGATTTCAATGTTGTGAGGTCCCAGGAAGCTTAACTGATTTATTCGGAGAGATCATCACTATATCTGTATGCATCTGTGTGTGAGTATGTGGGAATGTGCTTAAGTGTGTGTGTGTTTGATGTGTGTATAATTATTTGACTCATAACTTTCAAAAGGCTGCACCAAATTAAACAAAACTAGCAACTCTTTGAAGAGAAATTTTTAAAAATATCGTGAATTTGAACCGATTCAAGCCGGTATATATCCAGATATCTGAAAAAAATTTAACAAAAATGTTTTTTTCAGAATAAATTTTAACCGTCTTCATCCATCGATTCCACAAACTAATCAGATCTTGACATATAAAAACCATGTCGATCACTGTAACCTGGGAAAAAAGAGTCGGTTGATCCAGTCGTGAGATATCGTGAATAAAAAAACTAGAAATAATTATCTTGGAATATTCGAATATCAAATAAATCATCATGTCTTTCTGAGATTTAAATTAAGTTCGAACTATTAGCCTATGAATCTGAATTCGATCTAATATAGAAATTAAATAATTTATTTTCTAAAACTTTAATTTGATTAATTAAAATTAATAAATCTCTTTTTAATCGAAAGAAAAGCGTTCCTGGTCCATTCTACGAATGTGAGCCGATTCGAACCGGTATATATCAAGACATGTCCAGAAAACTTTCAAATAAGGATTTTGTAGGTAATTTATTTAGAATAACTTTTCAGCAACTTCAATAATCACTTCGACGAATAAATTAGCTCTTGACATTCAGAAACTGAACCGATCGTCTTCTGAATCGGTTAATCCGTTTGTGAGGTAACATAAACTAAATAATTCGAAAAAAGTAATTCTTATTAATATTATTATTATTATTATTATTATTATTATTATTATTATTATTATTATTATTATTATTATTATTATTATTATTCTATGTTTTTTAACTTCAAAATTATATATCTGATCTCTTAGTGTCCTCAATTCTTTTATGTTATTCGAAAGTTGCATTAATGAATCGTTAGGAATCGGTTGATTTGAGGACAAGAATGATAGCATTTTAGCTCGGAGATCCCGAAAGCATAGAAGAGCATGGGAACCAGAATACGAAAGTATTTCGATTAAAGTTAGAGAGAAGTTACTGGGCTGGTCTTTGGAGTCAACTGTTTTCCATTTTTAATTTTCTTTTTCTTGTTTTGTGTTGTTGCAAAACACTTAAATTTTGTCGAGTGTAAATATGTTGTTCCATTATTACAATTGTTTTTTGCTGAATACACAAAATTCTTGCTACGCTAAACACCAAAACTGGGTCCTTCTTCTTTTTGGTTATCTAACATATTTTGGCGAAACAGTAAAAGCTGGAATATTTAAACTATGAGTACAAGTCTGAACGTGTCTGTGCAGGCGCATGCATGGTTTTCCATATGGCAAAATAAAAGAAAACCCGGCTATTTTGTCTCTATGGATTTCTTTTTGTCTTTCAATGGTCATTTCAATCCTGGTCAGATGCGAGTAGAAACAAATAATTCCTTGGAAATTTTAAGTGTTCTCATGCAATTTTTATGTTAAACGAGGTTGGTGTTTTTATTTGTGTTGCTTTTTTTTTGTAGTGTCTCTCTGTCTCTCCCTCTCTGTTTGTTGTTTTATTTGTTACAAATAAAATAAATTGCTATATCATTAGCCGAATCATTTGCAAATTCGCATGGCAGTTCGTAGATGTACTGTTTTGTTTATTCTATCTATTGCGGGATTCGTCTTGCGAATATCTTATAGCCGGAAAAAAAAACAGCTGCAGGGCATAAAGTTAATAGAAGATGCATGTAATATTTGGTAACAAACACAACATGCACTGCAGCCAAGAACATTGTTAATAGACAATATGAAATTGTTATTTATATTGTATAAATTGGTTTGGAGTACCCCGTATTTTAGCTGTTCTTATTTGTGGTTTTTAATTTATTTGCTTAAAAGTAGTTTTCTTTTTTTATTATCTATTCACAGTTTTCGTTTAATATTTTCCCATAAAAATAAAGTTATTAATTTGTATAGTCTTGCAAATAGAGATTAAATTGAACAATTATTTATTTTATAATTGTTGTGGAATCGTGGCTGGTAGTCTCATGTGCCATGAAGGTTTTCCAATGCCTCGCAAAGGAAGTTAAAATAAATTGATATTTAATACAAATGAAGTTTTAATATGAAGTTGCCTTGTCTTATGAGATTCTTCTAAAAGATGGAAGTGTTAAAGTGCATTATCCAGGCAACTGGGATGCTTAACTAAATTTAGTTGCGGACTCAAGTACTTTTTGAACATAAAAAGTACTTTTTGATAATAAGAAAATTTTGGATCTGTCTTGCATTAGTTTAGCTTGCAGGCTTTAACCCTAGAGGCCTTTAAAATGCTGCCAACAGAGGCAAACAACAAGTTTTTCTGAACAACGAAACAAAAATACTTTGAAATGCTCAACTTAACTGATAATCTAAATTCGTTCAAGTGCAAGGCTTTAATTTTCTTTTTCTTCTTCTTGCAAGTAATACTTTACTTAACTCTAAAGTTTAGTTTACAACAACAACGTTATTACTCATGAGTTGTGGCCGAAAAAACAAAATAAAATTAAACCCAAAAAAAAAAATGCATTAAAACTGCATTTAAAAAAATACATCTTCCACAACCTGCATGAAGGCTAATATTTCAGCCATCACATACAGACATTTCGGAGCCATACAATAATGCAAGACCGTATGACATTTTTAAAGAGTAACACAAAATATATATGAAATAAATAAACTGCGCAAATAATATAAATGACATTTAAATTTAAATCGGTTGCTCCAGTTTACGTGCACCACATAATAAAGAGACTTTTGCAGTGAAACCGGAGGGGCAGCAGCCAAACAGCTTAAGTGTATTTGTTTGTTTCCAGTTAAAATATAAATTTATGCGTATGACAGACCGTATCTCGTATATTGTAAAATTCAATGAAAAACAGTTTGTGGAAAAAAGTCGCAACTGCAAATAGCATTGGATTTAAATTGTATTAAGTAAATAAACAAAAGTTAACAATTGTATGAATGAAATCACGACAGGTAGCCTTAACCCTAAGAGAGGTGGTTTTATTAACTGAATAAGTAATTTAATGGCAGTTTTATATCGGCTATCAAACGGTTGATTTTGTAGATTCACAAAAGTATAGAATTTATCGAGATATATATATTCAGTTTCAGTTTCAATTGTAGAATTTCTTTTTTACATTTTACAATATGATTTTCCTATTTTTAACCCCAGATGGTTGCTCTTTGTCGAATCGTCTCAGCCCATTTACTCTTTATCATGCAACTCTGTTATGTTTGCTCGAATTCGTATCCAGTTTTAAGAGAGAAAAAAGCTTTTATTTTAAAAAAATTTTATTATTTTTTTTAAAATACTTATTTAAAAAATGGGTTTTGTTTTTTAACTTTAAAAATTTTTCCGTTAGAACTAACGAGTGATTTTTTTGCTATTATCTTTTTGGCAACACTAGTTTTGACAGCTCGCGCACGTTTTGTATCTTGTGTCACTGTCAAACATCTTCAGTTTGGTCTATAATTTAATCATTAATCGTCTTACAAACGAACAACGCTTGCAAATTATTGAATTTTATTACCAAAATGCGTGCTCTGTTAAGAAAGTTCATCGCGCGCTTCTTCCATTTTATGGTCAGTTTAATCGACCTACTGAGGCTTCTATTCGGGCTATTGTAAAAAAATTTCGCACCAAATTTACATTGTTGGACATTAAACCACCAACACGCTTACGTAGAGTGCGAACTGAAGAAAATATCGCAGCCGTATCGGCCAGTGTTGGTGATGACCGTGAATTATCGATTCGGCGCCGTTCGCAGCAATTGGGCCTCTGTTACTCCACTACGTGGAAAATTTTTCGGAAGGATTTGGGTGTGAAGCCTTATAAGATACAGCTGGTGCAAGAATTGAAGCCAAACGACCTACCACAACGCCAAATATTTGGTGAATGGGCTCTTGAAAAGTTAAATGAAGATCCACTTTTTTATCGAAGAATTGTGTTCAGCGACGAGGCTCATTTCTGGTTGAATGGATACGTGAACAAGCAAAACTGCCGTATTTGGAGTGAAGAGCAGCCAGAAGCATTGCAAGAGCTACCAATGCATCCACAAAAAACAACCGTTTGGTGCGGATTATGGGCTGGCGGCATCATTGGGCCGTATTTCTTCAAAGATGATGCGAATCACAACGTTACTGTGAATGGTGAGCGCTACTGTGCGATGATAACAAACTTTTTTTTTGCCCAAAATGGAAGAGCTTGACTTGCATGACATGTGGTTTCAACAAGACGGTGCCACATGCCACACAGCACGCGAAACAATGGACCAATTGAGAGGCGAGTTCGGTGAACAGTTTATTTCACGCTTGGGACCAGTCAATTGGCCGCCCAGATCGTGCGATTTAACGCCTCTAGACTATTTTTTGTGGGGCTATGTTAAGGCTAATGTCTATAGCGACAAGCCCGCTTCGATTGACGCACTGGAAGCCAACATTGCCAACATTATTCGTGAGATACCGGCCGAAATGTTGGAAAGAGTATGCCAAAATTGGACTAAGCGGATGGACCATTTGAGGCGCAGCCGCGGCCAACATTTGCATGAAATAATCTTCAAACATTAAATTATATCGACCCAACTATCAATCCAAATAAATATTTTATGCATTTTTCTGAATTTTGTGTGTTTTCTTTTTTTTTAATTTCCGATAGTTCTTATAAAATCACCATTTATCAATATTTATCTCAAGAACTATTTTTAATTTTTTTTAATTTTTTTAATAAAAAACTTAACTGAAAATAGTTTTGTTAAGTTTTAACGTTAAAAATTGTTCTGCTAGAACTATTTTATGATTTAATTTCTTGTTTTTTTTTATAAAAAATACTTATGGCGTTTTCTTTTCTGGAAAACGTGCAACAAATTTTAATTTTTTCTCTAAAAACGCGGCAGTTTTGAAGAGTTTTAAGATGAAAACAATTCTTTGTAGCCAATGTTGGAGTAATTTCTAGTAAATTCTTTATTTTCAAATGTTATAAAGTTGCGTTCTTCTATTGAAAAGTGTAAAAAAATTGCACTCTTATCTAGACAAGAAATCAATATTAATTTTAAATCTTTTGGTTAATTTGTAACTTTAAAAATTTGTTTTGCTCAAACTATTTTCAAAAACTGTTTGTCGATTCAACGAAGAGTAATTTTAATGCTCAAAAATCAAGAGTAACCATCCAGGGTTAAACCAAAACTTTTGTAATATTAAAGCGCAAGACTAGATAACATTTAACTTGACCAAAAAATTATTCGAATAAAAGTTTAAAAAAAAAACTAACTATCGTTTTGATTGAAACACAGATTTTTAAATAAAAAGTTATTCCATTTTTGCATGTCCGCGATTTCTCTACTTTTTAACCCTTCCGAATAATGCGATATGACACCTGTTATCAAAATATGCAGTTTCTTGAAAGATTATGTGTTCGTTTTAGTCAAATCTTTTTCCATTTTTTCAGGTTTGAAAACAAGAAATAGTCACCCGGCACTAAACCTGGACAATAGGACGGATAAAGAAGCAATTCCTGGCGCAAAACATGAGTTTTTTTTAGACAAAAACTACTTTTTTTAACCAAATTCGATCGTTTATTCTTTTTTTTTTTTTTTAATCTAACATTTTCAAGCTGCTAGTTTTGTTGCGTCTTAAAAAAAAACGATCTCTCATCTGATCGTAATGAGAAACGTGCATCCAGTTTAACATACTAGAGCCCAAACAGCAGGTGTCTCCACGTTAATCAGCGCCAAAGAGGGCAAAGATGCATGCAGGTTAATCCACATTGACATCCTCCAAAGAATAAGACAGTCAATCGGTCGATTCATTGAGGAATTGAAAAAAAAACTATGGGAAACAATTGACTCCAAAGACAGTCCCTGTACCTTCCCATTAATTTCAAACGCAAATCTATCGTTTCTTTTTTTTTTTTTGTCTTAGTTTCATTTCCAAATTAACTGATACAAGAATCGATAACACTAACCGAACAGACATATAATTTCGGAATTTAATAAAAAATTAATTCTTTCGATTTATTTCGTTCACGATATCTCACGAACGGATAAAGCGATTTTGACCAGGCTTACAGGGTTTTTAAATATTAAGAACGAATTAGTTTCTGAAATGAAATAGTGGAGTCGTTTAAGAGTTAGTAAAAAAATCACTTTGAAGAGTTTTTTTATTTGACATCTGCCAGCTCTAATCGACGCTACCAGTCGAGTTTGATTCGCCTCAGCCGTTCAAATATTATGAGCAGGTCACATACTTATATATACAGACACAAACACACACATACATTCACACACATATACATCCACACACTTGCGTACACACATATATATACGAGATGAACTCTCTGAATTAGGAAGGGAAGCTTCCTAAGACCTCAAAACGTGGAGATCTGATGAGAACTCGATTTTATAAAAACGATGTAAAATCAAAAATCAGCCGATTTATAAAAAAAATTTTAATTTCTAACATTCAAAAATATATTTTAAGGACCTGTTACAACCTGAAAACACTTGTCAATATGAATAGATTCGTTTTCCAATGCCGCTTAAGGGTTAATAAACCAGAATTTACCAAACTAATACACTTTGGACTGTCTGGTTTACAAAAATTTAATTCTAAAATATACAAACAAAATAAAAACAACATGAGAATTAAAGGCGAACATAAATTTTATGCAAATTTCTAATCAAACCGAATATTTACTCACAATCTTAATCTTTTTTATGCAAAAAAAAATTAATAAAATAAAACGTTTATTTTACGTATCTATTCAAATATTAGCATGTGTAGAACAGACAATAAAACGATTGATTGAATTTTTCGATAATAATCTGACAAATTTAAATTAATTGTATAAATAATTTTTGAGAAAAAAGTTTACAAAAAATATATATATACCATAAAACCGCATATCCCCTTAAAATCCATGCACTTGCAACCATAAAAAAATAGTGTCATAATTATGTATGTGTGTGTGTGTGTGTGCATGTTTGTGTTACACATATGGAAATACTCAGGCAATGAGGCATTCTCACAGCTGCCCTCTTTGAGGTCCTACTTAAAATTTTAAAAAGTGATAATGAATTTTTCATTTGTTTTAGAGAAACATATATAGTTCAGAGCATATTTCTTAATTATAATATATTCACACTGGCACGGTTTTAGTAAATCCTAAATTTAACGTTAAAGAGAACTATTAAGAAACGAATCTAATCATACAAAAATTGTACGTTAAAATGAACCTAAAGCCAATTTTAAATTGGTTTTAAGCAGGTTTTATGAAATGCAACCTTGTTTTTTGCCTATATTCGCCTGTGCTGCCAAGTTGCATATTGAAAACGTCTGTCAATTTTCAAAAAATGCAACGAAAATTCCACAGAAGTTGCACGATTTTCATGTGAAATAATGTGATTTGGAATCATTTATTTACTTTGCATTAATATTTTTATTATTTTAAAATAACCGTTCCCCTTTATTTTTAGAGTGCCACAACTTTAAGTTGGCATCATTGCTTTATTTGAGCTGTTAGTGACTTCTGGTTTAGTTCGCCTTGAAATTTCATTTTGAATTGACTTACACCAGGGCAACGTGTGCAAATTGTTGAAATTTTTAATCAAAATAATTGTTCTATTCGTCAAACTCATTCATTCAAAATTTTGTTTTCCAATGAAGCCCATTTCCAGTTGAATGGGTACGTAAATAAGCAGGATTGTGGTACACAAGTTCTGTCGTAATACCATCCATAGAAAATAGCTCGGTGCGCTTTATGGGCTGACAGAGTCATTGGCCCATTTATATATTCCAAAGCGATGATGGTCAGATTGTTATATTTGGTGAACGGTATAGGAACATGATTCGAAATTTCTTCTTATTGCAATTACGTAGTATTTAGTCTTAGTGATATATGGTTCCAACAGGACGGAATCACATGGCCATTCTGAGGGCGTTGGAATTGATTTATTCAAAGAAACTTTGGATGAAAAATAATTCCTTGTGTTGGCCCAATTAATTGGTCACCAAGATCGTGTGACTTAACGCTATTGGATTACTTTCTTTGAGTTTCTGTTAAGTCACTTGTCTACGTCAATAAATCGAAAACAATTCAACATCTGGAAATCAACATTCGAAGAGTTATCAGCATAGTACGTATGCAAATACTTCGTACAGTTTTGAATATTGGTTTTCCAGACTGCGCCATCTACGCCTCAGCCACATGACAGAAATCATATTTAATTATTAATTTCATAAAATTTTCCTCTAAATAAAAATATTTACAGTACAGCTGCTGTACAGTTTGTGAAATAAAAGGAGAAAAAAAGAAGAACATAAAATGAATCTCTTTAATGTTAATTGTGTGCCGATTCCATTTTCCCAAAATCTTACTAAAAATTCAAAGTGATCAATTGGGAGGCTAGTTCCTGGGCGCATTTCACTGCGGCTAATGCAGATCATCGGGGAACCTTTACCCAACATTTCTTAGAATAACTAAAGATATTTATTTCAAACGTCCACTTAATAAGTGAGAAGCCTAAAACAAATATCAAAGTCATAACAAGAATTCACTGATCACTTTTACTTTTTTATTTTCTCACGTTTTTATTCTACAATTGGTTGGCTTTTTTCCGACTCTAATAGCAGTTGTAAAAGAAATAAAGAACAACAACAATATATTGGTAAAAAAACAGCACATAATTAAACTTAAACAGGTTTGAAAAACAACAATTTCCCAATATATGTATTAATTTACAAACAAATCTATTACTTGGAAAAATTTATAGCCAATCAAAACAGCTGTTGTTTAGCTAAAGCGTGTACCTCGTTAAGGCCTCTAGAATGCAGCATTTCAAAGCAACAATTTTCATTTGTTTATTAGACCGAAAAACACTACATATTTTCTTTGCTTTTAAAACAACTCTGCTCTTCTATATAATTTTTCTTACTGAGGCCTTAAGTCAGGCCTTGTGAGTTTATAATTTTAACTGTGTGTCAATATATTTTTGGGTGTAATTCTGTTATTTAATGGTGGACGCGAATTAGTCTCGGCTGATTTTTAGTGTGGCTGTAGATACCACACACACACACACACGCACACACACACATGCATCTGCAGTTATATGCGATTATAAAACACACTCAAATACACTGTAATTGTAAAATAAAATAAGCCTGTAGTTGCAGTGATATTATATAGTATCACTAAGAGTAAACGCTTTGATCAAGTGTGCGCTGCAGTTGAGGAAGGCATAACATTTTCTTGCATAAGTTTGCAGAAGAAACTGGAATGTAAGTCCTAAATTAATAACATATATTTTTGAAGTTGACACTTATACATGTATGTACCTTTAGCTCAACATATATGTGGATTAATCCATGCCTTCCCTTCGACTTTTAACAGTGAACCACTTGTCTCGCTTTTTTAATTACGACTTTGAATTGTACTTAATACACGCGACATATTTGCTTAATCCTGACTTCCTACTTTTTCGTTCTTGCACAATGCTCTCCTGAATGCTAGTCCATGACAAAAAAATTGGACTTAAAATTATGTTCAGACAAATTTTTAATTGCTCTCACCAATTTTTCTTAATAAAAACAGCTGATGTAAGAAGTTTTTCAGCAGAAAAAGGATCAGGGTCTAAGTGAAATTTTGTCGAATGAACTCGTGCCTGATTTTTACAGTGTCATTTGCGCTGATGCTATTTTACATTATTTGCAAAAATACATCGCAGTAGGATATGTGATACGTAAGTATGTCGTGTGAGGCAGGATTTAATAAAACAAAATCTTTATTATTTTAAATTTTTCTTGGTCTTCTGAATTGCAAATTATTCAGACTTCGGCAAATCAGAGATAAGCTGCTCATTGAAGACGTTAACACTACGAAGCCTCAGATAGTAGGTTCGAAATCATATTGGATCAAGAATAAGATTTTGAATCTTTCACTTTTGAATTAGTTGTTGACTGGTTTCAATAACAGAGATAAATCCAATGAAACAATTTCATTATATTCTTTAATTTTAATTATGTGCTGATTCTTTTTCCCCAAAATCTTACTAAAAATTTCAAAGTGATCAAATGAGGAGTTTTATATAGTTCCTGTGTGCATTTCACTAGATCTAATGCAGATCACCAGGCAACCTTTACCCAACATTTCTGAGAATAACTTGAAACATTTATTTAAAATTTCCACTTTAAAAAGTGAGAAGTGCAAAACATATATCAGAGTCTTAACAAATCACTGACCACTTTTCCTTTTTTATTTTCCTACTTTTTAGTTCTAGAATAGGTTGGCTTTTTTCCTACTTTAATTGTAGTTGTAAGAGAAATAGAGAGCAACAACAACAACAATAATTAATTCTTTTAATATAAAAAAAAAATTATTTAGAATGTTGAAAACATGCACTTGCATTTTCAATTTTAAATGAATAGATATTTTGGGGAAATTCGAAAGTTTGAAATGAATATTGATTGAAATGAATTTCTTTGGAAATGTTTTTATGGGTTTTAAGGGATTTATAACAACAATAATTTTGATATATTTAAAACCATATTATTTTTATACCAAAAACATTCAGTTGAATATATATCAATATATGACCTTTAACACAATTACGTTTTATAAGAACTTTATTAAAGATTAATAAAAATTTAGAATTTCATTATATATCTGAAATAAATTCGTTGCTTTAATAAACGCTTCATTGAAATAATGAAAGTTTGATAATGTAATTGAATACTTTGTTTTTAATTTCAAACAATTTATTATCACTTCAATGTATCAATAATATTATTCAGTGATAAATTTTGGATAAAAAGAAACAGCATTTAATTAAAGTTGAAGAGTTTAAAACGACAATTCTCCAAAATATACACTGATATTACTTTGTTGTATTAACGATCCTGATCAATTGAATATACATATAATATTCTTATAAACTATTGCTAAAATCACTTGCTTGTAACACTGAAATTGTGTCGTTGTAACAACGATATTATTTTATAGCACCAATGAAAGTATTTTAGTTATTTCAAAATGTTTTTTTTTTTATTAAACCTATTCAAATGAATTTTGTTACATTAATCCAACGAAGCGTGGCATTAATTGAATTTCAATGAAATTGTTCATTCTATTTATGCGAAAATTCATAGATTTTATGAAGAAGTTTCATTTGGTATAATAAAAAACGCGGCAATATTGAGAATATTTTGTTCCTATTTGGTCATCTTTATTCTGTATTTATTGTTATAAAACTCTTCATTATTGTACTTTTCTTTATATACATATATATATATATATATATATATATATATATATACATATATATATATATATATATATATATATATATATATATATAGACATTTTTAGTATGTCCAGTCATCTTCCCCTTGCAGAGAAACAATTTTTGATTGCAAACTCTTTAAAAATATATTTTTCTTTTGCAGGGGCCTTTTAGCAGTCGTTTTGGCAGCACAAGTTCTGTTTTTTATTATATTTTTATAAATATTAATTTAACATTTTTACTACTTTCAATCAAAATATGACAAAATGAACCGCGATAATCTATTAAATCTTTTAACTGAAACAAATTAAAATTTAAAGCATAAAATATTTGAACACGTTAATGGCTTTCAAACAATTTAAAATAATTTGCGCAGCGATAAAAATCTAGCACTTGTTTTGTGGGTTTTTCTTTCAGGCTGCTTTAAATTTGTCATTAAGCCGGAGATGTGCATAAAGTTTGTTAAATAATATTATTTTTATAAAATCTGGGTCATTGCAGATTATAGTTTCACAGTTATTGATAAAATATAGTTAACAGTTAATGTTAAATTTATTATACAACCGAAACATTTAATGACATTTATTAGCAACAAACAACAATCTTTAGCTTCAGGGCATCTAAGTTTTTAATATCGTATAAAAAATGTATAATTTCAGTTGTGGCACACAGAGTAATTTTTGTTAAATCGTAATTAAATTGTATAATAACTCTACAGGTGTCATATATTTTGTGGCTTAAATCGCTAAGCCATTCGGTACGCTCAATGGTTTTAAATATCTATTTCAGTGCGCTACAGAATGGATTATTAACTGGATCATTTAGTTGTAGCATGTTGCAGCTTTTCAAAAATCAATGAAATGAATTTAAAGTTGAAAAAAAATAGCAAAAGGGATGGCCAAAATGAGGTAAATTTTGTAAAAATTTTATTAAATTGTAGCATGAAAAACTTTTAGTCTATTTTAATTATCTCTTTTTTTCCTTTTGACTTAAAAATTCATTATGGAAATTAAACTATTTCTACTAAAAAATTATACGCCAATTTATACAACATTTTTGCATAAAAATCTTACAAATAAAAAAACAGCCTGAACTGCCAACATTAATTTACATAAAAGCTTTGATTTCTTTATATATTTTTCTCTAATGCAAAACAATGATTTATTTTAACAATAACAACTTGCAGCAAATGCAAGTGTGTATGCAGTTGCAACGCAAATGACCGTCAGCGTAAAATTTGTGTCAAATTATATAGTAAAACAATATGAAATTATTTATAATAAAATTGAATTTAATATTTCTCTAAATATATATAATTTGCAACCTTGATTTATGAATGCAATGGAAACTTTAAATATTTGCTGGCGCATAAAAAACTGTTACACAAAATGTTGCAATTTTGCAAAATGCACAAAAATATTGTTCATTCAAACAATAACTTTGTTTGAATGAATAAATGCTTGTGTCCTAGAATAATCTGCTTTTCAGCACAATCGCCAGAATTATTTATGAGCTGTTGATTGGGCACAAAATTTTATGAAATGTCTTACCGATTGTAAGAATACGAGCCTTAACGAGATTTTCTGATTATTTTAGAAAATTATTTATATAAATGTTGGTGTAAGCTCAAGCTTTGAGGACAGCTGTTTCATTTCAAACAAAAAAAAAACATTTCAGATCTTGATGAGAAAAAGTAGCGGCTTTCGAACAACACGCTGTTTAACACTGCAGTGTAAGTTGACCACTAAATTGATGCTGATGTTTCCACAAATAATTAAATTATATATTCTGCCTTTTTAAAAAAAAGTGTCTATTAATTGTAAATCAATTCAGGATGGGCTTAAATTCAAAACAAACATATTTGCTAAATAATCTCTATTGTATTCCAGTCCGCCATCATTTTGTGCAATCCTGCAAGCAACACCAGAGAGTGCATAGCAGAGCATATCAGAGTTCTTTTTGGTATGTCCTCGAGCCTTCATAGAGATTTGGTTTTATCTCTTCAATTGCCAGAAAACTCCTTTTTCTCAACAAGAATATGTGAAAATAGTGTTGATGAATGTTGTTTGTCTTAATAAATGCTGTTTTCTTTTTTTTTAACAAAAAAAATCTTGTTAAGAATTTAGCTCAAATGCCCTTCATATCCTAAATTTCAGAAGAAATATATGTTGCTTGAAGTGTCAAAGTGCCAGCGTTATCAGTATCTTCTCTAACAGTGATTCAGTAATTCTAAGTAACATAGTTTTCACTGAATCAACTTTAAAAAAAGTTGATGATGTCCAGGACGATATTCGTCATTAAAAAAGAATTGTACAGCTTGTAAATTTTGTTTACAGGAGCTGAAATCACCGTATGGCACTGTCAACAACTAAAATTCTTTTGAATATATAATTTTAATATTTACATAATTTTAATATTTACATATTTACAAAACATGTTAAATGTAGCTGAAGGTGTGGAAATAATCCTTAACACCAAGCAATTTTTAGCAAAAAGGTTTGGTTTTTTTGTTTTCATTAAGGTTTTTATTACCATCACATCGGTCAGAACAGGTACCCCAAATAATATGTCGTCAACCAGGACAAGAGTGCACACCTCTTTGCTGAAGGACATTCCAAAACTTTTGCCGAAACGCCTGCAAGAATTCCGTACGAACTCGGGTAGTTTTCTTAGAGAAATTCTATTATTAGTACCGATTAAAGTAAAAGTTATAATGGTAAATTGATAAGAAATATCGAAAAGAAGACTCTCATATAAAAACAGTAAGATTTTTGAAGAGTATCTCAACTTTGAGTTGGCATGACTGCTCTATTTAAGCACCCATTTAATTGCTGATAGTGGCTTTTTGTTCAATTTGCTTTGAAATTTCATTATAAAACGACTTTAAACAGAGCAGCGCGTGCAAATTGTTGAAATTTTTAATCAAAATAATTGTTCTATTCGTAGAACTCATCCATTCAAAATTTTGTTCTCTAATTAAGCCCATTTCTGGTAGAATGGTTACTTAAATAAGCAGAATTGTCACATTTGGAGTGATAGAATCCACAAGCTCTTGTAGAAACACCATTCCATTTCACAGAAAAATGCTTTTTGATGCGCTGTATGTGCTGGCGGAGTCTTTAACCCACATGTCTTCAAAAACCATGATGTGCGAATGTCACTGTCAATGGTGGACGGTATGTGAACATGATCTGAAAATTTTTCGTACCTCAATTACGTGGCATTAATTTCGCTGATATGTGGTTCCAACAGGACGCCGCCACGTGCCATACTGAGGGTGTTAGAATTGATGTATTTAAAGAAACTTTTGATTGAAAAATTATTTCAGATTGTGTGATTTAACCCTTTCGATTTATTTTTTTTTTTTTTTGGGTTCTATTAAGTCCCTTGTTAACGTCGATAGACTACAAACAATTTACGTCCTGCAAATCTACATTCGAATAGTTATCGGCGAAAAACGGCCGCAAATGCTGCGGAAAGTTGTGGGGCCCACTTGGCAAAAATCATATATAAATATTTATTTCATAAAATTTTCTTTCAAAGAAATAAAAGCGTAAGAAAATTAAAAAGGCAAGATGATCAGCGAGTTCTTGTTATGACTTTGATATTTGTTTTGGGAAGTTTGAAATAAATATCTTTAGTTATTCTAAAAGATGTTGGGTAAAGGCTCCCTGATGATCGGCATTAGCCCCAGTGAAATGCGAATGCGAACTGAATAAAACCCCTCAATTTATCACTTTGAAATTTTTAGTAACATTTTGGGGAAAAAGAATCAGCATATAATTAAAATTAATATGTTAAATATATATTTAATATTAATATATATAAATATATACTTCCTTGTTTTATTATGATTGAAACTTGCGTCACTCTATAAAAAACATTTAATAGAATTCAAAATATTTTATTTATTATGAAAGACAAGAATTAATATTCTGAATCAAGTTGAGACCTGCGAATTTACATTTTGTTTTCATGTTGTTTTCAATTCAATTTCTTCTTAAGAATATAATATTTAAAATATTTATTATAACCATCATATTAACAGAAGGGATCAGTATTGATGTCGAGGTCGCTACGCCATCTCATCAGCGTTATTTGTTGACACTTTGCGTTTTCAAGTATTTCATAGATGATTTTAGCAAAAATTTCAATTAGATTACTTTTATTTAGTTTGCTAAATTTTGTTATAAGATTTATCGTCTAGTGCCGCAGAATAGACGTAACTCGCAGGAAACCTCTTGTGCTTTTATAGATCCCCTTGATCGGTGGTTATGAGCCACAAATCGACAAGCAGGAGTTCAACTTTTCGGTCGTGAGTCAAATACGACGGTAGTAAATCATAAACACCCAAGCAACTGCAGAAATATCTCTGCTTGAATTTTATTTAACTTGTATTTTTGACAATTTAGTGCCAAGATTTAAATACACATTGAAATTGGAGTTTGTAACTCCGTACTGGCCGTAAAAAATTAACAAAATTATTATATATATGAACGACGAGTAGATGTTAAATGCTCTGAACTATATCTCCAGTAAATATTTAAAAATTATCTTTTAATTACGACACTATCCAAGTTGAAATTTATACGCAAAACTGTTTAAATATTCCAACCTCACATTTCAATTAACGTCTCATGACATCAACTTGCACACAAATCACTTTTTTTCTAATTCCATTAATTAATTTCCAAATATGTATGCGAACCACACACACACACATGCACACACTCACGCACATATATATAAATATCAATTCTGAATAGTCGT
This sequence comes from Linnaemya vulpina, assembly GCA_963675445.1. NCBI lineage: Eukaryota > Metazoa > Arthropoda > Insecta > Diptera > Tachinidae > Linnaemya > Linnaemya vulpina. The sequence continues at coordinate 93,672,144 of OY776277.1, forward strand.
TGCAGTTGTTGCGTACACGTCAATATACGCAGCATATCTATTGATTTACTGATCGAGTCTTTTGCCATGGATGTCGTAAAACATGCATCAGACAAAAGCAACAACTACAACAACAAACTATAACATGTTGCATCGTTATATATTTGAAAATATATTTCAAATAGTTGTAATTTAGTTTTTTTTCTCTCTGTCGTTATTTTAATATAAATTTTGCATAAATTTTGCGTGTTTTACACGTTAACCTCGTGCTGCAAAGTAGCTTTTCGCAGCTGTTCTCCCCCTGCCACCACACAACTGTGGCAGTTGTTTTCGCATTATTTATGGGTATCTTGGCCTACGTACTTGCACGACATACATCATTTAGCTAATGAATATAAGTAATCATCTTTAAAGTTGTTCACATTAAACCGAAACAAAAACAACAATTTCAATTTTCATATTAAAAAAACGGGCATAGATTTGAAGTAATAAATAATTGTCGGTGTACATAAACGCACACACACAAACGCTTGTATGACATATAATCATACAGGTGTTTTATTTCTAAAAACAGCATATGAATTCAATTATTAATGTGAAATAGATGTGAATATAGATCTGATTTTATTTCATGTGATTCTTGTAAACAAAACAAAAACGTGTTTGCAAATACGTTTTCAATTAATTAAATTTGCGCCCTCATTTATCGATAAGGAGTACGTTAAATATGTGAACAATTTATTGAGCAGGCATAATTTATAATTAATTTAGTTGTGAATAAAAGCATAAGTCCTGTCCGCATGGCGAAGAAAACAAACAGAGGGAAATGTTAAACAGGTAAGGTTTTCGATGCTCCTCCAGAGCAGAGCTGTAAATGAATCATTCGTTTTTGATTTTAATTCGTTACGAATTAGTTTGACAATGAATTAATTCATTTTTGCAACAGCAAAGAATTGGATGAAATGTGATTGATTAAAAATGAATTGGGCTGAAATGAATTGTAATTCTTTTTAAATTCAAATGAATTTGCACAATGAATTTTCATTCGTTTCCAATTCAAATGAATTTCATAAATTAAATTGCAATTCATTCTCAATTAATTTGTAATAATTTAAAACAATGAATCGCTTTCGAAATTACTGAAACCAAAAGCGAATTGTAATCAATAAAATTCAAGGCAGAAATGAATTTCAATTCTCCTCTAAATTTAAATCAATCAGTAAAATGAACTGCGATTTATTTCCAATTCAAATGAAACTATAAAATGAATTCGGATTCATTTCCAATTAATTTGAAATGATTTTGAATTGATTAACTCAAACGAATTAGAACAATGACTCGCAATCGTAATAAATGAAATGAAAAATGGATTGATATCAATAAAATTCAGGGCAGAAATGAATTTCAATTCTGGTTTAAATTCAAATGAATCTATAAAGTGAATTGCGATTCATTTCCAATTAATTTTTTTTATTAATTTTGAATTAATTCAAATATATTAGAGCAATGTATTATTCATTTCCAAGTAACTTGAATTGATGATTTTGAATTAAGATAAATAAATTTAAAAAATGAATCGCATTTGAAATGAAAAATGAATTGCATTCAATAAAATTCAAGACAAAAATGAATTTCAGTAATCTTTCGAATTTTAATGTAATTAGAAAATGAGTTGTGACTCGTTTACACTTCAAATAAAATTGTTACAATGGCTTGCAATTCATTTTCAATTAATTTGAACTGATTCTGAATTATCTTAAACGAATTAAGAAAATGGATCGCAATCGAAATGAATAAATTCAAAACTGACCTTCAATCAATAAAATTCAATACCGAAATGAATTTTAATTCTCTTTTGGATTCTAGTTAATTTATAAATTGATTTACGACCCGTTTCCAACTCACTTATTAAAATTAATCTTAAACTAATTCAAATAATTTAGAACAATGAATTGCCATTCATTTACAATCAATTGGAAATGATTCTGAATTAATTCAAATGAATTAGAACAATGATTCGCAATCGTAATAAGTGAAATGAAAAATGAATTGATATCAATTAACTTCAAGGCAGAAATTAATTTCAATTCTAATGAGCCTATAAAATGAATTACGATTCGTTTCCAAATGAAATGAATTTGTAAAATGAATTGCAATTCGTTTTCAATTAATTGGAATAGAGTCCGAATTAATTGAAATGAGTTAGAAGAATGAACCGCAATTGAAACGAATAATATCAAAAATGAACTGGTATGAGTAAAATTCAAATCAGAAATTAATTTCAATTCTCTTTTAAATTTAAGTGAATCTATAAAATAAATTGCGACTCGTTTCCGAATGAAATGAATTTGGAAAATTGATTGCAATTCATTTGCAATTAATTTCAAATGATTCTGAATTAACTTAAATGAATTAGAACAATGATTTGCAATTGAAATGAATGAAATTAAAAACGAATTACAAACAATAAAATTCAAGTTCTAATTAAAAAGAGAAATTTCTAATAAGGAAATTAAAATATTCAGTCCAAGAATTTTAAATCCCTGCCGTGTCAAATTTCAGTCGATTCAATTCAATTGAGTTGGTAATGAATTGCTATTAATTTTTCAATTTCAAAATCAATACAATTCAAATGAGTTTGAAACGAATCGCAAATCACTTTAATAAATTAATTTGAATTGAAAACAAAGAGCGATTCATTCTGCAAATTCATTTGAAATTGAAAAGCAATTAAAGTTCATTTCTGCCCTATTCATTTAAAGTGTTTCGAATTTCATTCAATTCTTTTTTTGTTGTGAAAAGAATGCATTCAAAATTCGCTAAATAAGTGCGTGAATGATTCATTAAATAATTGAAAAATGAATGAATGATTCATTTACAGTCCTGCTGTGGAGTAGGATATTTTGCAGTTGCATTACTGCTGTTGTATAGAATATTTGGAATACTTCTTAATTCAAAACTTATAAATTGATTTCTGAAGAATACGGCTTAAGTTATTTGTAAATCTGTAAAGTATTTCATAAAATAACGTGCGGATCATCAACAGAAAAGTGAATTGAACTTCATTAATATTTTTATAGGCTAATTGTTCTAACTTAGTTAAAATCTCAGAAAGACATGATGATAATTATTCCTAGACACAAAGGAAGTCAACATCAGTTTTATTCAACTTACACAGCAGACCAGAACAGCTGTTTTCGAAAGTCGCTACACTTTCATCTTCAGTGCTCATGTGTATATTGTGTTTCATTTTTTTATTGATTTTATTGATTTCTGATCGAGTTGGTATATTGTAATCAGCAATTGTTTACCAAAATCTTCTTGCGAGTTGAGTAGGGTGTATAAACAAGTTACTTGCGGAAAGATTTATAGAAATACTTAGCTGTGGTGGATGTGTATGTTCTCAGGGGTTTAAATAGAAATGAAGTTAATCTTTATAATATAAAATGAGTTTATTGGGTTTGTATAACAATAATATAAGTTGACAGTTGTATCAAAAAAAATAAGTTATTAATTGTTCACACCAGGGATGATCAAAGGGTTTTTAACCGTCCATTTCCAAGGCATCCTGACCAGAGCCAAGGATCAGGCTGGAATTCATCCAGGTACTTACGATTTGTCCCATGTGGACAACTTTACAGCGGTTAGTAACGATTACAATTTCAAAGTGCCGATTGTAATTCAATAACAAGTCATTTTAGAATATTTATTCAAATTTAGGCTTAATGGTTTTATATTTTGTCAAACATAAGTTTGGACAATTCCTTTTATAACATTAAAAAAATTATCAATAACAATAAGACGACAGCAATTTTTCCTCAACACTTTTTTTGTTTCTTTTTCCTCCAAAAAAAGCTAATAAATACTTAAGTTACAAGTCTGCGCGTTTTTATTAACTTATTGACGTTTATGAAAAATTTGCAATAAAAGAAAATGAATTTAATATTCAGTTTGCACTACTTCGAGTGTAATTAAAACTTGTTATTATTTCATTTGCAAGTTAAACTATTTTACGTATTTGCATTGCAGCAAACGATTCATAGAAATTTATAAGCTATTTTTATTTAAAACAATTTCAATACAGGGAGTATTGACATGATATGTATGACTGCAACGAATTAGAAAATTATTATCTCTTATAACGTGATCAATGCCAAGTCAAGAGTACAAAAGAGCTGCATTCTTACCGCTAAAGCTTTTTTTTATTTTCCTCAATCATCTTTTATCTAAAAGAGGCTTGATAGCAGCCTCTCGCGTTCATTTTCGTTTAATTGTAGGCTGCCATTTTTGAAGGACAGGCGGAAAGGAAGATTATGAATGACGCAGTAAGCAATGGCTACATAAAAGTATTGGAATGGTTCAGAGTTCCAGACTTATATTATTGTTATTAATATTATTTTACTCTGGTGGCGAAGTGTGGCATTCGTTAACGATCGAAATTTCCAATTTAAATTATAATGCAATATAATATTTATATAATAAATATAATATAATGGTTAATGATTTTAAGAGAAATTTTGAAACTATTAAATATTGAAATTGTCAAAAATTTAATTTACTAAAATTACAACAACAAACAATACATTAACTGTTTCTGTCTTTAGTCTTTTGTTTTCTCTTCAATCTTCAATCCATTTTGAAAGCGTTATTTTGGCTTCTGATTTTAAGTGAAATTTAATATTATTCGTATTGAAATTATTAAGAATTTCATGTACCAAAATTACAACAACAAAAAATTATAAAATATATAAAAAAAGTTTCTGTCGTAAGTATTTTGTTTTCTGTTCAATCCTCATTCGATTTTGAATGCGGTGATTTGGCTTCTTATTTTCAGTAAAATTTAATGTTATTCGTATTGAAGTTATTACGAATTTCATGTACAAAAAAAAAAAATTAAAAATATATATATAAAAAAGTTCGTGTCTTAAGTCTTTTGTTTTGTCTTCAATCCTGTCATATTAAAAGCGCTTTTACGAAGTAGCGTTGCCAGTCGAATTTTTTCGCCGACTTTTGATATCCCGAGAAGAGAGAAAGTTGTCTAACGATTAAGGATATTGGAATCGAATAGCTGAGGAATCTCAAGATCACAACTGAAATTGCCCACAACTCGGGGACTCTTTTGGAATGGACAAAAGAGTGATAAAAAATTAAATATTTTTTTAAATAATAAAAATTAGTCCGATGTTTATAACAAACCTCGTATATTTTCTAATGTTTGTCAGCAGAAATATTTTATAGTATTAATTTTAAAAAATTATTTGCATATAAGGAAATAATTGAAGTGCATTTTTACGTGCACGAAATCTCATAGATTTCGAATTCAGTCCCCATCGAAATCTTTATCATTTACACTAGTGACTTTTTCGACATGCGTCAAGATTTTATTTCAGTAACTTTTTTGATTTGTCGAATTTAATGTGAAAATAATTTTTTTAAATGCACCTCATCCACACTCAAAACTTGTCAAGTAAATTTCTTCTACAGCGTTGCGTTTTTTGTGCAGTATGACAAGAAACCACAGTTGGATCTTTTAGTACTGTAGACTTCAACGTAACTTTGGCCAAAGCTAGATTGCAACTATAATTTGTTATTTTTCTATTATAATTGTTATTATTATTATTATTATTATTATTATTATTATTATTATTATTATTATTATTATTATTATTATTATTATTATTATTATTATTACGATTATATTTCTTATATGCATAATTCTGTTTTATTAAGAATCACATAAACGATATGAAACTAAACTATTAGTATCTTGACAATAAAAAAAATCCGTTTAGTTCTCTTGAATATATAGAAACAACCAAACGTTACTTAAAATGTTAATATGGTCAATATTAATAATATATTTAATAAAATATTTGGTTGAAGAAGTTTTTCTCAATAAAACTATTTCACAAATAATATGTAGTACGCTACTTTCTTCGGTGCTTTATTACCGCCCAAATTGAATTGCAAAAAATATTGACTCCAATTTAGAAAATATAAATCAAAAACTTTTGTCGCTGTCTGTTGTATGAAGCGCACACCCTTTATGTTGTCCATTAGGAGGCCACAAGGCTGCTTTCTAATATCCATTCCCTTATTTTACTTTTAATACACAAACCTTTTAACCAAATTGAAAACAAGCCCAAGATGTCTAATAAATTCAATAAATTTGCTTTGAAATGTATATCAATTTCTCAAGCCCCTTTACATATTAAGTCATGTGTGCGTTACTTCATATTTATAGGCCAGGTAATACCTGTTTGATTACGCTGTCGTTGGTGCTACTGTTGCCATTAACTACCAGTGCAAAACGACAAATGCGGCGGTGCATGCAGGCATTATTATTTGCTAAAATGCGTGTGTTTGCATTCAAGCCTGCCATTTATTGATCTGGTTTGTTACAAATATTATGTAGTTAACATGCACACACACACAAACGCATTTGTAACACCACAATTTGTTAAGTTTGTTTGTTTGTTTGTTTGTTTGTTTATATTGTTTTTTATGAGATATTTGTGACCTTGATCTAGAATTGCAAGTTTTTTCCTCCACTTAAACGCTGCTTTACATGCATATTTTTTTTCTCCGTGCAATTGAAATGTGTGAGCGCTTGCATGTGTGACTTGTAAATATTTTAATGTATTTGTTTGTGGAATGACAATCAGACCTGTCAGTATGCAAAATATTGCAGTAAAAAAATTTTCTGCGTGTTTTAATTGATAACACTTCAATATGTTGACATTATTTATTAACAAAAAATAAGAGCTCAATAGCCAGAAGCTTAAATGATGAAATCTTTAGACGCTGTTCTAATTAAAAATGATTAAAAGAAATATATGACAAGAGAGTTCGTTATTCAACTGCTATTTGGGAAAAGCAATTATTTAACAAATTATATCCAGTTGTAAAATTCTTGCGCTTTGGCTTATAGAGCGTCTTTTCCTTACACAACTTTGAGTAGGCATCACTGCTTTATTTGAGCACAGATTTATCATATGATAGTTGCCTTTTATTTAATTTTTTATTTTTTTTTGGAGTATTACAAATGCAGTGCATTGCCCTGGAACTGGAAAGCAGGGGATAGTGTTAAGAGGACAGATTAGAAGATTATTTTGCTTTGAAATTTCAATATGAATCGATTCACACCAGAGCAACGCATGCAAATTGTGGAAATTTTTAATCAAAATAATTGTTCTGTTTGTCAAACTCAGGCATTCAAAATTTTATTTTCCAACGAAAGCCATTTCTGGTTAAATGGGTAACCAATTAAGGAGAAATGTCGAGTTTAGAGTGAAGAAAATCCATAAGCTTTTGTTGGAACATGACTACAACCACAGAAAGTTACTTTTTGGCTCGCTTTATGGGCTGGTAAAGTCATTGGATTAAATGTCTTCAAAATCAATGATGGTTAGAATGTTACTGCCAATGGAGAACGGTAAAGGAATATGATTCGAAATATTTTCCTACTTCAATTATGTGGCTGATATGTGCCCACAGCGGATGCTGCCATTGATTTACTCAGACAATTTTTTGATGAAAAAATACTTTCAGGTAATGGTCCAATTAATTGGCCACGAAGAACATATAATTTAATTCTTTTGAATTATTTTCTTTAGAATTATGTTAAGCCACTTGTCGACGTTGATAAACCACAAACAATTGAACATCTGGTATTCAATATTCGAAGAGTTATCGGCGCAATGGGGCCTGCAAATACTGCGAAAAGAAGTTGAAAAATACGTTCCAGATTGCGCCGTATACGCGCCAGCCGTAGCGACACATGGCAGAAATCATACTTAAATTAATCAAATTTCTCTTTCAAATAAAACCCCTTCCACTGATATTAAAAATATATTTCCGTGCTTTATTACGATTGAAACTTGTTCACTCTATGAAAAAAAACACCCCTTATATACAACGCGTGTTACTTTGCGATCTTCATAATACATTGAAAATAATTTACAAAAATATCGCCTGTAAAGTAACAAATCAAAATGGTTAAAAATCGTGTAAGATTTTATAAAATGAATAAAGCAGTTTCAATATGAAAAGTAACTTTATTCAATAAAGCATTTGAAAACTGAACAGATCCGATATATAATATCGGAGTTCTTCCAAGCAAATCACTTTTTTCGAATATATTTCGTTCGCGACAGCTCATGAACGGATTAACCGATTTTAACTCAGTTTGGGGTGATCGACGTGGTTTGTGAATCCGATTGATGAAGGTATTGGAAAATTATTCTTAAAAAAACACTTTGAAAAAAAACCTTTCATATTGTTTTCTTTCATATATCTCGATACCTGAACCATATCGAATCAGTTTATATACCCAGAAAATATAGGGTGTTTTTTATAGAGTGATACAAGCTTAAATCATAATTTAACATAGTAATATATTTTTGATATCAATTAAATATCTTTATTTTATATCTTTATTGGATAGAAAATTTCATGACATTAATGTTTAAATATGATTTCGGTCATGTGGCCGCCACGGTTGGCGCGTACAAGGCGCAGTCTGGAACACCAATTTTTATAAACAGCAACATTTTGACCACCATCGTTTTTGAAGACAAATGGGCCAATGACTGCGCCAGTCCATAAAGCGCACCAAACAGTAATTTTCTGTCCATGTAGTGGTGTTTCGAAGAAGGTTGTGGATGGGCTTCATCGGAAAATAAAATTTTGAATGGACCAAGTGCACGATAAGTTTGACGAACAGAACCATTATTTTGATTGAAAATTTCTACAATTTGCACGCGTTGCTCTGGTGTAAGTCAATTCATAATGAAATGGCAAAGCAAATTAAACAAAAAGCAACTATCAGCTGTTAAATGGGTGGTCAAATAAAGCAGTGATGCCAACTCACAGTTGTAGCACTCTATAAAAAACATCCTATAGCAGTTCAGTGATGCTTTTCAGAACGCTTCCAGTTTGGTTTTATTCGGTTCAGCCTTTTCAAAGTTTTAAGCGGGTCACATACTCACAAACATACACGCATACACAAAACAGACATACACACATACACACTTGCATACAGACATTGTGAAGGACTCACAGAATTAGTCAGGGAAGATCCATAAGACCTTAACTCGTAGAGATCTAATGAAAATTCAATTCTTTCAAAAAGTTGTAATAAATAATATAAGAAAATAAAAAAGACAAGAAATTACAGATTTCTTGCTTTAACTTTAATATTTAATTGAACAGAAGTTTGAATAATTATTTTAATTATCTCTAAGATATTTTTTGAAAGATCTTTCCCTCTGATCTGCTCTAGTAAAATTTGCAGAGGAACTGAAAAGTCGCCTTGATTTTTTCAAATATTTTTTTTAAATACAAACATGCAAAGGCCGCTGACCATCACCAAAAATAAAATTTTGCATATTTTTAAATGTAATTCAGTAGGGCTTCGCTGGTGAAGTAATTGCAATTAAAATTTTGTGAATATTAAATTGGTATATTAATTAATACCTTCAAATGTGTGGATATATGAAAACAGTTGAAGTGGCCTCCATATATATTTATTTTATGTATGTAAATTAGTTTTTTAATTGTAAAATGTTTGCTAATAAAATTCAATAAAAATAATAGAAGTACAAAATAAATACGATAGTAAATAATTATTTGCCTCCGTATAATATTGAGTAGCATTATTTAAATAAATTAACTCACTGCGTTTTCTTTTCTGGAAATATGTAAAATTTTTTACTTCTTCTGGAAAATGTAACAGTTTACAGGAGTTTTATAACAGCAATAATTTTCTCAAGAGCTGTTGAAATAATTTCTAACAAATTCTTTATTGTCAAAATTCAGCAGCTTTCCTGTTTCTATTAAAGAGTGTAAAAAACGTTGCCTTCTTTTTTAGAAAAGAAAACGTTATTATTTTCCTTTATATATTTTATTGTTAATGTATTTTTTATTACTGTGAAATAATGAAAATTTTCATAAGTAGACACAAGTTTAATTTCGTCTTCCAGCCGCCAAAGTTCATCATTACAATTCCAAACAATCTCTTGCAAACACCACGATCCATGTCACTGTTTCGTTTAGCGTGGATCATTATTTGATGGTCAAAGTTTACAGAAATACGAGAGAAGAAGAAAAAAAAAAGCGGCCAACAAACAATCACGTTAACATTAACAATTGACACCACGTATCAATGATTGTTAACACATGAAAATAAATAAACGAAATATATTTTTCTGCACATGAACCTTGGAAAACATTTTCCCACAATTGTGGAAAATCTCATCGTCTTAAAGTCAACACTAAGAGTTTTTTTGCTAAAGAACTTGAAACAAAACAAAAGATTATTATTTCGTAGGCTAAGAAAATAAACTGCAACAAACAAAAGATGTGTAAAATATAACCGTAAAAATCATTTATAAGACCAATTATAATATATGAAATTGAATAAAGCCAATTAGGCATTTAGGACTCTAGATGAGTACCCTACATTACGTTGAGGTTGTAAAGAGATGATCAGGAAAACTGCTTTGCAAATAAGTAGATATATAATTTTGTAAGGAGACTAATTGATTTAAAGTTTTATAAATTTTCTCTAGCAACGCGGCTTTAATTAAAAGTTTGGGGTACTCACACCGTGTGCTATTTGATTTTATTATCATAATGTCTTAATAATTGAAAACAGTTAAATATATGTTAATTGCTCTACAAAAATGTGATAACATTCTTCAATATTTTTGTCTTTTAGGTTCATTTACTTTAATTAAATTATTTATTTATTGTGCAATACTTTTAAAAATTATTACACTATTTATATTATAATAAAAAATGGTACACAATATTAATATTTAAAAAGAAATAAAAGAAAAACTAAATTAAATTAAATATATGATAAAACCATAAGACTTTCTGTAAGTATGCGTATTTTTTCATATTTTTTTCATAAAATCAACATCTGCTTGGAAATAATAAATATTTTATTGGAGTCCATCAGTGCAGTGCAGTTACACTCAAACGAAATCTAGTATTAATGGAATTTCAGGCCATATCCAAAAGATTTGGAATAGTTAACCCATAAAAAACAATATATAATTGAGCACTGGATTTTGTCAAAACAGCCTTGAAGTCTACAGTACTAAAAGATACAACTGTGGTTTCTTGTCATACTGCACAAAAAACGCAACGCTGTAGTAGAAATTTACTTGACAAGTTGTGAGTATGGATGAGGTGCATTCAAAAAAAATTATTTTCACATGAAATTCGACAAATCAAAAAAGATTTTTTGACACCTTTTCTGTTACTGAAATAAAATCTTGACGCATGTCGAAAAACTCACTAGTGTAAATGGTGTAGATTTTGATGGGGACTGAATTCGAAATCTATGAGACTTCGTGCACGTAAAAATGCACTTAAATTATTTCCTTATATGCAAATAATTTTTTAAAATTAATACTATAAAATATTTCTGCTGACAAACATTAGAAAATATACGAGGTTTGTTATAATCATCAGACTAATTTTTATTATTTAAAAAAATATTTAATTTTTTATCACTCTTTTTTCTATTCCAAAATAGTCCCCGAGTTGTGGGCAATTTCAGTTGCGATCTTGAGATTCCTCAGCTATTCGATTCCAATATCCTTAATCGTTAGACAACTTTCTCTCTTCCCGGGATATCAAAAGTCGGCGAAAAATTCGACTGGCAACGCTACTTCGTAAAAGCGATTTTAATATGACAGGATTGAAGACAAAACAAAAGACTTAAGACAGGAAATTTCTTTATATATATTTTTAATTTTTTTTTTGTACATGAAATTCGTAATAACTTCAATACGAATAACATTAAATTTTACTGAAAATAAGAAGCCAAATCACCGCATTCAAAACCGAACGAGGATTGAACAGAAAACAAAAGTCTTAAAACAAAAACTTTTTTTATATATTTTATATTTTTTTTAATTTTGGTACATAAAATTTTTAATAATTTCAATACGAATAATATTAAATTTCAGTTAAATCAGAAGCCAAAATAACGCATTCAAAATTGATTCAAGATTGAAGAGAAAACATAAGACTAAAGACAGAAACAGTTAAGGTATTTTTTGTTGTTGTAGTTTTAGTAAATGAAATTTTTAACAGTTTCAATATTTAATAGTTTCAAAATTTCACTTAAAATCATTAACCAAATTACCTCATTCGATATCGATCGGCATTTCATTATAATTTTAATGGAAATTTCGATCGTTATCGAATGCCACTCTTCGCCTTCAGAGTAAAATAGTAATAAAATAACTCTGCAGCTTTGACATTACTTGACTATAAGTTTACAGTCCATTTGATGTCAATTTTGACTTGATGCTAAGACGATTTGGGCAGTCTTCGGCTTATGAAGATAAAAGGAATTGCAAAAATGTCATACAAATAAACAAAATTATGAATAGAAAAATTAATGTAAAAAGAAGCTGAAGTACTGAACTTATAGAGACACAAAGTCAAACATCTTAAGTTCAAATACACACTTAGTCTTGAAAATGAGATCTAATTTTTCTAATTTGCGTTAATGCATGATTGTGTTAGCTGCTGTCGGGCTGTTTCGTTAGCAAAAGCATATCACTGATCGCTGAATATAAATGGCAACTGACGATATCATGTGCTAAAAAATTTTGATTACAGTAGAAATTGGCCAGTGAAGTGAGATAAGATATTCTCCCCGCTTTCATCTCTCTTCATCTGTCCCTTCAACACTATCTCATTCTTCTTCAGCTGCAGCTCCTGATACGCTACGCCCCGCTAATCGCAGGAAATAGTAATAAAATCCTTGTTGTGCAGCCTTTAAGTAGAGCCTCGTCACTTATATCTTGTCGATCTTTTTTGAAAAGCTCTCACCAGTTGTGAGTATTTTTCATCTTTCGGCATCTGTCCCTTCAACATTAATGCGTTCTGCTTCAATTGCAGCTCCAAATGCGCTACGTTCCTGCAAACGTAGAGAATAGTAAGTAAATCCTTGGTGTGGGACATTTAAAAAGAGAGCCCCGTCATTTATATTTTGTCGATTTTCTTTGAAAAGCTCTCACCAGTTGTAGATATTTTTTTGCCTCCAAATACAACCAGCGTATGTTACTGTCAATATATGAAAAATGTTTGAGTACTTAATTTTATTTTTTACACAAAATTCCAGGCAAATTCTTTGATCCATTTTTTTATCTTCCCGCTGAAAATTTAGTTTTGAAAATTTTCAAAAACTGGAACCCTTTTTTTCAATATTTTAAGAACCTTCGAAGCTTCCCCGACTTATTCTGAGAACACACACGTCTCACGTATGTGTGTGTGTGTATGTGTGAACGTGTTTGTGTATGTGAATGTGTATTAGAACTCGCTTAAAAATTTATAACGGCTAAACCGAATCAAACGAAAAAAAAGCTTGGGGGAAAGGTCTTTTATCCATGTTTTCTTTTTTCAACAGCTGTTGAGGTACTTTAACGTTCGTTTCCACAAATTATTCAATCACTAATCACCGGATCGAAATCACTTCATCTGTTCTGGAGATATCGTGAACAAAAAAAGGAAAAACTTTATGTATGAATAAATCCGATATATAATATCTGATATATAATTGATCAGTTGTCGTTCTCAATTCTTTTCTGGGGTAATTTGAAAACTAAAATAATAGAAGTTCGGAATAAATATCTTTAAGCATTAAACACATTAACGACAGCACCGACTACAAAAGCCATTGGCTACAATCGTTGCCTCGTAGTCAGCTACTTAACTATTTTTAGAAGGACGCCACCAAATCAATAACCATGTGTTGTTTTTTATAGTAGAATTCTCTTTAAACGCTAGTGTAGCCGCTTTCATATATTTAATACTCTTAAATAGTGTTACTCCAATAAAATGTATTTAAAGTCCACAGTATATGACAAGAAATCATTTGATTAGCTAGGAAATATAGTTTGTTGTTTCCTTTTGTATAATAAAACAATATATTTTCAAGTTTACAATAATTTAATTTATTTATATTACACTGGCAACATTGCATCTAATCATTGTCGCTCACCAAAATTTGTTTAATTTGACTACAACCACAAAAACAGCATGGACAACAACCCGTAGCTGTGTTGTCTGTAGTGGTAAAAATAATCATTCGCATATACGCACATATATTCTATTTTTGACGAGGTGTAGTCTGTAGTCCGTTGTCATTATTGTGTTTAATGCTTTATTTATTCTAAGAAATGTTGGGTAAAGGTTCCCTGATGATCTGAATTAACTTCAGTGACATGCGCATGGAAACTAGCTAAAACCCCTCAATTGATCACTTTGAATTTTTTAGTAACATTTTGGGAAAAAATAATCAGCTTGAATTTAAATTAAAGAGGATTATAAAGTAATAGACCTTTAGCTCGAGGAGCTGAAAAGCAGAGAATATAATAAAAACCAGGTTGAGACAGCTTTGCGGTTAAAGTTAGCGGGTTAGGGTCAACCATGTTCCATATATTTCTGCAGCAAAAAACTCCCAGATACGCAAGACTCGTTTAACTTTCATGACTCTCACCAACAACCTGAAAACGATAAACAGCTAAAACGTTGAAGACGCCCTTTGAGATTTAAAAAAAAATTAATGTTTCTCCAAAATAATTCGTTACCCCGTGTAAATTATAGTCATAAAAAAGTGTAGCTCATCTTTACAGCCGTAGTCTGCCGCATATCTATGAATTCTTATTTATCTCGTATTCTTTTTTTTCCTTCTCGTTCTTCATTATTGTTTGTTGATTATTTATAAGACTTAAATAAGCGTTAAGCATTTGATCATGAGAATATTAATTGGCATTAGTATGAGATACATTCGCTAATACAAAACACTCTTCAGTGCGTACGCTGATGTGCAGGCAAGTGTTAGAATATCCGTGTTTTAAAGTTTAAATAAACGCACATGATGGTGAAAATGCTTGTACGCGTAGTTTCTTAACTTTTTTTTATTTTTTATTTTCTTCGGCTTGAAATGACGATAGTGCTGCTGATCAGTTTGATTGTGATGCGTTTATGCCGTGTTTCTGTACGCTGCTTCATTCATTTCGATGTTAAAGAGGATGAATGCCAATTTTTAACTTCTTAGCGTTATTTTCTTATTTTTATATTCTTGCATTTGAAAAATGCTGTAGTTGTTGTTGCGCTTGTTAATATTGTTATGGCCAGTTATCAGTATATGAGCATGATGTATGTTTGATGTTTGATTTTTTGCACTTTTTTGCTGATCCTCTAGTAACGCAGCTGCGTGTTTTTATTAAATGTTTTAACATGCGTGTAAAAATGATTAAGAAAATGTAGAAGATGAACAAGAAAATTAAAGAACTGCTCGTAGAGTTAGTTAATATGTGAGTATATTTGCATGAGTTTATTTTGCGTATATTTAAGAAAATCTCTTAAGCTTTTGTGATATTGTTGTTGCTGTCGAGGCCGATATTGTTGGCTGTACATCCTTTTATTTACTTTTAATAAAAATTATGTTAAAAATGGAAACAGCTGAAATTGCAGCGTAAGGTAAAAAATCTTTATTGCAACGTTTTGAATATAAGAAATAAAACATAAAAAGGCGGTGTATTCCTGAATAGGTTACGCTGACTGACAATAGAAAGAGTGATTACGTCAGTGTTACCGCTGAATAACTAAGAATAAATGCGGATTCTTAAAAGTAATTAGGACAAAATATAGAGTGAAAGCCTAAATGAAAGGAAATGATTATTTCTCAGCTTATAAAATCGAACGTTTTGCTATCCGTTTGATACACTTCTCGTACGCTTTATTTTTATTACAAAATTGATACAAATAGTAACTGTTATCACTTTGAATTGAACCAACTAAAAAGTGCTAATAAGCTCACATACTTTTAAATACTGATAATGAAAGTGTAGTGGCTTTTGAAAACAGCTGTTCTGCTCTGTTGTGAAGATTGCATATATATAAAACTGATGTTGACTTTCCCTTGTGCTTTGGAATATTCACGATATTCTTTTTGAATTAAAAACATATTTTAAGAATTAAAAATTACCGTTATAATTTGAATGTTTAATAACTTTTTTAAATTAATTTGTATTTTTTTTATTTCTATTTCAGATTTTTGGGAAAAAAATCTTCAGAAATTTGAAATGTAACAATAAACAACAGAAAAGAGCTCAGGACTTGTTGGATTTTATTTTGAAAATTAACTGTCACTTTTTTGGGGACAGCGTTTATAACGTCTATTTTTTTATAATGTGCATACTGGAACCGCTCGGTTTGCAAATTTTCGTCAACATGGTACAGTGGACACCTTCCACGAGCCGGAAGAAAATATCCCACGTTTTGTGAATAGTGTGCAGGACAGTCCATAAAGATTAACAAGAACACATTCGGCATAACTGTGGCTTTCGCTGAAGGTCGAATTTGGCTGCATCGCACATGTTCCGGTTTAAACTTTAGCTGTTACGAATTTTCGCCATTATAAGACTACCAACAACGGCTTGATTATGCCATTTCATTCTAACCAAAATTAGAAGAAAACCCATTTTCAATTTAATGGTTTCGTAAACAATAGAAATTCCAGGATATGGTCTACGGAGAATTAAGGTTTACTAGCAACAATCACACACTTTTAAGTGTCCTGTTTGGTGAGGCGACTCGTTTAAAAGAATCATTCGTCCTTAAAGCTCTGAAAATACTCATGACATCTCGATATATCGAACGATGCTGGAGAATTTTTTGAGGCCCGCAGTAGACAACCATTCACAGTTGTGGTTCCAATAAGATGAAGCCACAGTCCACATCCTCTGCAAGGGATACAATGACTCTGTTATGGGTCCTCTTTGGCGAATGCATAATTTCCTGCAGCAGAGATTTGAATTGGCCCCTACTTTCAGCAGATTTAACAGCGACAGACTGTTTTCTTTTTGGGTTATTTGAAAAAATTATTATCCGTTTATGAGCCACATCTAAAACATAACACCGGCAATTTTACGAAAAATTATGCAAAAAGTACTGGAAAGATCAAGAATTTAACAATACGAAAATTTTTACCATTTGCGGGATATAATTCTTCATATTTAAGACAAAAATATTCTGCATTAATAAACTTTATATCAAAAACAAATACCTGGTAATGCAGCTCTAAATAAGAAATTATTAAACTTTCTAACCCCAACAATAGTTTTGCGTCACTTTTTATATGAAATAAATTTAACAAAAATCATATTAAATTGATAAACAACCAAATGAAAAGAGGCGTAAAACATCGTGTTATCGGAAATAAAAGAATTATGTATTCTGCCCTCTCTGGCAACACTGAGTCTATTAAATATGCTCACGCTCCTAAATATAAGTGCGTGCTTTATATGTGTGAACCAACAGTTATTAAATGTAGAATTATTATGGTTTGCGTGTTGTGTGTTTGTAATTGCTAATAAATATTTAAAAAAACATGTTTTTATTTTTTATAATAACAGTTAAGGCTTAATTTATGATTCGTAAAATAAATCTCTACAAGGATCATGTCTGTGCAGGAATATTATCTTATTATTATTATTTTTTTTTTTTGAGCAGCATTAACGGTAGTTAATTTGGACTTCAGTGCAGTCATATTTTTCTCTAATTTTATACACTCATCTGTATGATTGTACAGCTGTCGGTTGCTCTGTATGTGTAAGTGAAAATCTGCCGATTCCCAGGTTTATCTGGACTGCCTTGAAAACTTTTAATTTAAAAGTGAATCATATCAAGCGAAGTATTATTTATGAAAAGGGACAATAATTCGAGAGATAAGATGGTGGCGAAAATCTTGGCTTTAAATGAAGTACATGAACGTTGAAGAGGCGTGTGCTAAAACCTAAATTTTTCTTCCAATTCTTTCCAGTAAAAAAAAAGAACAGGCATTAAATTTTTCACACTTCCTTCTTATTCCCTTGAATGTTTATTATGTCTTTCCGAATCTACAACTATTTTATTTTAAATGAAACAAAATTTTTCATCTGAAATTTTACATAAAAAGCAGAAACTAATTTTTTTTGTTAAGAGTAGGACCAGGACTCGGGGGACGACCTGTACATATGCAGCGCATTGCGCTAGCATTGGAAAACGAGGAAGATAGTGTTAAGAGAATAGATGAAGACAAATTAGAGGATACAAAATTTCGTTGAATAGTTTCACTGGTAAAAACTTTTGCTGCAGCGACGAAGGAGTGTGCTGTATTCTGCTCCTTTTGTATGTAATGGTATTAATTGCTGTCGCTAATATCCAGTGACCTTCGACATTTAGACAAGCCGACAACAATTAACACAATTTTGCATTTATGCAGATCAGAAAAATTCGACACCATATTCACGACAGAGATTGGAGTCGCTGCCACACGCTGAGTGAACCCAAATTGCAAAATAAATTGCTTGCCATGAGCCCACCGACACGACAAAGTCCTTAACAATTTCTCTACTAGTAATTAACGATGTTCAATCAAATTTTTTGTGCCGAAGAGTTTGCAAATATTTTAATTATTTTTCAGTGTGTAGTCATGAAATGTTATCAACCAACACTTCAACAGCTTTTGCTAACTTCATTTTTAATTCAAATTGAGTTCAATCATTTTCAAAAATGAAAAGAAACCATTTAGAGTTAAAATACTTCACACTCATCAGTCTCTTCATATTTAAAATCGATCACCGTAAAGCGGGTTAAAATCAGTTAATCCGTTCGCTAGATAATGGGGAAGAAAATGTTCGAATTAAGTGTTTTTTTTAACTTTGATAATCTGAGCCATGCCACAGAATAATGATCTCTGAGAATTCTTATATCTGATATATATATATATATATATATATATATATATATATATATATATGGAACATAACAAGCCTCACAACAATTGAACCCTGCGGTAACCCGGTTGAAATACTTTGCGGCTTGAAATATTCATCATCAATATTTACTAGAGATGATCTGCTTTGTAAAAAGTTTTAAATTATTTGCTGTAGACAAACTCTGATAGCCCAACTCTGAGCTTAAATGTAAGACCTCTTCTATATTCAGTCATATTATTCCCGTGATCTTTCCATCATTCACAGTTCGTTTTAATTGATGCTTTATGGACTGATCTTTTCGAAAACGAAATTGTTCTTTTTGTTTAATATAATTTCGTTTGGTATCGCAGTAAAAAAAGACATTTCAAGGAAGTCAATAAGATTCTAAATTTATGAACCCCAAGTAGTGCAAATCGGGATGTTTTCTAATCATTTTTACAACAGGTTGTCGTTGCAAGAAGTTATTTTTTTTGGCACCATTTCGGTGCATCTTAAATCATGTTCCAAATATTAAATAAATCTGGTTTTTTCTGTGTGATTTTTTGTAAATTTTTACATTAATTAGTGACTTTTTCAAATGACTGTGAGTTCTTGGAAGGTTCGGGAATGCAACAGATATTGATTTGTCAACGTAAGTCTTATATATTAAAGCAACACCGGACTCCTTCCAAATAGCGCCGATTTATGCAAATAATTGTTATTAATTCGAACTTATTAATTTGGTTTATTTAAAAATTTCATTATTGTCTTTCAAATCTTTTATTCCATTCTTATAAATTTTCTTTATAAATAAAAATGTCATACTTGCGAAAACCACAAATAAATTCCACAAGAACTGAGTCAATTACTAGGATATTTTTAATAACCACTTCCTGATAAGTCGAACAAGTTTTATATATATTAAATCAGCTGCAGCCCATCTGTAGATATAATTGTAATAAAATTTTCATTATTGTCTTTTAATTCAATTATATTTTTATATATAAGATATATATATATTTTAATAAGCAAAATTTTAATACTGGCGAAACTTCAAACAACTTCCAACTTAGTAACAATAAAATAACTTATGAATCAAATAGTAGGATATTTCCAAAAACCACTTTGTAATGAATCGAATATACAAACAATTGAAACTTTGAAAAATTAGTTCCCCAAAATTTACCCACAATTTTTTGCCACTATTTTTTAATTCCAGTTCTCTTTAAAACTTTATGAGTAAAACAAAAACTAATAAGAAATTTAAAAACTTGTGTGATGTCCTTATTGAAGTAGGACTGTAATAAAGCCAGAAATGCTTACATTTTTACGGAAAAAATTAGTTGCATAATCACTTTTATTTTCCAAACAATTACAAGAACAAGTTTCCTAAAACTTACAACATAAAAATATTTATAAAATATATTTATAAGTTTCTTGTTTAAAGAAGCTACTTTTAGCAAATGATTACAACAGCAGTTTGCTTTGCTGGCAGGGCTCATTATTTATTTCATTTTGCCTCAAACGCTAAAGCGTGTTCAAGCGAAATCCCCAAAGGAACAGTGGCAGCTAATTAGTAACATCTTTCTTGTAGCTGCTTAACATCTTTTTTTTTCCTTCAGCTCTGCGAGCACAATTTTCCCACCAAATAACCGTTTTTGTAAAAATTAATTACCTGTTTGCCATTTGAAGAGCTGGAAAATATTTTGAATATTCACACTTTATAAACTGATGCAACACGAATATAAAAATATATTTTATACGTATTTTTTTTGTTTTTTTTTTTTTTTTTTGTTTTTTGCACATGTAAGACGACTTAACTAACAATAACAGCAAATACTTACACACATTGTTGATGTTTCTCTTAAATATAAAATTTTTTTTCCTTCTAACATGATTAATATAAGAAAAGCCCAAATAAAAGAAACTACAACCAAAGCACCAAAGGCTGGCTGGCTCTTGTCAACGAGTGAACAGCAAAGTGTGTACATTTAAAGACCAAGACCGTAGATAATCAGACAGACAAACGGACAGACGCAAGATGGCCATTGCAACAAGCTCCCTTTTTGAGATGAAATGAACAAAATTAGAAATATAGCAGCAACAATAAAAACAACAAAAAACATTATATGAAACAAAACAAAAAAAAAGAGAAACACGAAACAACAGAAACATTTTCAAACACCAAAGACAACCAAAGTTACAGCAGCCACGGCAAAATATTTCAAATATTTACAAACTACAAGAGCAAAAACACACAACTTGCAACAACAATAGCTAACAACAAATTAAATATAAAGCAACAACAATAACAAAAAATTAAGCGTAGTAGCATTAGCGCCTTTTATGTTGCACATACTTAAGGATTGACTGAATGACTTGACTGACATCACTTGTCGCGACTATTGATTCGAATTTATAAGAATCAACTTGCCAATTGGGTTGGCTCATGTTGTTCTCTCGTTACTGATGTAGTTGTTGTTGTTGTTGGTGTGCTTAACTGCTTGCTTGTTTGTTGGTTTGTTGATTGATCCATGAGCGATTGATCAACAACGAACGTCAACTTAATGAAGATGATTAAAACGCAAAAATGTAGGTGCACACAATATATCTTTGGAATTTTGATTTTTAACAAGTTAAAATAGCAGCGAAGAAATATTCAATTATAAACAAGAATACAGTCGAAATTGGGATATGCAAGTATATCCTTTTAAATATCGTTGGCTTTTCATCAACTGTTTAACAAGCGCGTTGCATTTGAATGGATGACAGCGTGCAATTATATTTGTGTTTTATGGAGAGCGATCATGACGAAAAGGCATGTCGGTTGGCTCATGCCATGCAGGTTTGAGCATTGAATTCGTTCTTAAATAAAATTTATTTCTTAAATTATATAATTTTGTCCGAACTAAGTATTCAACCCCATTGTGAATAACAACAATAGCCCGCGAATATTTTCTCTTTTCTCATTCCTGCTTCTGGGAATTAAGTTTCCCCAGAAAATTGTTCCCTTTTCTCTTTCTTTCTATTCCTAAGAATTTCCAAAAAAGAGAAAAAATTACCAAATCCAAAAAGTAGGGATTATGAGTATTGAAAAGAGTAAAAACAATCCATGGCTTTTGGGAGTTTTTTTCCCTCTTATATTTGATAGGTTGTTGCGTAAATTTGTCAGTATTTGATTTGTAAATATAAAAAAATTATTTTAAATAAAATAATATAATAAATAATATACCAGAAGTATATTATTTATTGGCCTCTAAGCCAATCCATCCAGGAATTTTTATTAACTATTTACACAAATTAATTTATTGAAACTTCTTTCTTTTTTTGTTTTAAGCACCCGCACTCCCTTTTTGTAACTTCCCGCTACGAAAATTGAAATGTCATTGGATCTGTTTTAATTTAATTTCGTGCTGATTCTTTTTTTTTCAAAATCTTGCTGCATATCATCAGGGAACCTTTACCCAACATTTCTTAGAATAACTAAAGATATTTAATTCAAACTTCCACTTTAATAAGTGAGAAGTCTAAAACATATATCAAAGTCATAACAAGAACTCACTGATCACTTTTCCTTTTCTATTTTCTTACATTTTTTATTCTACAACTGGTTAACATTTTGCCGACTCTAATTGTAGTTGTAAGAGAAATTTGCTTTACTCCCTTTAAGAAAACAAAACTCAACAGATTTTCACAGTTTGAGGTTCTAGGAAGCTTCCCTGACTGATTCTAAGAAACCATCACTATGTCTGTTACCGATTTCAACCAGACTGGTGGCGTTTAACGGAGCTAAGATTACGTTTGAATTAGAATCGATTCAAACGGTAGATTTCAAAAAATATTTAGAAATTATTAAAAAATCACAATTTTCGAAATGATTTTCTTAAAATAACTTTTCAATGGCCTAACAGATCAATTCCAGAGACTAATCAGCTCTCAAGATTAAAAAACCACTTCGGCCACTTCCACGTCGCTTCAAAATCGGTTAATCCGTTTGTGAGAAAATAAGAAATTTTTTCTATTAACTCCGAGTTTAAATATTAAATCAATTAGTGTTTTCGATTCTTTTAATGCACTCGAAACACTCATCAATCTCTGCTGCTCAAGTGAGAATCGCTAAATAATTCACAATTTATGGCAATTTAAAAACTTATCAATGTATTAAACTCTCTTTGGACATTCAAGAACAAAAACATTATATAAAAATATGTATGCCTATGAGTCTTAAGTCTTTCGTGTTAATGAAAAATACATTAACCCTAGATGATTACTCTTAATTTTTATCTATTAAAATTACTTTTCGTTGAATCGACGATTTTCAAAGTTAAAAAAAAACTAAAATAGATATTCCAACTCTTGATAAAATCAACAAATAATTGACGAATAAAATTTGTTTTATTTTCATTAAAATAAATTAAGCCTTAAATAGAATAAAATATTTTTAGTTAAGTATTTAAAGTATATTAAAAAAATAAAATACGACATAAAGACTTTTTTTCTCTCTTAAGGTTCAATACGAATTGGAGCAAAATAAACAAATTATGTGATAAAGAATAAGTGAGTCGACGAGCAGTAACCCTCCAGGGTTAATACAGCATTAATATCTAGATGTAATTAATTAGAAAGATAATAAAAAATTATCAATGGTGTTTGTAGATTTATAAAATCTTAATCAATAAAAACTTTCTTAATATAATTTTATTTGGCTATTATTTAAAGTAAATTTTAAAAAATACATCTTTTCTATAGTCATGGAAACAAAAACAAAAACATTTAATCTCTGACAAACAACCTGCAGCATAATTATGTAAATATATATTACGAAATCTAAAAGTGATCTTTTTTTTTTGTCTTTGTATTTCAGAACAAATTCGCCAAATAAATAAATAAAAAATGCATACAGAAAAAACTAGATAATGTGACCACCACCACCACCACCACAACAAGAAGTTAAATAAACCGAAATAAATTTGAACAATAAACAACTTTTTATTTATGTGCATTTCCTTCTTATTTTTAGTTAAACGTAAATGTACGAGTACTTTAAGTGACAGCGTACTAAAAGCAGACCACGATATACTGCATGAGGTGAAGATATAAACACAAACACACACAGACACACGTACCCACAAGAGCAACAATTACAACAACCTGAACAAAAATTTAACATAATATCAATAGCAAAGAGAGTGAATAAATAAGTTCCAAGGAAAATGAATGCATGAAGGGGGTGTCATTGTGAAGCCTGCCGGTGAGATAGAGAGAGCGCGAGAGAGGAGGGGAAACAAAAACGTCATTTGAGTGATACACACAATGCCGGATGATTTATTGTTCATGGCAATCATGTATGGAAAATGTAACAAAAATCCTTATAAAGTTTACCAAAGACGGTACCGTATATAAACAAATTAAGGCATGACAACACAGTGTGCATTCGACAACACGTACTGCAACGCGAGCACATTTTAATGCGCTGCAATGAAAGATCGTTAATGGAATAGGTTCGTTTTAAGATAGACTTTTTTATATAAATTCAAATTCACTATTAACCCTTTTACGATTAAAAAAAATTATCAATACTCATTCGGATGTTAGAGTCAGCGTATTTAAATGGTTTTTTTTAAATAGATATTTTCTCTGAAAAACTGCAAAAGTCGTGCCAGTACTTAAGTCTGGTAAATATGGCAAACTAAGTAACAGTTATCGTATTTTTGCGATAGTTATCGTATAGTGCGATAAAAGAACGTAAAATGTTTTACTAAAAAGTTTAAATAAATATCCCAGAGAAACAAATTAGAAGTCACTTTTAGGGAAGTCCTTTTTCCGTACTCCCAAAATTTCAATAGTTTTTTATATTCGGCTTCTCAGGAAGCGTTTATTAACAAAATTCAGATAATTAATAAGAAGTTATTTTATTTTTCACCAAGTGGGTAATTATTTAGAGTTTTTGCAAGGATTCGATTTTTATTTATAAGAAAAAGTATTTTATTTTCAAAATATAATTAAATCAAGAGACACAAATAATGAAAATTCTTAAATATAAATTATTAATAATTATTTGTATATATGGGCGCTATTTGGCAGAAGTTTGCTCTTGATTTGACATATAAAGCTTATTCGATTTATCAGGAAGTAGTTAAAGAAAATATCCTGATAATTAATTCACAAGTTATATTGTTTTCAAAAATTTGGAAGTTGTTTGAATTTTCGCCAATATTAAAATTTTGCTTATAAAAAAACATATTATTTATAAAAATATATTTGAGTTTAAAGACAAGAATTATTTTTACAGACGGGCGCTATTTTTCAAAAGTCTGCAGTTGGTTTAATATATATAAAACTTATTCGACTCATCAGGAAGAGATTTTCAAGAATATCCTGGTAATTGATTCAGTTGATTTGGAATTTATTTGTGGTTTACACAAGTATGACAAATTTTATTTATAAAAAAAATATCTTTTTACTCATAAAAACACAATTGAATGAAAGATTTGAAAAAGAATAATGCAAGATTTAAATAATATAAATTAATAACTTTAAGATAATAACAATTTTTTGCATATATCAGCGCTATTTGGATGGAGTCCGCAGTTGCTTTAATATATAAGACTTACGTTGACAAATCACTCGGAAATATCTGTTACATTCCCGAACCTTCCAAGAACTCACAGTAATTTGAAAAAGTCCCTAATTAATGTAAAAATTTACAAAAATTCACACACAAAAAACCAGATTTATTTAACATTTGGAACATGATTTAAGATGCACTGAAATGGTGCTAAAAAAGAAAACTTCTTGCAACGACAACCTGTTGTAAAAATGATTAGAAAACATCCAGATTTGCACTACTTGGGGATCAAAAGTTTAGGATCTTATTGACTTCCTTGAATGTCTTTTTTTACTGCGATACCAAACGAAATTATATTCAACAAAAAGAAGTTTCGTTTTCGAAGAGATCAGTCCATAAATCATCAACTAAAACGAACTGTGAACGATCGAAAAATCACGGGAAAATATGACTGAATATAGGAGAGGCCTTTGACTCGATTTGGCACGATGGTCTTACATTTAAGCTCAGAGTTGGTCTATCAGGTGTGTGTACAGCATATAATTTAAAGCTTTTTACAAAAACGAGGATGAATATTCTGATTCACAAAGTATTTCAGCCGGATTACCGCAAAGTTTAGTGTTGTCAGGTTTGTTGTGTTCCATATATATTTCAGATATAAGAATTCTCAGAGACCATTATTTTGTGGCATAACTGATATCAGAATTAAAAAAAAAACACTTATTTCTAACATTTCGTTCACTTTATGTAGCGAACAAGTTAACCGATTTTAGTCCGCTTTGCGGTGGTCAACTTGATTTTAACTATTAAGCGAGTGATTAGCGGGAGGAATTAACCGATAAAAAATTTAACTCTTCATTTTTGGGCATTAAAGTCACACTTTGTTAAATCGACGAACAAAATTTTTTTATGTTAAAAATAAACAAAAACATTTTTAACTTACTTAAACTTTTAACTTATTAAATATGTAAAAATAAACTTATTTAAAAATTAACAACTTTTTCCCCCTCTTAAAATTCGATACGAATTTCAGTAAATAAAAGATTAATATGATAAGAATTAAATGATATTTTAAATGATCGATTCGACGGACAGCAACTATCCAGGTTTAAGAATCATTTTAATAAAAACTCTTAAGAAATTCTGTATTTTTTTTAATATATTTTAGATATCTACTACTGGAGTCAGAGGAAGTATTACGATATTCGATATGGATCGTAATTTAAGTTAATATTGTATTGAAATTTCGATCGATATCGAGAGCGATAATCAAACTCACAGAAAATCTATTTTATTTAATCATAATAATAATATATAATCATATAATAATAATAAATCAGTTTTATTTAATTCGGTTCAAAGTTATAAGTGGGCCTCATACATACACACACATGCACACTTACACCAACACACACATCCATATACCATCTTAAACGGGGTCAGCAACAGTTTCTATCTAAATAATTTCTTGGAAAAACTCATCGGTGATTAGCAAAATATTGAAAATCAGCAAATTAACTTAATATAAATATATGAAATAAGTGTATTAATTTATTTTGTCACTGAAGCTTTTTATTAAGATTAAAATATTTAAAATATTTTTATAAAAAATATTGGTAAACTAGTAGATATTCCCACTGAGTAGTAACACCCTAAGAAAAACTCCGATGAGATGGCACACCAGCATCGAAGCAAGTACTGATCCGCTTTGATAGCTTTTTGATTAATAAAAAAAAAGAGTTCTTTAAATAAATTATTGGTAAGAAAAATGTATAAAAGGCTTTTACACTGTTGCCTTCTTCGATATATATCAAACAACTGAAATCCATTCCAAACAGATTGCAAAATAATTTTATACAGATTTACTTTGTTTTATATGCATCCCGATATTTTTCTATCGAGCGAATATAAAACTAAATATTCTAATTTGATTTTGATTTAAATGCAATTGCAAGACAGGATAATATTGAATGACTGATGACCCGTGCTCGAATTTGGTACAAGAACCCATTTCTGATATTTGAAATGGGTTTCTACTTTTTGCTTCATCATCCTCCGTGTTAAGTCTTTATGAACGAGGTCGGTTCAAGATATTCGGAGATTTTTCAAAGTAAGCAAAAGTCTCCAGCTGTTTAGTGCTGTTGAGTTAAGTAGCGAACACAAGTATATAATGCCTGAGACTTTCTTTTCTAAACAGCATATTTGACTAATATCAGAATCAACTATAACTTAAAAGCGTCTATCCGTTACGCAGGAATTTTATAATAAATAATATTAAATTGTCTGTTACTCTTTTGACATGCAAGCCACTATCAAATTAAACATGCAAAATCATTCCTTCTTCATCGGCATAACGTGATTAGTGTTGCTACTTCTTCCTCCAAGAATACACACTTTTAAGGCTCTGCTAAAGCTTATTTTTGAATATAACTAAAGGTATTTCTTTTTCAGCTGCATGTTCAATAAGCTTTTGGTTTTTATGGCACGTGATATCTTTTGCTGTTGGAAAAAAAAATTAAGTTGTTTTTATATTCGTTTTGTATTTGACCATTTTTATATCGAGTAAAAAATAAAACAAAAAGGCAACAACAAGACACCACTGACCAATTGAAGGCGAAGAAATGTATTCCACTAATGAGTTTATTTTTTATGTATTTATCTCTCATTTTTT
Organism: Linnaemya vulpina; assembly: GCA_963675445.1. Lineage (NCBI taxonomy): Eukaryota > Metazoa > Arthropoda > Insecta > Diptera > Tachinidae > Linnaemya > Linnaemya vulpina. Next base: position 93,700,135 of record OY776277.1, read on the forward strand.
TAATTTTTGTTTGTTTTTTTTTGTAATTAAATTACCTACCAGCAATTTTAAAATTGCCCAATAACAAACTGATGCCAATTGATGTTGCATATTTTTAGTTCTTTATGGTTTTGGCTTTGCAACATTTTATTTGTGTTAAGCCAATCCAATCAATTAAGTACAATGTTGTCGCAAAGCCATTAAGGCGAGTAATTTTGTGGTTGTGTGGTATTTTGCGTGGGGTTTTATGTGTACAGGAAAAGTGTTCAAAATAAAATTAATCACTTTTGCTTTTATATAACTTTCTTTTGTGCCAGTAAGAAGGATGGTTTTATTAAAATTATGTGTGGAAAAAAAGTTGTCAAATTTTGAGATATATAAAAAACATATTGCCCAGTATTAAAAATTTATAAAAAGTATTTAAATACGGGGATTAGCCAAATATGTAGGAAAAGTTGTATAAAATTAGATTGATCGAATGGACCGTATAACTCTCAGCTCTCAGCGTGTATGTCCACAAAAAAAATTCTTCGCTTTAGATTAAAGTTATTTCAAGTTACTTTGAGATCGAGTTTTATTTAAAAATTTATGTGGAATGTTGTTAAGTTTTACCTGAAATAGTCGCTCTTAAACGACGTTATATATCAAATTAATAAACTTAATTATCGTTTTATTGAAAAAGAGAATAAAAAATATTTTTGGCAGTTATGACCTTTTTCTTACGATGGCTGATGGCAGAGCATTGAACGAAATTACGAATATATCGCCAACTTGAACATGTTCATTTTGTAAAGCGTCACAGAAGGAGTAAAAGTATTGATGTTGCAACTGGAGGTGGAAGCTATTGCAAATATTGACTTTTTCTGTAAAATCCTAGAAGCTCATTTTAAGAACAGACTACAAAAATAAAATCGGAATACAAAGAAATTACACAGGAGGCATTTAATTAACATCAGGAACATGATTTAAGATGCACTGAAATGGTGATAAAAAAAAAGAAAACTTCTTGCAACGACAACCTGTTGTAAAAATCATTAGAAAACATCCAGATTTGCACTACTTGGGGTTCATAAATTTAGGATCTTATTGACTTCCTTGAAATGTCTTTTTTTACTGCGATACCAAACGAAATTATATTCAACAAAAAGAAGTTTCGTTTTCGAAAAGATCAGTCCATAAATCATCAACTAAAACGAACTGTGAACGATCGAAAAATCACGGGAATAATATGACTGAATATAGAAGAGGCCTTTGACTCGATTTGGCACGATGGTCTTACATTTAAGCTCAGAGTTGGGCTATTCAGTTCGCTTACAGCAAATAGTTTGAAAGTTTTTACAAAACAGATCATTTCTAGTAAAATTGATATTTCGGAAGGGTTACAGCAGGGTTCAGTTTTGTCAGGCGTGTTATGTTCCATATATATTTCGGATATAAGAACTCTCAATAACAATCAATATCTCAACTCAACTTTCGAAAACAGCTGTTCTACTCTGCTGTGTAAGTTGAATCAATATTTTTGTTTAATCAAAGATCGTCGCCATTCATTGATTAACTGTTGCTAATATTTTATAAATAAGAAACTCTTTAAGAAAGAAAATCATTTTGAATTAAAAATATTTCATATGAAATTGTTGATCCCTGTACTCATACACTAACCGAATCAAACCATTTTCATTTTCGTTTCAGAAATATCTGTGAATCTGTTATTACCATCAACTATTCAAAAACTTGTATTCTCTAACGTTGGCAGGCAGTCAGTTTTTGCTTCTACTTAAAGCTATTTTTAACTGTCCAAGTAATCTGCAATTAGAATTGTAGCCAATAACTCAAATCACTTAACTGCTGCTCAACATAAAAAAAAATATTAGAAATAAATAAAAAAAAGTGCAGTTGGAGCAACACTTGCCATTCTGATGCATGGCAAAGTTTTGATAACCAACAGCATAATTTTTGCTAAAACCACAAATTTTTCATTACCAAAATTGGTATTCATTATAATTTTACAAACATTTACAACGAAAAATTTAACGCACAATTTAGGCAAAACATTTCAGCAACCCAAAAGTGCTGTTTTTATTTTTATTTCTTTAATTTTTTTAATGTGTAATTATTGGCCAAAAACAAACGTTTGAATGTCTTATTGCTAAAATTTTATTAAGTTATTTCATTTCCAGCTCATCATGTTAAAGGATTTATTTACTTGTTTGCTTTCTTTTGAGACTTTCAAAAATCAAAAATTTATGGGCACGTGCGAAAAGCAATTATTTTTTTTTTATGCTGCCTTAAAAGTTTGGCAAAGCATGCGAAAGGAAAGATTGCATTTTGAAATGAGATTTAGTGAATTCATAGTTAATGTAATTGCAAAAATGGCAGATCGTATGCAAAAGTTGCTAAAATAAATAAGAAACTCTTAAACAAGTTTCATGATATCAGCTGCAGGTGATTAATAACGACATATTTGAAATGCAGTTCTCTTTCAATGCATTTCTTTGCAATTAATTGTTGAGTAGAAGTGCAACAATTTATTTTTAAGCTCATATATGATCTAGCATGGAAAATAAAGTCCTGGGAGATAATCACTTTTAATGTTGTTTCATTTTTAATATATTTTTTTTAATAGTTTTTATGTGTCATATGGGAAGTGCGCTGCTGTTGTTTTGCAGCGAAGCAATTCACTGGCGAAGTAGAGACTAAAGCTGTTCTCTATCTTCTGATTTGCCTCCATCTATTGTCTTGACACTATTTCGTCCTTTCTAATTCTGGCACTAAGAATGCTCAAGCTTACGGCACTACCTGCCCTTCGGCCTTACCTGACGGTGTTCCTAAACACTCGAGTGCAATCACACCAGGTTGCAACTTCACTCATATGGTTTCACCATAAAACCATATTCATACATCTGGCTAAGGTGTTCGGGCCTATCTTAAACCCTGGTCAGCACCAAGAGGAATCAAAGTTCAAAGTTGTAAGACTTATCCCTCCTGACACTCCCAGCACCAACAACACACCACCACTTCCGCAACGTCTGCTGATTCGCAGCAGCCCATAGAGGCCACCATCAGCTGGGTCGAAGTCCCAGCATAGTATGAATATGCCAGAACATCAACCCTTATCTGACATCTCTATCAGCGACTCTTGGTATTAAACCACAGCCAGCACGTGGACTCATTGAAGAGACCACTACCAACTTTTGGCCACAGAATGAGTTAGACAAATTGGAAGAACGAGGTCCGCCACACGCTATCAATTAAATGAATGTGCGTTAAATAGAGCTTCGCCCGTGAAACAGATGTTCCACACACACCCAGCCAAACAATGACGTGAGTAGCAACATCGTCGCTACACCCACGATCAAACATCATCTATGGGGCTCAACCACATCCCGTGGCACCGGTGTAAGCAAACTGGTTACGCCGCGCAGGTCAAACCAATGTGGGTTTGCCACTCCACTATTGATTTTTGGTCCTTTGTAATGGCGGGACCCAGGTATCCTTCCACCTGCATTTCATATCTTTTCCCCAGAAAGCACTGCAACAAGACATAACGACTGACCAAGTTGTCTATTGTGCCTTCCGGGGGTAATTCTGGCACAATGGGTATATAGAGGTTATCTCCTAAGTGCTAGACAAAATTATATATAATATGAGAGACCCCAAGAACAGTCCCTGTAACTTCTCGCCAAATTTCACCGCAAAGTTGTCGTAACCTGGATTTCTTGGAATATTTTTTATTCATGATATCTCACGAACAGATTAATTGATTTGCAGCGATCGACTTGATTTTAAAAGCCATTTCAAAAAAACCAATTTCAAAAATGCTTCTTTTCTAAGTTTTTTACGATATCTTAAAATCTACCAGTTGCTATCGGCTCAATTTCACTAAAAATCTAAGTTCAGGAGTGTTATTTTTCTAGTTTTCCATAAAAGAACACTAACTGATCAGATGCATAACTTAGGAGTTTTTCAAAAGAAGTCACTTTATTAATCGATTTTGATACGGTTTGCGGTGATCTACGCGATTTTGAAATGCCAAGAATTCAATTAGTTGTAAAATTGATCCATGAAAACGTTTGAAAGTTATTATAAAACATATCTCACTAATAAATTATTCTGCTCTAAGCTTTTTTGAGGTATCTTTAAATCTACCAGTTCCAATAGGCTCAAATTCACTAAAAATCTAAGTTCAGGTATACTTTTTTTCAATTTCCATAGAAGGACACTACCTGATCAGATACATAAGTTCGGGGTTTTTCAAAAATATCACTTTTTTCTAATATTTTAGCTCCTGATATCTCGGAGTCTTAATCGGTTGAAGATGATCTACGTTATTTTCAAATTATTTATAAAATTGATTGATGAAGCCTTTTAAAAGTTATTCTAAAATAAATTTTCTTAAAAGAGCGTTTGCTCTAATTTTTTTTTTTTTTTTTTTTCTGCCCATTCGAACCAACCCGAAATGTTAAAAATTTGGCTTGATTCGCTTCAGATATTCAAAAGTTACAAGAGGTCACATACACAAATATAAACACACACATAAACGCACATACACGTATACATACAGGAATAGAGATGGCCTCTAATAAGTAGTCGCGGAAGCTTTCTGGAACCTCAAAACGGGGATAAATTCCAGATATCTGAAAATTTTTGTTAATATCGTAGCTAAATCAAAAGAGATGTCATAGAATAATATTTACAAATGGCACAACAAAACGAGTACAAGCACATAACACACACCCATATCTACTACAACACCATTTCCTGCTGTTATATATATATATATATATATATATATATATATATATAAAAGAACTTGGTATATGTAAATATATTAAGCATGAAACGATCTACTATTCAATTGATTTGAATTGTATACTTTTAGTACAGAAAAACCTTTAATAAAACATCCAAGTTTTAATTTAAAGGCGTATGTCTTGTAAACCGGAAATAAAACCTCAAACACAAAGAACATTTTTGCACTCTTGCATAGAAACATCTGCCCGCAAAACATCTTTTTTATTACAACAAAACACTCATGTTGAAATTTCTTTATAGAGGTGACCCGATTTGAAGTCTACTTTCTCGAAGAAATAAATCCCAACTCTGAAATTTGAGTTACCAGTATATTTTTCAGTTATTATTTTTGTAATACCATCCGTTTGGAAACTAAAGAATAATTTCAATACTTTTTTTAGTGCGCCACTGTATTCAGTAGTTAAATTTTATTCCTTTAGTGTTGACTTGCATCTTCTAAATGAGATACTCTCAATTTGTGGAAACTATTTTCAAAGTATGAAGCGACAAGTTACAGCTCTATACCCTTTTATGGAATTTTTTCAGATATTTGCTTATGACTCAGATAAAAATAACTTGGCTAATGATATAAAACATATTTCATATTTAGCGAACTAGTTATTTCCTTATTAATAAGCACCCACGGATAACGCAAAAATATAATCAACAAACCATTACACATATTAAAATAAAATCAAAATTTAATACCAACAACTAAAATAGCAACTGCAACTAAATTTATTCTATAAATAAATTTAAACGATTTCAATATTTTATCGCCACAAAAGTAACACGCCTATTTTGCAGGGGAAAAGCAGCAGGAGAAATGTAGTGAGACACAGACAGGGAGAAAGAGAGGGGGAGAAAATATAACACCACAATTACAACCACAACAACAACATAATAAAACACTTAGTAAGTAACACTGCCTGTTGCATAAATCATTTGCAAATAAATTAAAAGCAATAAATTTGCAATTAATTTTTAATTTGCAACCGATTTTGACAAGCTTTGAAAATCAAGTGGCACACTATAGACCAGTTATTTGAAATGAATATGAAAACTTGACGTCTTTCAATGATAATTAGCCGAAAAATAAGTTGATACACATACACAAATTGTTGTGCACGAGATGTGCTCAAAGCATGAGGTGAATTTTAATTTTATTCAGAAAATTTTTATTTATTATAAAATTCTAATTGTTCCAGCGTTATGCCCATCCTCTAAAAAGTTTTTATATACATATTTTTATACACATGCCTGGCGGTACGGTCCTGAAATGGATCCCTTTAATCTCGGTAACTAGAAAAAGTCGCAGGAGACCAAAGCTGAGACATGAATACGTTGCTGTTTGCGGCCAAATATTACGATTTTTTGTTAAAAGTTCAGCAATTTTGGAACGCGCCTCGTAGGGTAGCCCAAAGTTTCATAAAACTGCAATAAATGAGCCGACTTCTCTAGCTTTCTAACTTCCAAATTCCATAATTTTAATCACATTCTTAACATTTTCTTTGCTTGTTGAAGTACTGGAATGTTCAGGTTGAGCGTTATTATTTAGCTCTTATTCGAAGTATAGGGTTATCCATTTTGCGGTTTCAAAAGTAAACGTAAATAAAACACATATACTTTTTTCCCATGATATTTCTTTTTTATTATAAAGTTTGAAGTTTATCTATAGTTTGGATTCTGCTAATTTGCAGAATTCAACAAGAAAATGATTGAAATCTCCAACTCTGGATTCATACATTTGATTTCGTTTGATTTTCAATATCAATCATCTGTTTTTTAATATATAAAACAGTTTTTATTGCCAAAGAAATAGTGCGTTTTGTCTAATTGCTTTAATATTCCAAAAGATATTTGAAGTTTCCAGCTCTGGAGCTACCCACTTGGCTATTCCAATCTCTAGTGCTAACAGGCCATCAAATATTTTTATTTTGTAAAGTAAAGCAAACAATTTGTCTGAGTTGCTACTAAAAAATAATTGCTTCAGTTGTCCAGCCCTGAAATCGATCTTTTAAAATTAGCTTGACAAATAAATCAATTTCAATTTCCTTCTAATATATAAAGTAAGTTTAGTTAAAAAAACGTTTTTATTAAGCTAATTTAATATTAAAATTAATTAATGAATTATAAAGTTCAGCTCTGGTACTACAATTTGTCCTTTCATTATTTTTTGTTCCAAGAAACTTCTTTCAAAGATAGCAAATATATTTAATTTATAAAGAAATAGAAACAATTTATATAAGTTGGTTACTTCTTTGTACTAAATAAAGATTTCAGTTGTCCAACCCTGGCATCGAAACTTTTATTTTCTTTGATTTTCAATATTAATTAAATTTTTTCTAATGTACATTTCTAATGTGACTACTTAATAATTGTTATGTAAGAAAAATTAAAAAAAAAATTACCCAACCCTGGTAAAGAGCTTTAGATTTTATTTCAATTTTAATATTAATTGAAATTTCTTTTTAATTTATAAGATAAATATATTTAAAAACATATAATGTTAATATTACAAAAATAATGGTTTCCCGGCTTTGGATTTTTTAATTTTTAGACCAAAAAAAATAAAAAATTTAATTCTTTTTAAAAGCATTATATATTAAATTTTTAAAGAAAAGTTAAAGTTTTTAAATTCAGTTGTCCAACCCTGGGATAAATCTTTTGATTTTGTATGATATTTAAAATCAGTTTACTTTTTCCTTTAATTCAGAATAGATTTAATTAACATTAAAAACTTGCTTTCATTTTTGTATACAAAAATTAATTCAATTTTCCAACTCTGAAACCGTATTTTGCATTTTTCTTATTTTCAATAGCAAAAAATACAAGAATGAAGTTTCTAGCTCCTGTGGGAGTTGGGACACTTGGTTTCACATATAGACAGAAGGACAGAAGGACAGACGCCCAGACGGACAGACGGACAGACGGACAGACGGACAGACGGACAGACGAACAGATGAACAAACGAACAGACGTACAGACGGATATCGCTAATCCGACTTCTCTATTAATAAGGGGTTGCCTATTAATATTGATGAAGTTACATACGAAATAAAGAATATATAAACATGCTGTCTTCCATTTTTGTGTAGGATATAAAAAAGGACTGTCAACAACGTCCTTAACTTTCGATCCGGAGGTAGAAAAAATAATATTTCATTGGATGCCATTTCAATGAGTCCCGAAGTCGTGTTGCTGATGTCAAGTAAATTTGATTTTGTATGAACAAGAAACGCGAAACTTCTCCAATTTTTTTTTCGAACAGACCTCGCACGCCATTAAATTTTCTCTGAGATAAAACATATTTTTGAGTTGTCCGCTTCCCAAATAACTCCCCACATGATGTCTTCCGCGTGGCAATAAATCAAAATATCGTGAATATATTGCAAATGTTCACCTTCATGTCAGCGCATGTGCAACATGACACGATTTTTACATAAACACAAGATCTATTTCGCTAAAAGCTTATTATAAATGAGTTTTTCGTAACCTTTGTAATGACCTGTCGCTGAGCAAATGGTAACAGAGGCGGCATACAAATAATCGCTACAAATTCGCTATTGAATAGCTTGTGGAACGTGTAGTCAAGCGGCCTGCTGTTGCGATTGCAAATGTCGTCTGAGTATTGTGGCACGCTGATATTTTGATACTCCAAGAAATGTTGCAAATATTCCAAATAATCTTTACGCAACAGCCATTTTGTTCGCTGGTAGATGCTGCGGCTGTTCCAATTGTTGGCGTTCTCGTTGTTGCTGCACATTCTCAATTTGTCAATAAAACAATTGTTGCCGGATTTTGTGGCTCTCGGCTCATGTATTTCAGAAACTGTGCAAATGTTTTATCATCAATATTGTGTGTTTGCCGCCGCTGATGCTAATTTTGCTTTTAGTTTCTACAGTCGTTTGTTTTTGTTGTTGTTGTTGTTGATAATTTCAAATTTTGACTTGTTGTGGCTGCTGCAAGATTTACTCCAATTATTATAAATAGCAGACAATTCAACAAGTTGCCCGTTGGCTGTGGTAGCAACTGTTTTGTGCAATTGCCTTTCAGATACGAATATATTGTGCAGCATGTTTGTTGCGTGTGTTGTTGTTTTACGTGCTTCGTTTTGTATAGAAAACAGTGCTGCATAAGAATTGCTTGTAATAAAAGGTCTGTTCTAGAAGTTATTCGATAACTTGGGGAATCACACGTTTTAAGATTACCCAAGTTTTTGGATAATTTTACATAATATATAAAATGAATTTTGATTTTGCTAAAATTTTATGTATTCACTCATCAATTTCCCCTTTTTTTCTTTGCCAAGTAGTCCCCCTCAGCGCTGTTTTTCAATTTCGGACGCATTTTGGCAATGCTCTTTTTATGTCCTTAAACTCTTCTAGTTCTCCAATTTGGTGATTAATTTATTTTATTATTATTAATTTCAAATACTTAACATCATCCGGAATATGTAATAGGAAATAGATTTTGTTATATAATACACGCAGAGCTGTAAATAAATCATTCTTTCTTGATCCTAACTCATTGGAAACGAGCTAAGTTTTTAATGAATTCATTTCATAATTAAAACAAATTAATTTCAATTAGAAACAAATCGCAATGCATTCTACAAATTCATTTGAAAATTAGAAACGACCCGCAATTCATTCTACAAATTCATTTGAAAATTAGAAATGACCCGCAATTCATTCTACAAATTCATTTAAATTAGAAACGAATCGCAATTCACTCTACAAATTCATTTGAATTAGAAACGAGTCCCAATTTATTCTAGAAATTCATTCGATTCAGAAATGAATCGCAATTCACTCTACAAATTCATTTAAATTAGAAACGAATCGATATTCATTCTAAAAATTCATTTGAAAATTAGAAACGACCCGCAATTCATTCTACAAATTCATTTGAAAATTAGAAACGACCCGCAATTCATTCTACAAATTCATTTGAATTAGAAACGAATCGCAATTCATTCTATAAATTCATTTGAATTAGAAACGAATCGCAATTCACTCTACAAATTCATTTGAATTAGAAACGAGTCCCAGTTTATTCTAGAAATTCATTCGATTCAGAAATGAATCGCAATTCACTCTACAAATTCATTTAAATTAGAAACGAATCGATATTCATTCTAAAAATTCATTTAAAAATTAGAAACGACCCGCAATTCATTCTACAAATTCATTTGAATTAGAAACGAATCGCAATTCACTCTACAAATTCATTTTAATTAGAAACGAATCGCAATTCATTCTACAAATTCATTTGAATTAGAAACGAATCGCAATTCACTCTACAAATTCATTTGAATTAGAAACGAGTCCCAATTCATTCTAGAAATTCATTCGATTCAGAAATGAATCGCAATTCACTCTACAAATTCATTTGAATTAGAAACGAATCGCAATTCACTCTACAAATTCATTTGAAAATTAGAAACGACCCGCAATTCATTCTACAAATTCATTTGAATTAGAAACGAATCGCAATTCACTCTACAAATTCATTTGAAAATTAGAAACGACCCGCAATTCATTCTACAAATTCATTTGAAAATTAGAAACGACCCGCAATTCATTCTACAAATTCATTTCAATTAGAAACGAATCGCAATTCATTCTACAAATTCATTTTAATTAGAAACGAGTCGCAATTCATTCTACAAATTCACTCGATTCAGAAATGAATCGCAATTCATTCTACAAATTCATTTGAATTAGCAACGAATTACAATTTATTATACAAACTCATTTCAACTTTAAAAGAAATTAAAATCCATTTCTGCCTAATTCGTTTAAACTGACTCGAATCTCAATCAATTCTTTTTTGTTGTGGAAGGATATAATTAAAAATTTCCTAATTTTGTGCTTGAATAATTCGGAAATTAATTTAGAAATTAGTGAATCATTTACAGTTCCGATATTACGGTTGCCGTATTTGTAGCCAAAACAATAGGACTACAAAGTTATATACATATATATATATATATATATATATATATATATGTATATATATAGCAAGCGTTGCTACATTTATTAATTTCATCGCGACTGCGACAACCATAATTAGGCTGGATATCTGCTTTAACGATTTTTAATCAATATGCATTTTTTTTATTTTATAAGATTAAGTGGCTTCTATAACTTTCCATATTGAACAACCCCAATATTTTTTAAATGTAAAATATTTCCTGCCATTTTCTACTGCTCCATCTTAAAATATATTGTGGATTCGTGTCAGCTAATCACTTTTCATATAATTTCTTAATTTAATTCCACTAAAAAGAAATTTAGAATGAATATCTTGTGGTTTAAATAAATTATGCGTGTTAAAAAACATGCATGAGAACTTAATATAACACGAGACAGAAATATGTTTGGAACGATATTTATATTATCACAATATATAAAATAACTTCATGGTATTTATTTTCTTCTATTATTTTTCTTCAGCGTATATCCACCATGACAATGAGTTGATTGATCCATTTGATTGGTTAAATTTCCGACTACTCTCTTCCATTAGATCCGGTCGTATGGCGATAATGGTGGCTCGAATATGGGCTTCCAACCCTTCAGCAGCTCCTGGATGACAACGTAATTTTATAAAAAGTAATCCAAAGACATAAAATCGCACAAGCAAGGGGATCAGTGAACTGGATCAGCACTGGCAATAAAATTGTCAGCAAACTAATTTTGCAATAGATTATTGTTAAAGGCGCTGTTTGACAAGTTGTGTCGTCTAGTTGAAGCCAAATACAGTTGATGTTCAGCTAATTAACTCAATTAAGACGCCTCGATAACGTACGCCATTTATCGTAATGGCAACAACAACGTTGTGTTGCTACAGCCACAATATCCTCTTCCGTAATCACATTTCATTATCTTGTTGATAGTTTTGAGGCGAAGAAATTGGAATTAGTGAAACACGGTTAGTAACTGCACAAACTGTTTGCTTATTTGGCTGATTATATTGACCGCAAACAGGACGAAGGATTATAGGAACTTCTCTAACAAACTTATTAATTTGTTATTATATTTTTAGTTTGCTACTAGTAAAATTTTAAATTTTCAAAATTATCGAAATTATTTTTCGCAATAGTCGAGTTGCATCAGATCTCAACGTTTTCAGTCTCTTAGAAGCGCTGCTGACTAATTTTGAAAGGATGTCATAATGTTTGTATGGATATGGATGAGTGTGTAGATGTGTGTGTGTGTGTGTCCCTCTATGTATGTAAGTATTTGGCCAGCTTATCTCATCAATGTAACACCGAATTTCATTTTTTAGAGCGTCAGTTGTTTTGTGGCTTATTAACGTAAAAAAATAATCCAACAGAGTTAAATCACAAGGACGAGGCAGTCAATTGACATCAGCAAATGGAGATACAATTGAAATGAAATGGTCCACGCAAGCAATAGTCGGCCTTCCTTAATTCTTGAACGAGTTGAGCTTTATAAAACTGAAGCGTCTCATTCTTAAAGTTTTGCTGTACAGCGGATCTGTTTTCATCACTACGGCCATTGCTAGCATTTTATTTTGGTACCGTGAGTTTCGACTTTGGCAATAAAAATTCTTTCTTTAATATTCTTACATGTCTTTTATAAAATTTCCACAGTTTTTACTAAATAAATGTCAAAGGATGACAGCTTAATTCTTGATATTCATTATTCTACAGCCTGTTAACTTCCTAACCTCAAATTTGCCCACCCCGTAGTAGTGAGTATTTGAAAATTCCTATTATCAGCGTCATCTTAATAATCCGCAAAAAGTCTCTAACCGGTTAGTAGATGTTACCGGTATTTGATAATAAATAAAAATCACAGATTTTAATCTAAATTTCACTTAAACTATTAAAATTAATCCTTTCGCAAAATCTCAACTGCCACCCATTAATTATGTCGCAATCGGCATTTTTCTTAACAGCAAACTCGCACATGTCTAACCGAAAATTCTTGCAAAATGTTTTATAAATCACTTGCGTGCACAAGCACATCTACTCGCGTATTCTATTATATACAGTACATTCAAAAAGTAAAACGTACATAAGTGACAAATGACTAACATTAATTGCCAATAACCATAATAACACCATTGATGGGTTTCCTAACCAGCTAAGACGGTTAACAAATGCTACAATTAGAAATTTAAAAACTTCTTATTTTTTTATATTTTTTTTTGTTGCCGTTGATGTTGCAGCATTTTGCAGTTGGCTTGCAAAGCTCCATAACAACAACTCTGTATGGCCTCAATGCGTAGGTAAATTATGGACGTACGACATGATTGAAGGAGATGTGAACAGGCACACTAGTTGAGGCCAACAACAGCAAATACATCAAATGAGTTATTAACCACGCAGCAAACAACATATTTAAATCAATTTACCAATAAGCAATTTGCAACATCGACAGCGTCACACAACGGGCAAAATAATAAAATAAAAGTTTAAGACGAAGAAAAATATGCGCAAATACGAACGAGTACAACACATTCAAGAAGTTGAAAGAATAATTGTTGAAGTTGTATTGGCCACAACTTTGGGTCGCAGATTGCAGCTTTTGCTGCACAAGGAAGATGATGGAACGGAATGATGGTGCTGGAAAAAAATACTCTTTGAATTGAAGTGACCAGACAATGATTTTTTTCTACTATTTCACTTGTGAATGGACACTTCCAGTATCACTTGGTTTTTTGTTAGTTTGAGTCAAGGGATAATATCTATTGATTGAATTTCATAAGCTATTCCTAGTCATCGATTTTTTATTAAAACCAAATTATAAAAATTTTACAAACTATACAGAATACTGTGATATAAAAGTGTGCGTAGGACTATTTTGAAACTTGTGCTTTGAACCCTCTTCTCAAAAGTTTTTCTGTCTAAAAGAGGTTTCCGCCATTTATGGCGGAAAGTGTGAGGCAGTTACGCCCTTCGACAATTAAAAACGCAATAAAATTTATATAACATGTCAGTTATAATTTCAAAACTAAAACAGTTGATTGCTGTGAGAAATAAGATCGCTTTAAGCCTTCAAAATTTCAGCGATGCCTTAAATCTCGAGATCGACTCTGTACTCAGTCATGAATTTGATGTTGAATTTTTCGGATCTGGATTAATGCAGGATCGTATAAATTGTTGTCGTCTTGTGTCCACGACGAAGGCATGGCACTGATCGCTGAACAGTACCGACAGCGACTAACAACGCTCTTTATTATAAGAGCGGAATACAAAAAATTCTTCATCGAAACCAGTGGCGAAAAATTCAATGGCAAACTAAGAAAAGAATAGCTGCAACAAAAAGTCTCTATATTCTAGTCCATTTTCGTCTGTCCCTATCCCCTACTTTCTAGTTTTGACACAATACACTGCATATGCAGGACTCATCTCCTAGTAAAAGATAACCAAAAATCGAAAGGACTCGTGTCTTATTCTTTGTCAATTTGATATGGAACGACTGTAATTTAATTTAATGTATCAAAAAACTACTTTTAAAGACATAAAACTTTTTACATTTGAATCAGCTACTTCACGATCTTTTATAATTCAATTCAATCACAATAAAAGTCCTGCTGCTCTTTTCCAAAAGTCAACAAACTTGGTCACCTCAATTTTATCAGATATTTTATACTTAACGCATGCATGAATGCAGGAATCATTGTTAAACTGCGGCTCATTTTTGTGCCACTAAACAACGAAGTAAAACTAAATTTTTAAGGCTTCAAAAGAATCAGCATAGCAGGTACTCTACTGTAAGTATGTCTCAGTTGCTGGATATGAATGTGTTGTTGTGTGTTATTGTGTTGTTTTGTTGTAAATGTTTAGTTGGCTTATTTTTTAGCATTTAGCTTGTGTTGTATTAAATACGTACATTGTACACGATCCGTGCAAATAATTTACGTTTAAGTGTAATTTTTGATTTAATAGACACCAAGTGTGTCTGTTGTTCGTATGTCGATGCGAGTACATGTCTAGTATTTTATGCTGGATGTGTGATTCTGTAGAGAAAGAAAAGGAAGATTCTCCACACGTTTATTTAACACAAATTTAACAGTGTAAATTTAATGTTTGTTTGTGCTACAAAAATCACAGCAGACAAAACACTCGATTTTCACAACTACAATTTATATGGCTGCTGAAGATGAGGACGAAGTTGATAATTATGATTAGGGTATATGGACGCTTACGCGGCAAATTGGTGTTTATTCTAAAAGTCGTTATCAAATATGTAGTTTACTTGAGATTTTTCTCTGTCAATTTATTGAAAACCCAATTGTTTTGTAAATAAATTCAATAGTAAAATAAATTCATATTATATGTTTTATAATTCTGATTTCTTTTCTAGAAAAGAGTGCAACATTTTGTACACTTTTTAACTGAAAATGGCAACATTGCGATATATGAAATCAAGGAATTTATTAGAAATTAATCCAACATCTCTTACATAAAAGAATTTCTGGCTAAAACTCCTCCAAACTGCCACTTTTTCAAAAAGAATTGAAAAAATTTAACATGTTTTCCAAAAAAGAAAACGCCATAAGTTTAAAAATCTATACATTTGTTTTTACAACTCTCAAATAGTTTTTCAATGTTTATATTTGAGCCGAGAAGTTGTTTTGGAATTATGTTAAATTCTACTGATGACTTGATTCTTTGAAATTTTAAATGTATGAATTATTGGGAAATTTCGTAAACTGAATTGGGCTGAACTTTACTCCGCAGTGTTGCAAATATTTTGTTATATATTCTAAGACAAAAATGTAAAGAATCTTTTTAAAATAGAAAACGCAGGGTTGAGTTAAGCAGCAATTGAAATTTTTCAGGAATATCTAAATGGAAAATATTTAATCAGGCCTAAATTCCAGACAATGTTTTAGGTTCCTAGTTCGACTCTACACTCAGTCATAAATAATTCTTGTCGGTTTCTCTCAATGGCGAAGGCGTAACCCTGTTTTCTGAACAGTGCCGACAGGGATTAACACTCTGATGTCTTAAAGGAGCAGAATGCAGTACCTTCTTTAGACGCTACCGCGAAGTGTATACAGTAAAAATATGTCCAACAAAATTCTCAATTTTGTTATCTGTCTTTGACTGTCCTCTTGAAACTATTCCCTCGTTTTTGCTTCTGGCACAACACCCTGCATATATAGAGGTCCTTCCTGGAGTGATAGTCCAAGACCGAAAAGAGTCTACGAAGTTTCTAATTAATTTTATTTTAAAATTTAAATGACTCTGAACAAAACAAAGAGAAAATGGAATATATGAAAAAATAGTCATCGAATATAAATAATGCAACATTTCTTACACTTTTTAATAGAAGATGGCGGAATTCTTTGATAATAAAATAGCGAATTTATTAGAAATTAATCCAACATGTTTTGAGAAAAACTATTGCCAATTAAGAGCTCCTCTAAACTGTTGCTTTCCAGAGAAGAAGTGGAAAAATGTTGCACTTTTTCTAGAAAAGAAAACGCCATAAGTTAAACAGGTGATGGAATCATTTACCAACAGCACCGGGAATAGTGGGAAAATGTGCTCAAGGAATGCAGGTGAAGTAGCCGTTCATTTATTTTGATGATAATAAATTTTGTAATTTTCGAAGTCTATTATTCCACTCTTAATAATAAATTTGTATCTTATGGCGTTTTCTTTTTTAGAAAAAATTTTACATTTTTTAAATTATTTTTTGCAAAAGTGGCAAATTGGAATAGTTTTAAAACAGATAATTGGATTAATTTCCAATAAATTCCTTATTTAAAAATAACAGAATAATGCTATTTTCTATTAAAAAGTGCGAAAAATTTTGCATTCTTTTTGTTAAAAAAGAAATAATTATAGTAAAGAAAGTAGCTTGCAAATTCGGAAGCTTGAACTTTTGAGTCTGAATAGCAAATTTTCAATTTCATATATTGTACTCGTTTACGAAACTCAATTGTTCGAAAAGTGTTTTATAAATCAGAAAAAAATTCTAAATATTCCTAAGGTTAAGGAAAAGTAAATATCAGTTTTATAAATTCAACTTACACAGAATGAGCAAAACGGCTGTTTTAGAAAGCCGCTGCACTTTCATCATCCGTTCTAACGTGTATTGTTATTTGTTGGCTCTTGTTAAATGGCTTCGTTGAAAATGGCTACAGTTTCTAGCTGCAGCAGTTGTGTTATGAAAACTGGTATGAAAACCAATACAAATGCTAAAAGTGTAGTGGCTTTCGAAAACTGCTGACTATGTAAATTGAATAGATAAAACAGATGTTGACTTTCCTTTAACCTTGAGAATATTTACCATGACTTTTTGAATTAAAATTGTAAACTCTGTGAAAAAAAAAATTGTAAACAAATTAGTTCGTAACCTTTGTGGAAACACCCATATGAATAATTTTATTCAATAAACCGTTTACTTGTACCTATTTTCGACTTGTTTAAAACGGCGCCTGTTCTTCTCACATCTCATCACATGCTGAAGAATCGGTTGGACTTTTTCTTAACAATTCTTGTATGTATTCCTGTATGTCTATGTGTGTGTGTGTATGTGTTTTTCGCTTGAAACCCAATTGATGTCTAGAGCGATGTCGTGTGCATGCACTTGCATGTATAATTTTAAAGATATTTTTAATATTTACAATATACAACAACTTTTGTAAAGCAATTTTTTATTGCCATTTTGTGTGTGTTTTTTTTTTTTGTTTTTTGTCTTCTTCCTTGCATTTCTATAAATTCAAATATTTTCGACGTTTTTAAAGCTTTTATCAGTTAAACCATAATGTTGTACACATAAACACCGTGCATGTGTAAATGTTTTTTTTTTAATGTCTATGTGTTTAAGTTTAACTGAAGCGGCATCTTTGTACACGTTTACAGTTGCACATGTTGCACATACTTATGAACGTTTGGCACACAAACAAGTAATTTACAACTAAATATCGCATCACAACGAATTTGTGAAGAGATCGTGGGTAGTTTCTCAACTCACTTGCATAACATTTCATGAAAAAAAATTTTATTTCTGAACTTGTAGTGATCGCGATCAAACACACTGATGTGAGATATATATCCAAGTTGTAATAATGGCATATTGTAGCTGGAAATGACTTCACCAAACGAGTAGTTACATTCACGATATCGTGTGACTAATTTTGCCAATAAAATTTTACTTTTTAATCTGTAGTTGTAAGTAATTAGCTCTGGTTTTATCGACTTTCCCCTGTGCTTTGAAATGCTTATCATGTCTCTCAAAATTAAAAAACACTTTTCGAACAATAAGCCTGTAATATTAAAATTTAATTACTTATTTACTAAGAATATAAACTCAATATATATATATATATATATATATATATATATATATATATATATGTATGTATTTTGTATATCTACATAAAAATACCTTTCGAATGATAGATATTCTGTTAACATCGTGTAAAAATAAGAGACCTAAAAGTGTACCACAAAAAGTTGTGTGGAGTCTGACAACATGTCATTGTTGATTTAATTGGTATTAAAATATAATTCTTGGTGTTAATTATTTCAAATTTTTTATCCCAAAAACACTTTTTTTATCAAAACTGTGATTATATAAATAAGAACTATATAAAAAATAGTTCGACCTTTTTGGAAATGTTTTACAAGCTCAAATTTACCAGATATCGGGTGTTTTTATAGAGTGATACAACTTTTAATTGTTATCACTGCTTTGTTTAATCACCCATGAAACAGCTGATAGTTGTTTTTTGTTTAATTTTCTTTGACATTTTAGGTTAGGTTAGATTGTTAGAGCCATTGCCTAAGCAATGCACTTGGGTCCGTTGATTCGGTCCCGTTGTGATACCCTAAAGCAAGGACCACTCACGAGTCGTCCTCTGCCGCATTAAGCCATCCCGTTGACCTTAGAAAGGCCGACTCGCTCCAGACTTGCCAGGCTGTCCAAGTCCGGCAGGAAGCTGGAGCGCAGCGCCACTGCCCTTAAGCCGCCCAGGGCAGGACACTGACATAGAAGATGGAGTACTATTTCTTCCTCCTCTTCATCATTACAACTTCTACAGAAGTCATTGTATTCTAGACCCATCCTTCTCGCATGGGTCCCAAAGTTACAATGTCCAGTTAAGACATTCACAAGTTGACGAATTCGTATCTTGTTGAATTTCAGAAGGTCGCGTGTTCTGCGTGGGTCATAGCGGGGCCATGTGGCCCTTGCCACACGACAGTTGGTCACGTTATCCCACCTTAATTGAGCGAGTCTATATGATTCACACTGAACCAAGAACTTGCAATGCGATAGAGGAATGCCTGTGAAGTGACAGATCATAGAGTCATCCATCTCTGTCCCTTCCCTGGCAATTCCATCAGCGATGAGGTTGCCAGGACAGTCGGAATGTCCCGGTACCCAGACATTTTATTATGGATCAAATTACACAAGAGCTATGTCTGAAAATTTTTTAGTTTTTAGTCAAATCAATGCTTCTGTTCATCAAACTCATCCATCAAAATTTTACTGACCGACGAAGACCATTTTTCGTTGAGTAGGTACGTAAATAAACAGAATTGTCGCATTTGGAGTGAGGAGAATCCACAAGCTTTCGTCGAAACACCATTACATCCACAGAAAATTATTGTTTGGAGCGCTTTATTGCATGGAGGAGTCATTGGCCCATATGTCTTCAAAAACGATGATGGTCAGAATGTTACTGTCAATGGTGAACTAGTGAATGGTATAGGAACATGATTCGAAGTTTTTTCGTACCTCAATCAGCTGGCATTAATCCTGCTGATATGTGGCTCCAACAGGACGGAGCCACATGCCACACAGGGGGCGCTACAATTGATTTACTCAAGGAAACTTTTGACGAAAAAATTATTTCACAAAATTGCCCAATTAATTGGCCCCCAAGATCGTGTGATTTAACCCCATTGGATTAGTTTCTTTAGAGTTATGTAAAGTCACTTGTGTACGTCGATAAGCCACAAGCAATTGAACACCTGGAAATCAACATTCGAAGAGTTATTGGCAAGATACGGCCGCAAATGCTGCAAAAAGTTTGTGAAAATTGGTGATCCAGATTGTGTCTTCTACGCGCCAGCTGCGGTGGCCATATGGCCGAAATCATATTTAAACATTGATGTCATGAAATTTTCTATCCAATAAAGACCATTTTATTGATATCAAAGATATATTACTATGTTTTATTATGAATTAAACTTGTATCACTCTATAAAAAACACCCGATATAAAACTCATTATCTTTGAAGAATCAGACAAGTTAGTTGAAATGTCTATTAATAACCACTAAATTTAATGCATTCTTTTTACACTTCCCTTCAAGCATATGCAATTATTTGCAGAAAATATTACTTCAGACTGTGCATTATAGACATGATCGTGCATGACTTATGATAATCGTAATCACGTGAATTGCGCTCATCTCTCTGCTGGAAATATGTACGTATTTCTCAATCATGCTTCATGGAATGAATGTTGTTAGACAAACGTGTAACGACGCATGAACTCTGTTGTTGCTTTTTAAAACGGAAATTCTGCATCTTGTATTGGTACGCTACATGTACGTTTCGGAAAGTTTATACATCAGGGGCCAAATAACTGCAAACGTTCAGGGGATTAGAATCTTATAGCGTAATAGAATGACATAAATTTTTTCAGATACGAAATAACCGGTAGTTGAGATCTTAACCGATCAATTATCCACTTATATAACCGACTGGATTACATTGTTTCTAAGTTGCAGCTTTCACAACGAAAATCTGAAGAGCTTGCACAACTTTAAAAAGAACAAAACTTACTGGATCCTGGGTGAAAGGTCACAAAATATAGAAGATGACAGTCAGACCTCCAAAAATGTTTTACTGTTGATGACTCAAAAATGTTTTCCTATTGTAAGGACACGAAGATGCTCATGGACCAGATGAAAATTGCGTACGATCTTAACGACTGGTGGCTGTTCACAGACAGCTTGAAACAAAGTTTAAAATTAATATATAAGAAATAAATACCAAAACAAAGACTTTATTAAACAAAAGACTTTATATTATATAAAAATAATTTATATAAAATTATAAAATTTGAGCTAAAAATTTAAATTTTTAGTCATAAGGGAGCCTTTATGACCTTTTTTGGTATCTAGACACATTCAGATTATATTGATATGTTCACAAAAGTTGTTCAACTTAACTGTGGCTACAATTTTTCCAAATATAGTGTGTAAAAAATCAGGATTTTCTACAAGTTATGACCGAAAAACTGAAAAAAATTTTCTTGTTCTCTAACTTTTTTAAAAAATCTCTGAGATAAAATACATTTCTGTCATAACGTTTTAGCAAAATATATTCAACGTACTCTTAACTACATTTTTGCCGAACATAGTTGAGCGATATATTTAAGTGCTGATTAGTTATTTGGCAAAAACTGATGACATCTGTTGTTGGGCATCATGCCAACATTGAGAAACTTTGGAGGCCCATAAAAAGAAAACAGTCACCAACTTGACCAAACTGAGTATAGGGTTTTACTAAATTTTAATAGTATAATCGAACCCATATAGTCACGATCTTGCACTTTTCAAAAAGTCATCATTAGTCGCATAGTGTTATTGAACATTTAAAAGTGTATTGAAAATTTAAAAACATGTTCAAGAGTTTTTATATAAAAATTATTATTATGAAAATAAAAGAGAAACTGTGATTATCAACTGCTTATAAAATCAAGTAGCTTTTTTTATTTTAATTTAATAAAATTTGAGCACTTTCGAAAAAGTTTCAATTCTAAAATATATTGAAAATTTCAAAATATGTTGAATAGTTTTCACAAAAAAAGTTCTGAAGCTCTAAGAATTATGATTAGATCTTAAGCTTTAAAAATTATAATTAAAACAAAAGAGAAACAGTGATTATCAACTGCTTATAAAATCAAGGAGTTTTTTGTTTTTTATTACCTTCTCCTGTAAAGTTACAAATATGTGAGTTGGGGTCTTTCTATACAATTGTTACCCACGATATGTGGATGGTTAGACAACAACAAGCAGGGTTAGTAACTAGAATTAATAGGTAAACAGGGGGATTTACATTAATAGAAGAGAAGTTTGAAAGCCATAAACCCTGTGGTTGAAACAACAAGTCCCTGGCCTCTACCAGCAACACCGCTGCACAATGAAAAAGTTTAAAAAATTCAATGAAACTCTTTTACAGCATTTCCAATTCGTCTAGTAGTTTTATCTAAATTGTTCAAACTTCTTCCATTGTCCAGTTTGTTAAAGTGATTTGTTTAAAAATATTTAATTATTTCAACTGCTGCCATCAATTACCACCACCAAAGTTGTTCATATTGTATTTCAACAGCCTGTGATTGCATCCATGTTTTCTCCCTCCATTTCGTTCTCTATTTCACTTCTTTACCAGAAATCTTTGCAATAATTGTATGAATTTAATACAAATTTATGGCTTGTGAAAAGGAATAGAGTGTAGATATAATATAATTCATCGTGTGTGGGCTTCACAGAAATATTTATTAGCTCGTTTATATTTCTGTATTTCCTATGATCAGGGCGTTTTGCAGTTTAGAAATTGTGGTAATAATTTGTGAAAATATTTATGTAGACAATATTAATGATCGGTCGTATACGTGTGTGTAAGTAACAATCGCCATGTGTTATTTGTTGTATCGTAAAATTATATCGTTAAAAGGAAAACAAATTCCTTTTTTGCTTTTATAAAAAAGTTTCGTGTGAATATGGATTTTCCATAATATATTTTATTGAAAATCCTGTACAACAGAAAATTTAACTCCACTGAAAAATTTAATTCTGATAGACAGATATTTTTGTCATCTTTTAAAATTGTATATTTTGGAATTAAGTTGCGCTGAAGTTGAAGATTGTCGTTTATTATTGTACAGAATCAGCATTAGAAATTTATCGTTCTCAGATTTGAGGCTAAAGGGAAATATTTTAGTCTTTTAACTTTCCGCTGGTTTATATATTGAGAGAACCACAATGGAATCTTATTTAAGTATTCAAATATTTTTTTATTTTAAATTTCCTGCTGATTCTCTTTTCCCAAAATGTTACTAAGAAATTCAAAGTGTTCGATTAAGGGGTTTTAGCTACTTCCCATGCGCATTTTACTGGCGCTAATGCAGATCATCAGGGAAACTTTAGCCAACATTTCTTAATATAACTAAAGGTATTTATTTCAAACTTACTTATTGATATTTGAGAAGCCTTAAAGAGATATCAAAATCATAACAAGAACTCACTGATCACTTTTCCGCTCTTATTTTCTTACGTTTTTGTTCTACAATTGGTTGGTGTTTTTCCGACTTTAATTGTAGTTGTAAGAGAAATAAAGAACAACAACAACAACTAATAATTAATTATTTTAATATAAAAACAATTTATTGAGAATGTTGACAACATGTGTTGTTTTATTTTGCACAAGCACGTGCATTTTAAATTTTTCAATGAGTACATATTTTGGGGAAATTTGAAAGTTCCAAATAAATATGGATTACTTTCAATTTTTTAGTAAGATTGTGGATAAATAGAATCAGTACATATTTAAAATTACAGAGTTTAAGAAACGACAATTTTCCAATACATGTACTAGTTTCGTTGTAGGTCTTAAAAAAAATCTAAGAAAAATTGTAGGAAGCTAATGAAAATTTTGATGAATATTGAGAAAGAGTTTCATTGGAAATGTTTTTAAGGGTTTCAATTGATTTATAACAACAACAATTTCGATGTATTTAAAACAACATTAGTTTCATACAAAAAACATTCAGTTCAAACTATTTCAATATCTGTACTTTAACACAATTAAATTTTAAAAGGACTTTCTTGAAAATTAATAAAAATATAGAATTTCATTGTTTCTATGAAATAAATTCGTTGCTTAAATAAACACTTTATTAAAATAATGAAAGTCTGATAATATAATTGAATAATTATTCTCTAACTTCAGATGCCAATCAAAAAAATATTTTATGATCATTTCAAAGGATCAGTGATATTATTTTGTTGTATTAACGATCCTGTTTCATTGAATATATATAACATGCTTATAAACTATTGATAAAATCACCTGCTTGTATCACTGAAATTGTGTCGTTGTAACAATGAAATTATTTTATAGCACCATTGAAAGTATTTCATTTATTTAAAAGTATTTTTTCCCCACCAATTAAAAGGATATCAACTTCCAAAAAAATATATGTACATAGCAACACTGTTTAGAAGTCTCAGAATATATTAATCTTTTATATAAAGATTCAAATTTTTATAATATGAAATTTATTTGTTGGGTGGTTAAGCAATGTCTATATGCATTTCATTGGTGCTTCTTACCAAATCGTCAGTAGACTTCAACCACAGTTTTGCAAAAAAAAAATAAAATAGAGTCGTATCGAATAAAAGTTGTTTGTTGGGTGTTGGTTTGTATAAGTTTCATAGCGTGCTACACTTATTATAATGTGATTTTTTGAAATTGTTTGTGAATTTTTATAGTTAATTTATTTAACATAATTCTCAGATGGTTTTTGGAAGTCTTTTAATAAGTTGAGAAGTTTGAAACTTTGCAAAACTGTGGTTGAAGTCTACTGACGATTTGGTAAGAAGCACCAATGAAATGCATATAGACATTGCTTAACCACCCAACAAATAAATTTCATATTATAATAGTACAATGACAATATGTCAAATAATTAGTTTATTAACGATTCAAATTTTTAATATATAAACAGGAATGATAAAGTTAATGCAACTGCATCAACATGGACATAAAAACACAGATACATACCACATACAGACACACACGTCCATACATACAGACGTAGTGACGAGCTTCCATCGTTAGTTATGAAAGTTTCTTAGAACCTTGAAACGTCAAAATCTGATAAAAACTTAATTGTTTCTAAACGGAGTAAAACACCGATAACCTCCCGATTATTCAAAACTTTTAATTTTCTTTGCGAAAAGTCAAATATGAATCGAATAATAAATGAATACTCAAATACACATGTAGCCAGGGAAATTTTATGTCTCACCTTATTGTTTGAACTAACCTCGCATATTACGCTATTTAAACATCAATATATTCTTAATAACGTGTATTAAGAACGATATTTAAAAACGAAATGAATATGACCCAAATAATAAACAATTTTACCAAAATAATAACCGAAC
The DNA here is from genome assembly GCA_963675445.1 of Linnaemya vulpina. NCBI lineage: Eukaryota > Metazoa > Arthropoda > Insecta > Diptera > Tachinidae > Linnaemya > Linnaemya vulpina. The sequence continues at coordinate 93,725,089 of OY776277.1, forward strand.
AATCGAATATAAGTAGCCAACGAAATATTTAAAGTCTAGTCAAATTTGTAACAGACCTCGTATATAAAACTTTTTACGACAAGAATATATTTTTAATAAAAGAAAAATATATAACTGTCCGATGCATATGAGACAATAAAGTGGCACTAGAAAACTTCAATGAATGTCATCAGCAAACGCTGGAATATGAATCTTCATGCTTAACACAAAAGCCCTGTTACCAACGAAATAATTTTACTGACTTTTAACTAAACAAATATCCAGTTAAATGTAATTTCTCATAATCTTTAAAGGTTGTAACATTTAAAATCTTGGGATTTTCTTCTCTTATAACATCTTTCTCACTCATATCTCATATTTGAACTATAAAATAATTAAGTACCTTATTCTTTCTGAAACAAAAATGAGAAAACAAAAAACATTTGCAAATATTTTTTTATGAATTTGTTGTATATGAATTTAAATATGAATATTTTTTTTATGAATAATTTACATACAGTACGCCATCGAGAAAATCGTGATCCATTAGGATGCCTTTAAATATTTGTTTACGAAAATTTAATTGAACACGATTCTATCAAACAATATATTGTTTGAGAAGCCCTACAAAATTGGCAACAACAACTTGTGCAATTTCATATTTATATTGGAGGAACAAAAACAATATTAAAGTAACTAAACTAAGGGAAATGTACACATCTGACACACTGACTCTCTGGTTGTTTGAACATATAAAAATCATGTTAACATGTTGTTAAGAATGTGTGTAGCAAAGACACTTTAGATTGCACATTATTGAATGTTGACCAACAAAAACTGCTTGGATAATCCAAAAATTCACATGCTCCAAAGTATGAATTTCGTCATCCTCAAATACTGGAGACATGAAGATATATGCCATGAAGGCTTGGATACACTTTTAGTGCTGTTCTCTGACGTCAGCAGTCATATAGAAATATTTAGTCGCAATACACAAACTCACTTTGAGGCCAGCAAATGGAGATTAAAATACCTCTTCCTTCTCAATCAGTGCAATTGTACGAAGTTTGATAGTTTCATTACGTTCAAACTATTCATTTTGCAATCGGCCTAATCAATATTATTGCCTCATGCTTGATTACAAAATTCACTTTACAAAAGCCAAATTAACAAATGCAATCTTCACAAGCCCAACCAAGCAACCAACCAAGTCCAGTGTGACCACGATTGAGAAGAAATGTTGCAACTATAATTTTGTTTTTCAGTAGATGTTTTTGTAATTTTGTTTTAGCCAAAAGAAGTCTAAAACTGTTAGTGTTTGTATTGCATATGTTGCTTGACACTGTCAACCTTGCGCTAGATATTCGAAAAACAACAACAAAAAGCATAACAAAAATAGTTTTGCCAGAGCTTGAAGTAGCATCCACATACTGATGCAAGAAGCTCTTCTCAATCTTGCCATGGTTTCATGTTGAGTTTTTTTACTTTTATTTTTATTTTTATTTTTATTATTTGTAAGAACTGTTTACATGGTAATAAACTAATAATTTGACTTCAATATAAAATGGATATCGTTTTTTTGGTAGTTACTTATATGAAATTAATGAATCTTATGGTTTTGGCAAACAATATTTAACCCTTAAGGAGGCGGCACATTAATTATTATAACAGTCAACATCAAATGAATTTTAATAAAAACACAACTCAGTAAAGTAAATTCATTTAATATAAAAAATACAATAAAATTAACATATATAATAGAATGATTTTAGATATAAAAAATAATGAATTTAATATATAAAATATAAAAATTTTATATAAATAAAATATAAGGAGTTTTATATTAAATTAAATGAATTTTTCATATAAAATAGAATGAATTTTATATAATTAAAAGATAATGAATTTCATATATATAACAGAATGAGTTTCATATATAAATAAAATAAAATTAATTTCATATATAAAGTAAAATCAATTTTGTAATATAAAATAGAATGAATTTTATTTAAATAAAATAGAATGAATTTTTATATATAAAATGGAATGAATTTAGTACATAAAATAGAATGAATTTTGTATATAAAGTAGAACGAATTTTATATAAATAAAATATGAATTTTTAATATAAAATAGAATGACTTTTATGTATAAAAAATAATGAATTTTATAATGAGTTTTATATATAAAATTAATTTGTAATGAATGAATTTAATATATAAACTTATTTTAGAATGAATTTTATATATAAAATAAGATGAATTTAATAGTATATTAGAATGAATTTTTTATAAATAAAATATAATGAATTTTGTATATAAAATGGAATGAGTTTTATATATAAAATAGAATGAATTTTATATATATAAGACATAATATGAATTTTATGTATAAAAAATAATTAATTTTATATATAAAATAGGATGAATTTTAATAATAAAATAGAATCAATTTTTTATAAATAAAATAGAATGAATTTTAGATATAAAATAGAATGACTTTTATGTATAAAAAATAGTGAATTTTATAATGAGTTTTATATATAAAATGAATTTGTAATGAATGAATTTAATATATAAATTTATTTTAGAATGAATTTTATATATAAAATAAGATGAATTTATTAGTAAATTAGAATGAATTTTTTATAAATAAAATATAATGAATTTTGTATATAAAATGGAATGAGTTTTTTATATAAAATAGAACGAATTTTATGTATAAAAAATAAAGAAATTTATAAAGAATTTTATGTTTAAAATGAATTCATAATGAATGAATTTAATATATATAATTTTATTTTAGAATGAATTTTTATATAAAATAGAATGAATTTTATGTATAAAAAATAATGAATTTGAGATTGATTTTAATATATATATAATATAATGATTTTTATATATAAACAATTTTTTTTGTTTTCTGAGTAGACCGATTATATCTCCAATTTGGTATCGTTGAGAATTACTAACTCTTATTAAACAGAAAAGTCAACACACGCTGATAACTCATGGTTGTCATTGCAAAGAAGGTACCCCTTATGAAACATTCAATTTAAGCATTTCTTTCATAAATCAAAAAATAGGTTTTTCTACTGATTTATATTGAAAACTATTGGCCAAAAGGAGGGTGCTACTAAGAATTTTGCCATTTCTAAGAACTATAAATAGAAATTTTTCTTTAACCCATTAAAATTGAGAATTTGTTTCAATGCTTATATATCCCTGGTCTTCTTTTGTCACCTCCAAATATTTTCCTTAAAAAACTCACAATTGTATAATTAAATTTAGGTTTTTCTTAGTTCAAAAGTCTTATTAGGCTAAGATTTATAAAATTATATTTGGAAAAGAATAAGACTTCCATTAACATCAATTTTATTTTTCACTCACATTTTAAAGTAAATTTGATTAGTGCTCCCATTTGTTTACATATATCAGGCAATATATTTATAAATAAACCTTGAATTTAATAAAAACTCACTTATCTTCTCATTTCCATCTGCCCCATAAGACCCTTTGCAGCCCCTTAAGGTTTAACTCATTGTCGGTTCTTTATGTTCTCATCATTAATATCGAAAACTAAGGAAATATGACCAAAAGAAGACTATTTTATTAAAAACGTATTTTATGTCAATACAAGAAAATTAAACCAAAATAAAAATGAATTTTTATGTTGATTTGGTAGCTGCGAGTGAATATTGTACTTGAACGAACAGTTCGGAATGGTATTTAATGATCAGACTAGTAAATAATCAAGAAATGAATATATTTCATACAAACGTTTTTTTATTTTTTTTTCTATTTGCACTAAACAAAGGCCCATTGATCTAAATGGCAATGACGACGATGATGATGAGGTTCTGCAAAGTTTTTCCTTTTCGTGCGTGCATCAACTTCTGGCTGCGATGAATATGAGCATGTGAACGGATACGTAAAAGTGTGGTATGATGGTTTGAAGTCGTTCTATTGATTAATAATGTTACTAGTTGGAGAAGAAAAGCTCGAGGAAAAATAATAGTAAAAGGAAATTCATTTTCATAGTGACATATATATCGAACTATATGTTTTTTAATTGAAATAAATTACAATCATAAATAATGATCAAGTAGAATTTGTTTTCTATTGACTATCAAATCATCTCACTTTTATTTCATGACATTAATTTAAAGAAAGAACTCTTCAAAAAATTCCCGAATTCGGCTTTTTATATTTGCAGTCTTTTGCTGAGTGTAAAATATATACAAAATCAATTTATGTGCTGCTGTAGGCAGGTAGTTGCAAGTCTGTTGATAATTGAATTTCATAAAAATGTTTGAAATTTTATACTTTTTCATAAATTTTATTTAGTCATTATATGCAGGTTAATAGCCAACAAATAAATACCAGTTACTAGTTTAGTAGTTGTTGACTCTTCTTAATTAACGTCATAAGCCATCATTTACGTTTTGCTTTCAAAAACTACTTAAACTCAATTTGACTAAATAAATGTATGAACTTGTGGAATCGTTAAAAATAAAATTGATGAGAATTTGAAAGCATATTTAAATGAAAATAGCAACTAATTGAACAACAAATTGTATTGGCCTAGATGAATCTGTTATGCGCTTCTTATGGAATTGGGTGTGTATGCGTCCAGTAAGTGGGTCCACATTAATTTCATTCAGATCCTGAAACTCGGAAATAAATAAAGAAAAGAAGTGGTTGTGTTTTGCAGCATTTTCGGTTTAAAAGGTTGCTTATTACTTTCAGGCGATCAATTAGAATCCTTCAATTAGAATTTTGTTTTGCTGGATTGCAATTGTGAATCAAAAAACGTTCGTTTATTGAAAAGTTTTTAGATATAAAATCGATCAAAAACAACCCAGCAAACATATACCTTCTAAAGAAGTCTATAAAGTGCTTACCTTGTGATCCGAAAGTAGTGCAAATCTGTATCTTTTCTAATGGTTATTTCAATAGGTTATCATCGCTAGAAGTTGTATTTTAGTGAATCCGAAATCATGATCCTAATGCTAATTATATAAGATATTTTATATAGTTTCTAATAATATCTTAAATTAATATTTGATTGCTTCTATGGAGTTCGGAAAGTACGCAACAAAAATTTACGTGTCATTGCTGTTTTCATCATCAGCTGTTTTTGTTTGCATATGAAAATGGAAATTTATTTAGAAAATCTGTAAATAAAGAAAGAAAATGTTGATAACAAGATTTATAAAAAAGAAAACTCAATAAATCGAATACATTTTAAATCTATTTAAAGTCGGCTAATAAACTTGTGATTGCTGCCTCCATTCTTTAATTCATAAAAGTGCTTGTGTTATTTTTAATTTTTATAAATTTGTTTCTCTATTTTTTATAAGAGCTAGAACTGATAAAATATATATACTTTTGTGATTTTAAGCATTTGAAGCGTATAAAATCACTAAAATAATTTGTAACATGCAAATATGTTAGCAGAGGTATCGCAAAAGGGGAAATTATTGCTTCTTTGCGCTCCACCAATTTTAAGTGCTCAGGAGACGTACAAATTAAACTATCAATCATATATATGTGTGTGTGCGTGCAGTCGTTTTTTTTTCGGCTGCACGCACATATTGTCGGCTCTGATTGATGAGAACCCAAAAATTTTTATATACATATTTATTTGACGGCTGATTTTTTGAACATCTCCATATCTGATTGAGGAACAAACGTCATTTGCTTTGTTTTATTTGTTGTGTGACGACTTGGAGAAATGCGCTGATGAGAAAGAATTCTTTAATATTAATTATGTGCTGATTGTTTTTTTTTTCCTAAAATCTTACAATTTGATAAATTGAGGGGTTTTAGTTAGTTCCTGTGCACATTTCAATGGGGCTAATGCAGATCATCAGAGAACCTCTACCCAACATTTCTTGGAATAATTAAAGATATTTCTTTCAAACTTTCATTTTAACAAGTGAAAAGCTTAAATACAAATATCAATTGATCACTTTGAATTTTTAATAAAATATTGGGAAAAAAGAACCAGCTCATAATCAACATTAAAGAGTTTTAAAAAAATCTATTTTGTAGGCTACGAAGTCAAAACACATTGACGATTTTATTTTGTTTGTCTCCAAAAAGTCATCAATTAAACGACACTAACACATTCTTACCGATTGATGGTTTTTTTTACATCTCCTGGGCACTTTAGACTACTTTGAACAATTTAGGAAATGATTCATTTATTACACTCAAAAGCTCGGACTATTTTGTTTCGCATTTGGAACACACTTTTTATACAAATTAAAGTTTTAATTTAATTTAATATTTTATAAATGAATATACTGTTTTTTATATTTAGGTGTACAAATTAGTTCGGTCCGTTTTTTTTTTGTTAAAAATATATTTATTTTTAAATCAAAATAAATTAATAGATTACTCAAAGCATTGTCCATCGTTGATTACTACTTTTTCCCATCTCTCAGGCACTTTTCGAATTCCATCTCAAAAAAATGATTCGTCTTTCGAGGCAATCCAACTTCTGATCCAATTTTCTATTTCTGCAAAAGAAGTGAACTGGTGACCTACCAAGTCGTGCTGCATCCGTCGGAATAACCAGTAATCCGAAGGAACAAGGTCCGGAGAATACGGCGGGTGTGGTAAAATATCCCACTTGAGTGTTTCTAAATATTTTTTGACGACGTTTGCGACATGAGGTCGAGCGTTGTCGTGCAAAAGAATAACTTTATCATGTCTTTGTTCGTATTCCGGCCGCTTTTCACGTAATGCACGGCTCAATCGAATTAATTGTAGCCTATACCGATTGCCCGTAATAGGTTCGCCAGGTTGTACACAACACCTTTTTGGTCCCACCAAATACACAGCATGACTTTTGAACTCAAATTTTGCTTTACTGTTAATGTCGAGGTCGATGGTAACGATTCACCAGGCTTAGCGTAGTATTTTCTCTTCTTGGGATTATCGTATAATATCCATTTCTCATCTCCAGTAACAATTCGATGTAAAAAACCCTTTTTCTTATTTGCCTTTGAATCAACTGCTCGCAAGTGAAAAATCGCCTTTCAACGTCTCTTGGCTTCAATTCATGAGGAACCCAGTATCCCTGTTTTTGAATCATTCCTATGGACTTTAATCGTACAGAAACTAACTTGTTGAGTCACTCCTAAACTATCTGCAAGCTCCTCTTGTGTTTGACTTGGATCTTCATCGAGTAATGCCTCCAAATCTTCGTCCTCGAATTTTTTTGGCTGTCCGGGTCTAGGCTTATCTTCAACGCTGATATCACTATCCTTAAAACGTCGGAACCATTCCCTACATGATTTATTAGTTGGAACATTATCACCATAAACTTCCACAAGCATTCGATGCGCTTCCGCTGCACTTTTCTTCCAATTGAAGCAAAAAATTAAAACCTCCCGCAGATGCTGCGTAGTTAACACAAAATTTGACATATTCAAAAAAATTAAAAACAAGTTCTTTTACGAAATTCGAAGTGATGGGAACGGAATGTTATTGACAGATGTCTAACCTCTCTGAAACCACCGAGATCAACTGTCAGAATAAAACACTAATAACAGCCAGAGCCATCTTTTAAAAACGGACCGAACTAATTTTTACACCCAAATGTAATACTCTAAAAAGCTGCTAATAACTTGCAACTTTCTAAAAGCAGAATGACTTCTCAAGCCATTATCTGAATATTATTAATAATATTTTCCAAATAAACCGAAAATCACACTTGCGACTGCTTTAGAAATTAAACAGAAATAGTGACCCCCAAAAAAAGACTTGCAGTTTTTATTACTGGGAGTTAATAGTGCAAATGAAATGTTTATATATATTTTTTTTTATATATCATGCTGTAGCGTGTTTTCGTTATCTTAAAAAAGAACTTAATAAAATAGTTTCAATGATGGCAAGAATTAGCTAAAAATGGTTTTTATTCAAATATTCTTTTTAATGCAGATTCATCACAAACTCACATGCTGCATGTGTAGTCGCAAGCATTTGCAAAGATTTCATAATAATTTGTTAATAAATTGGTTCGTGCTCTTATAATGGCATCATATATCATAAGAACAAGCAGTTTTGTTTAATTTTTTATTTATTTTGAAGTCAACAAACTATTGGCTAGATTGTTAACAATGATCGTTAACATGTGTTACCATTATGTTAATGTTTAGCCGCATTATTATTATTATTATTTACTTTTATCTTATTTTCGTTTTTGTCTGTTGCATTATTGAACCCACAATACACGATGCCATAAAACATGCCGTCAAAGTGTCTGCTTAATATTTGCTTGTATTTCTATAGCACAATTTGATGCATTCAAATACATTTTCTGTAATTTTTTTTATTTTAATTTTTATTGTAGTCAAGTTGTATATGTTTATAAAAAAGTTGATATAGACACAAAGAGTCGAAATTTTAATGACATTAAATAAAGACCTCATATAAAAGATGTAAATTGGATTAAATATTTACAGGTATTGACAGGGGATCATAATATGATCCTCTCTAATATAAAGCTGGGCTGTGTTTTGCTAAGTAGTTGTGGTGTTTCTACAACTTGACAAAATTGCTAACATATTAAAATGATGATAAAAATGATGGGAATCTAAATCGTCATAAATAAATTTGTACGGAATGGAAAAACGGAACTAAATTTATTTTGTACAAAGTCCGGGATATGTCCCTGATTAGTTGCGATAAGTTTTCTTACAGATTTTGAATGCAACAATTTCAGCAGCCTTTTTTTACATCCGCAAGAAACTATTTTGTGTTAATCTGTACGTGGATAAATATGTATATATATATATATATATATATATATATATATATATATATATATGTGTGTGCGTGTGTTTGTGTATATATGTATGGGGTTTTTGTGCGCGCTATTTTCGTCTCCTACAAAAATTGCTCTAATTTTAATTTTTTAGTTTCCCAAATAATAAAACATTCACAAAAGCGAATACCCAAACGTTGTATTAAAGTTAGAGACGATCCATTTATTATGTTTTGAGTGTAGCATTTAAAATTGCAGGCATTTGGTTGCATGTATGTTTGTTGTTTGCTATTGGATGCAACAAGATCACGCATCAAATATTGATAGAAAAGGGTAATAAATCTAAATTGGATGCCAAGAAAGGAGTCATTTGTTTAGGAGCATTCATTTAGGCAACAACAACAACTGCGGTAGTTAAAAGGGTGACGCTGTTAGTGCAAAAAACATCGGGACGTTTAAACTCATTTGATCTCTAAAGATGCAGGGGCACAGCTCTTTCGGCTTTTTTTTTTTTTTTGTTGAAAAGAGCATTGTTTTTGTTTAACTTTTAGCGGCCTTACGGAGCGATCTCACGCGGTTAAAAGCACTTCGATCGCTGTTGATTCGTTCATGAAATATCTTGAGTGATCAAAAACGAGTTCAGTGATTTATTTAAAGAATTCGAATATTATATAGCTGATCAATTAGAGGTATCGATACTTTTATAGCACTCGAAAATCTACCTTGAATATGTTGATCACATGAAAATCGGTTATAGTGATTTGAAAATTAAAATAATAGCATTTTATTAAACTCTTATTAGACTTTTAAGCTCCCAGAGAGATGACCTTTAGGGTCAAACATTTTTCCAAAATTATTTTGAAAAAAATTTATTTATATTATTTATATATTTATATTATTTATAAAAGTATTTTGCAACTTGTTTTGCGTTGCTTGAAATAACAATAAAATTAAAAGTTATTGTTATGACTTTGATGTTTGTTTAGGAAGTTTGAAATAAATATCTCTAGTTATTTTAAGAAATGTTGGGTGAAGATTCCCTGATGATCTGTAATAGTCCAGTGAAATGTGCATGGAAACTATCTAAAAACCCTCAATTAATCACTTTAAATAAAAGTTAAAGAGTTAAGAGTTATAGAAATTTTCTTATCATGAGTTAATACTTCAATATTTTTGTAATTCGATTTCAAGTAGGTCAAATGGGTATGATCAATTTTATAATGCCTAAATATCAAAGATTCTTGAGTTCAATGATTTTGCAGAAACACCATTTTTATTGGCGAAGAACTGGAGTAATACTCCAGTCATACATTTTGTAACACTCTGGTTAAAGAATGAGCTTAAGTTGTTTTCTTATGTCAAAAAATAAAAAAAGTGCAACATTTCTTACACTTTTTAATAAAAAAATGACAACATTATGTCTTGTAAATTTAAATAATCTATTAGAAATTATTCCAAAATTCCTTACAAAAAACTATTTCTATTTTGAGACTCCTCCCAACAAATTATTTTAAAAAATTAAGTAACAAAATGTTGCATATTTTTCTGAAAAGAAAACGTATCACATATTTCTTTCACTTCTTATTATAGCGGGGGTTTTTTTTTTTTCTTTGAATAACACTGCCTTTTAGCCAAACCCTTTTGCTGGCATTAAATACGATGTTAATTTTAGTTTTTAGGAGAAATTCATTTTTATGTCGTACTAACTTTAGAAGGCACCTGTTTTTCGTTGCAACTGCAGTTGCTGCTATTGTTTGTTTGGAATTTTCAAACAGCCCTGTCGGTGTGCAACATGAAAATTAAACAAAAAGGAAAGAAAAAATGTCTAAAATTGCTCGTTGTAAGAAACGGCTAAAATTGTAACAATAATCTAATAAAAACGTGAGCATACCAGAAGAGTGGAAATGTCTGAGAAAAATTACAACTGAAAAATAAAGTAAAATTAAAATAAAACAATGGCAGTTGTGTGCTATTAAATAGAAGGCAGGGGCGTATATGGCAAAAGGAATATTTTTAACTTTTTGTTTTAAAATAATTTTTGTGTTTTCCACGATTTATGCTGACATTATTCTGGTAAAAAATTTTGTTTTAATTGAAACCTTAAACCGATATTTTTAACATGGATAAGCGCAATGCAAATACGCTGGTGCCTGGTAGCAGATATAAGCATTAAACACAATAACGACAGCAGGCTACAGACTACAACTTGTCAAAAATGGAATACATTTGCTTATATGCGAATGATTATTTTTACTACTACAGACAACACGGCTACGGGCTGTTGTCCCTGCTGTTTTTGTGGTTGTAGTCAAATTAAACTAATTTCTATTTTGGTGAGCGACAATGAGTAAATGCAATGTTGCCAGTATAATATAAATAATATCAATTATTCTAAACTTGAAAATATATTGTTTTATTATACAAAAGGAAACAACAAACTATATTTCCAAGCTAATCAATGGATTTCTTGTCATATACTGTGGACTTTAAATATATTTTATTGGAATAACACTATTTAAGAGTATTAAATATATGAAAGCGGCTACACTGGCGTATGAAGAGAACTCTACTACAAACAACAACTCATGGTTATTGATTTGGTGGCGTCTTTTTAAAAATAATTAAGTAGCTGACTACGAGGCAACGATAGTAGCCAACGGCTTTTGTAGTCGGTGTTCGTGTAGCCTGCTGTCGTTATTGTGTTTAAGGCTATATATTTTCAAACTTATATAAGACCTAATAATTGATAGAACGTCTTATTAAGAGCATTGAACGATAAAATGAATATGAGCATTTATTTTTTAAAAAGTATATCATCCAGATGTCTTCCGTCGAGTTGGACACACTGTTAAAAACGGAGACTTGTATTCTGCACCACACGTTGCAGTAAGATTGGCTCAATTGAAATGAGTTCTCGATAAATATTTTCCTTTAAGACCACAAGAGATAGTGAAATGTCATTATAAACCCTCTCCTTGAGGTTGCTCTATAAAAAAAAAAATTCAAGGAAGTTAGATTGGACGACTTCAGTGGTCATGGGATAACCCCAAACCGACTAGTTTTTGGGGGAAATTTTCCCGAAACAAGTTCATCGAAGCTGTGGATGTATGTGGAATAGCCCCATCCTGATGTAACCATCCACGTGTTTGAAGAATAGGATGGATGGAAAAGAATTCCGTATGATTACGGATCATAACGTTCACGTTCCGTATGATTACGGATCATGACGTTCACGCGTCATAACGTTCACCCTTCACATTCGTCGCCTGGCCTCGAAAATTTTAGCAGAAAAAATCCTCGAATTTGTTATCTCATGCATGGAGAAGCTACACCAAACAGTTACCCTGGGGCAATGCAATGGTTTTACATGTTTCCATCGAGGGTTGTGGTTTTTTGGCGACCAGTAACGACAGTTTTGCTGGTGAAAATGAGCCTCGTCGCACTCAACAAATGGGATTTAGACTGCGAAAATGCTCCAACATCGTTTTACAAACATTTTTGGCGCAAGTCCAAGTCATTTTGCATCAGTTCTTGATCGATTTAAATTTCAAAAGGATGGAACTTCAGATTCTTTCTTAATAATCTATGAATAATCGTCTTGGAAGTCCCAGTGAAGCTGCTTTTCTTCCGTATTGAAAGTCGCGGAGTTTTACATAAACTACTTTCAAGCAGTTCAATGTTTTCGGGAGTCCTTGAAGATCGACTGAGTACTGTGCGTGGGACAGTCACAGTCGAAGCAGTGATGCGGAATGTTTACATCCATGAAGAAATTAAATTTACACTCGGTCCATCACTTATTCGCCGAATGTTGAATTTTAAATAAAATTGTCGACGAGCAGTTAGTCTACAAAAATATTTCAACAGCGAACGCGACATCGTGACTGATAAATCCGCACAATCGATAATTCTAAGGCTCCACCGTTGATTACTTTTTGAAGTAGTTGTACTTAAATATATAAATTTGCCACCAGACACCCTGTACAAGGAAACAATTATGCTTCTTGCTAATTAAGAGCTGTAACTTGAAGGCAGTTATAACAACTCTTTTAAAAGAAAGTCGAGCCCAAAAAGCGGCTTACTATATAACTCAATACTAATTTGTAGTTTTAAATAAATATAGTTAAGTAATAGGTGTTTCTTATAGAGTGATACAACTTTGAGTTGGCATCACTGCTTTATTTGACCACATATTTAACAGCTGATAGTTGGTTTTTGTTTAATTTGCCTTGTCATTTCATTATGGGTTGACTTACATAAGAGCAACTCGTGTAAATTGTGAAAATTTTTAATCAAAATAATGGTTCTGCTCGTCAAACTTATGGTGCACTTCGTCCATTCAAAATTGTATTTTCCGAAGAAGCCCATTTTTTTTTGTTGAATGGATACGTAAATAAACAGAATTGTCGCATTTCGAGTGACGAGAAGCCACAAGCTTTTGTCGAAACACCATCCACAGAAAGTTACGGCTGGTGGAGTCATTGGCCCATATGTCTTCAAAAACGATTATGGTCAGAATGTTACTGTTTGTGAAAATTGGTGTTCAGGATTACACCTTGTACGCGCCAGCCGTGGCGGCCACCTGACCGAAATTATATTTAAACATTAATGTCATGAAATTTTCTATCCAATTAAAACCGTTTCATTGATATCAAAAATATATGTATTACTATGTTTTATTATAAGTTAAACTTGCATCACTCTATAAAAAACACCCTATAATAATTTTTATCAATAAAAAAAATTTTAAATGGAATGAAAAATATTTAAATATTTTTTTTACAACAACTCTCATTCAAAAATATAATTATCAAATATTATAAATTGGGAGGAAAATATAGGCTGCTTTAATACCAGACATTTCAAGGAATATTCCTGCTTCCAGAGCGCCTAGAATACCCTGCACAATGATAGTATTTCTGTTCCATTGTGCAATAAAAAGGGGTTTTTTTTTATTGTCATTCCATGATTGAGTAAAAAAGTTTACAAAAAGACGATTATTTTTTTGAGTGGCATTAAAAATGTTAAAACTTTAAAACAAACTGTAGTGAGTTTGTTAGAACATTTTGGTTATCAATAACACCGGAGCACAAAGAAGTGCAGCAGCGTACATCTTCGAAAGTAAAGAGTTATCACATATTAATTTCGTATAAATATTTTTTATTATTTTTTTGCTAAAACTTTTAAAAGTTATAGTTATATTTTCGATATTTATAGTCGGCTGCTTTTACTTCAAGGGGAGCGATGTTTAATGCCACGTGACTGATCTGAAATATCCTATTTTAAATCTCAATTTCTACAACCCTAATAACCCGTTTTAATGATATAAAACTAAAGCTCGCACGAAACTAGTTAATCCAATTCACAAAAGTGTTTCAGTAATTGTAACAGAGCAACTTTAATTTTATTTTAATTGAATATTTAACAAGAAACTTAAAAGGCTTTTAAATGAAAAGCTTTAAGACTTTTTTCTTGGTTTTCCTTTTACCCCTGTTGCAGTTGCAGGGACTTCGCTTGATGTCAATAAATGGCCGCCACTATAACATCGCTTATGCTCAAAATTGATTAACAGCATTCAACCATCATGTTTTATTTATTAATGATATGCTTAAATTTCTATTACAAAGAAATATATAAATAAACTACGTCCCTGTTCTTCATGTGAACTACTACTCGTAGAAGAAAATAGTTCATACAGTCTATTCCTAATGTTTGCGTTGTAGTTGTTACCTCGTTTCCAAAAATATGTGCTTGAATCCATGTTATATGTGCTTTAGTATTCAACGAATTTGAAACATTTTGTCTAACGTGTTTTTGAAATAAAAATAAAAACAACAATTACACATAATAAAATAAAATTCTGCTATAAAAAGATTTGCTTCAATAAAAAAAAAAAATAAACAGAAAAGCACACACTTACAATATAAAAAAAAAAACTTTAACATTTTCTTTATTGTGAAAAGTTAAAGATGATTTTACTTTTGATTTTTAATTTTTGCTACCACACAAAGAAGAGGTCTTATAGAATTTCAATGATGTTTGTAACTCTTATCTCTAAAATATCAAGGATGGCATTGACTTTGGCGAACCAATTTAAATTGGATTGAATAGCAAAGCAGATGAACTATGACTCTAAAATAGTTGGCTCAAGTGTTTGAGATATAGACCAGCAAGCCAAGGCTATCAGGTTTGGTTCTTTGCCCAGTCATCAATGTGGAATTGAATGTTTCTGATCTGCTTTGGTGCATGTTTGTAGTCTCTTTCAATGATCTTTAAATAGTATCCTTATACATGGCCAATGACATGTACTAAAATGCCTACAAAAACTCCTTCTCTTTTCTTCCCATCCCTCTCTCTCTCTCTCTCTCTCTCTCATTCTTTCTCTACATTTTTTATTTATTTATTTATGGGAATTGTCGTTTCTTAAAATTCTTTAATTTCAAATATGAGCTGCTTTGTTTTCCCCAAAATCTTATTGGAGAAAAGTCGAGGTGATCGATCGGGTTTTAGCTAGTTCCCATGCGCATTTCAGCGAACATTTACCCAACATTTCTTAAAATAACTAAAGATATTTATATCAAACTTCCACTTTAATAAGTGAGAAGTCATAACGAAAATTCACTGATCACTTTTCTTTTTCTTCTCTTCTTCTCATTGTTCCAGACAATGAATGCACTGTATGATAGTGGTTATCCTGTAAAGTTAGAAGGCTGGTTGAGAGATTAGTATCTGTGCACGTTCGATTTGAACTTGCGCAAGTTAAATGTGGCCTAAGGGACCTTTTAAGGAAGGTTGCATGTCGTAAAACCTACTTAAAATCAGTACAATTATATTCTTAAAATTGTTTCAACGAAATCATTTTGTATGCTAAAACCGGGTTTTAACAATTGCAATAAAAGTTAAAGCCACAATTTGCTGAATAGACATGTGAATAAATTTGGTTTGTGTCTTTGCTATCTAAATTCATATATATCAGCTGTATTTTATTGGTACTTACAATTACATAAAAATATTTTAATATTTAGTAGATCGCATGATTGTAGAGAACAGTGATCATGCTAAAAACAAAAGACTTAAGACTGAAACTTGTTTTGATTATCAGTTATCTCTTGTAGTTTTAGTACAAGACAATATAAAAATTAAAACAGTTTTAAACGAAAATTTTATGTAAGAGAGCCGGCGCAAAAAAACAAAATAAGTTGTCAACAATATTGTGGTTTTCTTTATATAGCATTAAACACAATAACAACAGCAGGCTACACGAACACCGACTACATAAGCCGTTGGCTACTATCGTTGCCTCGTAGTCAGCTAATCAATTATTTTTAAAACGACACCACCAAATTAAAAACCATGAGTTGTTGTTTGTGTTAGAGTTCCCTTCATACGCCAGTGTAGCCACTTTCATATATTTAATACTCTTAAATAGTGTTATGCCAATAAAATATATTTTTTTAGTCCACAATGTATGACAAGAAATCATTTCATTAGCTTGGAAATATTGTTTGTTGTTTCTTTTTGTATAATAAAACAATATATTTTCAAGTTTTCAATAATTGAACTTATTTATATTCCACTGGCAACACTGCATCTACTCATTATCGCTCACCAAAATAGAAATTAGTTTAATTTGACTGCAACCACAAAAACAGCGTAGACAACAACCAGTAGCCGTATTGTCTGTAGTAGTGAAAATAATCATTTTTTTGGCAAGTTGTAGTCTGTAGCCTGCTGTCGTTATTGTGTTTGATGCCTATATCTTATAATTACAATTAGAGTCGGAAAAAAGTTAGCCAATTGTACAATAAAAAAGTTAGAAAATAAAAGAAGAAATTATCAATGATATCTTGATATGACGGGTATTTGTGCGGACTTCGTACTTATAAAAGTGGAACTTCAGTTATTCTAGGAACTGTTGGGTAAAGGTTCCCTGATGATCGGCGTTAGTCCCACTTAAATGCTCATAGAAATTAGATAAAACCGCTCAATTGATCAGTTAAAATTTTTTTAAAAATTGTTGGAAAAATATATGCAGCACAATATTCGAGTAAAATTCGAATTAAAATAAAAGTAACTACCACCACCATCCTTTCTCAGTTACGGAACAATGCACGGGTAACATTTATACTGGGAGTTTTAGTTTTAGTAAAAAAGATTTCATTATTGAAAATTGTTTAATCAATAAGTTTAATAGAATGGAACGGGCTTTAGTTAAGTTAAAGACCGGGTCTGGTTGTATAAGTTACATTAGCCAAGTATGCAGACCAAAAGGATAAATTAAATCTTTCTTGAACTAAGTTTTTTAGTTAAAAACTAAGACTGATTAAAATTAATTATAACTAAAATTTAGAACATCGTCTACACTTAGACGAGCGAGCGTTTGGAACAGAAACATCTGGAATATTTAATTTATAACTTTCTCCATTAATTAACTATTTAGTACAAATTTTGGGGGTTTTTCAAACTCTTTAATTTTATAATATGAAATTTATTTGTTGGGTGGTTAAGCAGTGTCTATATGCATTTCATTGGCGCTTTATACCAAATCGTCATTAGACTTTAACGACAGTTTTGATAAGTTTCAAACTTCTCAGCTTATTAAAAGACTTTTATAAACCATCTGAGAATTATGTTAAATAAATTAACTATAAAAATTCACAAACAATTTCAAAAAATCACATTATAATAAGTGTAGTAGGCTATGAAACTTATACAAACCAACACCCAACAAACAATTTTTATT
Organism: Linnaemya vulpina; assembly: GCA_963675445.1. Lineage (NCBI taxonomy): Eukaryota > Metazoa > Arthropoda > Insecta > Diptera > Tachinidae > Linnaemya > Linnaemya vulpina. Next base: position 93,742,586 of record OY776277.1, read on the forward strand.
CGATATGACTCGATTTTATTTTTCTACACCTGTATACAATTAGAAATCCTTTGGATAACTTATTATTATTATTATTAATAATTATAGTTAATTTATTAACATAATTCTCAGATGGTTTATAAAAGTCTTTTAATAAGCTGAGAAGTTTGAAACTTTTCAATATTGTGGTTGAAGTCTACTGACGATTTGGTAAAAAGCGCCAATGAAATGCATATGGACGCTGCTTAACCACCCAACAAATTAATTTCATATTATAATAGTACCATGACAGTATGTCAAATAGTTAATTTATTAACTCTTTAACTTTCTTTTTTCCAAAAAAAAATTAACTATTTCTATTGTATTAACAGGTAGAATATCTACAGATCGACCTAAGTTGATTCATTCCTTCAGATTATTTCTTAGTTCTCGCATAGCAGTTGGGACAAAATCTATATATATATAAATGTAAATAAAATAAAAATTGTTACCTGTCAGTTGCATTCGGATATCATGCAAAACACATTCAACTCGCGACATTCACATAAAACACAACATCTTGTGATGCATTATGATGTCTACTCTTCTTATTTATTTGATGCATACACCATTTACATAAAGAAGTTGTGTAAAGTAAGCATTTCTGTAGGCATACTTACGTTAAATACTGTATTTAAGTTGCACACAAGTTAGAGGCAATAAAAAAAAACAATTGCACTAAAACTAACATTTATTTTCGAATCAAGCAGAAGACGCAGTTGAAGACTGTGTTGGAGTAAGTATGCAGCCGTACTAAAAGTAAATAATTTATATAATTAAAAGAAATTTATTACTTCGAAATAAGTGAGTAAAAATTTCAATTTGCTGTTTTCTTTCTGAAAATAAAATTCTTTATAATACACACAAAAAAAGAAGTGAAAATTTATGTCATGAATTAGAGAAAGTTTTCTATTAAAAGTTCAAAGTGTTACAAGACATACTGTAGGGGCAAATTTGAGGTTAGGAAGCTAATTGGCTATTATGACATATACATCCTTAGCGCGTTTGGCGTTTTGCGTCTTTAAACGCGACATATCTGTAACACACTTTTTGTCTTTAATCTATTACAAATTGTTGACTACGATAAAGTTTTGCCTTTTGTGTTTAATCTATTACAAATTGTTAACTACGATAAAGTTTTGCTTTTTGTCTTTAATCTATTACAAATTGTTGATTACGATAAAGTTTTACTTTTTGTCTTTAATCTATTACAAATTGTTGACTACGATAAAGTTTTGCTTTTTGTCTTTAATCTATTACAAATTGTAGACTAAGATAAAGTTTTGCTTTTTTTCTTTAATCTATTACAAATTGTTGACTACGATAAAGTTTTGCTTTTTGTGTTTAATCTATTACAAATTGTTGACTACGATAAAGTTTTACTTTTTGTCTTTAATCTATTACAAATTGTTGACTACGATAAAGTTTTGCTTTTTGTCTTTAATCTATTACAAATTGTAGACTAAGATAAAGTTTTGCTTTTTGTGTTTAATCTATTACAAATTGTTAACTACGATAAAGTTTTGCTTTTTGTCTTTAATCTATTACAAATTGTTGATTACGATAAAGTTTTACTTTTTGTCTTTAATCTATTACAAATTGTTGACTACGATAAAGTTTTGCTTTTTGTCTTTAATCTATTACAAATTGTTGACTACGATAAAGTTTTGCTTTTTGTCTTTAATCTATTACAAATTGTTGACTAAGATAAAGTTTTTATTTTTGTCTTTAATCTATTACAAACTTTTGAATTTCAAAGGCGAAAACGCCAAACACGATACGTGTAATATTTTGTAAAGAAGTTAAGAAGTTTTTACCATGAAACGTTTCTTTCCTGAGTAAAGAAGTTCCAGCCAATTTGCTTCCTATCCTCAAATTTGCTTACTTTTTATTTTCTGACTTAAAATATTAATTCCTGAGTTCTACTATTAAAATTTCAGTACATGCATAAAAGCCCAAACATTAGCCAATTGTGGCCACAAAAAGTTTGTTATCATATTCTGGCAGAGCAGAGAGTTCATGGCATTTTTTCCGAAAATATAAGGGGCGATGATGTCACCTGATCCCAAACCGCTCCATATAGTTACTTTCATTTGATTTAAAGGTTTTCAAGGGCTGTTTGTGAGCTCAAATTATTTGCTCTTGGTACCGCTTTATTGAAAATGTATCTCGTCGCTCGATATATGATTTGAAACATCTCAAAAGTGTAAGTAGTAGCTTCTATCCCACACGGATTGAACGGCTGAAAAAGAAAGTCTCTCTATAACGCGTATTCATTATTATATTTAGCACAACATGTATGCGCTCTTGACGAAAAGCTCTCTTCGGGTAAAACGAATGGTTTTCGGTAACAAGTTGCATGATTCCATCAGGAGTGCATCCTTTTACAATAGATAAAAGGAAACACATTCTACATTGTGACTATGCTCAAAAGCGTATACAGAGTTGGCTAACCTACTGTGCTTCCTCCTTTTCTTCTGTACGTGGTCGAATAATTTCAAGATATATTTTGGAGCAACGGCCCACACGCCACATTATCGGTTGGATTTAATTGATTTAAACAGCAGGAGGATCAGATGGACTGAAGTATCTATTTCCTATGGAGACTTTTCTGGCGGCCTTGTTTTGAGCCACAAATTTACATTATAGCTGTTGGCCCTTATGAGCTTCTTGATCCTCTACTTTACACTTCCGAAAACCTTTAAAATATACTTTAGCGCACTGGCCCCTAAGCGACAGCAAGAAGATCAGATGGGCTGAAATATCTACTTCAAAACACACTGAGTCTTATTTAGATAATTTTCTTTTGATCCCCCTCTTAAAAATGTTATTTTAAACTTCGACTCATATAAGAAAACATTCAGGGTTAAAAATTTTGAAATAAGAATTTATATCTATTGGAAAAAAGTATTATCTGTAAAGTTCTCATATTTTAAAAACTTAATTAAATGAAGAATTTATTTGTTATTGTGGCTGAAATTCCCTTTTCCCAGTTGAAGGATGTGTTTTCCTTTTCCATTTTTTTTAATTGTAATCTTTTTTAATTCCTTAACCCTGGCTGTTTACTCTTCATTTTTGTACATTGAGATTACTCTTCTTTGAATTGGGGAACAACTTTCAAAAATATTTCTAGCGGAAAGTTAAAAATAAACAAGAATATTTTTAGTTAAATATTTTATTCGAAAAATAATATAAAAAAATATATATATAAATAAAATATAACAAAAACTTCTTTTTCTCTTAAAGTTTGATACGAATTTACTCTTTATCATATAAAAGAGTAAATGAGCTTCGTCGATCCCACGAACAGTAACCATCCAGGGTTAATAAATAGTGTTTTCATGCTGACATGCTTTAAAAAAAACTGTGGTTAAAACCAACTGCTAAAGCCAGATTTAACCATCCAAAATAGTTAAAAACGTTTTATGAAATGCAGCCTTGATTTTGCCTAATGTTTTTTGTGCCATCTTGAGTGCTGCCAAGTTTTAGATTGGAACAACTAAACAGGTGTTACGAACGTCTGCATATTTTCTTTCAAAATTTGCCTGATTTTATAGGAAATAATTCATTTTTCAAGCATTTATTTCGTTCCGTGTAATTTTTTTTTTAATTTTTAATATATTAACTTGCAATATAAAATATATTTCCTCTTTTAAAGTACAGCGTAAAATTATATATATATATATATATATATATATATATATATATATATTTTAACTGGGGTATTCACATCAAAGTCATAAAACCATAAAAAATTGACTAGTGTAAACAACCCAACATTAATTTATTTTTATAAATTAATACAGCTGCTTCCTCGCTATGAACTGAACAAGTTTTTTTGTTGGTGGCAAATAGAAAAACACTCACTGGCTGGCAGCTACAGAAGAAACAAATTTTAATTTTTAAATATTTTAGATTTTGCGATTCAGTTCCCTTTTACTTATTTTCACGTCTTAAAAATGTGATTTAATGTACCAACATGAAAGTATGAATAGTTCTTAAGTCGATTTATTTCGTGAATCGTATATAAGTAACAGCGGCAAACACTGTCATATTTTTAACTTTCCGCTAGAAATATTTGTATCTCTTCGCGGTGTCGCCGTGTCGCCTTGTCGCCGTGTCACCGTGTCGCCTTGTCGCCGTGTCACCGTGTCGCCTTGTCGCCTTGTCGTCTGAGGGTGTGAGTGAGCGTTCGTAAGCTTGTACTTCCTTTGAATAGATTTGTTCTAGTAGATTTTACGATATCTCAGAAAAAATAAATTTAGAAAAATTAAGTTTTCAAAATGATTTTTTGTTTTTAATAACTTTTTACCGGCTTCACCGATCGATTCCGTGAACCAAACAACTCTTAACAATAAGAAACCACGTCAAAATCGGTAAATTCGTTCATTAAAGAATGAAATTTGAAAAGAGATATAGACACGTTCAGATTATATTAGTATGATCACAAAAGTTGTTCAGCTTTACTGTGGCTACAATTTTTCCAAATATAGTGTATGAAAAATCAGTATTTCTAACAGTTATGACCAAAAAACTTTTAAAAAAAATTTATTTTTGTTGTCTAACTTTTTTGAAAAACTCTCAAATAAAATAAATTTCCGTCATAACATTTTAGCAAGAAATATTCAACGTACTCTTGGCTACATTTTTGCCGAACATAGTTAAGCGATATTTTTAAGTGCTGATTAGTTATTTGGCACAATATTGTCAGATAGAATTCATACTGACAAAATTTTCAGCTCACAAGATGTTGTAAGACCTGATTTTGCAACGCAGTCTAAAGAGAGCGTGATACACAAAACTGTCTCTTACGGCCCTTTTCACAATGTGGGCTTAATTGAGACCTTAACCGGCAGTTAGCTGAAATTGTGTTTCACAATGTGGGATTCAAATTTAACTGACAGATGTTAACTAAAAAGTTGCTGTTAAATTTACGGCCCTTTTCACAATGTATGATTAAATCAACGTTAACGAAAAATTAGCTAATTGACACTTCTCTTAACAGGCACTTTTTAACCGATGGTTAATGATTTGCGTTTCACCATCATATAGTTATTTAACCACTACATTCTGTCTTTAGTGTGGCAACATTTGAAGCTTTTGTTTACGAAAAACATTGTAATGGAAGACTCAAATACATGAATTCTAGTTTTTTCATTTGTAAAAAAGTTGGACCTCAGTGTTCCAAATTCAAATTGAAAACACTTCTATTATAAATATCTTATATAAAGGACTTTTAGGACATTCATTTTATTTCGAATTTATATTCATTTTTATTTCAACATATACATATATGTAGTTACATAAGATTGCATCGCGTTTTCGAAAATTCATCGGAACTAATTTCTTCTTCGTCACTTCAACTGAAACTGTGGGGCTGTTTTTCTCATGTGCTCTTTAGAATGCGGCATTTTTATAAATTTTTTTGATAGTCTAGCGATTGCCTCAGAAACTTTTTTTACCAACACGACAAGCAGCCGCTATTGAGACACCACAACTGCTTGTGGCGTAAAATCTTAGGGCCATTAACACCATTTAGGTGGTAGATAAAGCATGATTACTTTTAATTAAAGAAACATTATTCAAATATAACGAAGGAACTTACCGGCTTGTACGTGGACTTTATATCATTGCCTATGGCATCGACAATGCAGATTTTGATGATCTAAAACTTTTTCTAAATTCTTCACTAAACAAAGAAATGATTTCGACGTTCAAGTTCAACATTTTCAGATTTTACTCTACTTGAATTATAAATATAAAAAAAATATAAGTGCTGATTGTAATATTTGCTCATTTTGTTTTCTTGTTGAAGTGACAATTAACATACTAACCAGAAGAATTTCTTCAGTTAAATTTAACAGCAACTTTTCGGTTAACAGCTGTCAGTTAAATCTTAATCATACATTGTGAAATACAATTTCAGCTAACTGCCGGTTAAAGTGTCAATTAAAATTTAATCATACATTGTGAAACGGCTGTCTATAAGGATTATTTGTCCATTGACTGAAATAAATAAATAAATATTTATTTCTGACATGGTTAATACAATTTGAATAATATTCCTTTAATTAAAAGAAATCAAGCTTTATCTCTTGGTGGCCCTAAAATTTTACGCCCCAGGCAGTTGTGGTGCTTGGCGTGTTGGTAAAAAAAAAATTTCTGAGGCAATCGCTAGACTATCAAAAAAATTTATAAAAATGCCGCATTCTAAAGAGCGCATGAGAAAAATAGCCCCACAGTTTCAATTCAAGTGAAGAAGAAGAAATTACTTCCGATGGATTTTGGAAAACGCGATGTAATCTTATGTAACATACATGTTGAAATAGAAATGAATATGTGTAAATTCGAAATAAAATGAATGAAAGAAGTTCTTAACTTTAGATATTTCTGAGAGAAGTATTTTCAATTTGAATTTTGAATATCGGATGACATTTAGGAAATCTAATTTCCCTAAAACACTGAAGTCCACCTTTTTTACAAATGAAACAACTAGAATTCATGTATTTGAGTCTTCCATTGCACTATTTTTCGTAAACATAAAATTCAAATGTTGCCATATTAAATACAGAATGTACGGGTTAAGTAACTAAATGATGGTGAAAAGCAAATGGTTAACCATCGGTTAAAAAATGAAAAGTGTCAATTAGCTAATTTTTCGTTAAAGTTAATTTAATCATACATCGTGAAAAGGGCCGTTAATCTTTTTTTCCCCCAATCTGTCCGAACAAAGTTTTCGGCCTGTTTCGTGCAAGAAGAAGAAGAAGAAGAATGTTGTTCTCCCACAATGTCTCTCACTTGCCCAAACTTTGAGTACGAGAACAGTTTTGGGCAAGATTGGGCGCCCGGGGCCACCCAATGTAGTGTACGGGATCACACCTATTGTTTTTAAATTCAACCTGCCAGCCGGCTCTGAGCCGAATTCCAGCCGCCGCCGCCACCGCCGACTAAATCTCACGGCGCAGCTCTCTGATGCCGGATTCTATGTGCCGCGGCCTTTAAAACAAAAAGCAACTATCAGCTGTTAAATGGGTGCCCGAGCAGAGCAGTAACGCCAACTCAAAGCTGGTCATGAGGATCAGCAGCTTTATAGCGTGCAATTGCTGTTATGGCACAGATATGAAAATCTTGTGCCATTATGTGTGTGTTTAAAGTCCGAATCTTTACCAGACTTAAATGGTGGTAAATGTTTTCCAATTAGAAACTTTCACCTGTAACAGAAAATGCATGGCACAAATTTTTACGAGGGACTCTTGTTTGTCGGATATTGCGAAGATGGCAAAACCGTCCCACGGAGGAAAGAATATCTGCAATTAAATTAAAACAATCGATTCCTTTAAACTGATGTTACTAAGAACAACAACAACAATATAGAATTAAAGCAAAACGATTATTTATAAATATGATTATTTTGAAATACCTTCCATTCCTTAATTGCATTTGCATGTCCTGCGTTGATTTGCTGAATATGTGGGCCATTGCGGATTAAACAGGGCATTAAACAAACAAACGAAAACGTATCAGAGTAGAAGATTTAAGAACGCACAATCAATTTCATTAACATATTACTTTTCCTCCTTAATTTCTTGCGCTACATAATTGGCTTCATGACAAAACACATGATCGGTAACCCAAGATGACACTCAAATCCAGCGTTACCCGATTACTATATTGAACATAACGTAATTGTCATCCAGCAAGAAAGTAATTTAAATATCGCAGCAGTTTTCGCTTGCTCCAGCCTTCTGTGATTTTTTTTCCCGATTCGTTGTCATGTTTTATGCAGATGATGATAATCAGTGAATGCTTAACAAGTTCTTTAATAAAAAAGGGATTATGTTGTATTTGTGTACTTGGATATAAAAAAAAATAAAATCGGCAAAATTTATATAGGAAAAAATTTATGTTCAATTTACCTCCGCCAGAGTATCACAGAAATATTGGAAATAACATAATACAGGGGCAAGCTTTCGAGAAGGGGGAGCAGCGAAGTGCAAGAATAGTTTTTCGAGTGTGAAATTTTCTAAATTGCAAAATTTGTGATCGACCAGGCATTAATAGTTATACCGAATCTTAAAGAATTACGCATGTATAAAATTACTTGTTTTTAAGCCAAACTCAACCACTCCTATGTAAGAGTTATGAAAAAAAAAAAAAAAAAAAAAAATATATATATATATATATATATATATATATATGTATATATATATATATATATATATATATATATATATATACATATATATTGTGCATATCTACGCAAAAATACCTTTGCATTTAAAAAATTTTCTCAACACTGGTGCACAGTACGACACTTAAAAGTGTACCACAAATTTGTGGTGTATATATATACCATAACTGCTCCTGATGTCCAACCCTGCATATGAGCACATTTGACAATCCAAATTGGAAATTAATGCAAATAATCTTTGATAAAAGCTGGTAAAACGTTTGGAAAATATATGAAATACATAGAATTGGTCAGGAAAGTTTCCTTGGACCTCGATACGTGGAGATCTGAAAACAGCTCCAATTTTGCAGAAAGGAGTGAAGGCAACAATTTCTGGAATTTTTGAAATGTTAACTTTCGCATCTGGAAGTAAGAAATTATACAGACTTTCTCAATTCGCAAGCCTTGTCGTAAGGCTTAAAGCTGTATTTGAAAAACAATTTCCAAACAAACATCTTAAAATAACAATTTTATAAATAAATTTTTTTATTTTCACAAATTATGCTTGAAATTGTTCTTTTAAACGTATCAATTAAGCAATTGTTTACATTTATATAAACATTTATATGAGATTATAAATAATTCTATGCAAATTATTTAAAATCTCCCTCTTAAATGTATATATTTACTTTGCCGTATAGTTGTTTTCTGTGCAGCCTCAAATTCTTGACACTGGCAGCACGCAGAGCCGGAAATTAAAACAAATACAGTGCCTAAGCTTATGCTAGCTAAAATTTTATAGTGCTTAATGGTAAAAATAATAGCATCAAGAAAGTTGTTGATTTTTTTTTAATTAAAGAAAATAAAAGGAGTCTAAAACTCCCCGCATCAATCAATAAATTAAAGCCAATTCGACAGAAATCGGTTACATTTTATAATAAGAAAATAAAATTAAACACCAGTTTCAAGCATTATTATTTTTATGGACTTACGTATGTTTGCATTCGTTATGGCTTAAATAAACAAACAAACAAAAAGAATTACATGTTGCATATTTTTCCTTACTACATTTTTAGAAAAATATTTAAAAATGCAACAGAATACAACACATCAACCAACCATTTACTTTTATAGTTATATAACGCAAAAATTTAGTAGTAGAAATTGTATTTGTCAAAACAACAAAATAAAATCATCACCTTTTTAAATTCAGTAAAGATTGGTAGCAATTTCACAGATATATAGATTCCGTTACAGTAGAAATCTTCAGTCGTTTATCACTGAATAACATAATTAAGTATTTCCTCGCCTGCAAGTTAACTTAAATAAATCAATTTCAAACCTGCCTGAACTAGCAAAAGACGACATACCGCCTTATGTATAAAACCAAACCTTAACTACAGCTTTTTATAACCCAATTCTCAAAAGCTTAAATCGATTTACATTACAAACCATAACGTCCACATTCCTAAGTTCATCTTGATATCAATTTAGCAATAACTTCAAAAACATCATGATATTTCAAATTTATCAATTAATTTCATTTATTTCTATTTGGAATTTACATCCAAAATGTTAGTTGTCTTATGTATATAAAAAAAACAAGACATGACCCTCACATAAAATTACACTTCTTATAAAGAATGGTTTCATGGATTTGAAAAATTTATAAAAGCTCTTTAGACTTCAGCAGCATCATCGAAGACGGGTGCAACAGCTGGCATTTTGTATTCAGTTTCAGGTGTTTCATAGATCTTCTCTTCTTTAGGTTCGACAACCGAAACATTGTCAGGTAATGGTTTCTTAGGACCAATCTTGTTCTTAGGATCGTAAGGCAACATAATTTTAACCTTAATACCTAAAACTCCTTGACGCAACAAGACGTGACGAGTAGCGGTTTCAACATAATCGTTGCATGGGTCACCAGAGTGGATCATAAGTCCATCAACGAATTTCATGGATTTAGCACGTTGACCACGTAATTTACCGGATACAACGACTTCGCAACCCTTGGCACCAGATTCCATAATGAAACGCAAGACACCATAGCAGGCACGACGAACAGCTAAGCCTCCAGTCAATTTATAACGGAGAGATTCAGCTTGAGCAATGGCGCACAAACCACGGGTGGCGACTTTTTCAGCGTACAATTCAATACGACCAGGTTCAAAGTTGAAACGCTTTTGAACCATAGCTGTTAGCTCACGAATGCGACGACCCTTTTCACCCAAAACCTGTTGGGTCTTGGTGGCCATGATGATGATTTCAGTACGGGCGGGTGTTACACGCACTTCAACACCGGAGTAACCATCTTCGGCGAGTTCACGAGTCAAGAACTCGTTCAATTCAGCCTTGAACATGCCATCCGCAACAAACTAAAAGAACACAATCACAAATTATTGAAATTAACAATCAGAGAAATCGTTTGCGGTTGCAGAATTTATAGGGGACGGCCGAATATGCTTCGACAACTACAATTTTAGGTTAGCACAGGATTCAACTTATATTCATTGAATGGGCGGCACTTTCACATACAAATTTAACATATTTTAATTTGACGAACTGAGCACTTTCAATAATGTCTATTAATAGCTTTTTAATCACAAATTACCTTGCGTTTTTTCGAAATTGTGAGGCTCATGTTTATTTCATACGACTCGAACAGAACGTGGTCAGAAAAAGAAAGAAAGGCCAATATGGCGACTAAACGTCATCGTAAAAAGTGTCTCCAAGTCAATAAATTTTGCTATCGATTTAAGTAATGCCAAACTTTACCGAAAGCTATTAGTCTTTATACAGTGCAGCGCTATGTTAATGTTTTAGGCTAGGTTTTATCGCACCTACATACCTCAACATAATATGGGATTTACCAATATGTGTTGCAACATATGTGTTTGCCCGACGCTGTTACCGGGACACTTTGACGAACATATACCGAACAATAATATTTGCTAGCCTCTCACAATAATAAAAAATATTCGATTATTCATGTTCATCCACATTGGACTTATATCCATGTTATAGGTATTAAATGCATATATGTAACCACTGTAGCGATGAATACAACCTAATAGCTAGAGAAAGACACACATTTGAATACGATAATGGTTGTAAGCAGAAGAATATAAAAGTAATTATCATACCGATAACTTACAATATTACGATATTATGAGATATATATAATATATATACATGCCGAGTTATGTATATCTTTATGTAGACGTTGCTAAGTGATGGGATACTGTTTTTCTGGCAAGCCTGTGTATACTACGAAAAGCAATTTTTAGGTTTTTGGGCAGCACTTTTCGGAATACGCCATTTTTATCTGAAGAAAATTTTTCTCATACATGGTCGGACGGAAAAAGTTTTCACATATACTTATTTAAAAAGACCAAAGGATACTAGGATATATAAACGGTTTGCGTTAAAGTAAAGCTAAGTTAATATAAAAAAACAAAGTGTACGTTCAAAAATCAAGTTCGCGCAAAATGTCAGAATCAGGTAAAAAGCTAAATGAATTACGTGTGTGTGATCTTAAGGAGGAACTGGAAAAGAGGAAATTGGACACTGTTGGACCAAAGTCAGCATTAGTGGAAAGATTAGAAAAGGTAATTTTTATATAAATTATATCAAGAATGTAGCAAGCTTAAGATCCATTATGTAAAGCACGCTTGCTAATTGGAAAATTCACGCACTCTTCCTCTTCTTTGGCCATTTCAAATAATTATGTATGTATATACACTAACTAGAAAAAGTCTGCGTACTTACAAATAAAGCTAAGATATTGTTGGTTAAAACTAAGTCACTGTAAAATCTATTAAAAATTAACACTTTAGTTTTATTAACCAATATTTGTTCATGCTTCAAACAAATTCTATAACAGAAAATTCAAGAATCATACCAGCTAAATGCAAAAGGCAGCATTATTATAGAAAAATATGCTAAGAAAAAGTCTGCGTACAAAAGTGCATTGAACATTAAAATGCCATTTTTCATTAAGATAAACATTATTTTAACTAACTTAATAAGTAGTTAAATTTGCATTGTATCGCCGAGTTTCAAGGTTTCCTCATGAGATATTTCTTGCATCATATTTCTTGAAGTAACAACGTGCTGGCGTGCTTTTCATTAAAAAAAATTTCATAAATGCTCAATGGGATTCAGGTCCAGAGACTGGGGAGGAATACGAAACTGTTTTGGTAAATTATAAAGCAGGAAAGGCTTAACTTGCGCAGACTTTTTCTTACCATATTTTTCTATAATAATGCTTCCTTTTGCATTCAGTTGTCCTGATTCTTGAATTTTCTGTAGTAGAATTTGTTTGAAGCATGAACAAATATTGGTTAATAAAACTAAACTGTTAATTTTTAATAGAATTTACGGTGACTGCTTTTTAACCACATTATCTTAGCTTTATTTGTTTATACGCAGACTTTTTCTAGTAAGTGTACATAACTGCACCTACCTATGCAAATAAATTATTAAATTTCAGGAACTTAATTTGCACGTGCATACACATTCTATCAGTTTATATCTCATAAGCAGGGCAACAAAAAATATGCTTTAAAAAAGGGTTTTAAGCGCATAAAAATGCTGTAAAAAACAGGAAAAGTGCTCTTAAAATGTAGAAAATATGCTCTAAAAAGTTTTGTTTTTCTTAAAAATATAAGATTTTATTTAAAAAATAATGAAAAAATAAACATGTTTCATATTATATTAAATAACTTGTTACTTTAGCAACATATTACATGTCTAAGACAACATATGCTAAATACATACTAATTTATGTAATATAAAATACGAATTAAAAACTACTTTGTAAGCAAATTTGTACAAGTATAAGTCTGTGAAATTTATTAGCTTAATTCATATTGGAATTGCAATAAATTACGACGTGTCGACTTAAATTCTCAAAAAGAAAGTTCTGTCTGAATCGGAGTCAGGCCCATTGTCGATCTTTATAACGGTGTCGTTCAGTATTTTTATTTGCTCAGTTAGGGAAATACCAGCAGTTTGAAATTTTTGATATTGTTGGCAATATATCCATAATTCGATGCAATAAAAACTAAATCTGTTTTTGTTTTAGATTTACGTAAAGCTTCTTTGGCAATTTTAATCAATTGAGCATCATCTGTTAAACTATCTGAAACTTTCAAAACGTTTTCGTTATTGGTGGCATAATAATTTACAGCCTCAATCCATGTACCCCAACGGGTTGTTATTTGTTCAGGTGGGAGAGAAAGTTCCGGCGTCGGCTTACCGGATTTTCGAAGAACTTTTCTTTTAACGATTTAAAAAATTGTTGGTGTTTAAAACTTAAATATTAAACAACCAAGAAGCTAAGGCCCAACGTGTTTATATACATAAATAGAATAAGATAAACATTACACTAGTCTGCAAAATTCAATTCGCTTTGGTTATGTCAGTGGCGAAAAGCAAAATATGCTCTTAAAGTTGCTTTTAAAAGTAAAATATGCTCTTAAAAGTAAAATATGCCAACATATGCCCTCAAGGGCAAAATATGCCAAAATATTCTCTAACAAATCGATGCCAAAATTCCTAAAAATCTCTGAAACGGATAAATAACTACGTCATATGTTTGTAAGACATGCAGAAAAAAATATGATATATCATAAATTTGGTTGCCCTGCTCATAAGTTAATATATGTATGGCTGTGTATACATCCATTCATATATCATATAAATGCAAAACAATGTATTCCTCCATATATTAAAAATTTTACTGAAGTAATAAACAGTTCAAAAAAATACTCTAGCACAAGCTTGTTGATAAAGTTAGTTTTGTGATAAAATTTTTAAGAACGTACGACATAATCGAAGTCGATTTTCATTCCTGTTTCAAAAACTTATTTATAAATTAATTGTACACTTACTCTTTACTAAAATATGGAAGATACTGTACTCGTTCTTTGTTTGGGGAATCGTTATGTCGAACTTGCTGGCCATTGATATTTACATGAAATATCAAAAATCATACATAAAATTTTCACGATCACATACATATCGTACAGGCCACAATGGTCACATTGTACAACATGACGCACTATATATACATATATGTATATATATATATATATATATATATATATATATATATATACATATAGTATACATATATATATATATATATATATATATATATATATATTCGAACATCCATAAAAATATATGTAATTCAGTTTGCAACGCAAATATATTCCATCTCCTCAAGTTGTATTTTTCTAAAATAGACTTCAGATAAAACAAAATTGCAATTGAAAAAAAATTGCTGATGAATCAGTTGTTAATTCCAGTATTTGAATTATTATGCCCGAGATTTTTTATTATTACTATTATTATTTTGCTCTTGTTATGTAAAATTGTATATATTTTTAACTAAAAGTAAATAACATTAATTATAGAAATCTTTGGTATAATTGATTTGCATCAATTAATAAATTCATGCATATATCTTTGGAAAAATATCAAATTGAAAATTAGTTTAAGGTCTGGAAATATACTGCATAAAATATAAATGACATGTTAAAAAACAAACAAATTCTGTTTTTAGTATTATAGAAAGTTGAAACTGAAAATCCTGAAAACTTCTTAAAACCGCTGAAATTATTAATAAAATGTATTTTCAAATTTAAGGCCATAAAAGGAGAAGGTTTCGATCCGAATAAATATATCTTTGTACCCGGTAAGAATATAGTTGCAAAGAAACCAGTCGTTAAAGTTGCTGCGCCAGTGGATAAAAGTTCAAAAAATAAATCACTCAAAGAAGAGACATTCGAAAACATTCAGATAAAAGAAGAGCCCATTGATCCAGATGAGGAACCACAGAATGATGAGGAATATGATCATGATGATGATGAAGTCGATCAAGTAGGAGATGTTGACGATGAATGTGTTATAGTAAATGACATAGAGGAGGATGAAGAAGAATACCATGAAAATGAAGGAGGCAATGATGAAGAAGGAAATGAAGATAATATGCATAATGAATCGGATGAGGTATTAAACAATGAAGACGAAACAAATGGTGATGCTGGCAATAACGATAACGAAGAAGGTATTAATTTAACAATTGGTGAAGATGAACAACAATTATTACATGATGAGGCTCCTGATGATAAGGAGAAGTCGTCTGGTAAGCTTTATATTGATTTTCAACAAAATCGTTCTTTAATTTATGTCTAATTAAAGACGGCAAAAGCCAGTCTTGGCATGTGTTTTTATATATATATCAATTTTCAAAATTTTAGATAATTGTTTCATTTTATTTTCTCATTCGACTATCTTGAATAACATCAAATATACCCCCTAGTATGTTGAACATTTTCTTAAAAAAAGAATAATTATAACGGATAGCGGTGTAAAAAATTATAAAATTTTTGACAAACAAGCACAAGTTTTTCTTAATGGTGCCCATTTCTGTACTTATGTAATTATTGGTCATTGCGGAAATAATATAAATAATTTCATTTAGAATTTTATATAGAAAGAAAATTTTGAAATTGCAAAAATTTAATTATATCTATAAAAATGAGGCCATCAAAAAGCATGCATCAAATGGCGGTTAAAGCCGTAAAAAATGTTTTTCTCATAAATAATAGAAATATCGGATAATTTATTTTATGAACTTTGTCATCATAATCAGGTCCTCGCAGAAGAGAAAGATTAACAATTCTTCATCAGCACAGTGTTTTGTAAATGAAGACATATTCATAATAAGTATCTTTGGTTTATAAAGTACTTGTAAATGTCTTCTTTTTTAACAAAAATTTTAAAAATTATTTTGAATTTAATGTAAAGAAGAATTTACAATTAATTCAAATATATGGTTATATACGTGGACATATGTATTATTTGTTACTTTTTATTCGTGAATAGCTTCTCATCAAAAAGACAAACGATCATCGAAAGATAGTAAATCTGAGAAATCATCAAGCAAGGATGATAAAAAATCTAGCCATAAAGATGATAAAAAGAAAGATGACAAATCTGGTGACAAAAAAGAAGAGTAAGTAAATCTATAACATTTATAATGTAATTCTAAATTGTAGATTTATATACGTAAATAATATTAATGATATAAAATTTTCTTTTAATCTCTTTTTAGTGATAAATCAAAGTCCAAGGAAGATAAAGGTAAATTTTATATTGAAGGTACATAATAATAAATGATATGAAGTTCGTACGTAGATTTTTTTTTTTAAATTAGTAATTTTATATATAAATATCTGACTAAAGAAGTGATAGTGCTCTAATCAGGTTAAGAAAAAGTTAAACTTAAAGTGTATAATTGCAAGGAAGTGTGAATTTAAGTGATACATAACGCTGTAAAGTATGGTAACGGATAGAGCGACGTGTAATGGCTGCAAAATTATGTAAATTGGAGTAAATAATATAACATATTCTTAAGAGCTATAAAAGCAACTTGAAACTAAAAATGTAGTATGCAGAATTAAGAATATAAGTGAGTATTTGAAATCAAGGTAGTCACTTTTAAATTCACAAAGCTTTATGATATATTTGGCGCATCTAGAGAGACATGGAAGTGTGTACAATTTAATTCTATCCGTTTTCTGGCTGCAATGAGTTTCATACTTAAACAACTAAGTTGGGACATATCAGACATTTGCCAATAAAAGCAAATTAAGTTTATATCACTGTAGGCTTGTTAAGAACTCCCTATAATTACTATGTTAAGCCTTTTAATATTTCTTGCGAATATTATAAGAATTCATCAAGGAATTAACTTCGACGTGCCAGGAACTATTATAAGTTTACTATTACTGAAGAGCCTTGTTCGGGAGACACAATTAATAAACACAGGAGGATCTTGTAGAATCATTGACGTATGCAAAATTATATACATGCACTTAAGGTTTTTAATCCATCTTATAAATTGAAACCGAGATAATCTGGAGGGAACAGATCGTTCATATATTATCTGAAAATGAAAAGTCAACATCTTAGACAACAAAAAGTGTCATCTAATCACCTAATGCGTTGCAGTCGACTATTATATAAATTGATTTCGAAATTATGGGAAAAAAGTAAAGTTATGTTAACTGATAACGTTCTTCTTATGCCGCAGAAGCAGAAAAAACCATTTGGAAATCTGAATATTTATATTATCGTCCTGCTATAAAAACCAACACTACTTATGTCGTATTAGATAATGATCAACTTTTGGAATAATGTTCGAAAACAAACTAACAGGTGGTACTTCAAGAAACATGACAGATATATACACATATATTCGATTTTCTAACACATAACAAATGTTGAAGCTAAGCCGTCGTACAAATTTAAAACGCAAATATATCCTTATATTATTGAGATTGACATAAAATGCATTATTATAGATCACTGTTTTTATTAGGTAAATCAGAAATCGTCTGCAGAGTGATATCTCAGCATAATAAGAACTTCACTGGTCATGTGATATGTTTTAAGTAAGAAATCAGCGTTACGTCTGTATGTCATCAATGGAAAAGGTCACACATTAATTATTCTGAGAAAGTTTGAACGAATAAAAATAATCGATGTTATAAAATATGGTTTCGTCCTTCAAAATGCAAAAGAGACAGATAGCATAGCGGATCAATCAACAGTCACCTAGAGTTTTATTTCTAAAAAGTATACGCCAACTCGTCAGTATTTTAAGAAATGTACTCTTGCTAAGAGAAAGCTTAAAGACTCTTGTAATCAGGAGTGATGCTTCATATGTGCTGATCCCGATGTTTACGTTTAATTGGAATATCATCTATATTAATTGAACTTCATCATTACTAAATTCACACTTTCTTGCATGATCATTTTTTCTTACAAACAAAATAAAATAAAACAGTGTTTAGATTTAGTTAAAACAATTCAAGCACTCATAATGTACACACAAAGAAAGTGTTAAAAGTGGCAGTTCAAGTGATAAAAAATATAATTTAATTTATTCCAAAAATAGAAAAAAGCAATATGTATAAATAACCCAACCTTCTCTCTACTCTGTTATTATTTATATGGAATTTCCAGAAAAATCATCTAGTAACTCTGCTACCAATTCAAAATCAGCAGGCGGTAAATCAACATCTTTGTCAACATCAACGACTGCGTCCCGCAACCTGTGGGTATCTGGATTGTCTTCATTAACACGAGCTAGTGACTTAAAAACTATATTTTCGAAGTATGGAAAAGTGATTGGAGCCAAGGTGGTGACAAATACGCGTACACCAGGTACTCGTTGTTATGGCTATGTAACTATGTCATCATCTGGTGATGCCAGTCGCTGTATTGACCACTTGCATCGTACAGAATTACATGGACGTATTATATCTGTGGAACGTACTAAAAATGAAATTGGTAGTAGTTCAGCAAGCTCTGCAAAGGAAGGTGGTGGAAAGACTTCTGGCTCATTACGTTCTGAAATTAAAAAGAAAGATGATGATAAGAAAACTTCCAGCAAGGATGGGGGCAAATCGTCGCAAGATGATGGTAAAAACAAAAGTGATGCGGGTAAGAAAGATGAAAATGGTCTAAAAAAAGATGATAGAGATAAACATTCACGTCCCAAAGATGAGAAAGACAAGAAAGACGATACAAAAGATGTCAGTCGTAGTGAAAAGGCCCGGTCAGAAACTTCATCATTAAAACATCGCGCAATTCAAAATGGGCGAAGTAATGATAGACAACGGGAGCAGCGGCGAGAGAGAGAACGTATTCGGCAAAGAGAAATTTTATCGTATAAAAAAATCCGTGAAGAACGAGAACGCCAGCGTATGCGTGAACGTGAGCGTGAATTGCGCGAAGAAGAAAGACGACGTAGAGAAATCAGGGAACGTCAACGCCAGGAAGAGGCTCGATTAGCTGAGGAACGAAGAAAATTGGCCCTAGAACGGGAACGTTTGGAACGTGAAAAGGCCGAGCTGTTGCGTTTAGAACGCGAACGCCAGAAATTGGAGCGAGAAAAACTAGAGTTGGAACGCCTAGAAATAAAACGTCAACAGATGAAGTATGCTATGTTGTTTAAACAAGACAAAATAAAAAACAAACTTATAACACGCGTAAAGTTCACAAAGCTTTTCCAAAAAAAAATAAAAAAAATTATATCCTAGATTTAAGAAATAATTCATACATATTTTTACGAAAATCAGTCGTTCCAACAATTTTTTTGCAATAACCATGAGTTATTCTCCAAATATCTGCAGCCATAATAAAACATATTTTGATTTTTCGAAGAAGACATAGATCTCTTTCACTCCCTTTAAAATATTTAATATAAAAACTTTCAAGAAAAGTCCTCGTTTGTTTTCGAACGTGTTGTAAAAAATGCTTTCTAAATGCGTGTGCATTTCGTTACCCCTATTGGATAAAGAAAATTAATGAACTGTTTCCAAAACAATTTTCTGGGGTTTTGACTTTATTGCTGTGAAATTCATAAACCTTATTTATCTAACATAATTTTTCCTTTTTTGCATTTTCCTTCCCGTGATTTTTTGTCATTCATCAAGAAGAATTATGGAGACTCGTGATGATCCTATAAAACGTTTAAGCAAACGTAGTGCCGATGATCGCTATACAGATGATCGTAAACGAACTTCTGGATCAGATCGCTATGAGGCACCTCCACCTCCTAGATTTGATGCATCTTTAGCTCCTTCAAGAAGGTAAACAAACTGGAAAAGAAATCAATTCAGAGTATTTAAAAATTTTCCAATTGTTTAGTGGCCACAAAAGAGATGAATACAGCAGTACTTCGTCCAATAAACGTATTGATGATTACTCGTCGTCCTCATCAAAGAGAATGGACTACAGTAGCGGTAGCGCAGGAGGTAAACGCTCGACTATAGACGAATATCCAGTAGTACCTCCGAAGCGATCATCAGATGACTATACGAAACGTGGTACTGACTATATGTCTTCATCCTCTTCCAAACGTGGTCTAGATGATTATACTTCGGGAAGCAAGACATCAAGGGATGACTACAAGCGAGAAGTTGAAATTCGTCATATGCCTTCGTCAACTATTGTGGTAGGCAGCTCTTATCATTCAAGTTCTTCGCTACATAAGAGCTCTGGGGGAAGTGGACGTTATGATGATCGTAATTCATCCCACAGTTACAGGCGCTTGGATGATATTAGGTAATGTTTATTAGGAATTAGCATGTAATACATTTTCTTTTCAATACATGTATTATTGATAACCATAGTACCAGCAAACGTTATGACAGTTCCGGAGGATATGGCTCTAACTCAAGCAGCAATCCCTTGTGGGGGCCATCGTCATCATCCCACATGGGTGGTGGCAGTAGTTCATCATTGAAATACTCTTCTAACGGAATGTCATCAGGATTACATAATTCAGGTTCTGGTTGGCCCAAATCGAATCCATCAGATGATAGTAGCTGGCGTCCCATTCCATCATCACAAGATCGCTATGATCGCACCTATAATGAACGCTCTAGTGGTGGCTATCCTAGTGCAGGCAGTGGTAGTGGTGGCTTGTACAATAGTGGTAGCCGTCCGGGACAAGATAGATATGGTGGGCCCGTGTCATCTCGTTATTGAATAGTTTTTCCACGATAAATACAGCAAAAAGCCATTGTAGAAACATTAACTTTTTTCTCATTTTTATATGGTTCGTTTAACTGAAGTTTAAATTATGTATTTTATTTAAAACAAAATTGGATATTTTAGACCTGAAAGAATACAATTTTTTATCCGTTCTTATATAGTACAGTAGTGGTTACTGTAACTTTTATTTTAATTAAAAACTCAATTCCAATTACGAACATTTACAATATTTGTATGTTAACTAATTTCTTACCTTAATAGACTTTCTTTCAATGCCCAATATGCATTATAAAATAAAAACAATATGATAAAATGTAAAAAAGATGTTTCATTTCCAAACGATGTTTTGTGTAAGAAAAATTATAAATTATGGCATTTCGTGAGATCGCATTTGTGCGGTAATTTTAATACCGCACAACTGTGCACAATAAACTATTTTATATACATTACAAATTAATAATTATGTATGTTCTTAATAGATTTAAAAGAGCTGACGTCTAAAAGAATTCAATAATGATAAGGATATTAAATAAATCTATGATAAATCCTCTATAGATGCTATCAGCGGTGTTGTAGTGTCAACCAAAACTAATATACTATGTGGCAAGGGGAAAATGTCATTTACTACAACGTAAAAACCTTTTTCCAGTTGTTCACTTGATGAATATAGCCTGCAATAAATGAAAAGCACTATTAATTTCCTTAACAAAAACAAATTCCTTAACATACCCCAAAATATCTTGTGGATCTAATACTACTTCCGATTTATATACCGATGCCAAGAAGTTTGTAAATGCTGCTGTATTGTTACCCAGCTCCAAATCAGTTTGGTGTTGTTGGAACTTCAGAAAATTAAAATGTCTCATAATTAAAAATATGTAACAGGGAGTAATCTTAAAATGTTTACCTCTCCTTGGATATTGGATGAACTTTCGCCACCTATTTCGGGTATACCGTTGCGCGTACCCCAAAATGTTATAACATGATTATCAGAACTTACTATGCAACACTGGTCATTACATTTGCATTTCTAGAAGAAAAAAACACAAGACCGTTAAAAATTTGTATCTACATAAAAACAAGCTCTGTAGCGAATGCTAAAACTAATCAAAAATTAACTGATTTATCTGGACAGTATATTAATTATATTTTACCTTAATATAACGATCTTTAATAGATTCTACTAGTGAAATTGATTCCATTACACTATTACAATGTCCAACTCCTCGTTGACCGGCAGAGTTTGAGCCCATTGTGAAAACATAACCCCCTTCCACCAAAAAGATGGAAAGTGTGGACGAAAAATGGGCTTCCAATATGGGATATGGTAATTGTAGCTTTTTCTAAAAAAAATGAACGGATAAGAAATTTTATAAATGAAGTCAATGAGGACGGAAACGACATACCAGTGCCATTATTTTTAAGGATTTGTCAAATCCCAATTTATTATAGTCATTATTACCACAGACATGCATTTCACCATTTGAGAAAAGAATTGCTGATGTATCGGGCCCACAGAATACATGCTTCACTTTGGACTTAACGTTTGAAATTATAATTTTCTGTGGTATTTTTCTAAAATGCAACAAATTATTATTAAATTCTGTACGGAATGGAAAAACTATATTAACAGCGATATCACTTTTTCACGATCGAGACAAGAGTTTTACCTTCTCAGAT
Organism: Linnaemya vulpina; assembly: GCA_963675445.1. Classification (NCBI taxonomy): domain Eukaryota; kingdom Metazoa; phylum Arthropoda; class Insecta; order Diptera; family Tachinidae; genus Linnaemya; species Linnaemya vulpina. Next base: position 93,765,033 of record OY776277.1, read on the forward strand.
ATTTCCATTAATACTCAAAATGGTGGGTAAAGAGTTTGTAATTACGGTTATGTAAAAAAGAATTCAAAAATATTTTTTTTAGTTCATAAAGAAACAGTTGACAAAAATTCAACATGTTTGGTACCTACACTTTTTTCACTATACTGAAAAAGTGGAACCGCCTTTTTAGTGAATATTTTGGAACTGGGAGATGTCAAAAAAGTTATCCCCCAATACACGTAGTAGCTTTTCATTTACGTACATATATCGTTCATTTACTTCAATAGTTTCATAACTCCAAAAATGCGATATTAGAGATTATGTGCAGAATATCTCGTTAACGTGCAGAATCGTTCTTGTTAACGTATATAAATTTAAAACAAATAGACTTTATGCGGGTACAGGTATGGTCACGCTTGGCAAATATATCCCAAAAAAGCGTATTCACTTAAAACCAAAGAAAAGTATTTTGATTTCTTGAGCAAAACAGTTGCATGTGAAACTAGTAGTCGATTGCGTAGAGCATCATATTATTGGAAACAGTATTACTCAAGAAACATTTCTCAGAATTAAAATATTTTTGATGTATTACTTACTGCTGCGTTTGTAGGCTTCCCAGACCCAAAGCGCCATGTAAATTAGTTCCCCAAGCATAAACACAACCGTTTGTGCATAAAGCCAATACATGTGTGGTTCCTGCTTTTATTTCCATTATATGAATATTTTCCAATTTTTCAATAATTTTGGGAGTGTGAAATGTTTTGTTGTTATTATGACCCAAGGCATAGTTACTGTTATCACCACAACTTAGAACTGCACCTGTTTGAGTTAGGAGAATAGTGAAGCCTTCGCCAGCGCATGCACTGTAAGGAGTATATTTATTATGTAAATATATCACATTAGATATATGTATGTACATGAATATTTTATTTACATGCGTATATACATACCTTATTATGTGATAGCTGCGTATGCTTTCCATACGGCTCGGATAATGCTTCCAAGCTTCTAGGGAACTTAAACCTAATTGCCCTAGGGTTCCTTCTCCCCACGTATAAACGGATCCATCTTAATAAGATTAATATATAATATTTAATAGTGTAACACATTTTTGTGGTACCTTATCAATCACCAATATGGGTGAAATATGTATGCTTTCAAAGGTATTCTATATACATAAATAGTTCTTGGGATAAAGGCGTTTTGATTTTGCTTTAAAAATACAAAAATTTATATATCCTGTACACATACATATGTATATGTATATAAAAGTTCAAAAGTATATGTAAGTATAGTTCTTAGAATTATAGAAAGCTTTTTCTTAAATTTCTGCAGCTAACTTGAAGAAGTATGAAGTAGTCTTCAACTGGCCACCAACTTCTTATTTGCGCCTATCAGTTGTTCGTATAGCTTTTCTCCAACCACTACAAATCATATGAAGACAGGGCCAATAAATAACATGCAACAAGATATCAAGAAGCAGCAAATCGTAGGTTTAAATACATGTGAATAAATAAGTACGTGAATATTTCAATTTATGAAATTTCTTTGATAGAAAAGTAAAACTAAATTTTAGTTTAGTATCATAACACTCGAATATAACCGTATTATAGCCGGTATATTATTACCATATTGCAATGAGTAATAACAGCTGCTTCAGTATTGCCACAAGCAAGAGTTTCCAATTGAAAATAACTGGCAGCTTTCAACAGTTGAACAAAATTCAGTTTCAGCAATCAATTCAATAAATTCTTCGAAGTAAACAACTTTTGCATAAAAGGTCACATTAAGGTAAAAACTTAGATCCTAATATAAAATTTTAAAAACTCACATACAATTTCAGTAAGTACGTCTATAAGAGTATCAAAGCTGACACACTTAATTTAGCTGGTCCGTTGTTGAAGTTATTTACGTTTTGTACAAACACACGTATGAATGTATGTACATACACACGTCGTACATCCATCGAATAAGATTGATTCTATTAATTTAAATCTCACCTTATTTATTAGCAGTATTATTCCTTGAAATTTATCGATTTCAATCACATGATACATCATATATACAAGTACTTTCAATGAGAGTTGCTAGCTAATATCATAAGTATAGCTTTTTCTTCGATATTGTGAAAGATATCAAATATGATTTCATTAGCTCATATTTGAAAGCATAAACAGAAGAAATTTTAGTAATTGAAACTAGAATGGACAATATGGAAGATCCCGTCCAGTAAATTTGCCATCCCATGATGTAGAGCGTTTTGAAATCATGCATTTCTAGCTCATACCCCAGGAAAGGATATTCGACCATTTCATGTCGTTAAACAAAAACGGAACACATAAGTACATGCTTTCTTATTTATGCATCCGTATACTAAGCGTATGCGAGTATATGGATGTAAAAAAAATATACATCAAATTGCAACATACCATTATTGACCACCACAAAGTGTGTTTCACTGGTCGCTACACACGCAATGCAAGACTTTGAAGGCAACTGGATGGGACTCATACTAAAACTATTTCCAAAACATTTAAGTTGATATAGTACCGATCTATAAGGAAAAGGTAGAAATAACAATATAACTTAGAGAAATAATTTCAATATAATACACACCTTTTTTCTATAGTTTCATCCGGTTGAGCTGTCTCTGCTTTCATTATATTTTTGGTTTCGGTACTAGCGGTAGCCAAATCGGCTACTGTAGATCTTTGAGAGCTGCTTTCTGCTAAAGTGTCTTCATGTAAAGACATCACTTTTGAGCTTGTTGTTGAATTCGTAGTAGAACTCATATCGTCTTCATATGAATATCTGGATAACAAAAAATTATAATTAATGTAGATAATAAAAGAAGTTGAACTGCATCTTACTACCCCTTGTGTTTGCCAAGATTTCGAAATATTAAAGGTATCCAGTATTCTAATATTTCAGATGCCTTAGGTCGGCGAGTAGGATCCACCTGTAAAAACAATTATATTAAAAAATATGGCGAATAATGGGGAGATTATAAAAGTTTATGCTTAAAATAACAACTCTCCTCACCTGTAATAAATTAGCTTGCAAACTTTTCAATCCCGATGAATATCCCTTAGGCAGAGGTGAATAAGAGCCCTTTGAATGTAAACAAATGTATTTGCTCTATGTGCAATTATTTTGATCTGTATTTATGTACTTACATTCATTATTTTACCAACTAATTCTGAAAGATTTGTTGCTGCAAAAGTTTTGCGCAAACCGCACATTTCACCCAATATGCAGCCTAAGGCCCATATATCACTTTTGTGATCGTACTCCTTACCCTCGCACTAAAGAAAGCATTGTAAGTTTCTCTAATGTGGTAATTAAATTAAGTATTACATACCATTTCAGGACTAAAATAATAGGGGGTTCCCAATACAGTCTGTGCATGAATTTTTGTATTCATGATTTTCGATATACCGAAATCTCCAATTTTCACAATACCTCGTTTGTTTAAAAACACATTCGCCGTTTTTAAGTCCCTTAATAATAAAAACATATTTGTTATCGTTAATAAACTAATTTTTTGACATATTGTCATTGTACTATTATAATATGAAATTTATTTGTTGGGTGGTTAAGCAATGTCTATATGCATTTCATTGGTGCTTCTTACCAAATCGTCAGTAGACTTCAACCACAGTTTTGCAAAGTTTCAAACTTCTCAACTTATTAAAAGACTTCCAAAAACCATCTGAGAATTATGTTAAATAAATTAACTATAAAAATTCACAAACAAAATCAAAAAAAAAATTTTTTTGAAATCAAAAAAAAAATTTTTTGAAATTGTTTGTGAATTTTTATAGTTAATTTATTTAACATAATTCTCAGATGGTTTTTGGAAGTCTTTTAATAAGTTGAGAAGTTTGAAACTTTGCAAAACTGTGGTTGAAGTCTACTGACGATTTGGTAAGAAGCACCAATGAAATGCATATAGACATTGCTTAACCACCCAACAAATAAATTTCATATTATCATATTTGTTATCTTAAATCTAATAGTAAATAAATTTATTTTTGCATGAGTTAGAACAATTAGCCTATACAAAATTTAATATGCAAAAAAAGCGCACCAGTGCATGCTTACAACATACATACATACAACAGATCTTGTAATGGAAACTCACCTATGCAAAATATTTTCAGAATGCATGTAATTAATAGCGCTTGAAATTTGTTCAAATACTGCTATGATATAACGCTCTGGAAAATAGTCTCTTATTTTTCGTTCACCTATAATTTGAGCTAAATTGCCTCCATCAGCATACTCCATTTCAATTAATAGAGTATTATCTTTTATAAAACTTCCCAAATAACTAAGATTAAGCAAAAATTATATCAGTTATATATCACGTTTCCAAAGATGCTTTTTACCTTATTATATTTGGATGATGTAATTTAGAAAACACTTCCACTTCGTTCATAGCCAAATCTCTCTCCGAAGGTGTTAAATCATTCAAATTTATTTGCTTAAACACAACATTGTGATTATCACTTTTGCGCCTATATAGAACTGCAATGCCAAAGGAGCCCTGGCCCACGACTTTTAATTTTTCATAATTGCTTAATTCCGTGCCAGCTATTCCCACAGATTTCTGTACACTTTTCGTCGATTTTTCAGAATCTGTACCCTTAACAATAACCACATCTGCCTCACCAGAGTCTGAAATTTCCTCTTGATTTTGTGTGAAGTTGCTAGAGGAATTGGATATAGAAAAAACTGTAGGTTTAAGAAAGTTATTGAATGTGGCGCGTTTTTTAGTTTTTGTTGCCAATATAACCGATGAAGATGTGCTTGATGTCGATGAGTCTGATACACGGCTATTGAACATGGGCAAGGAGGATGCCTTTGCTCTAATTTTTTGCATTTTATTAAAAATTTTATAAAAATCCTGTTAATATTGTTTTTTTTTTGGTGGAGTATAAACAGAAAAGAAAAGTTTTAACTATAATAAAGTTGTGGTCATTTGAACTGCAATTCGGTTGCTTAGCGACAATGCAACTAGTGATTATAAACATATTCTTATATGTATATAATTTTGCGGCGTCATTTATTATACCCATTTAAAGATATATTGATATGAGCTCGTTAACCCCTACTAGACACTCAAAAATTTAACTCAGTAATTGATTGAGAATTGTTAATGTAAAAACGTTTTTGTTAAATAAACGGTTTTACAAACTTTCATAGTTTTGAAGCTTTAGGAAGTTCTTTCTTTAATACAGAATGAAAATCGCTTTGTTTGTTACATATTAAATAGGTCTATACGCCTGCATATCATCGGCTCTTACACTAAATCATCAGTAGACTTCAGCGTAATTTAAATATCACAAAACCTCCAACTCCAATTGAGAAGCGCAAAAAAGCATAGCAGGCCTTGAAACTTAAAAAAAACAAACCTTAAAGGGGACAAAATAGAAATTTATGAAAATAAATTGTTTAAGAAATATTAAAATTCAGGTTATATTTTGAATAAACCATTTATTTTCTTGTTTGCCTTTTACTATTACACATTTATAAAATCAGTTCTATTTATATATATAAATATGACATACAAATCTAGAGGTTGAACTCTCTATGGTAGTTTTAGCTCGATCCACGTTAGGTCTTCTTTTAATGCCATCATATAAATAGGTCGACGAGAGCAAGTTGTATATCAATCTCAAATTTAAACAAATTTTGTGTGTTCTTAAACTGTTATTTTTTTATTGAAATGCTTTACAACTATATAATTTTAGATTTTAGAAAATTATCTATGTGACCTCTCTTATCATAGAATTAATAAAAATTTCTCTTACTATGTATATATTTAAGGTTATGTAGAATTAATTATATTTATATGTATTATTGGTTTAATAGTTGAAATACTTCATATATGTATGTATGTATATTTTGCATGTATCTATTAGTATATTAAATCCTTTTGATAGAAGTATAATTGACTCTTAAATAATAAAAGGAAAAAGTTATTATTTACATACAACAAACTTATTAAAAATAATAATGAATCTTACATATACATATTTCAATAAATTAGCAAAGTAATTAAAAGTTTACTGCATGATGCATAGCTTAGAACAAAATATACTTTTTCCAATAAATTAAAATAATTGTTTCTATGCTTCGATGGGTTTTGTTTTATATTTGCCATATATATTTCTGATCTAGCGAAAAGCTGAAAAGGATTTTATCAATATCACTTATCAAAGCAATTTCTTTTAACAGATAAGACGAATAGTTATCATAGCAAAAATATGCTTTTGGATAGAGTAAATTAAGATATATATATATAATATATATGGACTTTATTTTCTGGGTTAGTAATTCTAAATACATACATGTACTATAGATTGAAGCTCTATGATAATCTTAATTTAAAAAATTTCTTTATAAATCTATGTGTTGCTTTATTTATCTACAAAAATTTGTATGCTGTGCTGTGCAATTTTCTGAGCGGTTTTCCTAAAGTATTTTGAGTTGTATTAATACTATAAATTTTGTTGTTAATTATTTTAAAACGTAACACAACGAGCTTATGCATTATGTATGAAATTAACAATGGATGTTAATATAAATACTCGAAAATAAGCGTATGATCTCAATAATTATGGAATATACCAGTCTGTCATATCTATTCTATGTGTTAATAAAGGAACTGAAAATAATAAGTAAATATATGATCCATTTTCACACCTTGTCTCGCGATGTATAACGAACGCTGGAACTCTGTTCAAAAAATAACTAAAACCCAAATTTATTGTTAACTTTTTTTTTAATTTTAGCAAACATGTCAGAATATCATGAAAGCTAAAAATCATGAAATTCTACAGCTCGTCTGTTGTTTGATCATCAGACTTCTGAAACGTTTACTATGACTATGATACTGCATGGCAAAATAAAAATCTATAAGTCTAGCATATTTTAAAATGATAAGACTCGCATGTCGTACGGACATTTCCTGACAGGAAATAATTCTTAACTCCCACGAACAGGTGAAATTCATTAAAAGTAACCAATAACAAAAATCACAAACCGTTCCCAATCTGGATTAGTCTGCACCATCTTTTTGAATGGTATATTATTGAAATATTTTATGATCGTATTAGTGAGGTTTCAAATGCCTATTGAAAATCGTATCTCTTGCAAGTTAGATCTGTCTCTCTCCAATCTGATGTTATACATATAAATCCAAACTTAAAAGCGAACTTTTTATTTTTTCTTAAATTCGCTCAAGCTACGATTAGGGTCTTTTTTATATTCAAATTAAGGTTCTTTTGCACACGCCATGTAAAAGCTGGAAGCACTGGCCTGAAAAGTTTGTTTAATTTGATAAGAACAAGCACTAAAATAATGGTACATTTGAATCTATATTTTCGGGCTGTTAGATAATTGTGAAATATTTTCTAATACGAAATATTTATTTCTTTATAGTATAAATTTAACTAAAGTAAAATATATACATAAAAAAATAAATACACTTTTTATACGCTTTGCAAATTTTCTTTCTCTAAGCGTATTATTAGAATTTTCCAACCATATAATTTACAAACATAATAACACAAAATATATATATATATATAAAATGCATTTACCTGTACTTTAATGAACATACTGTTTGTTTTGCTAATCGTCATAATATAATAGTCGTATAATACATGCAACATGCTAAAACTTTATAACGTAAAATTTTGGACATAATCAAGTATGTGATCAAAATCGATTTGAAATATATAAAAATTGCATTTTATTTTTAATTGAGACATTAAACGGATTTTGCATATTTTAACGCTGCATTTGACATAATTTAGTAAATGGAACTTCCTGGGCGAAAAAAAGCAATAATATGGCGGAAGTACATAATGTTGTAAAGCCTTGCTAATATCACACATCAATTACAAAATTTAAAAAAAAATTGGTAAAACTTATAACTCTTAGAATTTTTCTTTTAAAAGTTAAAGCGAATCCCGAAATCGGAAAATGATATATTACGTTACATAATGTATAACTAGAATTTGCAGTAAACACCTCATATCGAAATCGGCTTATAACAAACAAAAATATATTTTTTTAAATTTAAAATTTAAAATTTCCAAAATTTAATATAATGCCTTAATTAAATAAATTCTTTGTGTATTTCATTTCTTTTCTAGAAACGAATGCTGCATTTTTTGCACTTTTTAATACAAAATGGTAATATTATGTTATTCGCGAAAGGCGAATTTATGTTATTTAGAAAGTTATATATATTTTTCAGAAAAGAAAACGTCATAAGTCTATCCAAGCCTAGACTTCTTTATAAGAATAAATTTTGAGTCTACAATTAGCCTATTTTCGCAAGATAATTTTCATATCGCGATATACATATATGTATATGTTTGTTTATATTTTAACACTTAAATGCATTCTATATATTTTTATTGTCATATTTCACTATTTAGTGTAGGTGCTCCCACTGTAATTACCTTTAAAAATATAAATTTGTAGTTCCAATTTGTGTAGTTTTTGGTCGAATAATCAAAAATGCAGTTTTCAATACAAACCTATTTTTACAAAATACAGTAGAAGCTTTTGGAAGTTAGTTGTATTACATAAAATAAATTAACGAAATTTTATACCATTTTCATCAAAAATTAAACTTGGCTTTCAGATTTGCACATTTCCGTGAACGCTTTCGATCCCGCTTTTGACTTTTAGTAGTTTTTAGCGAGTTTCATTCAATATTCAAAGACTTCTTAAAGTATTAAAATTGAATCGAATGAAATCGATCGAATTTAATCACATACCCGTATTCATACACCACAGACTTCTGCAAATGTATTTAATTTACTTAAACTAATTTTTAAAAGTTTTTGTTGAAATAATGGATTTAACAGGAACAGCGATTTGCTTCCGATAAACTAGCAAGACTAAATGTACCTAAACCGTTTGATCCGGGTGATTTCTTATCTTGGGGTTTGTCGTCATTATCAAAATTTTCGCCCTGAAATGTAAATGTTTATTAAACTATTTGTGGGCCGTAACAACAAACTTACTCTTCTCTCCCGTTGCTCCCGAATTTTGCGTGCCAGCGATAGAAAAGCATCTTCTATGTTAATGTTATTTTTACAAGAAACCTCAAAGAAAGGCATATCAAAATTTTCAGCAATCTGAAAATAGTAAAAAAAAAATACATTTTAATAAAATTTAGTAATTTTGTATTTTCTTTCTCTCTATATGTACTATCAACATATTTACCTTCTCTCCTCTTTCCTTATCTACCATCCTTTGTGTGGCCGAACATTCGCACTTATTTCCAGCCAAAACTTTAACTACATCCGGCGAAGCATTCTGAATAAATATAATCATATAATCAATTATTTCATAAATATTTTAAAATTAAGTTATACCTCTTGTATATTTCTTAGCCAATAGGATAAGTTATTGTAACTTTCTAAGTTGGTAACATCATACATCAGTAAAATACCCATGGCACCTCTGTAATAAGCTGTAGTTAAGGTACGAAATCTTTCTTGACCGGCAGTATCCCAAATTTGCAATTTTATAGGAACACCATCTAAATTAATGAGCTTTTGCTTAAAATCGATACCTGCCGAACGAATTTTAAAAATACTTGTTTACATGTGTATGTAAATTTATGTACATATATGCATAAATATGGGTATAGGAACTTTAAGTACAATATACATGAAGAAATAATAACTTAAAATACATTTTTCTTAACCAATATATTTACAAATATGTATGTACATATATATAATTTTTGTTTATCATAATCATTATATTATATTATTATATTATAATTATTATATTATACATTACATCTTTGGATTTTTAATCCTTGATTGTTATTTAATGACTCAGTAAAAACTACCATAAACATTTTGAAAATTTTAGAAAAACAAACGAATCTCATACTGATGCTCAGCAAGTCCATAAACAAGAAGAAATTATATCGATAAGTTATATTCCGACTGAGTTTTGCCACTTCAATGGCATATGTATGTGACAGGCGCGGATACAGGGGGAGGAAAAAAGGGATATTTTACACCTCAAATTGAAAAAACTACCTGAAGAAACTGATATAGAAACGCTTTTGTTTTAAATAAAATTCCACAAAATTCCTTGTCCTAAAGGAGATTATTTAATTACAGGAATTTCTTATTTCGTTGTTGGGTTTCACTTTTTCAAATGCTGATGTTGAGCAATTATTTAGCACTATGGCTAAATAATTGAAAATAGAATGTAAAGCTGAGACCTAATGTGGTGCATTGTAAAAGTTACAGATCGATTAAAACTGAATAACTCTTGTTGCTATTCGGTCAAAACGCCGGATCTTGCAAGATTTCACTGGATGCTGTCTGCGTACTTTTTGAGATATTTTCAGCCTTACTCTTATTTTCAGTCTTACTCTCCCAAAAAAAGTTACTGAGTATTTGCTACTGGAAAAGTACGCAGACAGACCTATTAACAAAACCAAGGCACATCTATACTAGTATAGATATTGTACATTTCTATCTATATCGTAATATCGAAATAAAAAACATGTTTTTTAATAATTTTTATGATATAAATTCACATATATACATATAGTATAGTATGTATATATAGTAAAATTACTTTTCAAGTAGCAGATCTTCAGCGTAATTTTTGTTATATTAATATATAAAACATTTAATGTTTTCATCTTTGCTTAATTTTATTCGCTTTTTTCCTCGACTCTCACATATTCTCATCAAGTATTACTGATAGTTATTCTACTTTCTTCAATTGAATGTTGCCGATACAGTACGATCCATTTTTTCGATTTTCAAAAATGAATTATTCATCAGATCCGGAAATTTTTAGTGCTATAAGAAAAATATTCTGAGCATTGTTATTAAGATTTGCGGCTTTTTATGGAATTTTCAGAAATGAAAAGTTAGTAAAGTTCCATTTGGCTTTCCGAGCTACATACATATATCAAAAACAATCTACTCTTAATCTGAAGAAAATTTATCGATCTCTAAAAAAATCTTATAGCCCCATTCGAAAGCTATCGTTTCCGAAATGGTTCGAAAGTTTTCAGTGGAGAAAATTTTTGAAAGTGTTTTCAATGACTAAAGAAATAATATATGGCTTTTGATCACATTTATTTACTAATTACAATTCCGTTAATACAGTTATGTTTAACATTCTTCCTAAAAAGCACATACTTGTATATACTACTACACATATTTGTATATATTTACATATTAAAATCTTTTCCCACTAACTGTAAGCAAATTTTTTTTAATTACAAAAAAAATATGTACATACACATCCTCCTGCATTTACATAATTGCAAAGTAGTAAGCAAAATTAAATTAATTATTTCGCTTCACAGGTTTATTTATACTTATAATAAGACAAAAAGAGTCATTAGAAAACTATAAAAGTTACCAATGGTGGAGATGTATGTGTCATAGTATTTTTCATCACAATATCTGTGTACGATGCAAGTTTTGCCGACATTTGAATCACCAAGAACCAAAACTTTATAAGTGGCTACAAAATCCAGTGCCATTGTAGTTTATTGTTTTATTACACTTCTTCGGAATCGTTAACACTTTATGAGAATATTACCTTGTTTATATATATTTATCTTTTTTATTCTATACTTTTTACTTTAAACAAAATTAAAGGCTTAAAAATTTGCCGTTTTAATATATCTTCGTCTGCTAATATTATATTTTCGATATTAACTTTGCGATTGATGTTTTGTGTACATGTTATAGTTTTTGCCAATATATTTATTTCATTTATAAAAATGTTAATCTACCAACTTGTCCTCAATTAACTTTACTAAATTCTGATGATTCAACCAAGTGACATCTTTTTATTCATTCGTTTATGGTCGTCTTCAGTGAAAAATCAATATCCTTTTGGACTACGGAGAGAAATACGAAATATTGTCAAAAAGTTATTATAGGGGAGGTTTTAAACAGATGTTGTTGTGTTGATATATTAAGGATGTTTCGTATTATTTATCCTTTTTATAATTTTGTTCTTATTTTATTGTATACATGGTATTATTGTGTTGAGGAGTTTGTTTTTATTTAGTTCGCTTTAAGCATTGTTTCACAACCTGTAGAAAATTATGCGAACGGTAGATGATAAAGAGCTTAAGAGCAGCCATATATATGTATGTATATAAAGTTGTTCGTTTTAAAAAGCAGCAAAAATTTGTTCCCTTACACTGGTTTACAATTTTAAGTTTTTATCACAAGCTTATAAATTTTTTCATGAAGCTGTTTCGAGATATTCGGACAAATGTGGCTAATAATTGTTAAAAAAAAATATATAAAGGCCATCCCAGAACTTCCCGCTAATATAACCGCGAAGCTATCTTAACTCAGTTTTGAGCTTTTCTATGCTTTTGAGCTCTTCGAGCTAAATCACTATTATTTTAATTTTCAAATTAACCGATTCAGACGTGGAAAGCGGTTATTGATGTAGTTTTCGATTACTATAAAAGCATAGATAACACTGATTATATATATATATATATATATATATATATATGTATGTATATGTATATACATACATATATATATATATATATATATATATATATATGTATGTATATATATATATATATATATATATATATATATATATATGTATGTATATATATATACATACATATATATATATATATATATATATATATATATATGTATGTATATATATATACATACATATATATATATATATATATATATATATATACATATATATGCATATATAAATACATACATACATATATATATATATATATATATATATATATATATATATATACATATATATATACATATATATGCATATACATATATATATATATATATATATATATATATATATATATACATATATATACATATACATATATACATATATATACATATATATATATATATATATAACTATATATATATATTTACATATATATATATATATATATATATATATACATATATATATATATATATATATATATATATATATATATATATATACATGTATATACATATATATACATATATATAAAATATATATTAAACAATCCATAGAGTTCTTACCTCCTTTTTTTAGTTTTCACTTAAAATCAATAACATCCACATCAAGTGTTTTTTATTTTATTTTATGTGGTATCAAACATTTTTTAGCTTTACATGTAAAATTTTACATTCAATTTTCCTTTGGTTACTCGCTTATTATGTAAATATGTATGTATGTATGTATGTATGTTATGAATGTATGTATGTTATCTACAAATATGTAGAATATTATATTAAATTATCATAATTATACAAAATTAACTTAAGATATTTAATACAATAAATGGTTATAAATTCTTAAATAGTAGTTGTTTAATATGCAAAAAATGGCTCCTTATATTATTTACTTATGTCCAATGGCTTCGTGTGGATGTTTATTCGGATAATTTATGAAGATCTGCGTAGTTGACTATGGCTCTATGTAGGAACTCGTATTGTGCATATGTGTCAATGAGCCTTGATCTTTGAGACCTAACCTTCCTAACTGTTGTGCAAATATCTACGCATTTTTCGGTTCTTAATTGTTGTACCAAAATACACATAGCAACAAATATAGAGCTACGGTCTGTACCGAAACTGCAGTGGACAGTCAGAGGGGATTTATAACCAACATTTTTTTCTTTGCTATGGTGATTTAATGCCTGATCTACTAATTCTATTATACCACGACATACTTCTGGTACTTCTCCTTCTACCGTTGGCCATCCATTATATTGGAATTGAGTCACTTTTATTGTGTCATTAATTTTACAATTTGTAACATTAAATTCTCTTCTTGTATAATAAGGGCAGCTTTCACTTTGTATATACTTCACAAGAATGTGTTCAAATTGAATTTCATCATCTGCCCAATATCGTGGACATCTTCTATTACCTTCACCAATCTCGGAAAGCATAACTATTGTTGTTATGCTTTGTTCTGATACCATTCTCCAAAAATCTTCTTTAGTATTTTCTAATGGGTCTTGAGTAATAATGAAGTTTTCAGAGTTATCATAGCCCTCAATAAAGGATGCATTTATATACGTGGAATTTTCTTTATGCGGAAGCGGTGATAAGATGACACGATTCCGATCGTATGGGATGACCAACTCGCTTCTATTTTTCAATGCGTTTTGTTCGGTTTCGCCTACAGAACACGATTTGCTAGTTTCGTCATTAATTGTCTGTAATTTTTCAAATTCAATTTCTAATTTGCACTTATCTCTCCCATCTTCAGATTTTAATTTTAGAAGTTCAACTGCATTGGACAAACCAACAGCTGGTATTTCTGTATTTCCTAAATGTGCTGTATCCAACAGAGCTCGATACAAAAATATGTACTGTTTTAAAGATTGTACAAGAAAGTTTCGCTGATGTCTTAAATCACACACAGTATTGAAAATTGAAACTTGTTCTTCCTCATCTAGCTGCTGCAATAAAGAGTCCAAAGCAACCAAAGTACCTGTTCTACCAACGCCAGCACTGCAGTGAACTAAAATTGGACCACGTTGTACTGAATAAACAGCATTTATATGACGAATAAATTTTACTAATGCTTGCGGATGTTCTGGTGCCATAAAATCTTTCCAAACTAAATAATGATATTGAGTAATCTGGCGACTTTCTTCTTCGTCCTCGTTTAAGGAATTTCTTTTGAATATGTCCAAAGTCCTAACTAAATAGTCCCCACTCTTGTGTTCAGAAATAAATTTGACATTTATATCGCCGTAAGGCTTCAAGTCCATGATTTTTTCAGGCCAATACTTTGCACATTTAATTTTATTATATTCCTCTAGATTAGTCAACATTACAATTATCTCCAAGTGTTGCTCCCATATCATTCGCCAGAAATCATTTATAGTTGATTCCATTGGACCTTGGGCACAAATGAATTTTTTTCTTTCTTTGTAACCAATTACAAAGTTTGCATTAATATAATCAGAACCATGTATGCCATTTATTTGCGAAAGTTTAACTCTTGTTTGATCATAAGCTTTGATATCCGGATAACGATTTTTTGAGGCATTTTCTTTTAAATCCGAATTTTTCGTAGTTCTATCACTGAAGCGATTTGGTAACATTTCATATTCTCGAAGGAAACCATAATCTGTGTCTTTGTGTCGGTTTTTGTATGCCATATACAAATCTGATTTGTGTATCGGTCCAATATCAGCAACTTTTCCATTAGCCGTTCCAATAAAATGTCTATGGCTGTTGGTTCTTCCACCAAAGAGGACGCGACTTAAAGAGTCTCTAAGGCTAATAACTTCTTCAGCACTACCAGTATTTTTTGTATTCACACGGAAGACGAAACACAATATAAGTAAAAATACCAAAACAACGCCAATTAAAATAGCTAGAAATAGAATGACAATATTAAGTATAAGTGTAACTTCATCTTCAATGACTATTTGTCCTGCTGCAATGCCTGGCGTAATGACTTCAAAATAGTTACTGTACGCTTTCAAAAGGGATGATTCGTTTCGTACTATAACTTCTAAATATCCAGTATAATTGCTGTTTATATCAATTTCACCGTCAAAGACTCCAAATGCCGTTCTTTCATTTGTATCTATAATAGTTGCAATATCTTCATTCAATGTTCTAGGATTTCCAAGATTCATAGCTGTAAATTCTAAAGGTGCATCGGTTAGATTTCCTCCACCGATTATTTCCGGATTGCTTGTTGCAATAGCTCTTGATGAATTTGTTTTATCTGTTGATATGTTAAATGTAGTTTTCAGTAAAGAAATGTCCATATCCAGACACTGATAACACTCCTTATCCACATCTTCTGCTTTTAAGCCATCATTTTCAAAAAAGCGCTTTCCATCACCAAGGAAAACTGTAGATTGGAAATTATTACCCGAAAACATTTCAGCAAGATATACACCTCCCATGCTATTATTCGTTGCATGAACCTCATGGTAATTCGAAATATTCAGTTTATTTGGATGCGGTAACTCTGCATTGCTATTTTTCATACGAATTAAATATAAGCGATAGCAACATATTGGCCCATTTCGTTCGCTTACTCTAGGTATGAATGCCTTGAGAACATATTTTTCGTTTGTTAAACGTAGTTGAGTCCACATCACACGACTTATGGATTCTGGCTTAGTGACAGGCATTGTACAATTTCCAATCGCCGCTTCACCAGTTTTTCTGTGACGAGTTATAGCAGATACTGTCACTGTATAATTTGTATTTGGAACTACTCCATCAAAAGTAGTATGGTAGTTGGGTATATCGATTCTTTTAATTTTAGGACCCCATGTTTCTTTAAGCATCTTACCACTTGTTTTAAAAGTTGCTACGCCTTCCAGTTGTATTTGATATGATATAACTTTACCGTTTGGCTTTTCGGGATGACTCCAAAAGATACCAACGGTGTTAGTATTTGACATATTGTGGTGAATGCATTCAACATGAAGTGTAGATGGCTTAGATGCAATTCCATCCATTGTAGTTCCGTTTACAATATCTGACCAAGGGCCACATAACTTTGTTAAATCGCAACATGCTCGCACCTTAAATTCATATTCAGTTGCTGTTTTAAGATTATCAAACATGTAGGGAAGATTTCTAGAATTTTGTTGATATATAGTTTCTTCAACTATTTTTGGTATATCGCCAGCTTCAGACACCACAAGTTCGTAGTATTGTACATATGCTATTAAATGTGAAGGTGGAGGATCCCACCCAATTGTTATTGTCGATGCTGTACTTCCCGTTGTCTTCACTTTTGGTACGAAAATAGGATCTTCATCCAATGTTTTTACTGGTATCGGATACTGGTAGGGGGCGCCGTCGCCAATACTATTCTTAGCTGTTATTCGAAGAATGTAGCTTGTGTTGGGCAAAAAGTTTTCAAGTACATACGATGTATTGCCGCCACCAATTACGTCTTTATAATAAGTCAGGGCTGGATTTCCTTCCTGCAAATATTGAATAAAGTATTTCTGGACAGGATCATTTCCATCATTGACAGTCCAGTTTAAATAAATTTTGCTTGCCCCTACAGCTTTAACATACTCAATATTTACTTTAGGTACATCCATTACCAACAGAGCAATATTTTTTCTTGTTACTTCCTCACCATTGGAAGCAAACAGAACACATGCATAAGAACCATTTTCTTTTTTGTATACTTCAGCTAACTCGAGGGTGTAATTGACATGAGTAGCATTTATTTGCTCAATATTCGAAGACTGATCGAGGAAATCAAATGTGTTCTCATCCTTCAGCCATTTAAGTTCTTTTTCTAATGTCGCCGATTTGGGATACATCTCAATAACGCAGAAAAATGTTACTGGGTTTCCAATTTTTTGTTTCACTTTAAGGCCATTAACTGCCGTAACTTGTGTTTCCAAAAATGGCTGAATGAACACCTTCTTAAGTAATCCATTATCTGCAGACTCACACGTAAATAAACCTTCGTCAGAAATGTGTATATTTAATATATACAATGTTATTTGATAAAGTTCTTGTCTTTCGGATATTTCATTGGTGTTATTGTGGTGTTTTTCAATAGAAACAAAGTACTTTGAATTATTTGCATCGAGTTGAACCAGTTTGTCTTTAAATTTCCATGTTGAATTTTTATCACTTGAGAAGCAGTTGACAGAAAAATTTTCACCTATAGGGACTTTTATCAGACCCTGTGTTTGATCATTTTTATTTTCACATTTTACATTAGATACACTCAAGTATATGACATTTATTGAAGCCAAAATTAATAAAATGTGGCGCAAACATATACAGAATGTCATTGTTGGCATAGGTTTTTGTAAGTTTTTTAAATGCACTTTGTCTGCTTTTTCTTTAAAACAAATACATGTATATACATATATATAAAATTATTAGATATTATAATGAAAATAAACAATTATTTTTTGCCCAAAAATTGTGTTGCAAGACCACTGGCTACCTGGGTACTGGGTACAGAATTTTGTTTGTACGTGTGGGTACTCTGCAAGGATGGCAAGGCTTATGTGTTATATCATGTCCTGTAATTTCAATTATTTGTTTGAAAACGAAATAACAGTCACATGCACCTAGTACTACTATAGTGCCTTATACCAGTCTACACACATATTCTATGCCATATGTACGTATGTTTGCTCGGATATATATATATATATATATATATATATATATACAAACTCATATATGCATTTCCATTCCTGGTACTGACTATCCCCAAAAAGTAGTGAGTACTCAAAGCTACCGGTTTCTTACATCGCTATGTTGTATACACTTTGTGCATAAAAGGGTAGCGCTATAACCACATAACTGATTCATCATCGCCCAGCCCAAACGACAAGTTTCGCCTACATTATATATTTTGATCAATTGAAGAATATTTTAGGACGTCAAATCCTTGGTAGTAAAAAATGTTTTTTATACATGTGAATAGAGTATCTGGCGGCATAACAGAGCATTTCAGCGTACAAAGTTTGTATCACAGATCCATTCATGAGTATGCATGTGAAATGCACATGCATGCACACAAAAAACGGGTATAAGCATGGTGAAATCATATATGAGGTAGTAGCGGTACACCAGATGATAGTATATTGTTCAACCATTATTTGGCTGTTGTAAAGCTATTATGCACAGCTTGGATAATTGAGCCCTGTTAGGAATTGTGCGTGTGCGCATCATTTCAATGTGTTCATATTTTGTTATAGCTGTGTATATTCTGAGGCCGTGAGCTCTGACACAGACCAAGGTGTATATGTGTAATGTGTACCGAAAAATATAATATACATGAGTTAAGGCTTTTCTATTTCAGACCAGCCATATACTTATGTACGAATGTATAGAATATGGGGTATAAACATTACTTAAATCCGTTCTAGTGAAATAATGCGGGTAATATGGTTGTGATACATATCTATGTTACTACAAATGGTATTGTTTCGAATCTCGAAATTAGTAGCAAAAAATTCTGTTGTATGTATCATTTGTCAATAAAATAAATTCTGCGAGTATAGACGATTACGATATACCTAAATAACAAACTATGAGTTGCAGCATGGATATAAGATATATCCCAATACAAATACTAGTTCATTCTGATGCGTTAAGCGAATTTTAAAATAAGTTGCAAAGAACAGCACATTGTAAACCAAGTGTTCATAACTTAAATTTTGCTATAACTCAGCTTAATACACCACAGAATAGCATAAAACACGACATTCTTCACCGTACTTACCGAAGATCCATCTACGAAATTTTAAAACTTTTTATTTTTTATTTTATTTATTTATTTATTTATTTATTTATAAGCTATCTTAAGGCTAGTTAGGATAACTTATATGGAAAAGCAATGGCTGCTATGGCCTTCAGCTAGTCAGGTTAAGGAATAGTTAAATGCTTCTATTACTAACGTTGTTTTGGTTAAAAGGATATGCAAGAAATACAAGAAATTGCCTAAAAGAATTCAATTATTAAAATTTTTTTTTTTTTTTTTTTTTTTTTTTTTTAAGTTAATATAGGGGTATTTAAGGTATTAAATGTCCTTGAAAATATTATTTGCTTTTAGAAACGAGATAAGAGTAAAGATATGTTGGATAGATGGATTGGATAGGTAATGGATGGGATATGCTCGAAAAAAGTGATTGCGACTGTCTGTGAATCTAGTACAATGGATTAAGATGTGTTTGAGAGATATTATGCTACTTTCGCAATATGGGCATGTGTTATTTATACTGGGATCAATCAAGCACCTGTTAGTCACAGAGGTATGACCAAGCCTAAGTCTTAGAAATCTACGACATTCGGTTATGTTAACAAAGTTGCTAATATTAGTTTTTAAGTAAGTGTCTATATTAATTTTGTTCTGGTTGATATCCTTGTACCAGTTAGAGGTTTTAGACCATAGATTAAATTGGAAAACAATAGATTTATTAATATGTTTAACAATGTCCTTAATGTTGAGATTGTCAGAAACAAAAGTGGGAGATCGAATGGCACTTTTTGCTGCAGCATCCGCAAACTCGTTTCCGGGAATAAGACAATGCCCTGGAATCCACAGTATAGCAATTTTAGGGTAGTAATTTATAAGAACGTTCCTGATGTAGGAAACATAGAAATTGTTATTATGTAGATTGTTTATAGCGTGGAGAGATGAAAGTGAGTCAGTGCAGATTAGGTATTTACCAGCTTTTTTGACAGCATATTTAATAGCTTCATAAATAGCAATGATTTCTGCTGAGAAGATAGAGGAATATTCCGGAAGAAGGGAAACTTTTATTACAGAATTTTCCGTTGTGACGCTGAATGCTATGTTGTTGTCATGTTTAGATCCATCTGTATATATGAGGGAATAGTTATTATAGGAACTTTTAGTTTGGAGAAATAGCTTCCTGTATATGTCAGCTGCAGTGTTATCTTTAGTATATAGACTTAAGGAAAAATCCAGTCTGCTTTTATCAAACTGCCATGGAGGTCTAGTAGGAGTTGATAAATTTTTTCTTGGTTTGTATGGGAGATTCTTTTCCTGAGCTTGTCTGATGATTCTGTTTACGACTGAGGAGGGCTTGGTGCTTGTATGTCGGCGAGAGTATGTTACACAAATTTTGAAAATGGGGGAGTTATAACTATCGACAATATTACGTAGAAGTTTGAGAGAAACTATATCCCTATAAACTTCAAGGCTTTGAATATTTGCTTCAAATAACAGATTATAAATCGGTGTAGTTCTAAATGCTCCGAAAGCGATTCTAAGCGATGAGTTGACTATTCTTTGTATTTTTTGAAACCGTGTTTTTGGGGCCCATCCATATAAGTATAGGCCGTAATTGATTTTAGCTAAGATTAGGGCTTTAATGGCGGATATTATTGAATGTATGCTACAGTTATATTTTTTATTAGATAAACATTTTATAACATTTAATTTTTGGTTTAGGTTGTTGGTAATATAACTAATGTGATCATTCCAGTTGTATTTCTTGTTAAGGATAATTCCTAGGATTTTCAGGGTGTCGCAGTTAAGTATATTTAAAGAGCCAGTGGAGATACTGGTTCGACAGTTAATTTTCTTGCAAATGTGTAAGTGTCTGCACTTAGATAGTGACAGTTCAGCACCGGAGTACTTGCACCATTTAGTAATGTATCTGAACTGAGGTTCCATATTGATAGTTTGGCTTTTTTCTTTGTTGAGGTTCTTAATTAAGTAGAAGTCATCTGCATAAGCAACGAACTTATATTCATGTAGTGAGAGAAAGTAGTTACTAAGCTTATTGTAAGATATTAAGAATAGAATGACCGATAGTGGCGAACCTTGTGGAATACCATTGTGTAAAGGATAAATTCTAGAATAACTATTGTGGACTTTAACTCTGATAAATCTGTTAGATAAAAAATTTGTAATGAACTTTATAATAATGGGCCCTACGCCCCATTCGATTAGCTGATGGATGACAGTGTGTATACCTATTTTATCGAAAGCTTTAGAGAAATCAAGTGAGACTATTGATGTGTGACTTTTATGAGATAAGGAGTTAGTTACTAAGTGATCAATGAAGAGGTGAGCATCACTAGCAGATTTTCCTTTTCTGAATCCAATTTGATGAGGACAAATAAGACCCTTGCAGGATACAAACCACCATAAACGGTTAGCAATAATCTTGTCTAGTACCTTAGATGTGCAAATATTTAGAGAAATTGGTCTGAAGGATTTAACTTGGGTTTTGTCACAGTTAGGTTTCAATATAGGAGTTATAGTGCTAATTTTATAGAAATGTGGAATGAAGTTATGTAAAATTAAGTTGTATAGTCGGATGAGTCTATTTTTAGTGGTATAGCTGAGGTTGGTAATCATCGGATAAGTAATTCTGTCTATACCCGGAGTTTTCCCCTTCAATCTGCTAATAGCAAAATCAAGTTCCTGTAAAGTTATATTTTCTTCAATAGCCATTGCTATGTTGTCCGAGGTAGACGTTAGAACTAAATTTTTTACAGAAACTTTGTTACTTATAAATTCGTTTGAGAAATTGGTGTCATGAGACTCAGAGGACCAGAATAGCCCGAACTCGTTAGCAATAGAGTGATTGTCTGTAACGTAAGTACTAGGATTTGACGTAGATTGTAGCGAATGGATAGTTTGAGGTAAACGTAGGCCACAGAACGTTCTGATATTGTGCCATATCTTTTTGGTTGGAGATTTTGGGTTAATTTCGGAGGTAAAATCCGAAATAGATTTGGACTTCGAAATCTTTAAATACCGCTTAAATTTGGCTTCTGCTCTTTTATAGTTAATTATATTTTCCGTATTAATATTTCTTTTAAGTTTATGCCAAAAATAGTTTTTTTCTTTTTTAAGACTGTTGAGACGGTTGTTCCACCAAGGAACTGTTTTTTTAAAAGATAGGTTAGTCTGTGGTATCGAGTGATTCGCGCTCTGCATGATAATTTTTTGCAAGTTAGAGGCTTCTTTATTGATGTTGTTACTTTTGTCACGCATAGTATCAAAATGAGAAGACATATTGTTGAATTTGGGCCAATCAGCTTTGTCTGTGTTAAATTTAGGTCTAGGCTTAGGAAATACAGGTGGTGGTGAAGAGAACGCTTTAATAAGGATGGGAAAATGATCACTACCGTAGAGGTTATCCAAAGTACTCCATTCTGACTGAATTTTTAAGTTGGGAGAGCCAAATGTTAGATCTATATTAGTAAGCGAGTGCCGAGTGCTGAAATGTGTAGGTGAGCCATCATTAAATATGATAAGATTAGAGTCTGTAATATAATCAGCTATAATATTTCCTCTCATGTTGTTACTAGTGGATCCCCACAATGTATGCCAACTATTGAAGTCCCCAGTTATAAGAACATTATTGATGTACTGATCGTATAAATTTCTTAATGTAGATAGGGTTAGATTCTGAGAGGGGGGCAAGTAGGAATTGATAATTGTAAATTTCTGTTTAGATTGAATTATAGCACCAACGGAATCGAAATCATTTGTAAGTGTAATAGGGACAAATTCTATGGAATTGTGAATAAGTAAGGCCACACCACCATAGGAATGTGGCGCCGAATTTTTAAAGATGCATTTATAATTTAACGGAATGGGCAAATTAGCGGTAGAATGGAAATGAGTCTCTTGAAGCGATACGATTTTAGGACTATATTTCTTTAATAGCAATTGGAGCTGATTGTAGTTATTTGCATATCCTTTGATATTCCACTGAACTATGCTTAATGTCATATGTAGAAGAAAAGATTAAATATTAAGTTAATGAGAAGAGGAAGTGCAGGGATGTTAATGCAGGAATAAGGATCACTCCTGCATCATCTCCGCCTCCTGATCACTAGAATCAGTAATGTGGGAATCAATGACCTTTGAACTACGATTAGGTTTAGAAGTATTAGTTTTAAACTTAGCTTTCAACTGCGATTTAATTCTATTTGAAGTATTTTTTGGTAAAATAATTGGTCCTTGAGCCTTAATAATGTTGGATTGTTGTTTTTGATCTATTCTCTCCAGTATGATTGATTGAGGTTCTATCGTGCGGGTACTGGCTATGTGGTTAACAGGGCTGGGCGTAGGTTGTTTATGCTCTGAGGTGTATGTAATATCGTCGTAGATGACTGGGTTGGTTCTATTGTTATTAGACTGATTAGGGTTGGTAACAGCTGCATAAGTGTTGCTCTTGTTATGGTGTCGTTGGTTATAAATTCTTTCAGCATTTTTAATTGAGGTTTTCTCATGTACTCTAATCGCTTGAATTTCCTTATTCTTTAAAAAGATTGGGCAAATTTTGTCTTTAGCTGAGTGCTTTAGGTTAACCATGTTACTTTCTTTGCAGTTAATGCAGCAAATCGTGTTTGTGCATTTTTCATTAACATCTACGTTGATATGATAGGTATTAGCGCAATTGAAACATGTTTTTTCGTTTTCACAGAACTTTTGTAGATGCCCATAACGGAGGCAATTGCTGCAACGAAGTGGAGGAGGTATGTAGGGGCGCAAACGAATTTTTTGATAACCTAGGTATATATGCTCAGGAAGATTGATTGATGCAAAAGTTAAAATTATTAGGCCAGTTTCTTTGAGGGTTCCATTTTCCATTCTAAATATTTTTTTGACTTCTGTAACATTTTGATCAGCCAGATTAGTAAGTATTTCTTCGATGGGGATATCAAATAAGTCAGAAGAATAGAAGACTCCCTTAGAAAAGTTTAAGGATTTATGCTCAGTTACTTCAATTTTTATTGTGGAGCTCATAGACGTGAGTTTTATAAGCTTATTTGCTTGGTAAGTATTCTTAGTTTTAACTAAGAGGGTACCATTACGCAGTTTTTTGCAGTCAGCTATATCACCAGAACAAGTAGTATCAATCACTTTTTTAATTAAAAAAGGTGATACGTTTGTGAATCCATTATTATTATCTAAACGTGTGATGGTTAGGTATATAGGACCGGACGAGTTGATTGTAATTTTTTTATTGAAGTCATATTGCAAGCCGGGGTTATAAGTAAAATATGATTTTTTCTTGGAGACATCAGGTGGATCATTCATGATTGAACAGTTATATATTTATATATTGGGTTTTTAGCTTAGTACGTTTTTTGTTTTCTTTTTTTTTTTTGTTAATGCACTTAACGGCGAAATTAACAATGAAAGAGAGGGTAAAGATTTTTGTACTTTGTAAGTAAGCTGTAATTAAACACTTTCGTTCGCTACAAGCTCTTAACAACGACTGATGACTTTTTATTTTTATTCCACAAAGTGTGCTTTAGTACGACAGCATTATACACGTTACTACATATACTGTCTCTCTTATTTAATTTTCAATATCGCGTCTCATTAGGACTTGGAAAATGATATTGGAACAGACTGTCTGTCTGTGTTTAAAATATAAGAATTTTTTTTAGAATTTGTTAACATATCAAAAATTATAACTTTGAAAGAGAATTGTTTGCCTTATAAATACTTTTATTGATATCCAAAGGATTTCTAATTGTATAAAGGTGTAGAAAAATAAAATAGAGTCATATCGAATAAAACTTGTTTGTTGGGTTTTGGTTTGTATAAGTTTCATAGCCTACTACACTTAGTATAATGTGATTTTTTTAAATAATTTGTAAATTTTTATAGTTAATTTATTAACATAATTCTCAGATGGTTTATAAGTCTTTTAATAAGTTGAGAAGTTTGAAACTTTTCAAAACTGTGGTTGAAGTCTACTGACGATTTGGTAAAAAGCGCAAATGAAATGCATATAGACATTGCTTAACCACTCAAGAAATAAATTTCATATTAGAATTGTTTGAAGAAAAACTATTTTCTTTAAATCCTGACTTCGAGTGGTATGGACTTTTTTGTTTTGTTCTGATGTATTTCATGAAGAATGGCAACTCTAAGTACACTGCACTCTCGTAGCGGTATAGTTGTGTGCGTTTTGTATATACATATGCAAGGCGAATTATGCCTCGTACATGTGTATAAATATTGACAGAATTTCTTTTTCTGAAAAGTGCTATATTTATAAATTGAATTTTTCTTCTGAAGTCATATATAAATTGAATAATTGTAAGAATAATAAAAACAGTGGACTGTTTTCTTTTAATTTTAAGTTTAATTTCAAATATTTCATCATATGAACATGTGAACTTAACAATGTAAATCCATAAAAGTTATAGTGTTTGAATTTCTGTACCTTTCACGCTGCTTGGATTTTATTTTGGAAAACCATACTGAATACATAATGCTTAAATCTGATTACATAGCCGCAGCTCTTGGAGTGGAGGAAGAAAACAGAATTACATACGGAACTAGCCTCTGTTGCTGTGAATATTTGGACGAAAGTCAACAAAAAAATCACATATTAGCCTGCTGTTGCAATTGCCAAGACTTTGATTTAGCGTTTACTAGTTTTATAACTTGTAAGCGAGTGAATACGATAGTTAAGAATAACATGCTTTTAACATTCCAGGACAGATTGCGTATACCATGGCGTGGTGGTGCTAAACGTATATCAATGGAAGCGGTGATACCGGTGTTAGTATTTCCTTTGGTTATTGGTTTAGCTGCATTAAATGAGATAACATCTTATATCATGTTGGGGGCTTGCGTAGTATTTTTGGCATATGCGCATCATTTTGTAAAACGTAATCATGTAAAAACTAAATTCTTTTTTATGTGGACTATATGGTCAGTCGTGTATCTTATAATGGGACTAGAGTTTGCATTACCTTTGTTGGAACTTTTGCCGGAAGAAAATTATCTTTTGGTCACTATGTCTTGCATCACAATATACTTGATATGGTTGACTCGTAAACATTCATTAGCATGCTATGATTTGCCCTCCAGAACTACTGAAGATGATTTAGCTGATATATCCGAAGCTACTGCTGCCGAAGAGGAAGAAGAAGCGGCTGCTCATACAGCTTTGTTAATAGATAGTGATTCCCCACGTAAGACTATACAGAATCGTGGGTCGCATCAAACAAATATGTGTCACAGTTGTCGGAAGTACGTCTCGGCTCGCACAATACATTGTCACGTATGCAATACTTGCATTATGCTGCACAGCCACCACAGCTATTGGTTGGATTGCTGTATTGGCCAATATAATGTACGATACTATACGGCCAGCATCATAGTTGCCATACTGTCATTGGCTTTTGGTATTTACTTGACTCTTACCGCCATATGCCATCCAATGCTCATTGGACGCATTTGGAATATTCCTATTACTATGCCCGACGATTGTACTGAAGTATTTGATGAATACACTTTGGGTGTATCTTATGTTTTGTCTATATATGCTATTATTATGATGATATATCAACTTTTTTCTCTACTTTTTCAATTAATTAAGTGTACTCGTGATCCAGTACATTTTATATTTGGAGATATGTCTCAACCGTTTTCGAAAATGTATAAGAAACTACGTACATAAATTAATATAAGAAAACTATTATCGACTGACGTTGCTAGAAATTTTAATTGCTTAAAATAATTTAAAAGAATCTGATGAATTTATCTTTACAAGTTTAGTCAGTCACAAAAAAGTACACAAATAAAATAGTAATAATAATAATAAACGAAAGTAAATAAATTGTGTTAATCGTATAGTGTAGTATGAATGTTCAGTATTACATGGCTTGAAAAATAGTACATACATACATATGTATGCACAGATATTTGTCCACATACAGACATATTTGTGCACTTTTTTATAATTAAAATGGTACATATTTATATTATATTTATGTATGCACAATTTTATTATATAGAGTAAAAAAATTTAGTAAACATTTTAAGGAGAGAGAAATGTTAATGTACATGTTACGAACTTAGTTAAGTGCTTATTGGTTTAGTAAATACAATAGAAACCAATTTAGTATTGCTTCTTAAATCAAAGATTAATTTCTTGAAAGGAGCGTTCCAATATCAGCTTTATGCACATTCGAAAAATAAGTAGAGATTATTATTCGCTGTTCTTAAAATTATGTATATTTCTGCTACTTCCTATTATTTTTGTGTAATAATAAGCCATAAGATATAAATTTACAAATAAAATACATAATAGCCACAAAGATGCATTTGGTGGTATATAGAAATTGTTGAACGATTTATTCGCGATATTCATGCAAAATTATTGAATGTTATTGAAATTTCGGATTATATTATTGGTATATTACACACGAGCATACTACTATATCTAGGATATAGATATTGAAAAAAGCCGACAATTTTAAGGTTGTCTTGTAACGGCAATATAATTGTTAATGAATGAGCAACTCTGTGTTTATTGCTCCATGAATCAGCTGTCTGTTACACAAAACCATTTTTTTCATTCAAGGAAAATGTCACAAATCAGGCGTGAAGTAATTTTTCGTAACTGGAATATTTAAAGTGAATTAAACATATTCTGTTTATTAAAGGTACTAAATGCATTCAAAAAATTGCATCGCGCGAGACAGCTTGTATTCGCAGGAGATGACAGAGCTCTGGAAGATGGGCGAAAAGAAATAAATGACCGCTTCAAAAAAAACATGACGGAGACAAATTCTGAAAACATTAAAAAGGTATAATATATACAAAAGACCCAAAACTTGCATTGTCTTTGCATATGGAGTAATGTGAAGCATGTAAAAATGTTTCCCTACTGAAACGCAGTATTCATTTACGATTTTGTAATTGCAGATGCTGCAATTAGCAATAGATGTTGACAAAGAGCTCCGCACAAATGTTATACAAGCCAGAGAAAAAGATAACGAAATTTACGGTAAGATCTTGAAAATTGAAAATTAAACATTAATGAAAAAACATTAATTTAGAATTGCGTATAAATCCTGACACAACGCGGTTGGACAATTTTCCGTTTAATCCTGATGCAGAAATAAAACAGCCTCGGCGCAAAGGCAAAGCTTGTGACGAAGCAACAACAAATAAATAATAAAAATTTTGTTAATTAAATTCTTATTAAATATATAGTTCAAAGGTTGTTTATTTATTTACGGTTTTTAACTTTACTTTTAGTTGATTTTTTTCTTTTAAGTTTCTTTGATTTATTTTTTGTACTTTTCTTAGATTTTTTCTTTCGTTCGTCTTCTGAAGAGCTGTCTGATTCGCTTGAACTTGTAGAACTTTCAGACGTATCACTTGAAGAAGATGTTTCCTCACTACTGCTTGTTTCATGTCTCGATTTCCTCTTTTGTTTTTTATGTGTTTTTCTTGCTCTATCTTCACTTTTTCTTCTATGTTTTGGAGAGCTTGCTCTTTTCCTTTCAGTAGTATGTGCAGGGGAGCTGCGCTCAGCATGCCTATTATTACGGTTCATATCAAAATATCTACTACGTGCCTGCTTTTCGGGGGAGTTCATTTTGTGAGTTCTACTTACTGATCTATTATCATACCCTGTGTCCTTTCTTCTCTCTAATCGATTGTGAGAATTAGATCTCCTTCGTTGTTTCTGCACTCCTTCCGGTTTATTGAAATTTCTCCTATTACCTTCCCTTACATCGCTGTTATCTATTGAACGATTCCTTGATCTAGATCTGGAGTTTCTTCTTTGCTTTTCTTGCTCTCTATGACGTTTTTCCCGAGCCCGCCGCCGTTCAACAGACGACTTATGGTCATAGCCAGCATATCGATCCAAATTGTTTTCTTTACTTTTTGATTTATAAATAATTTTTCTTTCGTTATTATAATCCTTCCTTTGATAACCACTTTCGCCTTTGCCTCTTAAATTATTGAAATCTACACCTTTAGTATCACCGTCAATTCCCTTTCCCTTGCCTCTCCATTTCAGTTTTGATACAGACTGTGAAAAGTCAACATGAATGCGTCTATCATCTATTAATACATTGTCCATTTTGAAATAGGCAGCTTCACAGGATTTTCGTTCCTCAAATTCTACAAAAGCATACTGTAGAGAATCACCAGTTTTACGATCTCGTATAACTTCACAACCTTTCACCTTTCCAAAACGACTAAAGATAATTTCCAAATCATCATCATTTGTTACTGGGTTTAGTTTGCAGACAAACAAAACATTTTCTGGCGGAGCCATTTCGGCATCTGGCAGATCCCCAACTATTTCTAAAATTGTTGCTCTGGCTTTGGCTTCGCGTTCTGCCAACATTTCTTGTATCTCTTCCATACTTTTTCCTTCAGTATCATCAATATCCTCATCAGCTGCTATGCGACCATTTTTTAATCTTTCGGCGCTTGGAGATGGCGAACGACTAAGTTCGCGAAAGCCTCTTGGATCAGGAAAAGGATCTTCTAATATGACCGTATGTGTTATTCTTATGTCTTGATAGGGCCGAAAATTTTCATCCACTATGGCTTCATTAAGTTGCCTCAATACGTCATGACCCTCGACAACTTCACCAATAACACAATGCTGACCATCCAAAGATGATAGGTTTTCACCTAAAGTGAAGAAAAATTGGCTTCCTACCAAATGCTTTCCTGCACCAACAAGAGACACAAGCCCGACTGTTGTATGATGAATTTTTGGCAAGCTTTCAGCTTCAAAAAATCTTTTGTGCTGTCCTTCAACGACTCCCCATATAGAGCTCCCGCCATCTCCAGCTCCGCTTGGGTCACCGGTTTGGGCAATGAATCCTTGTTCTATGGTGTGAAACAGATTATAATTATAGTACTTTAATTTGCACAGTTTCATAAAATTCAAGCAAGCTACAGGTCTTTCTTCGATAAATAGATCTATGGTGATGTCACCAATAGTAGTTTCAATCACTACCGACATTATGTATTTAATAAATCTTCACTTTTTAATTTTTAATAAAAGGTATTGATGATATAAAAACCACAGATCATATATATGTAAATTATTTGCATGCACTCATGCATCACAGGTTCATGCATGCCCACAAAAACGAATGTTGCTGCCAGATCAGCAATATACAAATATATCATATGTACCCAAGTGTAGATGTCGATATATCTATATAACAAGATACATTTGTGCTGATTTGCTAATGATGGTTTATGTCACTATGGCGTACGAATGCACCACTGAAATTATTATATTAGTTTAAACTGATTTAAAAACTTATATTGCCGACTGCTTGTATCCGTGTTTTCTCTTGTATGCTTTGAACTTAATAAAACTTTTTCGACACAACAGAATGTTTTTTGACATCCTATTGCCCATATATATATATTTATGCCACCTCTGATGAAGTTCATGGACATATCAATACACCCTATATAACTTTATGACCGATAGTTGCAAAATTTTACATATTAATAGTGATATAATATATATATATATATATATATATATATATATATATATATAGGGATGGGTAATATAGGTAAAATGTTATACGTAATCTCCATCTCTGCTCTATTTGTAAGCCACTATCAAAAATATGGCAGCTTTTTTCTTTTGGTACAGTTTGTACTAAAATCTGAGTACCATTAAATCAGCTGTAATGAAATTTTCTATTGTGTACTTCAGTTCAATTCGGAAATGCTGCTGTGAAATTGGAAAAGGTCGGCGTAGTTGTTACAGATTTGGGCAAAAAAATTTTGGAAAGCTGGTTTAATGTATAATTAAATAATTATGGTACACATGGTTTGATTTGAAATCATAGAAAAATTACTAAATATACCAAGCTGCAATGCAAAAGAAAGTTTTACTCAAAATAAAATTTATATAGCTGCAAATATATTTACCAAACAGAAAAGTACTGCAATTTTTTATGAAATCTTAAAAAAATTAATATGCATACATACTTGCGTATATACATATATAAATAAATCTGAAAAGTATTGTTGAAAAATAAAATCAATAGATGCAATAACAACAAGTGTCGTCTGGCATACCATCTAAGTGTTAACAGAATATCGTCTAATAGTTTGAATTTCTTAAGATATTTTAAAAATCAAATTTTACCATTCCAGTGCTTAGTTTAGGTGTATGTTATAATTGTTTAATATCAGATTTTCGTTTAAAATCGTTAATATAAACTGGCAACTATTAGTGAAAAATATAAAAATTATTTCGATAACATGGCAGATACTGAAGAGGAAGAAGTGACTGACATGAAGTTACAAATATTTCATAACACCGTACGGGAGCACATTGTAAGTAAAAGTCATAATAATTTGTTTAAATTTTAAGTTATTTGTACACAAATTTATTATCTGCACACAGTGTGCAGAATTTTTCATTTATATAGATTCATACATACATACATACATAAGTGCTTGTATGCATCAACCCTCTGAAATGAAATTTGTAGCTACTTCCACCCAAAGCAGCTGCCCTGCTACCACCATTTTCAAATTCATACAGAAGCAATATTGGTGTGCTGTATATTTCATTGGACAATCAAGATTATTCTATTTGTTCATTATTACGCTTTTGGTTATATACGCAAAGGCCAACACTTTGCTAATTCGTCGAATTTGACAAATTATTCAATCCCGCCTTTCGGAACTATACTTTGGAAATTATCAAAGAAAAATGATGGCGGTGAATAGATAATTGCGTACATGATCACAATTATATTAAAACTTTTGAGGAATATTTATTGCATGTAATAATTTTCTAAAATTTACTAAATTGTGGTTGACATTTATAGCATTGATAAGTTAGACATAATGGGCTGAATTTGGTGCGATGCATGTACATCACTTTGATATTTCATAGTAAAATAAAATAAAAGAAGTGAAATATTATCACACAAACCAAGTAACGCATCAATCAGCCAAAATTTAAGAATTGGTAATTTTGAATTTTCAAGAATTGAAGAAGTTCAGTTTCTTGTGATTTATGCGCCTACAGTCACGTCTCACGTAATGGTGATGTCTAAATTATTTGTTATATGTACTGATATTTGCAAATGAGAATAGATTCGTATTCACGTGTTTAAGTTTTCTTTTTGTTCTTATTTTCTAAATAAATCTAAATACAAACAAAATATTTTCATAATCAAATATTATTAGTCAAGTTTTGTATATGTATTCATGTATATTAGGGGATTTATTGATGAAGGTTTTGTATTAGTCGATTAATCAACCGATTAAGTATTCCAGTTGGAAATTTAATCGAATAATAATCTACAAATTCAAAAGTTGGTTAATCGAATAATTTAATCTATCTTAGTAGTTTTGAAAACAAGGAAAATATTAGATTTTTAAAACAAAGATATTATGAGAAAAGTAACATAATAATTTTATAACAACAATGGAATTAAAGATAATCTTCTAAAATCATTTTGCAAAAAGACTATACGCTTAAATGCTTATGTTTTGAAACGATTTTTCACTTATGCTCTGATGCAAGTTTTGCATCGCTGACGTTAGAGAAGATTGGAAGCAAATTCTTTCTATTCTTTTTCTAGATGTTGAGTACATCTTGTTGTTTTGCATAAAATAAATTTTTTAGGTTAATCGACATAAATTATTATAAAATTATTTGTTTAATACTGAAGGATATTAACATATTTCAGAATGTTTTAATAATTTGTGTGAAGTATAAAAAGCCATAATACAAAACAAATGACAACAAAATAATACATATACGTTTAATATAATAATACGTTTTTTTCATTCGATTGTTTATAAACATGTAGTCGTATATAATTTTTAAGTCTTCACCTTTTATAGAACCACGTCAGCCTTGTTGTGGAACAAGAAAATTTTATTTAATTTTATTTAAAGATAAGAAAGTAGAGAAATATGGAACTTTTCAAATATTCGCAATGATATTAATAACCATATAGATACATACATATGCATGCATGTGCGTATGTTTCTCTGGATATGTGTGTATAAGTCTATAACAGCACTAACATACATGTTAAAATATTTTTAATTTGATCAAATGGACCGTTTTTATACGTTATTTCTGTTAAAATAAATTAGTGCTAACAAATATTTTAATACTTAAAATGTAGTTGGTGTCGCAAACAAAAAATAACATTTTGGAACTCCACATAGGAGAACCTTGCTATTTTGAAAAAAATTTAATTTTGTTTTTCATATAACCTTTGTAGCTCTTTTTTGATGATACGTCAGAATTAATAGAATTTAAACCATCAACAGATATTGAAAATGATTTTTTAAACTTGCTTGAAATATATAATAGAGAATTATGTATTTGTTCATTTAATTACGAACAGTGCACTCATCTCAATATTTAATATTACTGAATTATTTACTTAATGAAATACTTTGCCATTTATATACACATTTTTATTTATAAATAAATACCAACACAAATCTCTCTGACAAATAAGACATATAATTTTTAATTTAATTTGCCATTTATCTGCCCACTTCTGAAGCTTTTTATACCATCTAGCCTACTCAAATAGCTCAATGCAAATTACGGAGATTCTTTAGAACATCATACAAATATCAACATTTAAGATCAAAATGGAAAATATTTTAAGAAGTATGTTTTTCTTTATTTTAAATTCCACTATTCTGTGCACTTTTATACATAAAAAAAATTATTTTTAGTATGAACCCTTTAAGGAATTATGGAAAATTATGTGTTAGATATATAATTAATTATATAATAATTAGTTATCATATGTAGATGACCCCGCAATAGCTACATACACCTTCTACTAAAATTATGTTTTATTTGTTTGAGCTTTCTTAAATTTGCTTTAATGGTTTAATTATATTCCATTTTTTTTATTAAACCATAGTATAAAATTACTGTATAATATGAAACAACCTTTAGATATTTCTGAAAAGCAGTTTGAAAACGTTTATTAGTCCAAGTAAACACTATATTACCAAATAAATTCTATATATTTTCTACCTTTAAAATTTAAAACATTTAAAGTATTCCACAGAGAAAACAAAACATAAAATCTATATTAGAAGCACTAACATGCAATATATTTGCAAATATTGCCAGTAAATTTATTGTCCATTTGCCTGCATTTCATTGTTTCTTATACCAAAACAAACCTGCGTAAACTTTGAAGTTTTGTTATTTTGGATAGTTAATGAAATGTCTCGATAGAAAGTCATAAGCGGTTTTGGGAAGATTTTGAAATGATTTATGAACTTCCTCTCATATTTTTAACTCTGATTACTCATTCTTATCAAACTGATTGAGGCCATAATCGAAAAAATCTTCCTCCAATAAATATATTTTTTTCTATTCTCTAAAACGCACATAAAGACTTTTAATGTTTAAACTTAAAAGTTCATATAATGTCAACGACTTCAAATACATATGAATTTAGTGTGCACATGTATTAGGGTGGAGTAAATTGTTTGTAGCATAAACATGTTTGGTCAAATCAATATCATATGCTATGGACTCTATGCATATAAACGTCTTATAAACCATGCATATTTTTTCTATAGAACCAGCAATTAATCAAAAATCATTCTTAACGTAACATTCCAAAATACTTCGCCCTAATATATGTATATACATACATATGTATGTGTGCACATCAGTTTCTGTATAAAAGTTCATACGATTTGAAATATTTTATTTGATGATAAATTTAAAATTTTGAATAGAATTTAATAGAAAAAT
Source organism: Linnaemya vulpina (assembly GCA_963675445.1). Lineage (NCBI taxonomy): Eukaryota > Metazoa > Arthropoda > Insecta > Diptera > Tachinidae > Linnaemya > Linnaemya vulpina. The sequence goes on from OY776277.1 coordinate 93,800,104, forward strand.
ATGTTTTAGTAGAAAACGAAAAAATTTCGTTTTATAGAGTAAAGATCTTATGTACACCAAAAATTAAATTTTACTACCTGTATCGTAATTTTGTTTGATTATTCAAAACCAATTCAAGTTTCTTTTTAAATATAAAATAGGTTTTATTGCTTAAAAAATACTTTTGTTTAAAGAGAAAAAATACAATTATAAATCACACAGTGATTTTAAATCACAGGAAAGGTGTTTTGTGTACCTAGTTTTGTGATTTCAAAATGTGTAGATACGTCAAATTACTTGCTAGGTTTTCGACTATTTAGCGAACGTTATAAAAAAATTAATTCTATAAATTATTCAACAAGTTGTTTCTGATATTATTATTTGTTTTTACAAACATTTTTGAAAAACGATAATCAAAATAAAGAGAATAGCCGCTCGCTTGTGTTTTCGGCAATTGTAAATAACACCGAAAAATACAAATAGGTTGCGATTTACAGGAAGTCGCACGTTTGCTTTTTAAAGGAAAAGGCCAATGTGTTGATTTCTTTTTGTAAAAAAAGCCAATATTAAAATTGCGGGTTCAATAGATTTTTTTAAATAAATCCACTACTCTGTTTGAAAAATTTTCTGCATTTCAAACGACACATTTGCAAAAATTTTATAAACTCAAAAGTGCTGTAACACTACAGGATGTTGCTTTCCGCTTTCAGCAGAGGCAACTTTGAACTTACGATTTCAGCATGTATCAAACTGTGACTAAAATAAGATACAACAGGTTATGATATTTTAAGAGCTTACAAAATCTAAGAATATAAACTTTTTAATTAATTTTTTTATTCTTGTCCATATTACTAAAAGGCAACAACAAAAACTAAGTCTATTAATAAATTAAGCGTTAATTTTCATATATATATTTTTCAATTCAAATATTGCTAGTCACAATTTTTACAGAAAACTTAAAGATCTTATCAGAATCCGCATGTTTTTATTAGCTAAAACTGATATTGTATGAACATAGACTACAAATATTTTTGCATTATTTAAATTTCCTTTGCGTCTTTCTTATCGCATATTTGCTAAGAAAAAATTCAAATAAGTATTGATTATGTTTGATGTTTTTGCGTTGCTAGTGAAAGTTTTGTATAACTTAACACTTTATACTATTTGGATGATTAATACGTGTTACTTGCCGTCACTCTATCTTTAATTTTCAATAATTATTTTAAATTTTAATGGCAACAGCTTAATGGAATAATCGACAGAAATATATGCACGTAATGGAAACATATCGAATTTCCGATGTATTTTACAAATTGCTGTTAAATATGACACTTTTAGTGAAATAAATTTAAAAATTGTTTTACAATATTCTGCAGTAGGTTAGAAACAAAGTGCCTGGGATACGATGTCATTCTATAACAGTCTATTGTACAATTGCATTTAAAACAAAAATAAACTCTAAAATTTATTTTTGTCTCAAATGAATTTGTTCGATAGAACGATATAGAGTAATATCGCGGACCATGTAGAATATAAAAAATTTTAATAATTTTCATGTGTTTTGTTCAAATAAAAAAGATAATACTGGATTTGCAGAGAATTATTAATTTTTGTAGAAGCTATTGTATATCTGTATTTCCTGGAGTTGTCCTGCTTTGAGGTATGAAATTTACTTCCTGCTCCACGATGCCACTAGATGGTGTTAGATAATATGATTTTGTACATTGACATAAAATAGAGCGATTTATAAACTACAAACCATTATGTCAGTTTATTTATTGAATATCTCAAAAACCATTTCATAAAATAATTGAAATAATTGAAAAATGCATTATATGCAAAATTTTAAAAATGGATTTAATCAAAGAACGTTTATATATTTTGGAAATTTTTTTAACAGCTTTAACTGAGTTTTTTGAAAGGTTTTGAAGAAAAAAAATTATATATTCAAAAGAAAAAAATACATTCCTTAAAATTTCAGGACTCTGATAATAAAACAGTTAAAATAAATAAATAAAAATTAATATGTTTAGACAATTGAATTGAAAAAATTCCAAAACTTTGCAGATATTATAGTTTTCCAAAGAGTGGTCCTAAATGTTTCCATTAAAATTACTAGAATTGACTTAATGTATATAATGGTTTTTGGGATATAGAAAAACATTAACTGGGCAAATTCGTCGATATTAGATATAAAATTTTAAACATGAGAAACTTTGGAAAACCATTTCCTTTTTATATTTTTCCTTTTGTATAAATAATGAAAGAGTGCTTCAAAATGGTGCATGTCAAACTATTTGTTGATTTGGATGATTTACCTAAATACAAAAGATACAGAAGATACAATACAATTAAGTACTCTTTGATTAAAATCTCAGGGTATGTAAGTTATAATAGTTAACAATTTCTCTTAATGTAGTACACATAATGATAAAGTTAGGCTAACACATTCATGTTTATAATTATGTAGGTATGAAAGTTAAAAAAAAAAAAAAAAACAAATCATAAATTCATACTTTGTTTTATCTATTTTTACAAACCGAATCACAATAACAAAAGACAGGAACAAAAGGAAAGCCTATGTGATTTGTTTATTCTTTCTTCACCAATGGGTTTTATAAAAACAAATAAGATGAACACTAAAATATTGTACAAACAAAATTTGGGATTTTACATAAAAGTATTATAACAAATAAGTATAACTATAATATTGTTAGGGAAACAAATCTATAAATAAATTAATTTACATTGCAAAGGAAAACATGTACTAAAAATAAAATGTTTATGAGATTTTGCCATTGCTATCTTTTATATTTATGTATGTATGCATGTTTACAATAGTGATTATCAAATTGTCTTTTATTCCTTATTAATATAACTCGTAAACGACGTTGGTATTATAAAATTGAAGCAAGAAATAATCAAATCATATTATTATTGCATTGGAATCTCGAGAATGCTGATTCGCTTAAAAGTTAATAAGTTAATCTTTCGGTCTAGTTAATTTAATTTACTAACAGAAGAAGGCTGGTCCACTGGTCGATATCGCCAGCAATCCACATCACCAATTACTAAGAGCGCATTAATTACCCAACGAATTCACCTACAACTATGCATGAATTAATAACCAATAAGATATAGTGATTCGACTTTACATTGTTTACAACAACAAAGTAAATTAATATTTGTATAGGCTAAATTGTTCTAACTTAGTTAAAATCTCAGAGAGACATGATGATAAATATTCCTAGGCACAAAGGAAGTCAACATCAGTTTTATTCAACTTACACAGCAGAGCAGAACAGCTGTTTTCGAAAGTCGCTACACTTTCATCTTCAGTGCTCATGTGTATATTGTGTTTATCACCACTGTTTAGGTGGCTTAGTTGAATGTGATAACAGTTTTCTATTTACACAAATTTTATTGTGAAAAACAATCCGAGAACTGTATCAACCTGATGTTAACACTTGTGTGTTATAATACCTGTGTTACCATTTGATTATTTTCTTCATGTCCCATTTTTCTGAATTTTTTTGTTCCATTATACATTAAGTCAAACAAACATTTAAAGTTTATTAAAGTAAATAAATGTTCTTAAAAACTAACCGCTTAGTCTCGTAATTTTCACACATGCAAATTAAGTGCATATACCTGGCATATTAATTAACTGAGATTTTGCGATCCTAATATTGCCAACAAAATTTCATCGATTCAAATAAGGTTCACCCTAGCGTACATTCGTATATTGTTTTGCACTTTCCATCGTGAAATTTTAACAAAATGTCATGGATTGTGGTTTAGTGTAACTGTATTGATGATGCTCGTTCGCTTTTACATATAATGATATTGAAATTATTTCAGTTTGAAATAGTTTAAATGTAAATAGCGGAAATCAAGTTTAAAAAAAAACTAGCTTAAAGTAAATAAACAAAATTTAAATTTAAAATACTAACAGTTAAACATTAGGTAACACGTATATCTAATTTTATGAGTATTTATATAATTCTGTACACATCAATATATTTACTTTAAATCTTAAAACTTGTATATGTATATTTATACAAAGCATACATACATATTCTCATATGCAAGAGTGTTTATGTAAAAACGTTAATGTTTACAATGGGTTGAAATACTGAATTTATTTTAATTAGAATTGTTTAAATACAATAGTTGAGTTCTATTCAAAATTGTGTTTAACTATTAGAAAAATATGTACTATATTGTATGTATTGTATATGAACATACATATCCAAGAGTTTAATAAAAAAACAGCCAAACAAAATCACAAGTGTGTATACACATTTACGCAATTTTTAATCAGTTATTGCCTTTTTATCTAAAAAATATGCCTATAAAACATTGAAATAGTATTTATCAGAAAAATAATAAAATTATTGAAAATATAGTAAAATACAAATTCTTAAGTACCTGTCATCCAAATAGCACTTGCTCGCGTTAAGTGCTTTCTTTAGAAAGTGAGTGGACGTTTTACTTATAACCACGCAACGTTTTGTGTAGTATTTTCCGGCGTATCTTTTAGACTGGCCCATAAATATGTGATATTTCCAAACAATGTAGTTCTCTATATTCATGTATAACCCTGGCCATATATTCATAAAAAATAAACATCTATTTAATAAAAATAAAACAATTCAGGTATATTTCACACCCTTTCGTACTTCTTTTGATTTTGAATTTGCTGGTCGTTGCTTTTTGAATTTAATTTTGATGATTTTTTGGTCGTGACATTTTCACTAAAACTAAAATTCAAGATAAAATTTTCTATTACTTTTTAATTTGTGCAAACAAGGAAAGCTTGTTTAGAAAAAATAATGAATTGAGTGCCTAAATTTAGTTAAAAATTAAAAAATAAAATAGGAATTTATGTGAGCTACATATATATTTTAATCCCGATTCATAAAAAATATTTTATGCTTATAAACTTCTTATTTTACTAATTTTCTATGCAAAATCTGTCAAATAAGCAGTTTATAAACATAAAATGTTATTTATGAATTTGGCGTTTTTATACAGTCTTTGTGATGGAAGCTTTTTGCTTTTTATTATGGTTTTCTTTATATAATACGATGCACGTATAATATAACTAAAAGAAATATTTTGAAAATAATGTAGTTTAGATATTGACATTAATACGATTTTTTAAGTTTTCTGATTTATTATGTCGCGTAGTTAAAGCTAGAATAAGGCTCATAAATTGTCAATATTTTTGCAGTAGTATTGAAAAAGCTCAATCGTGCCACGCTGAGTAATTTTTTTTAAAGTTAATGAAGACATTTGGTCCTAAAAAGTAGTCAGAAATATAACGCCTCGAATGGACCATACAATTCGTGAACAAGTGTCGGAAATCATTATTGAAAAAAAAGAAAAATAAAATAAAATAAATGCAATGAAATTATTTACCAGGGCCAAAGTTATAGCATTCGATATCGATCGAAATTTCAATACAATTTTTATAGAAATTTCACTTAATATCGAATGATGTAATTTGGCCCGAGGTCCGAATCAAGAAATTATTTTTGTGTTCTATAAAGTTTATAAAAACAAATCAAACGGAGAGGTAAACATGATACAATAGAGAAATGCACCTATAATTTTTCCCAAAAACAGAAAACGTCATTCGTTCTGCCTAATTAAATCTCAGGCTTTGCAATAACACTATAAACAACAAAAATAATATACTATTGTCTAATGACGCTTGTAGTTATCAATTAAATGTACATTTTCATGTTTAAATGCATAAACTTTAGATATAACAACAATAATATAAATTTCATGTGGTGAAGATTTTTGTTTATTTTATAAACCAAATTGTATGTTTGTTTATTTAAATTATTTTTGTTGTTATATTTTTTCAATTCTATATCTGATAGCCACAATATTTCAATTAGTTATTGATTGCCTTAATTGATTTAGATTTATTAAAAAGAAAATGGTTTCGTAAAATTTCATTTGCAATTATGTTTACATATTTTATGTATGTATATGTCGAAGTAGAATTTGTAAATATTTCTTATTGAATATTTTTGTATTGTAGCAGAGCCGATCAATTAATATAAAACGTTTAACAATTAAGATGACAAACATTCTGATTAAGTTGGCAGATGACTTTCATGTTAATAGGTGTGTGTCAAGTATTTGCTAATAAAATTTCTTTCGATTCTTAAAATTTTTGAATAATTTAAAAAAATATTTTCGTTTGTATAAAAATATTTTTTTTATTTAAATCACTTTTAGGCGCATTTTTCCAAAAATACAAAACAAAATAAAAATGGGTGATTTTTATAAACGATGTTTTAATACAAGACTATTAAAAACTGATCTCTTAATATACATGAAATGATATATAAATGTGCGCAACTTTTATCTGTCATTTGTTGGCTTTTTCATATGAATTTAAAAAATTTTTGTTTACATTTCAATGTTTTGCTTACAAATTTGTAATTGCGAAATTTAATAATACATTATTTATTCATAAAAGTACATTTATTTTTCATTATGCGCAACAATTACATGTAAAAGAAATTGATTTATTCGTTTACGAGGTGTGTTCTAAAAGTAAAATACATTTTTATAGTTTCTGGCCGTCAATGATTTAATTAGCTCAATTTTTGCAATTACAATTAGGAAATAGCTATAGATTTTGGCTGGAAACTTTAGTCTAGTATTTTATATTCTTTTCTTTTTTCTATTTTTATTCGACTGCATTGCTAATTTTTCAATTAGATAAAATTGTTTAAAATCAAAAATAATTTTCATTTGAAAACATTTTATAATTTTGCTGTCGTGAAAAAAATAAATCGAAATCGAATAAAAACATATACTGAGTAAGAAAAGATCGCTGACTTTTCAAATCCTTCAAAATTCAATTGTAAATAACAACACATTTCTCGCTGAAAAAAAGTTCATTGACAGAAATTTTTAAAAACAAACAGCTTTGAGAACTCCCAAATTATTAAAATTTTCTTTCCACAATTGCGATTTGTTTTTTATTTCTTTCACACTGTAGTTAATTTGACATGAATTATTTAAGCACATAATTGCATAATTCAATAACCCAGTTAACCCGTTTAAATTAATGGAAAATGGGAAGCCTTTATAAAAAGAAAAATATTTTTGTTTTAAATTCATTATTTCCTTTTGAGTTTACATACATACTCTTAAATACTTATTTCAGCTTGAAATATAAAATTATGTAAACAACCAAAAAATTTGTATGTCAACAATTATTGTAATACAATATCACTCTCGTTTTTACTGTTTATTTTTTGAATATAAATTAATAAACAACAACACAACAGTATAAAAGTTAAACAACAACTGTTTATACAAAGTCTATATTCAATGGAAACTATTTCCCAGCCAGCATTTTGTATTATATTCGAATCTTTTGGCTTTATTTATCGATCGTAAAGATACTAACGTTGACAGAAAATGGTACCTCACGGGAAACTCATTTCGAAGATTTATATATGATAAAATTTTTTGATTTATAATTGTTAAATTTTATTGTGGAATTTCTAATCATGAAAGGAAAGTGAGAAAAGTATAATTTGTCTTCTAATTGGCTTAAAAAAAATCGAAAACAGTTGACCCTAAATGATATCCCTCTCACTTCTCTCAGATTTTAATCTCAAAGAGCTCGGCTTTTTTGCTTTTCTATGATTTTGAGATTTTCGAGCCAAAATACTATTACATATTTTAATTTTCAAATCAACCGATTGCCACGTGATAGGGTGTGATTGACGTAGTTTTCGATTACCATAAGATATTGAAAACAATACCTGATTAAATATATAATATCGGAGATTAAAACAAAAATCTTTTCCAAAATTTTTTTGCGTTCATGATGTTTCACTCACGAATTAACCTGTTTATGGTGATCGATGTGGTTTTTAAATGTTAAGAGCTGATTGGTTTGCGAAATCTGTGGTCGAAGCCATTTTAAATTTATTTGAAAACAATCACTTTCAAAGATGTTTTTCGAGAAATCTTGAAATCTATCTGTTTGAATTCGTTGAAATTCATAGGAAGTCTAAACTTTGTTCGGTTCCGCCACTCAAAAGTTATAAACGGGTCACAAACACACACACAATATTTTAAAATTTTCTTGCGTTAAGTTAAAAAAATATCATAAATAAATAAAGTCTTAAAAATATTTTACGCTACGAACACAACTAAAACGAATGACAATTTTTTTCCCCAAATACGACGAATTCGTTGGAGAAAATTCGTTTTGTAAGAACTGTTTTAAGAGTCTGTAAACAAAAAATTCAAGAGTTTGTTGTTGTTTTAAATGCAACTGTGCGAAAGAACAGGCAAATAATTTTTTTAACTCTTTTAGGTTTTTCAATTTTAATTTTATTTAAACAAATTTTTTACATATAATATTTTAGATACTTACGCCCGATTTTATAATAAAATTTTGCATTTATAAGAGATTAAATAGCACACATTTTTTAATCAATGTTTTATAAATCTTATATATATTTTATATTATAAAAAATTGCTCTTAAAATATTCGGTGAAATATAAATTAAAATTAAAATAAGCCGTTGTGAAGCCGATTCTCAAAAGATTCGAATGTGATACAAAATGCTACCTGGACATATATATATATATATATATATATATATATATATATAAATAACAATGAAGATATAAACAAATTTATAACGTATAACAAGGCACACATAAATTGTTACAGTCTAATTAAAAAAAGTTTGATATTTGATTCATAAGAGGTATATAAAATAAATTTTTTTTAAAGAAAAGTGGGTCTATCAACCTGTTATAAATCTCAAAAGAATTATGAACTTCGCCTTTAAACTTTACCCAAATAATTGCAATATTTATATTTGTAAAATAATTCGCTTAATTTTCAAATACTTGACACATTCGTCATTATTTGTCCCACTGCTAATTTATAGAAAAAAAATAAATTAACAAAAATGTATTCAAAGTATCAACTAGTTCATTTCTATTGGCGCTAAAAATTTTCTCACTTAATTTATATTTTACAAAATCAAAGTCAAAAACTCAAGATACCAAATCTTGAGGTTTTGACTCGAATTGTTTTGTATGTACAAAGAAGTTTTTGTTGCAATTCGTATCAACAAGTGTTTTAGTTATTTTCAGCCAATTTGATTGTTTGTTTCCACCTTTTAATGAATTATTTTACGAGTACTAATTGTATATTCTCTAAACTTTTTTTTTTGGTTTTTGCCAACTAATAAATATTTTCCCATTACAAAGTCCATTTGGCTCTGGTACTTTGAATTTCTTTTTTTATAGTGTGTTATTACTGATATTGATTTCAATTTAATTGATGGTGGAACAATTGTTTAATTATAAATAAAATATATAATATGTATTTGGTAGAGATAACGAATTATAAGACCTCTAGTGTGTTTAATTCTTTAAGTGAATACAAATAACATGTACATATAGTTGGTTTAATGTAGATAAGGTGTAACGCATTTATTTTAAATTTGCAGGAAAAGCTGGAAACAAAACAGAAATTGAACTCATCGTAGTTGCTTCTATAATTAACATTATTTTTGATACTATTTCACAAAATTTTTTTCATGGTATTAAGTAGTGTGATACGTACGTATTGCTGTCACTGAAAGTCACAACTTCGAAAACGTTTGACATAGTTTATTTAAATATACGACTACACACATGCATAACACGCTGAAATGAAATGATGTTATGTGGACGCAAGATTACTTGAGCATGACTTTCTTTGAAATTTACGATGATGCCTGTGCGATGTCAGCTATTTATTCTAATTTATAAATTAATTGTTCCTCTTAGTTATATGATATACATATATGTACATACGTGGTTTCATACATATATGTATATATTAAAACTTTTATTCATAAAGCATAATAATAATACACAATAACGACAGCTGACTACAGACCACAAATTGTCAAAAATAGAATACATGTGCGTATATACGAATGATTATATTTACCATATTTATTATTTGTCCATGCTGTTTTTGTGGTTCTAGTGACTAGAATCTAGTCAATTTAAACTAATTTCTATTTTGGTGAGCGACAATGAGTTGATGCAATGTTGCCAGTATAATATAAATAAATTCAGTTATTGTAAACTTGAAAATATATAGTTTTATTTTACAAAAAGAAACAACAAACCATATTTCCAAGCTAATGAAATGATTTCTTGTCATATACTGTGGACTTTAAATATATTTTATTGGAATAACACTATTTAAGAATACAAATAAATACAAACAAAATGAAAGCGGCTATACTGATGTTTGAAATGAATTCTACTATAAACAACAAAACATTGTTATTGATTGTCGTTCTAAAAATAATTAAGTAGCTGACTACGAGGCGACGATTATAGCCAACGGCTTTTGTAGTCGGTGTTCGTGTAGCCTGCTGTCGTTATTGTGTTTAATGCTTAAAAAGTATTTTTGATATATAAAAGGTTCATAAAATAAAGTTTGATTTGTAAAGCTTTTATAACAGAAATATATTTTATGAAAAAAAAAATATATATTACGAAAAATTTAAATTTTGTCGCATGAATCCTGCATGATCATGCATGATCGAGAATAGGTTTTTAGTTCCATTTTGTGAAAGTGAGTATAAAAAAAATTCGTGTGCAAAGATAATTTCAAGCTTCTCCAAATTGTGAGTTATGAACACAAATAACTCGTTTTTAGCTAACGATATTTAAGGATTTCTTTGACTTGAGCGTGTTTTATTTTGGGTGTGAAATTCCTTTTCGTTCTATTTTCCGTCTAAAACCAAAATATCTTTAATTAAAAATAAAGTTTTGATAACGATGTTATCATATTTTTATAGAGAAAATTGAATTTTAAGCAATTTGAAAAATATTTAATAATGAGGCCTGTTAAAAAAAATAAAGGTGAATTTCAATATTTGTCCCCTTAAAACTATTTCGGTTCGGTTGTTGATGTGCAGCATAAAATCGCCGAATACGCAAAAGACTCTTATTTTTTACGACTCTCACAATCAAACTGAAGTAGTGAACACAATAGCTTGGATTCCGAGTACGACTTTGTACTCAGTATCGAATTTTTCGGAACTATAATTATAATTTAATTATAAAAAACATACTAATTGAAAAATTAACATGACAATTATAATAAGTTTTGATGAAAATTTAAAATTAAATATGTACAAATTAAAATGATATTTTATCTCGCGGATTTGAACTTCAGGCTAAATAATAATTCATAGCTTAATAATAAATTCATATTCCTAAAATATATTGATGTATAATTTTTACTTAGCTGTTTTCCTTTTTTTGTAATTTCAGATATTTCTTCTCCTCTTGATAATTTTATATTCTGCCTCATACATGTTAATTTCTCGCTTTCGACGCAAAGATCGTGATGATTTATTTTCAAATGATGAAGATGAATTGTTAGTATATCGCATAAGGTAATAATAATAATAAAAATCTATAACTTTTAAAAGAAAGAAAAAAAATGAAATGAAGAAAAAAATGTATTGCCTTGTGTGTATGAATTGATTTTAATTTATTTTTGTTATTTTACAGCTCTTGGTTGTGTACATTTTCAATGGCAATAGCAGTTGGTGCAGCACTCCTATTACCCGTCTCCATAGCTAGCAATGAAGTGTTATTACTCTATCCGAATAGTTACTACGTTAAATGGCTAAATAGTTCATTGATCCAAGGTAAGTTAGTTAGTTTTTTTTCGAACGCTTGCACGTACATTCATATTTAGTTAGTAGTTTTCGTTTGATTTTTAATTGTTTTCAATTCTTCTTTATTGTTTCTTTTTTAGGTCTATGGAATCATGTATTTTTGTTCTCCAATCTCTCCCTGTTTGTGTTTCTGCCATTTGCGTATCTCTTTACAGAATCGACAGGATTTTCTGGTCATAAAAAGGGCATCATACCGCGAGTATATGAAACGTTTACAGTATTCAGCCTGTTAGCATTTGTTGTATTGGGTCTTGCGTATGTTTTATCTGCGGTTATAGATCCAGAAAAAATTGGATTTCTATCGTTTTTTAGTAAGTTCAACTACGCTTTGATAAGTGCTCTTCCTATAAACGTAATATGTATATAAGATTTGTGCCGGAAGTTAACTGTAAATTTTACTCTTGCAATTTCAAAACTTTTGCCTGGGTGCAGCCTTTTTGTTAGGCGTGCCTATTTCTTCCCTCAACTTATCTTATTCATTATTAATTATTTAATTTTTTTATATATGTATATACATTTTTTTAATTAATTTCTTATATTTATAGATTTAGGCAGCGTTCATTTACCATTTTTATATTCATGTGTATCGTTTTTGGGTGTGCTTCTGCTACTTGGTAAGTTACTTTTTGTTTGTATTCATTAATGTTATTACATTGTAAGATTGTTGTTCAAGTTAATGGTATTTACAAAAGGCTTCACATACATATTTATCATACACCTGTGTTAATTGTCTTTTGGAAATTGCAATGTTTGCAGATTTTTAATGTTAATGAAGTAAAAACTACTTATAAAGAAAATGTGAAAAAAATGAAATTATTAAAATGTTTATTTTTGTTTTCACTGTTAGCTTTTATTTTATGCATAATTATATAGTAGCAATTGTTTATTTGTAGAAATAATATAATCATTCTGCAGAGTGAGAGATATTTTGTTAGCAATCATTAAAACTTCTATAAATTTTGTCATAACTCTTTAATTTTAATTATGTGCTAGTTCTTTTTGCCAAAATCTTATTAAAAAATTCAAATTATTCACATTAATTTTGAAAACTAAAACAAATTGGCGTATTAATGAAATTTTAATATAGCTTTGCAATGAGCTTTATGAATATTTTGTGTGAAAACTTTGATTTAAAATACATTTCAAACCTAAATTGATTTTTATGAATATGAGACTCTAAATAGTCTACGGCAGAAAGTGAACTTATATGGGCTAAAATGGATTGATTGATTAAACGGCATCGTAATCAGTATTAAATATTTTATCAAAAGTGAACCTATAAGCCATAACAGTCTTGTCAGTTGATTTCCGTAGTGTATATCAATATCGAAGATTAGTCACTTATTGTAGCGATGAATTGAAATTAAATTACTTCTTCATCCTGCCTTTGTAATATCGATTTAAATTTCCAAAGAAATATAAAAAGATGCTATCGGCAATTGAATAAGTTTATGAAGAAGACAACAGATAAATTAAATATGTGTTTCTGTAGTTCTATGTACTCAAGCATTATTCTTACTATCTTTTCAATTTATTTTTGAAATGACTTGCATCATTTCATCACGTTTTAAATGGAGAAAAACCATTTTAAAAATCAATTTAAAACTAAACGGTAAGCTTAAATGTTTTGTTATATTTTTGGGCGATTTGGGATATATTTAATATCGTAAACAACAGGTCTGTTCGTAAATGCATCACTGCTGTAATAAAAAAACTTTATTTTTCAGTGCTAATATAATTTTTCCGATGTAATATTTGAACTCCGTATTTAGTATCTGCTTAGACCACATTCATTTCAGTTAGTGATGCATTTTAATTTTATTTGCAGCGAACAGACCCACCACTTACATGCATTAAATTTACATTCTTGCCTGTTCTGTAATAGATTGAATGTTACACTCGTCTCGAGCATATTTTTAAAGTTTCAACTATTTACCGTGTTTAGCTAGTTTGTCAGAGTTATAAAAATTAGAAGAATCTATATAAAATTTTCTTTAAAAAAATGAAATTAAATGCTCAAAAGCACTTGAAATGTTGCCGGCAGCATAAGGTAATTGTATTCTGTCAGAAAATCGTACAAACTTTTCAAGCCAAAAGTAACAAACAAAATACATTTAAAGTTAAAAATAGCAAATTTGAGAAACTTTGCCAGATCAAAAAAAGAATAAATAAAAAATAAAAAATATTTGTTACGTATATAAATGTGGTATTACATAATTTCCTGGAAGTTTTATATACTCAGGAAAAAGCGTGTGTAGTTTTATCCAGTAAATTAATTTTTATTATTATCCGTTTCTAATGAATTACCAAGTCCTTTTCAAATAAATATGTACGCAATAAATATAGTCAATAATTTTAAATTGATTCTCTGGAAAATTTATCTAAGAAATCATCAATGTTATTAGCTTTTTTGGGATTATTTTTTCGGGCTAGCTTAATGCTGGTTTCGTAATTCTTTTCATCACCCAAACGTTTATAAGCTGCAGCACGATACAACCAACTACGCAAATTCTTTTCTTCCAATTTATTCAGAACGTAGTCGCAGTCCATAATACCGCGCTTGTAGTTCTTTAATCTGTGTGACAAATAGACAACGATAAGATTTTTTGTTGAAATAATAGATCACTTACTTTATATAAGACAATGCACGATTATTGTATAATATCGGACTATCTTTGATATGGTCTATAGCTTTGGTGTACATATTTATAGCTCTTTCATAATTTTCCTTGCGGAATGCATCGTTACCTAAACTATTTTCGTAATAAATTAAATATAGAATTGGAAGACATTTGTGGAGATCCTTTTTAAGACTTACGTTCTAAAATTTTGTGCTATTCTTTCACGTTCTTTTTTGTTTTTAGCTCTCTCTTCAGCATCTTGTTCAAGTTGATTCATAAATGTAAATTTATCCATTTCAGCAACATTATTTGCATCAACTTTGTCCGATTTTTCTGTAGACTTTTTATTTATCGCAGTACGGTTTTCTTTGACCGTTATTATGAAATCATTTTCATTAATTTCATCTAATATATTTTTGCTGGAAAAGATATCGTAAAATTTTGAAAAAAACTATTCTGCGTATTGTACTTACTCTGGCTGTTTGCTTGTAGAATCTTCTCCTTCTTTTTTGTTAGCGGTATTGATGTCTTCCAGCAATTTCATAACTTGATTGACTTTCGACTCAAAATCCAAAAAGTCTTCATCTATTGCCGGAACATTCATATTTTTATGTTAAAAAATTTTATTTTTATACAACAAATAAAATATCTTAGTGCTGTTTCTTTGTAATCGATTTTGATTAACGTAAAAAACACTTTCTTTTGACTGCCATGGTAACCATTAAAAGCAAAAAAATTTATTCTGATATCTTGGCAGCCTTTTAATATACATACATATTGAAATAGATTATACGTAAACAACAAACTCGTCCTATTAATAAAAAATAATCGCCCATATTCTATTTGGCAGCGCCAACATCGTCGTCAATATTATGTCAACATCACTTTTACTCAACATCAACACCGCGTCAACACTAATTTGATATTCTATAAGGGTTGAAATGTGACGCTGCCTGTTTATCGATAATTTGTTTTGTTTACTATTTTTGTGGAAAATTTGCTATAAAATATAAAGTGCAACCAGACCACTGATTGTTTACTCTCTTTTGAGAGTTTTTGCGTTTTGTTACAGGGCATATTTTGCTTAAAAACTGTTTGCTGTACCTTTTGCCATCCATCGCCATACTTTTGCGGTGGTCCAAGGGCATTTAACATTGCGGAAATATTCTCCCACATTTCCTTAAAATTATTGGGTACAGTGCCTCTGAGAAATCCCCTTGCTAGTTTAGGATTTTGTTCCATCTCCTCCACCAATTCTTCAAATTGTTTGGTATTTGTAATTTTAATTTTATCTTTATCACACTAACGACAAAATCAGAGTCAATATTGAACAGCATCGCCGTCACATTTTCATAGAGAATATAAAAAACAGCAATCGATAACTTTCAATATTGACATTGGGAATGTCGATTTGCATCAAAGACTAAAAACAGTATTGTGTTGCATTGACGCTGCCAAATAGAATTTGGGCGAATAAAAATAAATAAATTAATTAAGGATTTTTAGTATGCGCTACCGATTTTTATTTTTAATCAATTGGTTGCCAATTTTTCAAGCGAACTTCTTGCAATTTAAAAATATCTCTTTGATATTGACATTTTGGAATATTGTTAAAATTTTAGCCAAAACTTAACGAGTTTTTTCGATCTATTTTGCTATTTAATTTTTAACCACGTATTGAATAGAAAATTAAATAAATTTTTTTATCAAACTAATAGTTTCCTCACCGATATTAGTAAAAAGTTTTCTAACCGAAAACAATATAGTTGTTTTTTGAAGCCAAATTTAGCTTATAAACAAATCTGTATCTTCTATATGCCCAGTGTTTTTTCTATTGCTCCAAAATTACTGTCGGATGAGGCAAAATCGTCCCTAATCAAAGAAACTCGATCTCCAAAAGAACATAAAAATCTGAATATATTTGGAACTAGATTTTTTATTTGGTCAGTTAATAGACGTTTGATTTTGGATTGCCCGCTTAACCCATTATTAAAAAATTTTCATAAATTAACCAATTTCAATAAATTAAAAAAACATAAATTATTTATAATATATTAAAACCAGGCTTTAAGAGTTAAAAAAAACAATGTCAATATAGTAAATTTAATGTAGCTAAAATATTACATGTAATTTTTATTAACTCTATAATATATAAAAAAATGTCTATTTTTTTAAAGTGAAATTCTTTATTTTCTTTGTTTTTTTGAACAATTTTGAAGAGCCAACTAAAAAGCATGCTTAATACGAATTCGCACTGTTTAAACTTTTTTTATATTTTGTTTCACAGTTTGTACACCTTTTGGCTTTGTGCGTCTCTTTGGTGTTGTTGGCCAAGTGTTAGTTAAGCCTCACCTGTTACGTGATGTCAACGAAGAATATATTGCTTATCACATGGAAGAAGCCAGTGTTAAACGTAAATTGGCGAATTTGGAACTACAAAATGTTAGCATCAATGGATCTCTAAATGGTACAGTTTCATCAAATAATTCAACTTATGATGCACCGTCTGGCAGTTATATGTTTCATAAAATATTGAATGGCCATAATCATTATTCTTATCAGAACAATAGTTTTAGTTATTATTACAATAATTTATCATCACGATCGTCTCTAACACATTTGGTACAAAGAAAAGGAATGATTGGTGAAATAAATGACCATCAAGTTAAACTAAACGAAAGACTTAGAGAGTTGGAAACTGAACGTAAGGAATTGGAAAAACTAAAAAAATCATCAGCATTTCAAAGAAATTTTGTTTATCCACTGGCCATGCTATTGTTGTTATTCTTTACTGGTATGACAATATTATTGGTGGTGCAGAATACCTTAGAGCTGTTGATTGGTATTAAAGCTTTACCCTTAAGTACTAGGGTGAGTTGGAACTTAAAAATGTTTTAATATTAAAGGCGCTATTAAAAAAGATGCATTTTGTAAATATATTTTTAGCAATTTACTTTGGGTATAACTTCCCTGTCGAAGTTAGGTCCTTTTGGTGCCGGTCTAGAGGTGTGTCTCATATTTTATTTGGGAACCACATCTGCGGTGGGTTTTTATACCATGCCCTTTATGCGTAATGTAAAACCACAAAGGCGCAATACATCACTTTCACAAATGATACTTAATTGTGCCTTATTGTTGATTTTAAGTTCAGCTCTGCCATTACTTAGCCGTATTATAGGTAAGTTAAAAATTATTACATGTCAAATATTTATAAACGATTCAACTTAATATTTATTGCAGGTATTACTAACTTCGATTTGTTGGGCGACTTTGGTGCCATTGAATGGTTGGGTAATTTCCAAATTGTTCTACTTTACAATTTGGTATTCGGCTCCACCACAGCGTTAGTGGTGGCCAATAAATTTACCGCCACAGTGCGTCAAGAATTATGTGCGCGGTTAGTAGAAAATTATGTTATTTTTACTAACTACATGTCATTCACCATCTGATATTTACTAAAACGGCGCTTTAAAACCGTTAAATATCTTCCAAATCATACTACATTATACCCATCAACATCACCTCCATTCGCGTATACGGTTCCTATTAAACATTCGAAATCTTCAATTTTGCCATGGACATTTTCATCCTTATCGTCCATAGCTTTCATTACATGCCGTAGTATGTTTAATCATTTAAATGATAATGGTTTTATGGCGTCGTTGTTAAGAATATTTGCTAATGTTCACACTAGAAATACTAAAGTTTAAGTTCCATTCGAAACATTTTTTGTAACAAAACACTACATACACACACATTTGTCATTAATGCTTTGGATTGTAATCTACTAAGTATTAAAAATCCATTTTATCATTTTTATAATTAAAAACATTTGTAAGTCTTAGATTAAATTATTTTATTATATATAAAAAAGAAACGATTTTAAATTTAAATATGTGCTATAATATTTATTCAATATAATAAGATCTCCCAATTAATTATTTAGAAAATTTTTATTAATTTTATTTCTAAAAGCCTACTGATTAGTTGACATAACCACCAATGCAGATCTGCTAGCTTACTTAGCTGTTTCGCTTTCGTTGCCTATACATATAATTATGTGTGTGACCCAGCTACTATATCATGATCAGAAGAATCTACATTTTTATCATAAATAAAAGAAATGCCATTCAATGGGGTCAACTTTCGTTGTGTAATATTGATTCCGAAATAATGTAGGCTCAATATTAGCAAATCATGATATGTTATTTTCTATAGCTGTTATCTTTTGGTCACAACTGCATTTTTATTTATTTTGCTGAATACTAATTCGAGTTGATTTCTAGGAGTAAACTCTCCGAGTAATCTTTTCGGTGTCCAGGTAGACCAGCTTTTATGTTCTGCACTGCAGCATCTCTCATTTGGTGTACTTATTTATGAATGAAAAATTTCCTTATATTAATTTAAACAAAATAGATATTGTAAAAACTAAACCATTTATTTTAATATAAGTAATAATATATTAATAAAGGAAGGAATTATAATCTTTAACATAATTTGACTGCTTATTCTTGTAAATAAAATAAGAATTTTTGTCTAGTTATAAAGTCCCAATCGAAAATTTATATTTTATTTAAAAAAAGACAATAACTTCTTTACTAGGATATTTAATTCCAAGAAGAAATATTATTATTATTGCTATTATTATTATTATTATTATTGGTTCATTTACTGCCTGTTCGTCGATAGCGAAAGCTATCGATCGTTCGACTAAATAACATTTAAAACAAAAAAAAATTTTTTAATTAATTTTTGTTTTAAATGTTATTTAGTTGAACGAACGATAGCTTTCGTCATCGGCGAACAGACAGCTTAAATATGTATAAGAGCGATAGAAACTATGACCATCAGCTCTAAGAAGTAATACTTAAACATGTTCATACATGCAAAAAATCATAAAATTTTTTTAATATTACATGATGCTTCGCGAGCATGATTAACAAGGTATACATATTTGATTAGTAATGCATGTAATAATACACTAAATGCTTGAAAAAGCTTTTAAGTTTGTAATTACTTTTAAGTCTGATTACGATATATGTACGTATATATATTAAGTTCGATTATCCTTGTAATAAAATAATGATTCAACAAAAAATAATTGCTTTTTAGATTAAATGTCATAAGTGTGGTAAAGATAATTTTTTTTGCGAATCCCTTAAATAATAATTTGTAGCCATGTACTTGTTTCTTTAATATTTATACCTGAATTTTGTATCTTTAATCTCCTAAAAAAAATCTGCATTGATGTTAAAAAAATTATTGAAAACATACCAACAAGTATGATGTAAAAATTAATTTTCATTAATTTATTAATGAAAATATGTACGTTATATTTGCTTCAACTCACTCGCGATTTGAAAATCATGCCGGTATTAGAACGTTCCCACATCGGTTATAAATTTACAGTTGTTTTAGTTAGAAAAGGATTTCATGTTTATAGAATACTTAAGATAAGGTTATTATATAAAAGCATGAATCTCAAAAACTTGGTCATTGATGTTATAGTAACATATTTGAGACACTCTTTGTAATTGTTAGTTTCTTAAGGTTAATTAATATCCATAACAGCTTCATAAGTAAAATAACCAAGACATTTAATATTAAAGTAATTAACAGCAGTCATAAAACATTTTAAGATAATTGTGTAATGAATAATAACTCAAGCAAAATTTTAAATTAATATCAATTCTACTGAATGTTCTCTACAACATAAATATGAATGCGAAATTGATATGAAAATCATTTAGTTATATGAGCGCTTTTTTCAACAGGATTGTGGAAATCCCATTTAACTCGAATCTAAAAATACATTAAAAATGCCCATATATCATAATCTAATCCATAATCTAAAAAATATTTCAACAAAATTTCTAAAATTGTAATCAATTTTTATTTCATTGTAATTTTATCTTTTATTTACTTCGATTCTCATTTGGTTCATTATAGATCTTTCCCTAACCAAAGCTTTGTATTTAGTTTTGTGAGCTTTTAATTTTCACGTATTTTTCTTTATTTCAGATTAAGTTCGATATTTACCTTGGGATGACCAAAATTCGTTTTTAATATATTTTCGTGTTAAGTGTCGGAGGAATTCAGATAACTCCAGAATTTGTTATGTACATATGTATATAAAATTAACAGTTTTATTTGTCAAATCAGATTTTTTTTTTAATTTTCAATTAATGAAGATGTGTTGTGTTTGTTATTTGTCATAACAATCCTCTTATCCTTCATAATTAATAGTGAAATAAGCTTCAGGGAATCATTTATGGGACTTTGTTTTTATTCATAAGATTTAATTTGATATAAAAATAATTCCAGGACTTTCAAACTTAAGGGATCTCAAGATATTTACGAGTTGATGGAAAATATTCAAATCTTTAATATTTCCACACGTAAAAAATTGCAACCAAAGACAAAATCCTTATGGAAAATTTACTAAAGTACGAGAAATGAAAGTTGGAATATAAATCCACATAATAATTTTGTTAATGTGCTTAGACCTTGACATATAAAACTGTAATATTTATAAACAAACAAATATTTATTAATTTTATATATCGTATGTTAATTATATATTATGTACCATGTAGCTTAAGTGATTTTTTTTCGATAAGATTGCAACGATAAGACTTTGTTTGATGCTTTTAGACTATCGATCCAACAATGGATATTTTACTTTGGTATTTTAGATATTTATTTGTCAATTAACTAAATTGAGATAAATAGAATTTAATACTTTATCACATAAAATTCATACTTCTTTATATGAATAAATCGAGATTGAAAGAAATGTAAAGTTTTTGCTAAGAAAATGTTCCAGTAATTTATAGAATATATTTGCGATTTTCAGTTTTGTTGATAAAGTACTCTGTAGACCCTGTGTGTGCAGTAGATGCAGTTGAAGTTATAGTGTTTGTATAGGAATTTTAATTTAAAAAATAGTACAAAAATCTGTGATAAACAATTAAAAAGCTGTAAGAACTTTATTTATTTATAACAATAGGCGTTTTATGACTATAGTCAACACATCACAATTTTTGTTGTTTTTCAGTTGTTGTGAACGTGCATAATTAAAAACATTATGTTATTGATAGTAAAAGCCTCGAATAATGCCGTGTGCAAAAAATAAGTTTCTTGACCGTGCGTGATTATGCATGTTATAAATTTGGTGAAGGTGGAAACTATAAAATAACTTTAGGCCGATGACTTGCTACTTCCTTTGCGGAGGCAATTAAAGGCCGTTCATATGTTCTGCATAGTGAATACTTTAGAAAATTAGGGTTTGAAATATTGGTTCTTAAATCCTAACTATATATATATATATACGTATATTTATACTTGCTCGTAAATGCATCGTATACGAAAACTCTGCACTGTCAACGTAAATTTGCTGATGCTCTTTTGTAGCAAAAGAATTTTGCACGCAGTACTTGACACTCGCATGTCCGTCGTCTAATTATAAAACAACATAAGGAAATTTATCGATTAAATGTCTTTATTTAAGTCTTTTTCCATTATTTTTAATTTAACAATATATCAATACGGATACGAATATTTTAAGCGGTTCAAATTACATATATTTTGTTTTATTTATGTTACGTTAAAACTAGTCAAATGTATAATTAAAATCAAATAAATATAGCGAAAGTATGATTTAACGATACAATCGACTAGTTCTGGCTTTAAGCTATCATTTTGACTAGAGGTATGATATAATAAAGATGTGTTTTTTTATTGATTAACAACAAAGAGTATGCATGTAGAGATTTAATTTTGAGATTTTTTTCCATTTCTATGCTAAAAAGGTACATTTTTATGATTTTAATTATTTTGTGTAGAATATAAGTATGAGGGCGGCAGTTAAATATTGTTTAGTTTTACTTTTGTATAAAATCTCATTTAGTTTTCCATAAAACACTGACTAGAAAATATATAATTGTTTGTATGAGGGTTAGCATTACTTTTTCAAGACTGGTTTTTGTAAAGAAAATAAAAATATGCCTATCGCTCATATACATTAATATTTGCATACAGATATGAACTTATAGTAGTGGAAGAGACAAACAAATAAAAATATTTCAAATAAAATTAAAAATGGATATGAAGTGGCTGCCCCGTAGACTCACTTCCCGAATACATACTGGGAGGAAGTGGGACTAGCTCAAGGTAAGTATAAAAAAAGTTGCTTGAAAGAGAAAATTCAACATTTTCGCCTTTCAAAAGTCAGTTAAAAATATATATAATAAGCATTTATTGAAGTTCACTCTCCCTCGACGAGCGAAATATAAAGAGTATTCATAATTAAACTTTCGTAACAAATTAGTTAGCTTCAACTAAATTCACACAGGTGCCACCAATGGCACCATCTTCACTATTTAATTCTTCTTCTAAAATATCCTTATTTTCCCCGATATTCGAGCTACGTATATCTTCTTTAGCTTCTATGGCTACATCGTCACATATGCCGCCAACAACTTCATCGAAATCTCTTAAATCCAACTCATGTAATGCTTTCTGTACTAGTGCTGCTAGTTCAGGAGGCAAATCTTTTAAATCGTCATTTCTTTCGCGCACTATCGAATTTGGTAGCATAAGAGATCTGGAAGAGTCAGGACGATGAATTTTACCACCCCCTGATCCAGAAGTGGTGGATGGCGTTTTATATGCAAATAAAGTAGCATCAGCGAAATCATTCAAGTTCAAGGGCGCCAATTCATTATTTATCAAATCGTATTCAGAAGATAGAATACTACGTCCTGATTCTGTGGACAAAGAAGACATACCATCATCAGAGTTTCCAGCATTTGGCATTTTAATAGATTCTTCATTTTCTGAAGACATTGTACCGGAATCTTCTGTAACCTGACTACCACCGCATGATGTTGTGCTTTTAAAAGTGGCAGTGGTATTCGCTGATGTTACTCTCGGTTTTGAAGTCTTTTCTTGCTCTTCTGGAACCGAATTTGAGTTTGAGTCCACCAATGAGGGACAGTAACCTTTCAGAAGAAATTCTGAAGCTGAAAAACCTTCTTCTTCATTAGTACTTTCAATGCCTGCCAAAGACTTCATTCTTTGTTCCAGTTCGGCTATTTTAATCGCTAATATTCTGAAAATTGAATATACATGTCTTTTAAATATTTTCTTGCATAACTAATATACTTTAGTATCATACTTATTGGTTTTCTTCTGATGATTTAATGCTAAGTTCTTATCATTAAGATTATCCAATAGTGTCAAACACAACGATTTCAGATCATGTATAGTTTCCGTTTTTGTTGGTAAATCAATACCACTTTCCAAAAGGCTTTTAACTAAAATATATAGGTAAAAAATATTTTATTCGTCACTTTGTATTTAATTTTAAATTATTATTTTATGAAGAAAGAAATTATCAACAGAGATAACATTTTTAAGTATTTCAACAATTTTTTCATATGTAGTTTTAAGAATCGAGAGATTTTTCCACTTTCTTGAGCGGAAGCTTATTTATGTTGAACTAAAGAAAATAAACATTATTTGATATTTTTCTGCAACAAAGAATGTAGCTGAGTATTGTGAATCTAATAATACATGGCAGTAAGTGCAAAAAAGCAAAATAAGTAAAACAAATGATTTTAGTATAAAAGTTATAACTGAAAAAAATCCCAAATTGTTTCGAACTATCCAAAATTATTTTACATATAAAGCTTTACAACATAAATAATAAACTCTTCATTTCCTTTACCTTGTTTATGAGATAATATATTTTCATCGAAATTTATTGGTGTTTGGCCACCTAATTTTATAATACCTTTCTTTCGTTTTGTTTCCAACATGGTCTTTTGTTAGGTAAGCGTTTTAATTGAAATGAAATGTATGTGGGGTAAGTAGTTAGATTAAGTTTAGTTTTATTTTAAAGCTATGAAATGTAATCAAAACTTAGAGAAAAGTTTAAATAATTACCTTGTACTTGCTTAGAGAATGTTTAGTTAATTCTACTTCATTTTCTATATTCTTTAAACGTTCATTCAGGTACTTATTCTCCAAAATGATGCTATCTATATCAAGAAACTGGAATAAAAACAATAGAGATACGTTTCATTATTATTATATATGATCAAATTTATACCTTGGGATGAGTTTCTTTAGCCCTTAAAGCAACTAGAAGTTCATGGTTCAAACGATGGGCCTTGCATTTGTATGCATCGCGTTCATTTGTTAATTCTTCTTTCTCATCCAGAACAGCTTTCAAATCAAAAGCCAATTGCGCGTTCTAAAACAAGTAAATTAATGCCAATATATATGTGCATATTTAAATTTCTTATAATAATGTTAAAAAATACCTTTTTCTTTAAGTGCTCCAAATGAAATATGAAATTTGAACGTTCTTGCTTCCACTGTAAAATCATTTCCTTATTGCAAACATTCAATGATCCCTCATCTTGAATACAAACTTTAGGTTTTGCTGCACGTTTGACATTTTCCGATGAATTTTTCTGGCATCCGCGCAAAACTTCAATGTCACCCTGAACCTCAGATAATTTTTGTTTTAGTGCTTCAACTTCTGTAGTCAATTTGATATTACGTTCTCTACTTTCGTGTAGAATCTTGGCTACACTAGATTTACCATTGCTGCCGTTTACGCCACTAGTATCACTGGTAAAACCACATATATCTGATAAGCTATTACGCCTCAAGGCTGCATAACGCAATTGCAATGTTTCTGCCATTAATTTAAACTGATCTCGTTCGGTGCGAAATTTTTCCAGTTCCTTCCGTAGAATACGCAATGCTTCCATTTTGCTTTGCAGCTTGCGATGCAATGCTGTCGTCTCTATACTATAGTTTTCCATATGCTCTCCAAATATTTCATCGTATCCACAATTGTTAATTTCCCGACCCACTTGTGAACGTTTAGGCTGGTTGAAAACGTCGGAAGTTTTGATTTTATATTGTCCTAAAGGTACAGTTTCATCGTCAGACATTTTTCCTGTATTTTATACATTGAATAATTAATAGAATTGAATTATTTTTTTACAAACGAAGTCATGTACAAATTTTTCACAAAATTTTTATTTTATTAGAGATGTGAAATAAGAACTACAGAAAAAATCGATAGTTTTATTTACTATTAGGACAGGGCTGTTACAGCTATAATTTTGGGCTGCCACAGCAATGAAATTTACTACGGTTACTTTTAAGATTTTAAATATTTTAGCCCCTATCACTAACACGTGTTATATAATTTGTATTACTTTTCATAGATTATTGAGTTATTATACTAATGTCGTACGTGAATCATTGGCCTATTTGGCTTTGTGTGATGAAAACTAGATAAACACATAACATTTGCGAATATATATTTATTTTAAATTTGTAATATATTCGAATTTTATAGAGAATGACAAATATACAATATTATATATTAATCAAAATATCAGCAGAACAGATCAGTACATATTTCGATGTCGATAGCCAGTCTCGTTTTTCCTCACTTTTCATGGTGTTCCTAGTTATATAAGAAAATAGTTTCAGCTGAAAGATATTAAAATAACAAAATAACGATGATAACTATATAAAAAGATAATAAGAATCACGGTACTTGTTGTCAAATGGTTTTAACATAATTGTCATCAAACTGTTTTAGTATGTATTACATATAACACATTAGAACTACGCGGAAACATTCGAATGTCATTGAACTGTTATGCTTATGCATACATATGTACGTACATGTGTATGTATGTGTGTATGTGCGTGTATTTGCAAATGTAAATGCGACCATCTCTAATAAGTTTCAAGTAATGATCCTTATTTCCACTTTTAGAAACTTTCTTAACATACATGTGTACGTATGTGTGTGTGTGTGCGGTGAGTATGGATACATTCCTCCACGTAATTAACAAGGATGTGTTAATATATGTGAGTGTTCATTTTGTGTACGAATTGGTAAACAACTGTTGCATTTTGTTTGTTCATGCTCGGTTTTGTTGTTTAATATGACAAGTCAATAACCTTCTAAAAAGTCCCACAAAAATCCATGACGTTAGTGATACGGAAATAAAACATGCGATTGTCATCCAAATAGTTTGTCAGCAGTTTAGCAGCAGTTAGAGCAATTATTAATTTGCTAAATGTTTGTTTGCTAAATGTTTGTTTGCTTATGTAATTAGTTTGCATACGTAAGTACAGTGGCGAGCAGCATGTTACATATTTTACGGAAGCTTAACGGGATATATGCAATCCATAAACAGTTATATTGTGCAAAGACAGAAAAATACTACTTTTTATGGAGTTAGACAAATAAAATATAATAAAAAAAAAACTATGTTGAAAGTGTATTCATGTCGAAAATACATTCATGTCGACATTTTGATTTCCGAAAGTTGAAGTCTACCGATCTTTTTGTTGCAAGATCCAAACGAATATGTTATAAACACCTTAAACATAATTATATTTTTATCTGCAAACTCTCTAAGCAAACTTATTTTGGTAAAAGTTAAAAAGCTCCAAGAGGCATTTTTTTTTGCATTTAAAGAATTATTTTTCTGAAAGCTAATTTTTGTCCATGATTATTTTCTGTAGCACTCTGTAACCGTAACACTACACTAGTACATTTAACACACTATTTTTTCAATACGCTCCACTGTGCGCCGCTTTAAATTGTATACAGCAGCACTTTGTAACCGTAATCCTACACTAGTGCATTTAGCACAATTATTTTTCCAATACGCTCCACTGTGCGCCGCTTGAACTTGTATACATACATACGTGTATAACATTATACAACATAAAAAACCAGCATGTTTATATACACCGATTATAACAGAATGGGTAAAAAACATTTCAATCGGAGGTTTGGTATTTAAATATTTACATTTGAGTATCATTTCAGTGGGAGCTAATAATAGATTTTTTGGGGTTAGTTTGGAGGGTGAAAAAATAATAGTTTTGACGTCAAGTTAACCTTTGGAAACCTGTAGCAAAAGGTATAACAGTTAGATGGTTTCCTATTTCACTTCGCTACGTAGCTGGACGCGGTATGTTTACAAATAAACTTTAAGCGACGTTGTCGCAGAGTCGTTAGATTATAATTTTATGTTACTGTGCGGTGTATTTTATTATATGTTATTATCATATGTTATTATATGTTCGGTTAATGACTTGTTCATCTGGTTGCTCATCTGATTTATATAGACTATAAGAAGAGAAACGTACCGAGTTTTTGTTATAAAATCTATTCATCAAGTGTTATATTTTTTCGCTTTGTGCTTTTTGTAGGCCAATAAGCCCTCTTTGCGTAATTGTCTTGTATAATTTGAGTATCTATAGTACAAAGCTCCACGTGCCGAATTATGTCCACTATGCGGCACAAAGTAGGTTTCCTAATAGATATAAGAAATATATTTATAATGCTGTTGCTTCCATGCTATAGTTTAATTCTAAAACTCACATATTTTTCGGTTGGAAATATTTGCAGCAGCTGGCGTGTCATATCGTGAAAAGCTGCTGTATATTTTTCAACTTGGCGCTCAACCACAGAGCGCACTAAAAGATTAACAACACGTTTACGATTTTTAATATCCAAGAAGTTGTGCAGTTTATAAAATTCTAAAACAGCTCTACCGTCTGTGCAGCCAAGCAGAATATCAAGTACAATCTGAAATCAAGACAAAACTATTTGGCCACTATAAAAGTTATTAATTAAAGACTTACCAACGGCAATTGATTTCTTTCTGTTCGTGTTTTATCAACTTCGTGTAGATCATGTGCTTGATTATTGTTTCTGTGCCAATTTTGTTCCTCTTCTATATGCTGTTTCAGGAACTCTGCTGGAAAATCATATTGATCTACAATAACATATATAAATTGATTTTGATATTTCTTTTAAATTCAAATAACAAGCGCCACCTGTACCATAATTGTTTACTTCGAAGTTTACGGAATTCGGTTCTGTTTTTAGTTCTATTTGATCTAAATATGAATCGAATTCTACTTCGCATGATGTTGGTGTGGATGCTGTTCTGGAATAAGCAATGGCATCGTAAGTTTGTCTCCATTCCTTTAACATGGCCCGAAATATGGTTCGTATGCCAATTTTCGGTACCAGCTCACATATTTCCTCATCGGTTAGATAGATTAGGGAACGCAAAGTAATATCATGTTCTAGGGCATGAGATAAAAATGATAATTAATATACGCTAATGTTTTTAAGCTTAAGGTCTCTTTATTTTTATTAAATTATAAATCGTTTTTTCGATATTTCGTCACTCTTTTGTGTGGCTTTTTTCATTAAATTTATTTTTTATTTGATGTGAACACATTTTTGTTTATGAAACTAAAATATAATATAATAGTTATCATATTTTTGTTTCATCAAATAAGAAATTAATTTCCTGAAGAACTCATACACAAGGGATTGACGAAATATCGAAAAAACAATTCATAATTTAATAAAAATAAAAAGACCTTAAGCTTAATAATACTATTAATGAAAAAGTGGTAAAAAACTAGAAGAAATAAAAATGATAATTAATTTTATTCAACAGTTTCTAGTTTTTGTAACTTGCAAGATCAAACAAACATGAATAATCATGCTTGGTATGGTATTTTTTACAGGGCGATACAAGAAATAATATGTTGATTGTTATATGAACCATCCCATAAAACTCATAAGTTTATTTAAAGTAAAAAATATATTCTAATTTATCCTGTATTCTACAGAATGGCAAACATTTTTTCGATGCAAAAAGTTCTCGAATCACATACAACAACTAGGATACCCTTTTAACTTAGAAGTTTACTTTGCAAAGCTTCAAGTCCCAGTGTAAAAGGAGTCTAGGCACAGTTAATGAAAAACTTAAAGGTATTTAGACTACTTTTGCGCTGGAAAAGTCTTAAAGTTGTAATGCAGCTATTAGAAATAAAGAGAGAAATATTTCATCTCTCTCTCTCTCTCTCTCTCTCTCTTTTACAACCAGCTTTGTAAGTGTAAATTTTCTCAGTGTAAAAGGGGTCTAAATACAGTTAATGGACATAGAACTTAAAAGATCCCTTTTGCACTGGATAAGTTGACTTTTCGAAGTTCTAGTAAACCTGGTAGAACGGCAGAGAGAAAAATATTTCATCTCTCCTTTTTACTACCAGGTAAATTAAAACTTTGTAAAAGTAAATTTTCTCAGTGTAAATACCGCTCATGAAAAGCTTAAAATACCCCTTTTGCACTGGAAAAATTTAGGAGACGTATACTTTGCAAAGTCTTAATTTAACTAGTAGAAAGACAGAGAAAGGAATACTTCATCTCTCTGTTTTACTACCGGCTGAATTAAAGCTTTGTAAAAGTAAATTATTTTCAGTGTAAAAGGGGTCTAAATAAAGTTAATGGACTTAAAACTTAAAAGATCCCTTTTGAACTGGAATAGTTGACTTTTCGAAGTTTTACTACACCTGGTAGAAAGGCAGAGAGAGAGAGAGAGAGAGAAATATTCCATCTCTCTGTTTTACTACCAGCTGAATTAGAACTTTGCAAAAGTAAATGTGCTCAGTGTAGAAGGGTAGATGTAGAGTACAGTTGCTGAAAAACTAAAAAGTATTTAGCATATCTGCGGTAAAAATTCTTATATTAGAAAAATAAAATATATAAGTTTTCACGAATTATTTACCTTTGAAAACATTTTGTAATTCCAATAAATTCCATTTTTGCAATAGCAGCAGCGTGTCCGTATCACCAGTCGTCATATATTCACTCTGAGGGGTTGACGATCTCGATTTCACTGCAACATATATAACAAATAACTTGAGAAAAAAGCGAAAAACTTTTTGTAAAACATTTAAACAAACTTACAACAATTGTAGAAAAGTTGTTGTATAAAAATTATCAATATTTTATAAGAGCGTAAAACTTTATATGTATATCAAAGCTAATGAGAAGACAAGCAGGTAAGTTTAATTTTCACAAGCAACGAGCATTTTATTCATGTACAATTTAATAAAAACGCCTATCAATTTAATATGTTTACTTCGATTGTTATTTTCTTCTTGATATACGGTTTTAATTTCAAATAAAATACCATAGAACTAAAATAAACTTGTGTTTTAATCTTAAATAGTTTCAAACTCATATTAATATACATGTTTTACTTAATTTGCTGGTTATTGAAAAATATATTGCAAATATATAAACACGATATGAGAAAATATATTATAAAATGTTTATATGCAAGTAGGAATTTTAAGCAACGTCTGAGATTGCAATTGTTTCATGGAGGAGCAATAAAATACTCGTATATCGACACAACATAAATTATTTGTTTCCCGGTTGTTCGACCTTCAGCTTTTAAAACAATTTTTTACGGCTAAAATGAGCATTAAAAAAAACAACTTGAATAAAATAAGGACTGCTGGAGCCACCGCGACAAGGACATAAGCATTAAATTCGTTACTATTCCTTTCATTCGTCTTACAAGCATATATTTCATCATCTGGGGGCAAATTACGGTATTTGATATCTATAAAAAATCCGTTTGAATTTAATATTTTTTTATGAGTAGGACCAACACTCAGAGGACGACAATGATGTACTCGTACATATATAGGGTGTTTTTTATATTGTGATATAACTTTGAGTTGGCATCACTGCTTTATTTGACCACCCATTTAACAGCTGATGGTTGCTTTTTGTTCAGTTTGCTCTGACATTTTATTATAGATCGACTTACACTAGAGCAACGCGTGTAAATTGTGGAAATTTTTAAACAAAATAATGGTTCTGTTCGTCAAACTTTTCGTGCACTTCGGCCATTCAAAATTTTGTTTTCCGATGAAGCCCATTTTTTGTTGAATGGGTACGTAAATACACAGAATTGTCGCGTTTGGAGTGACGAGAATCCGCAAGCTTTTGTCGAATCGCTATTAAGTTCACAGAAATTTACTGTTTGGCGCGTTTTATGGGCTGGCGGTGTTATTGACCCGTATGTCTTCAAAAACGATGATGGTCAGAATGTTACTGTTTGTGAAAATTGGTGTACCAGACTGGGCCTTGTACGCGCCAGCCTTGGCGGCCACATGGCCGAAATTATATTTAAACATTAATGTCATGAAATTTTCTATTCAATAAAGGCCATTTCATTGATATCAAAAATATATTACTATATTTTATTATAATTTAAACTTGTATCACTCTATAAAAAACACCCTATATACACGTTTCGTATGATACTAAAACGGTTATAATAAATTAAAGAACTCTAGATTTTTCAAAGTTTAACATTTTTATTTTTTAAGTATTAAACTCAAGAGAAGTAAATTCACTCACCTGCTTCTTGCATTGTTGATATGTTTGCACTAAATCTAGTATGTGTGGTTGTACACTAAAAATAAATTTATATTTAATAGACGGAATTTGTGTTTATCTATCGACTACCTCTGTTCACTTAACACACTCTTAACTTACTGACTTTAATTTAACTTTGTCGTACAAATGCGAGTGCTTTGTTATTATCACACTTTGATAGATTAAGTTTTTTTAGCCACTAACTGATTGTTGTATTCGTTAAGAATACAAATTTATATCATATTAATCATCACAGTACGTAATTCTTTATCTTGACGGACTTGCTCGAATTACACAGCTGGAGTTGTTTGTATTTACTAGTTATTTATTTAATAAGTTTCTTTTCAGATATAGAATTGTAGAAATAACACAAGAAAAAAATTTAGATAAAATAAGTAAACAATTCCTCCAAGTAACTTAAGAAATACATATTGAATAATAAATAATTTTATAACGTTAAATTTATTACGTTCGTAGTCTTCATTATGCTCAATATTCGTGATAGACATTTCCACGCTACCAGCTAAATGGTGATGGTGGTTATCGCCCAGGTTATTGGTGTAAATGGCCAACGATCACCGTTGTAAAAAGTTTACTTTCATGAATTCCGCCTGAAAAGAGTGTTTGTATTTGCTATTAACCCATAAATGGGCAGTGAAGTTTTGAAGCCGCCACCTATAAAACTGGCGCTAAGAAACGTAACAATAAATTAGTGACTCACATTTACTGCACTTTTTCTGTCATCTAGTCTTAACTTTATATCAAGAGTGTAAGAATTTGAAGAGCAGTTAATTAATAATTTCAAAGTTCGCTCGCTGTAATACAATAATAAATAACATAATTATTAAGTATTATTACTATTCATTAGATCAATAACTAAATTATCAAGTCTAATACTACATATAAGGAGCATTAGCAACGAGGCTATCAGCTCCCATTATTAAGTAAAAAAAATATTTTGAATTATGGAAATCTTTCTTTGAACCTCTACAATTGTTTCCTATCAATTGTAATATATGACATCAGTCATATTTATGACATTTTCCATAACATTTCGCAATATTTTCCGACGACAACTGTTCGCATTCCTGTCGAATGTTCTCCTTAAAGGCTGGGGCTTGTTGCCATAAGTTTGCGACTTCAAGTAGATCCAAATAATCTTGCTGGCCATGCGAAATCGCCAAATTAGTTTCCGAATAAGCGACCAGTAAGTGCTTCCTTCACAATATCCATTGTGGCTCCTGCTGTGTATGCGGTTACATCGTTTTATTGCAGCCACGTGACCACTATGATTCGTCCTTTTCGGCAATCCCGCTTATCATGGCCCTGTAACGTTTGCCAGTAACTGTAACAGTATTGCCGGTAGCGTCCTCAAATAAATACGGTACAATCTCAGCCCCAAGTGGATGTAACCGTTTTTGTTGCATCCCACTCTAATTTTCAGGGTCTCAGAAACGAAAACTTTGATCGTTGACGTAACCACATAAATTATAAATTTCAATGCGAATTCGATACAATTATTCTACTCTTTTGCGAAATATAGCACATTGTTTTCATTATTTGTCTAGCTCAAAAACGTTATATATGATTAATGAAACACCCCATTTTCAAAAGTCATCACACGTCTAACGACAGGGTGAATAATTTTGCGTCACACTGTATTAGGCTCTGCTTTCATTCAGTGTGCGATATATATATATATATATATATATATATATATATGTATATATATATATATATATATATATATATATATATTTATACATATATATATATATATATATATATATATTTATATATATATATATATATATATATATATATATATATACACATATATATATATATATATATATATATATATATATATGTATGCATATATATATATATATATATATATATATATATATATATATATGTATATATATATATATATATATATATATATATATATACAAACGATTGAAATATTAACTGCAATTAAAATTATTTTAAGGTTCAAAAGAGACGTGGAAATTTATATCGAGTGTTTTTTATAGAGTGATACAAGTTTAAATCATAATAAAACATATATGTAATATATTTTTGATATCAATGAAACGATTTTTATTGGATAGAAAATTTTATGACATTAATGTTTAAATATGATTTCGACCATGTGGTCGCCACGGCTGACGCGTCAAAGCGCAATCTGGAACACCAATTTTCACAAACAGTAACATTCTGACCATCATCATTTTTGAAGACAAATGGACCAATGACTGCGCCAGCCCATAAAGCGGACCAAACAGTAATTTTCTGTGGATGTAGTGGTGTTTGGACAAAAGCTTGTGGATTCTTCTCATTCCAAATGCGACAATTCCGCTTATTTACGTACCCATTCAGTCAGAAACGGGCTTCATCCGAAAATTAAACTTTGAATGCACAAATTTGACGAATAGAACAATTATTTTGATTAAGAATTTCCACAATTTGCACGCGTTGCTCTGGTGTAAGTCGATCCTTAATAATATGTCGAAGCAAACTGAACAAAAAGCAACTATCAACTGTTAAATGGGTGGTCAAATAAAGCAGTGATGCCAACTCAAAGTTGTATCACTCTATAAAAAACACTTCGCAATAATCTTGTTTATATATTCTGACTAGATCCCTATTTTAAACATATTGCACTACCATAAAATAGCCATGAAGATATTGCTTATCTCATTCCAACTTTACATGGAGTAAGTAAAAATAGGTAGAAATTCTATTGAAATTTGTCCGAATAACATTATTTCTGTCGCTCCCCCACTGAATGGGACTCTAAATTTCATATAAAGAAAATTTATTAGGACCAAAGTTTATTTAAACAAAAGTTTCCACAACTTTTTTCGGAGTTATTTCGCACTATTGACATAAGAGAAAAGGCTAAGGGATTAAAAGGAATGTTTAAGAAAAGATAATATAAACAAGGAGCTAAATGTGAAATTTTAAGCTAAAATATAAAATATACAAGTCCCGATCCACACTATGAAACTACTGCAGTAATTCTTATTTTGTTTGAGAGCGGTAAAATTGAAACATATAACTTTTCTATTCATTTTTCGCTCTTTCACACCACTAACGCAAGAATTGCGGCAACAAAAATTGTAAGTGTAGACTGGAACTAACAACGGTCTAATACGGCCACACTGATTTACTCCCTATTTTAGTGTCATATAGACCGTGCATTTGTCTCTTTACAACTGTTGAAATGGTGTTCCTTAACAATAAAACCTGTTGACATCTGCCTGCAAAAAAAGTTTGACAAAAACCAAATAAAATACGATTTTGCGTTTTACATTTTAAATGGAGTAAAACATTTTTGTTGTTAAACCAAAATTTTGAAGCCAAAACTCAAACATACATTTGTAAATTCCTAACCAATCGGTTGCTATGCATTTATGTTCCACAATCAAATCCCACGGCCACTCATGTTGTCATATATCGGCAACAGGTGTGTGGCATGTCAACATGTTGACTGCCAACAACAGGTTGCAAGCCTCAATAAATATCGATCCTTATTACTCACACACATTGTTACAACCTTAATCCTAGCAACCAATTGCTATGCTGCAACATTTCATTATTTAATCAATATTTTTCACAGTTGCAATTTTCAAACGTTAAGCTAAAGCAGTGCAAATCCTTTATCGTTGTGAAATTTTATAAAAATAATAGTAAAATTAATATACAAAAAAATTAAAAGATCTACAGATATTTAATTAAAGTTTTGAAGTGTATTATTTTTGAATTTTGGCATAGATTGCATACAAATACACACACACACACCCAATACAGATGTTTGTGCACAAAAAAACAAGGGCGCACTTTGCACAGCATGCTGCTCAAATACGAGGGGATACAAGTTCTGAAGAGGACGACGAGGAAGGCGATATACTACAGGTTAAAACCAGAGACAGTTTTAAGAATTGAAAATATTGCAAAAATTGTTTTTTTGTGAAAAAATATTTCAACAGTTTTATGCATACAAAAACGTAGAACACTTTCAATGGTTACGTAATTTTTATTCATTTCAGTGGTTGCCATATTTTAAAAAAAATGGAATAATAAGTGTTAAATCGATATTTTGTATAACACCTTTTTTTTGTTTGTTTCAATTGGCAGAACAACATTTTTCCTACCTGGTTGTTTTGCAACTCAATACATGTTGTCACGCAAGTGCTGAAACTCACAAGAATAGAGTTTCTATACATATATACATGTATAAATATATATGAAACATATTCTTTGATTATGAATATAATATTTTATTTATTTGGTAATTTAGAACTCAAATAGTCGAGATAACATGCAAAGTATTTTGTGTTAAAAAAAATTGTTTTATTTATGTTTTGTAATATCTTTGCAGATAAAAATCGACACTATTTGAAAGTAGTTGTAATATTTTTTAAACAGAATTACTAAGTTTGAAGTGAAATTATGTTTTAATTTAATATTTTGAACTAACACAAGAACAACAGTTCTTCTGCACTGTAAAATATTTTTGGACAGCATTGAATTTTTGAAGCTGTCATAATGTTACGATATTCTCTACTAACAATTCACAAAAAAAAAGAGATAACTCACATTTAAAAAATTTATATAAAAATTAAAATGGCCTTGTGGGCAATAAATGAGCTGACCATTTTTAGTAAAACTTCACAAGCAATATGAATGGTGGTCCAATTTGAGGTCAGGAAGCAAATTGTCTTAGAAACACCCATATTTTTCACAAAATTTTTAACCACATTTTGCAATAAAGCTTCGCTTATCTCCTCCAATTTCATCTATTAGAGTGCCAGTTGTTTGTGATTTCACATAAGCCTAATCTTTCAAATAGCTTCTGAAAACGTCATTAAATCACAAGAACGATGTGGCCACTTGAGAGTGGGCATAATCGGCCCAAAAGCGTTGCTTTCATTTAATTTTTCAAACAGCCAATTCACTTCCTTTCATAATTGAAATTAGTGGAGTGTTGTTCTCCTTGTTAAAACTCGCTAGCTTTTTAATAAATAAATGTCATTTCATCATACGACAGCCAATTTACTTCTCAACCTTCAATTTTTTCACCCAGCGCAAGTTATATTGCAAAAGAAATGTCATCAAAAGTATGGCATCTCGTGTGTATGGAATGTTGCCATATAAATAGACTAGTGCCCATGTTTTGTAACTCTCATCTCAAAAATATTTTCGACTGACACGTGTGAAATCAAATAAAGATATCAAAATTTGAAATACACTGATATTTTTCTCACAAGACTGAATCTCTAATGATTTTTTAGTGAGCAACAGCTATCATGAAAGGGGGAAAAATGTGTATATGAAAAACGGTTCACCCTGTAACTTCCTGATAAATTCAGCCGCTATTCTATATTTTTGACAGTTTTGGTTTTTTATTTAATGAACATTTTGTTTTTGCTATATTATTATTTATATAGGCTAAATGTTCTAACTTAGTTAGAATCTCAGAAAGACTTGATGATAAATATTCCTAAGCACACAGGAAAGTCAACATCAGTTTTATTCAACTTACACAGCAGAGCAGAACAGCTGTTTTCGAAAGTCGCAACACTTTCATCTTCAGTGCTCATGTGTATATTGTGTTTATCACCACTGTTTAGGTGGCTCAGTTGAATGTGATAACAGTTCGTATTTACACAAATTTTATTGTGAAAAAGAATACGAGAACTGTATCAAGCTGATGTTAACACGTTTTTGTCTTAATACCCGTGTTACCGTTTGATTATTTTCTTCATGTCCCATTTTTCTGAATTTTTTGTTCCATTATACATTAAGCCAAACTTTTATGGTTTGAATTTTATACTTAAGTACATGTGAACGTTTTTCCAATTTTCATTGGTGCCTAGGAATATTTATCATCATGTCTTTCTGAGATTTTAACTAAGTTAGAACAATTAGCCTATATAAATATTAATATAAAACAGTTTTGTTTTAATTTTCAAGTCGACCCAGTTTAAACGATGATTGATTCGGTTACTATAAACGAATTGAGAACACTAACTGATCAGATATAGAATTTTGGAGTTAAAAAATAAACACATTTTTCGAATATTTTTCGTTCACGGTATCTCACGAACGGATTAATCCATTTTGACCCGACCTGCAGTGGCCCCCGTGGTTTTTTATTCTTGAGAGCTGATTAGTTTCTCTAATCTTACCAATCGATTCCGTTTAAAACTCACTTTATATAAGGCAATTTAAGAAATGCTCTTTTAAAGCTTCTTAAAATTTCTTGACATCTAACGGTTAGAATCGGTTTAAATATGTATAAGTATGGTAGAACCCTTTAGAACGCCATCAGTTTGTTTGAAATCGGTAAAAGCGTTCTAAAGCCATACTAGGTCATATACTTACACATACATACACACACATGTATAGAGAAATAGTAACGAGTTGTCAGAATGAGTTAGCGAAACTTCTTACATCCTTAAAACGTCGAGATATAGTAAGAACTAGATTTTTTCTAAAACGGAATAAGACCAATAACTTCCTAATTTTTGAGAAATTTTAGTTTTCGTAGCGGGAAGTTAAAAATATGTTTGTAAAGTTTTAGTGCAAAAAGAACTGTCATATGTACCCACATATAAGAAGGCGATAAGATAAAATTTTACAACTTAAAATCAATTGACCGTCAGTAGTCTAGAATAGTCTGTTTTTTTAAATTTTTAAATACACATTTTTTGGCCCCAACTTTGACAAATTTTTAATGCCAAGATACTTTAATTGGTAAACAACAAACAGATTACAGTCGCGCTTTATTTCATATAGCCGACAGATATACTTCTAACGCCTTCGTCATAATACGATGCAGATCAGTCAGTTTTGGTAGCCGTCAACGATATGAATGGTTATCATTTGGCTTCGAGTAATATTTTCTGACATTTGCAACGTTACGACTTTATCTTATTTTTCAGATTTCGGCTTGAAATATAGATATAATTTCTTTTCACTTCTCGAGAAACGATGGAATATTTTGTTTCACAACTTTTCGAGAGGTTCTCACAGGACATGGCTGAAGGATAAGAAAAAACTCTGCACACTATCAGCATTTCAATTTTGTTTTCGGGAACGCAGAAAGGAAACACGTTTTTTTCGTATCCTTAATTTTAGTTCACAATATGAAAGTTTTTTTTCCAGAAAATTTGATTATCCATAGAAGAGATTTAATTATCCGTGAGAGGAAAGCAGTCAGTGTTGCCGGAATGGAAATTAAAATTTAAAAATTACACAAAACAAAGCGTTATAGTTACCAGTATATATATATATATATATATATATATATATATATATATCAAAAAATTAGTTTATTTCGGGACCACATATAACATTAATTTCCCAATTTAAGCCTGTTGTTATTTTAAAATAACAGCAACAGGAATTATATGTTTTTAATAATCCTTTTGCTTGGATAGGACATTAAAAACATATATTTTAAACTACCTTTTTGCCACTTAAATGAATTTGTGTTAGTTGAAATCAAATTTTCAATACAAAATATGTTGTATTTTTGAATTTTGCTACCAAATCTGTATGTATCCGAAAGTTTTTTAAGAAAAATTTTTTAAATATGTTTCCTCTTTGATTTTGTTTTTTGATACTTGCAAATATTTTTGAATACGACATTTCTCCCCTCGTTTAACAAACGTGCACCTGCAATCAATTATAAATTTTTGTACGAAACACAATAAATTAATTTTTTCTGAAAACGCAATGGGTCTGTGCCATAAATCATTATTATTGATACAATAATGGCTACCGATGCTGACGAAGCACAGCGGAGACGAGAAGAATGTGAACGCAAGGCACGGCGTGGGGAAATGGATCCCCGTTTGGAGTTTACTTTTCAACTAT
The DNA here is from genome assembly GCA_963675445.1 of Linnaemya vulpina. Classification (NCBI taxonomy): domain Eukaryota; kingdom Metazoa; phylum Arthropoda; class Insecta; order Diptera; family Tachinidae; genus Linnaemya; species Linnaemya vulpina. The sequence goes on from OY776277.1 coordinate 93,839,676, forward strand.
TAATAGATGCCACACAACTGCCCAGGCATCAATTGATGGATTACATATTCGAGGGCGAAATGGTTAGTTAACGCTACAATCGTTTTATTTTTTCTATAACTCTTTAAATGTTTCCCTTAAAATGTTTCTTCAAAGCTGGATGAAATTAATCAATTATTTCTGCCGAATATGAAAAATAAACTTTTATGGTTTTATCAAGAGGTTGATGAGCCTGAACCGCCGCCGATGGTTGATCCAAATAAGCCCAGTACGTCACGTGCAGCTATGGCATCCAGTAGCTCAAAGACTCCACAAGGTAAGAATGTATTAATGTGTAAAACTTTTTAATGTTGCGTCTCAGCTGGAGAAATCTAGTGAAAATTGATTTTCTCGTTGCGAATTTGTAAAAGCTGAATGTGCAATAACGCTAAAGAGCTGCTGAAAAATTTTGATTTTATTAAGATGGAACATGTTTAATTCACAAATATAAGACTTTAAGAAAATAATCAAACAGCAACACAGACATTTACAGTGTGTCAATATTCGTTTAGTAGTGATAAGCATTAAACACAATGACGACAGCAGGCTACAGACTACAACTTGACAAAAATAGAATACATGTGCGTATATGCGAATGATTACTACAGGCAACACGGCTACTGGTTGTTGTCCCTGCTGTTTTTTGGTTGTATCCAAATTAAACTAATTTCTATTTTGGTGAGCGACAATGAGTAAATGCAATGTTGCCAGTATAATATAAATAAATGAAATTATTGTAAACTTAAAAATATACTGTTTTATTATAAAAATAGAAACAACAAACTGTTTTTCCAAGCTAATGAAATGATTTCTTGTCATATATTGTGGACTCTAAATATATTTTATTGGAATAACACTGATTAAGAGTATGAAGAGAGTTCTGCTACAAACGACAACACATGGTTATTGATTTGGTGGTGTCATTCTAAAAATAATTAAGTAGCTGACTGTGAGGCAAATATTTAGCCAACGACTTTTGTAGTCGGTGCTTGTGTAGCCTGCTGTCGTTTTTGTGTTTGAAGCTTTAGTTTAATTTGGCTACAACGACAAAAACATCATGGACAACAACCCGTAGCCGTGATGTCTGTAGTAGTCAAACATTCTCATATACGCACATGTATTCTATTTTTGACAAGTTGTGGTCTGTAGTCTGCTGTCGTTATTGTGTTTAATGCTATACAGTTTTTGTTTGATAAATAAAAGTTTTATAAATAAAAACTACTGTCGTGTTCAACTAATAAGTAGTGATAAGCATGACTGCTGATTATGGAAGTGTAGCGGCCTTTGAAAACATATATTTTGCTCTGCTGTATAGTTGAATCTTCATGTTCCTAGAAATAGTTATCATGATGAGTGGAGTTCGCAATTGAACAAGAAGAGGGTGACCACACATGAATAACTAATTAAGGGCTCAAATAAATTAACTGAAGAACATTTATTGTTTAAGATGAAATGAAATCTTGGCAAAAGTAATACATTTATAATTATAAACTATTTTTCTTAAAAGTGATTTTTTTAAAAACCTCTCCAGTAGCAGGAAAAGTTTAGTGGTTCTCCAAGATTTACTAGCGACAATATGATGGTCTTCCAGTCAGATGACTTGATTCCTACAACAAGAACTCACATTTCGTTTAGCAAATTGGTTTTATTTACTTTAATTACTAATTTTTAAGAAGTCGATTTAATTTTTTATTTTTGAAAATGATCTCAACTTGTGCAAAATATTTTGGAAAATACTTGTAAAATTTTCAATTTTAGCTTTTTTTTTTATAAAAGTAAAAATTAGTTTTTTTTTGGAAAATGTTGGCAAAACATTTTCAAGAAAACTTTTACAAAATCGATTTTTTCTTGCAAAGAGGTTGTTGGTATTAGCGTAGAATGTATTATATAGTGTTAGTATTCTAGGGTTAAAGAACATTTCCCTCTAATGATGAAAAACTTGGTTGGCAATAATTGCTACAAAGTTTCTTATTGATTTTTTTTTGGCTTATCCCAGCCTGTATACGATTTGCTACTATTAATATATGCAAACTGGCACAATTGAAATAAACTTTTTTCTTCCAGGTTAAATATTTTTTAAATATTAAAGCTTTTTAAATCCTATTCAAAAGTTCAATGCAGAGTCGAAAATATATTTTAATCAATCAATATTGTCTTTCAGGACCCAAAACTATTTGTAATAATAAAAGTTAACATCGGAAATATTTTTGTGTTTTAAACTGATAAAAAAGCTTTTGCTTTTATAGGGTGTTTTTTATGGAGTGCTACAACTTTGAGTTGGCATCACTGCTTTATTTGACCACCCATTTAACAGCTGATAGCTGATTTTTGTTTAGTTCATTCTGACATTTCATTACGAATCGACTTACACCAGAGAAACGCGTGCAAATTGTGGAAAATTTAATCAAAATAATGGTTCTGTTCGTCAAACGTATCGTGCACTTCGTCGACACAAAATTTTATTTTCCGATGGAGCCCATTTTTGGCTGAATGGAGTGAGGAGAATCCACAAGATTTTGTCGAAACACCATTACATCCACAGAAAATTACTGCTTGGTGCGCTTTATGGGTTGGCGGAGTTTTTGGCCCATATGTCTTTGAAAACGATGATGGTTAGAATGTTACTGTTGGGTGTTCCAGATTGCGCCTTTTACGCGCCAGCCGTGATGGTGATATGGCCGAAATCATATTTAAGCATTAATGTCATACAATTTTCTATCCAATAAAGACCATCTAATTGATATCATAAATGTATTATTATGTTTTTTTATGATTAAAACTTGTATCACTCTATAAAAAACACCCTATATTAATGAATATTAAAATAAATATGAAACTATAGATTTACATAAATAGTTTCCCTTTGCCAAATCAATTTCAGCATTTGTCTGGATTAAAATTTCATACACACTCCCCACATATATTTTACTACAAATTTATTTATCTTTTTTTTCCAATCAATTTATATTTTGGAGGTGGTGGCTCATCCCCAGGTGGCTCGGCAGTTGCAAAGCAGAAAAAATTATTTCTAACTGATGGTTGGACATGTGCTTTTACGGGCATTTGCATTTATATATTTCGTATAAATGTAACAAAACAATTGCCAGAGGAAGGTTTTCAAAAGGATTTGTAAGTACAGAAAATATCAATAAAAAAGGATAACACTTGTGCAAAACTAAATAGTTTTTTATAAATTTATGAATATGAATATTGTTGAACAAGGATCGTTTAACAAATTGTGAAATAAAACCTTTTGAAAGCGATTTGAATATTTTTCAATTCGTATTGCAATTCATATAAATTAAATATTCTTTAGATTTTGTGGCATTATTGATGCTGAAAATATCGGTTTGGTTACCTCCATTGAACGCATTGTGGAATATGTTTTTATGCAGGCCTTAGCTTTTCCCAGCCTCGAAGGCGAAGAGGAAGATGTCAGTTGTGGCCTCATCAAGGGTCAACTATTGCCGGGACTACGATCATTTTGTAGCGCCTTGCGTGTCTGCGAACAAGTCTGTGATCATTATAATGTCTTTAAAGACGGCTGTGATATGTTTGAAAAAATCGATCAAATTGCCGAAGTTAAAGATCTATCGAAAAATCAAGAATTTTGTAATCAACTGGAAGAGCGTGTTATCAATTGGATAAAAGGCATTATGAAAATTTTGGGTGAAAGTGAACAGTTGCGCAAAGAAAACGATCACAGTGGCCCGCAAGATGAGCTGGAGTATTGGAAGAAACGTGGTGCACAATTTTCTCAACTTTTGGCACACTTGCAAGAGAAAGAGGTTCAGTACACGTTAAATTGTTTGTATTTGGCCAACTCGAAGGTGATGCGTGATTGGAAGGAAACCGATCGCAAGATAACATTTTGCTACAATGAGGCCAGAGATAATTCAAAATTTATTCAGGCCATGGAACATTGTTGCCATTCGTTGTACTTGGATGATCCGGTAAGTGGCAATATGGAAGGGAAATCAAAGTCAGAAATTGTGTAGAAGTTAGTTATGTAAATCACTTTGTATTAGTAAGAGAATTTTCTATACCTGCTGTTGTTTTTTTAAACAAATTTTAAATATTTTAAACAGCAAAGCAGGGGAGAAGCTTCAGTGCTGCTGTTAAAAACAAACTTCTAACGCTTTTATTCATAAACGATTATTAAACTCAATGAATGCTTTAGAGATGTTTTTAGCATATAAAAATTTATACTTTAAATTTAATAATGGTTTGGCAATAACACTATAAATATGTATATTGAAAATTTCTTTGTTTTCCTATAAATTCGGGCCATAATATTTTATGTCAAACATATGTGTTCTTCGGTGAGAATAGTAGCAGTTGGGAGGTGGAGCGATTAGAGCCATTCACATGTATAAAGTGTCGTAAGAAATTTTTAGAAATTTTGGGAGTCCAGAAATTATCTCGCGCTGGTAGCAGTAGAGTACCAGGGTTGAGTGCGATTGATCCAGTCGCTGACAGATTATGTATCTAATTCATTTGTTCTTCTTAATAATACTACCTCAGAGCCTAAATAGGTCTTACACGTGGTGTTAATACAGCCATGAGAAATAGAAGTACATGTGATTTTCTAGAAATTGTAATTCGATCCTGCATTATTCATCTAGAATTTCTGGGTCTTTTAATTCCGTTTAATCTCAATTTGGATTTCTAAATGTTAATAAATAAAGGCCTTACTGATACTAATACAACGAAGATGCTTCACAGATGCCTGGTTAGACCAATTTCGGACTATGATGTCATTGCTAGGGACCCCAGCATTACTATTCACATATACCCTATCGAATATATTCAGAAAACGTTCCCCTTTTGTTCTCTCTGAGAAAGGAGTTCAATCGATAGGATGGGTATCTTCTTTCGTAGACTACGAGGTTATCATTATTGAGGGGCTATCGTAAGATATCACGGGATAGTGTTCTGTAGTATAATTTCATATAAAACAAACCCCATATTTTAGAATTTGCAAGACTGCTAGTATTATCCATAAAATAAAAAGAATAGGGGAAATCGATCCTCTCGACATATAAAAATTCTTTGATCAAAATCTTTGGCTTTCTCGCTTTAGAAAAGTCAGTTTTTTCTGCAACAATTCTCTTCCATTCCCTTAGACTTTGCTGGCTTGTTTACACTCAGACAGTTTGCGTTCAATTTGTTTTGCTAAAAACTAATACGATGCCATATTGAAAATGATATAGCAAAGTAGAATTGATGTAACTTTTGCGTTGCAAGCAGATCTGTTCGCCTATTCTTTCTACTTTCCTCACCGTTCTCTATAAGCTCAGACTTGCTTCAAGAAAAACATGACATGCAATTATTTTTATTTCCAGGTTTGTATGAAGGAATCCATCTTGAGACTTTTGCAAACAGTACGTTTAATTTATAGTGTCTCCCAGTTTTACAACACCTCCGAAAGGACATCAGCACTTATGGTTAAGGTAATTTTATATCTGGGGCCAAATTACCGCATTCCATATCGTTCGAAATTTCCATGCAATTTATATACAAATTTCCGTCGGTATGGAGTGCCGTAATTTGCCCCCTGAAAATATTTGCCCCCTATGTGTACCCTGAAACTTATCTATTATAATCTCTTTCCTTTAGATCACTAATCAAATGATAGAGACCTGCAAATCCTACATAACATGTCGTTGCAAGGAGACCATTTGGTCTCAAGATCGCAATCTAGTACGCACTAAACTTAGCAACTGCATTAAATTAAATCACATATATCACGAGACCTACTACACGGTTAGGGAGCAACCGTTCTTACCTAATCAAACACCGTTTGGCTTTTCGGAGAATTTCGTTTTTGGCAAATTCGATACATTCTGTGAACGTTTGTCGAAAATCACCTCAATGTTTAATTTGATTGATGATTATAATCATTTATTCGAAAGGCGTTTGGAGGGCCTGTTATTGGCTGAAGCTTTAGAAGATGCCTCAAATCTCTTTGAGGAAGCCAAAAAAGATATATTGTCGAAGAAATATGATTATCTGGATCATCGCAATGCGGATTTCAATGAGGACTATGAGAAATTTATAAGTAAAACTGATACTCTAAAAGATACTGTGGCCACGCTCATTGAAACCAACTTTGATACCGTATGGGAAACGCCTCAATGTATACGATTTTTGGTACGTTTCGAGAAAGTAAGCGAAAAAGTGCCTCTAACTAAAATGGATGAGAAGTATTTGCGCATCATCCGGTATGTGGACAAGGAAGTTGAGAGAGTTTTAAAAGTGTTTCGTAAGCAAAGAGATGATCCACCAGTTAGCAGAAATTTTCCGCCCATGGCGGGTCGCATATATTGGGCACGTTCGTTGGATTGTCATATAAGTGAATTAGTTGATGCCGTCTGTGAACATCCAGTTTTGAGTAGTTTGCCATCCTGCAGAGACTTGGAACATCGTTTCAATCATGTCATGACCGTATTGCACGAATATGAAGATGACATAATTTCGATTTGGTTGGACCAAGATGTCAGCGTGGCGGATGCCTGTCTCTTGCAGCCATTGTTGTGCCTACAAAATGATAGAATTTTCGTCAATTTGCATCCTACTATTCCGCTTTTGATACGCGAAGCTAAACTGTTGGCTAAACTGGATATTGAATTGCCCATAGTGGCGGCAACATTGATGTGTCGCCAGGACTACTTTATCACCATACAGGACTCCTTAAATGTACTTGAATTGCAAGATTTGTGTATGGATTGTTTTATAAGTGATTTTATTTTCAGCATCTTATCAAGATGTTCCTGAAGACCGTGAAGGCCGTTAAGCTGGAAGTTAGACCTTTATTTTTACCTCAACTAGTGCGTTTGACGGCGATGCTGAAGCCTGGCCTAACAACTATTAATGTAAGAAATAAACTATCTTTTAGATTAATCGGAAGAATTAAAAATGAAATTTATCTTTCGTATGCTTGACTGCTTGGTTCAGAATCAATCTGTTAAATACATTTAGGTTTTTCAAACAATATTCAAGTGCAATACAAAATATATAGAAAAATGTCGATCCTAAAGCCATCGTTGAAACTTCCCGCTGATTTTGGCCGCAAAGTTATTTCACCGCAAAGCTCTACCGTTTCTGCACACTTCTTATTCACAAAGAAAATGTTCCATGCGCAAAAAGCGGCGTTTATTGTCCAATTTTTATCGATACTAGAATGGGTTGTATTCCAATCAAATTTTTGTCGCACTACACGATTTTCATTCAGGTCGGGATCCATTTGGCGTGGATTTACCAAGGAAAATTAATTTTTTTGGCCATACATTCCATATGTGGCGTAAACTCCCTGCGGAGGTCTTCCCTGTTGTGAAACATTCAAATCGAATATTCAAAGGCACTTCTCCCTTGCCCTTCTTGCCAAAACTAGTTTTCCTGCTTCTAGCACAATTCCGTCATTCGTAGGGGTCATCCCCTGAGTGCCGATCCTAATTATAAAATATATGGAAAACGATTGATCCTAAAGATCATTCCAGTTTGGTTTGATTCGCTTCAGGCGTTCAAAAGTTATAAGCGGGTCAATGACTTACACACAAGCACACACACATACACATATACACATACACACACACACACACACACATACACACATACATACACACAGGATCACATATAGGCATAGCGACAGGCTCTCAGAATTAGTTAGGGAATTGAAATCGGTTTTTTTAAAACGGGATAGAACCAATAACTTCCCAATTTTTTAAAACTTAAAGTTTAAGAAAACAATTTAAAAGTTTCTCAGAATATATCAAATGAATTTAATATACATATGTACATATCTTGGCCAAAAGTCATATACAGAAAAATAAATTTTTTTTGAAGAAGTCAGGCGATCGCTAATAAAATATTGGGAATATTAATAATGAAATATGTTTTCATACATGAAACCCAAAAGCATTTGAACTTATGCCGAATATAGAGTGTGAGCAATGAAAATGAATATATTGTGAATTTATCTTTATCGAACATTTTTATTTTGCTATATTAATATTTGTATAGGCTAAATTGTTCTAACTTAGTTAAAATCTCAGAAAGACATGAATATATTGTCGTTCCACAAAATCCTTAATAAAAACTTTATTTTTCATCAGTTTTTTTTTCAAATTACGCTTAAAATGTTGGTAACTAAGTAAACTATTTGGTAAAAAATAAAACATTCCAGACTTTTGCTATAACGTAGAAAAAAACGAAAAAAATGAAAAACTTTTAAAAAATAGGCAAATTTTTAACTTTGAGGTGCCATACCTCAGCCATTTCGTGTCTCATAGAAATTTGCAGCACATCGACGAAAAAGACCTTCAATTACCTTTTCAACGATATGCGTTTTATCACTATCGGACTTTTCAGTTGGGCTCCACAAAGGTTTGAATGGGACCATAAACCGAAAAACACAAAAGTACTTTAATCTAAAAAACGGTACTTAAAAAAAAATACAGGATTTTTCATGTTCAGGAGGTTCCAATTAACTTATTTAGGCATGTGGCGTTCTTGGTATTTTTTCAAATTAAAAATTTGTAAAGCTGTATTATAAAAAGAGAAACAACAAACTGTATTTCCAAGCTAATGAAATGATTTCTTGTCATATATTGTGGACTCTAAATATATTTTATTAGAATAACACTGTTTAAAAGTATAACATATATGAAAGCGGCTACACTGGCATTTGAAGAGAATTCTACTACAAACAACAACATGTGGTTATTGGTTTGGTGGTGTCGTCTTAAAAATAATTAAGTAGCTGACTACGAGGCGACGATTGTAGCCAATGATTTTTGTAGTTGGTGTTCGTGTAGCCTGTTGTCGTTATTGTGTTTAAAGCTAAAACTTGTGAAAAATAAATTAAATATTATGAAGAAGTTATAGGCCAATTATACCTTAACCGTGTTTATTAAAAAATATTTGGATTTGAAGTTTGTATTAAAGCAAAATTTTTATACACAATTTTTCTCTAAGTGTATGTGATATACGAATTGACTTTGTAAGAATATGGCAAAAGAGTGAGAAATCAGGCATTTTATATAAAATTCTGACTCCAAATTATAAAGATTCGTTTATGTTTCCGAATATGAACCACTTTAGCTTGAAGATTTTGAGTTTCTATATTTAATTTTAAACGTAAAATTGGCCGTTACTTTCTCACTATTCAAATAGGAATGAAAAATAAGTTTTTGACTAAAAGGAATCTGAATTGGAATTTCCCAAGTTTAAAATTGTTATGCTGGTATTGATATATTTTACATATTTATATTATTTACAGTGGACCAATCAAAATTGGAATAAATTCTACGAGCGCTGCAAACAAGCCATAGAAACGTTTGAAGTGTTGGTGGCCAGAATTCATGATATTTACTCCAATCGCATACTGCATGTTTTGATGTGCATGCAGGATATATCCCTACAGGTCCTGCCGGGCGGTCAGTAATTAAATAATATTTAATTATGTTGGAACTTCCGCAATTTATTTGTATTCCAATTATAGATGACGAGATATGGAATGTAGATGAATTTTTGGAAAAAAGTGAGGAGTCTTGCCGGAAAGCTGCCATAGAGCTGAATCGCAAAAGTCAAATGGTTTCAGAGGCCGTTGAAGAAGTTCTAAATTTGGTAGATAAAGCAACCGAAAAATTCAAGGAAATTGCTGGAGACGATGTTGTTACATTATTTGATGGTATGAGTAATTTGAATATGTGGTGTAGCCATAGTGCAGATCTGATGTCTGTTTATAATTTGTTTAGCTAAAGATCAAGCAGTATCGAGTAGAAGAGGTACAGATGCGGCAGCAGGTAGCACTAGTGCAGCAGCTGGTGTAGGCGCAGCTGCTACTTCAAATGGTGCGGCGGCAACTGGTTCTGGTGGCCAGCAACAAGACTGGAGTATTTTATGGTCTTGTTTCGATAATCCCCTCACCCTGTTGGCCACATCGGAGAGCTTACCCAAGGGCATGCAGGTTAGTTTTAAATGTTTTTTAATAGAATATATTATTATGCCGCGGAACGTGTTTGCAGGATATGGTTTGTAATGCCGTGGTTGAAATGAGACGCTACTACAGTCGCAAGGTAATAGATGTCCTAATAAAAGTCATTAGATCTGCCTTGGATACTATTAGGCGGCGCTTTATAGCCGACGATGATGAAACAATAACTAAGAAGCCGGTATTTGCTTTGTATGCTCAACTGCAAATTCCCAATGTCATTATCAAACCCAATTTGGAGGAGTTGCAAGAAATATTAATAACGGCTGGTAAGACTATAATTAGTATAGCTAAAGGCGTGGCCCAATGGACCAGTGGTAAGGAAAATCCGGTAAGTGAAATATATTGTATGAAAACGAAACAGATTTCTTTTACGATTATTTCTGTTTTAGCAAGTATCAATTACACCTCAGCCTCGTGTGGGTCGCAATCACAATACAAAACGTCGAAAAATATACACTTTGGCCTCTGAGGAACGTCCACAAATGCCTCATATGCTGAAATCATTCTATTCGGCCATTGTGGATAATAAAGAAGTGGCCAAGGCTTTTAATCTTTTGTCGAACTGTACGAAAAATATTAAGCCCGAAATACAAATTTATATCAAACGTTGGAAACCCTATCATTTTCTTTGGAAGAACGATCGCACTACCAGGCAACTTATGGAATTCGGTTTGCAAGAGTTTGAAACGACTTTAAGATGTTTAGCCGAATTGGATGCGAATCTTTTGAATGAACCAGATATGGAAGTGTTTGGCCAGTGTATAGCGGTCTATAATGAAAGACTTAAGTACGGCCTGGCTATAGAAATAAAATGTAATAAAAAATTTTAAATAAACAAGTGCAACATAATTTATTTAAGCTTTTAATATCATTTTATTTTCAGCTTGCAATCATAAAATTGGCCAGGCTATGAAGAAGAAATATAAAAAAGAAATGGATTATGTGTATGCGGTTATTAATGAAATGGATCGTAAATTAGATCGTCCCATACGTGACTTGGATGATGTTCGCATGATAATGGAGACTTTGGGCAAGATTAGAGAACAGGAGGTGGATATGGAATTGCGCATTGATCCTATAGAAGTAAGTGATTAAATAATTTAGTATGTTATAAGATCAGTCAATCATCAAGTCAATCTTCAAAAATTAAATTATTATTTTATTAATTTTTTTGAACCCCTTCAAATGCAATACATTTTGTTGTTTTTGTTGCAAGCTGGCAGAGAGTGAGAAGTAATTGGCATTGTCGCAAGAATATATTGAAAATTTCGAAACGATTACAAAATTTTATCAAATATTCCTTTCAAATCCTTTCAATATGCGTTTTAATACAATGCCCTGTGGGTCCATTTCAATATTAGCAGCGAATATTCCAATTTTCAATATCCGACTTTTGAAAATAAGTGCACAATACAATTCCTAACAATTCGACGACATAAACATCAAAAATTAGTGTCTGTTGGCAACTCTGTGTAGATATAAACATGGTGGAATTACTCATAAGGTGGCCTCGTTACAAAAACAAATACAACTTTAGAACAATTGCTTTATTGTTGTTTGTGTAAAGTCATAGTCTATGTCATATATTAATAGCAACAAAATACATTTGGGGTATTCACACTTCGTACTATTTAGTCATATTGTCATAAAATCAGTACAGTACACCAGTTTAAAAAAGTTGTTGCTCTGCTGCATATAAAAAAGTCATGAAATACAAGCACTCTTTCAGGTATATTTTTGTGTTGTCATAAAATTCTTTAGAGATCTGAATCGAACGGCCGTTACTTATATATAATTCATGATTAAAAACGGTTAAAAAATTGCTTTTACCTATACATTAAATCACATTTTTATAACATAAAAAAATATTAAAAGAGCACTAAGTCGCAAGAACTATATATATACAAGTGAAAAATTTTTTACTTTGCTGGCAGCCACTGAACGTTTTCCGTATGTCGCCGCAAAAAAAAAATATATTCAACTCATATCAAGGCAGCAGCTGTTAGTTTATATATACAAATTTATTTAGCAGACAGATGATGGGTTGTTCACACTAGTCATATTATTCGTGCTATTATTTTATGATTTATGACTTTATGACTACAGTTTGAATCCCCCAATTGAAATCATATTCCAACAGAACGAGGGCTGGTTGAACACAAGAAAAACTGACATCTGGGATCACTACGCCACTTCGCATATGATTTTATCATGCTGTGAATGATTTGATTTTTTACAGGGTTTTCTACAACAGGTTTTATGAATTCGGTTATTGGATATAGTGAACGGTTATGAAAAATAATTTTAATTACATATTTGATTTCTGTGTTGAGGGAAATGCGCAGGAAAAGTTCCATTTTTGAAATCAATTCATTCAAGTGGCAAGAAATCATTATATTCTATTGAAAATTTCGATCCAAAGAGATATACGAGGAACGTTCTTCAAAAAGACACTATTTTTCGCAATTATATATTAATACATTTACTCGACAATTTACTTTGATGAAAAGCATTAAAAAGGCGGCAAATCTTGCCTAAATATTTGACTAAGGATTTATATGACTTCAACTCTATATAATTTCTCAAATTCCCATTATATCTCTTTTAAGGAAGCGTTTAATGTACTCACACGTTATGAGGTGCAAGTTGAAAGGGAACAGTTCGATTTGGTGGACAATCTACGATCAACATTTCAAAATCTATTGGCTTGTGCCCTGCAGGCTCAGGTCAAATTACTAGAAATGCAGCCATCGTTTCAAGAAGATTTAAAGACCAATTTGGACAATTTCAAACAAGATAAAATTACGTATGTCAATGAATATCGTACTGCAGGACCCATGCAGCCGGGCTTAACTCCTAGAGAAGCTTCTGATCGTTTAATACTTTTTCAAAATCGTTTTGAGGGCATGTGGCGTAGACTGCAGACCTATCAAAGTGGCGAAGAGCTGTTCGGTTTGCCACAAACTGATTATCCGGAATTGGGACAGATAAGGAAGGAATTGAATTTGTTGCAAAAGCTGTACAAGCTATACAATGACGTTATAGATCGTGTGAGTAGTTATTATGATATACCCTGGAATGAGGTGGATATAGAAGAGATAAATAATGAGCTGATGGAATTTCAAAATCGTTGTCGTAAGCTGCCCAAGGGTTTGAAAGAGTGGCCAGCTTTTCATGCGTTGAAGAAGACCATAGACGACTTTAATGACATGTGCCCTCTGCTTGAGCTAATGGCCAATAAGGCTATGAAGCCACGCCATTGGCAAAGGATCATGGATGTCAGCAATTATATATTTGAATTTGACTCTGAAGGTTTTTCCCTCAAGAACATATTGGAAGCGCCTTTGCTGAAGCACAAAGAAGATATAGAGGATATTTGCATTAGCGCCATGAAAGAGAAGGACATTGAAGCAAAACTGAAGCAGGTTACTAACGAATGGTCGGTGCATGAACTGCAATTCATGAGTTTCAATAATCGTGGTGAGTTACTGCTGAGGGGTGATACTACAGCTGAGACTATAGGCCAATTGGAAGATAGTTTAATGGTTTTGGGTTCGCTATTATCCAATCGCTACAATGCCCCTTTCCGCAAACAAATCCAGCAGTGGGTTTATGATCTTTCCAACTCCAATGAGATTTTGGAAAGATGGCTGTTGGTGCAAAATATGTGGGTTTATTTGGAAGCTGTCTTTGTGGGTGGCGACATTGCTAAGCAATTGCCTAAGGAAGCCAAACGATTTTCCAAAATCGATAAGTCCTGGCAAAAGATAATGCAAAGAGCTCACGAAACTCCCGGTGTGGTGGCCTGTTGTGTAGGCGATGATTTACTCAAGCAATTGTTGCCCCATCTACAAGAACAATTGGAAATCTGTCAGAAATCTTTAAGCGGCTACTTGGAGCGCAAAAGAATGATGTTTCCCAGATTCTTCTTTGTCTCTGATCCAGCTTTATTAGAGATCTTGGGCCAGGCGTCCGATTCTCATACCATACAAAATCATTTATTATCCATATTCGATAATACGCGCAAGGTTAAGTTCCACGATATAGAATACAACAAAATGATGGCAATTATTTCGAATGAAGGTGAAATGATCCAACTGGATCGTGCTATACGGGCTGAGGGTTCTGTTGAGACATGGCTAACTCAATTACTGGTCACAGCACAGCAGTCATTACATTCAATTATCCGTACCGCGTATGCCACAATCAATGATCCAAACTTTACTCTATTGAGTTTTCTAGAGAAAGTCCCGGCCCAAGTTGGCCTTTTGGGTATACAAATGATTTGGACACGCGATGCGGAAATGGCTCTGATGCAGGCCAGGCATGAGAGGAAAGTCATGTCGGAAACGAATAATAAATTTTTGGACATATTAAACACGCTTATAGATCAGACGACTAGGAATCTAACGAAAATGGAAAGAACCAACTTTGAGACTCTGATAACGATTCATGTGCATCAAAGGGACATATTTGACATCCTGGTTTGTGATGCAGGAAATAATGTGGGAAAAGGTTTAATAAAGTTGTAAAATTTTATTATTTTAGTGCCGCATGAATATAAAATCTGCTAATGATTTTGAATGGCTGAAACAGTGTCGTTTTTATTTTAAAGAGGATTTGGACAAAACTTGGATTTCTGTTACCGATGTCACTTTCACTTATCAGAATGAGTATTTGGGCTGTACGGATAGACTGGTTATAACTCCTTTGACTGATCGGTATGTATTGGAACAGTATTTTATATATTTTTCTCATACTTTGCATCGCACAGTGGGGTTGATAAAAGTTATTAAACATTCAAACCCTACCGGCAGTTTTGTGCCACCCTGTACTAAAAGAAATTGTTTGAAAACTTAATAAAGCAACAGCGTCAGATTCAATATGGTCTTATATGGATTGACTGTGAGCAGCCCCACTGTGCGATATTGTTATATACATTTTTTCACCCTACACCTTCTTGGATCTGGACTTATTCTTATATCATTAATATAAAAATTGCTTGTAATTGTTTTCTTCCATCAAGAAATTTTGTTCAACTTTTGCCAGACTAATCGTGAAACTTATTTAATCATGTTCCTCTCATAAACATTTTGCAGCAAAGAGAAATTGTTTTCTAGTCTTTTAAATTATTTTTAATTTATTATTCTTCATACATTCTACCTCCTTAGCTGTTACATAACTTTAGCTCAAGCTCTTACCTTAAGTATGGGCGGTGCACCATGTGGTCCAGCCGGGACAGGCAAAACAGAGACTGTCAAGGATATGGGTAAAACATTGGCTAAATACGTGGTTGTTTTTAATTGTTCCGATCAAATGGATTACAGGTAAATGAAATGTGTGCATGCAAATGTATATGCATCTAATACGTATGCATGTGTGTGCATGCACGTGCAGGTATGCCAAAAAGTATACTCTTTTAAAGGTAATTTTGAAAAATATTTGAAAGCAGTTTTAGTGTAACACACCAAAAGAAAACTATTCTTAGCTTTTATGTGTTATAAAGAAATCTTGACTGTTTAAATTAAATAGTATTAGAGCGTATGGGTGTGTATGCATTTAAGACACTTCATGGCAGTGTGTAGTAAATAGAAGAAGAAAACACTTGCGTGTATTATTTGTTAATATAAAATTATGCTTAAGTTGTAATCATTTCACGTTTTGTATCACAGAGGCTTGGGTCGCATCTATAAAGGCTTATCTCAATCCGGTTCATGGGGATGTTTCGATGAATTCAATCGCATTGAATTGCCAGTCTTATCTGTGGCAGCGCAACAAGTATCTGTTGTTTTAACAGCAAAAAAAGAAAAAAAGAAATCCTTCATATTTACCGATGGTGATACAATCGAAATGAATCCTGAGTTTGGAATATTTATAACGATGGTAAGCAAAGAATACGTGAATGGGAAGATGATTAATAGGAAACATTTCTAGAAGATCTTCTCGTGCATTGCATCAGTTTAAGAAACTGCTTAAGAATGTTACTAATTTATATGTGGAGTCAGTAAAATTATATCATATAATTTTTAATTGTTTAGGGCATGCTGCAACATGTTACACTCGGAGAAAAATGTTAAATTAAAATAAATAATGAAATGAAAGGAAAATGAATTGAATGCATGGGAATTTGCATACCATTTTCGTAATATTTCTCTCCCTAAAAGGAGTTAATAGAATTGAAGAGAACAAGACATCAAGAGAGTACTACCAATATTAATTTTTTTATATGGCTGAGTGGCAGACTGTGCTAGGAAAATTAGTAACCGAAACCAGTGCCTCCTTTCTGTAACTGAAGTGAGAACTTCTTTCATCGAAAAAATTGTTGTCACTCTGTGAAATACAGGATGAGTCAGAATATATTTCTTAATGCATTTAACATTTTTTGGTTTTTTATAATAATAAATATATTTTTCTATGGATAACCCCACAATAAAAAGCATGACAACCATAATTATTTAGTTTTTCGAGATGAGAACTTCTCACATCAGTTACAGAAACGAGGCACAGAATACAGGCAGCAGCAATCGGAGATATTTTGTATACATTTTTGCCATATTAAAACAGCTGGTAGCTTATTAAAAGCATGGCTTGTGTCGCGAAAGGACGAATTCTCACTGTGCTCCCATGTTAGCATGCAGAGGACATGCAAGCAAGAACTGCTTTCGGGAACTATGCAAATAATTGAGTTTTTAAAGGGCTGACTAGTGGGGTGAAACAAGGAAGGCCGCTATCATCTCAGCTATTCGCTATAGCGCTGGATAATATCAGAAGCTAAATCAACAAGACAACATTCTTCTACTAATAATTATATCACACATCAGAAAAAGCACTGAAATTTCTCTGAGTGTAACCATGCACATATTTTCATCAACTCTTTGCTATTTAATTCCTTCCATTTAGTCTTTAAATTATATAATAGAATGATAAGTTGCACGCGAAAACTGTTTTCAATTGTAAAATAAATACTCCAGCATATAATTTTTATTAGAATTTTTTTTTCTTTATTTTATTTTCTCTTGGAAAAAATGCAAATAATACAAAATACACCGAATTCCCTCTTCTGCAACAGCAAGTACTGTGTTGTTGCATTCTTTCCCCAACTTGTCATTCAGTGAAATTTATTTCTTAAAAGACCAACTTTACGAATAATTAAATGATGAACTTTTTCAGCCAATTTTTGGGTTATTTTCCAGTTGAATACACACTCCTGACCTTTGAAGTACAGCGCAAAAGAAATTGAATTTTTTAAATAAAAAAAGAAGTAAAGCCAAGCATTTTGTACATTTCCTATTCAGTCAATTAATCATTTTATCATCCACACTTTACAGCTTGTTAAATGGTCTTCTGATAGTTGCTTAAGTGTCACCAATACAACGACGCTAAGAAAAAGTCCTTTCAAAATTTAACTTTGTCCCTTCATTGTTAAATTATATTGTTGTTGTTATTATTTTTTTGTTTTCAAATTACAAGCCATCTACCCGTGGTCAAATTAAACTTGAAACGACAGTGTGTTTGGGTTTCACCTTCTCTTCTACTCTTTCATAATATTTTTGGTTGGAAAATTTGTATTTTTATTGAGTGTAAAGGGAGTTTAAGTATGTTTTTACACAAAAAAAGTTTTCTTATTTGTTTCATTTTTCCCAAAAAATACAAAGTGAGGGAGATTTTTAAAGCCCCTTTTTTTGAATAAGGAAATTATAGAACCCCTAAAGAGTTTATAGTTCTTTGTTATTATCTTGTTCACGATATTTTTCATCAGTTCCATAGCATCAATTGGGGCAGTGCTTAAATTTATCGTTAAAAGAAAGGTCCTGCACCAAGTTTTGCTATTAGAAAGTCGTAAAAATGTTCTAATAAAATTAAATCAGGGAAACAATACATAAAAAAAGTGTTGCCTTTAAGACTTTCTAATATCGAAATTTGGTGCAGGACATTTCATTTAATATATTTAAGAACCGGCCCAATTGATACTATGAAACTGGTAAATAAATCATCCATTAAAATATCGTTTGTAATATTTTAAGAAAGACTTATTAACTCTCTTTAGGGCATAACGTAAATATTTTAGCTCCTTAAATCTCCTCAACTAAAATAACAAAAATAATAAATAAAAAAAAATTTATGAAACTAAAAAAAGGCTTCAAAATGCTTCCAGATTGTTTTAATTAGTTAAACAATAGGTCTGTTCCTTTAATCTAAATAGGGAGCCAAATATTTTATTCGTTCTAGCTTGGGCAAATAGTTAAGCAATCAGCTGTTGTTCGAAAAACAGGAAATATATTTTGACAAGGAAATAGGAAATATATTGTTGAGAGTGCCCCTCGTAAACAAGTTAAAATTTTTTTTGGTCCTCTTCTCTTTGCCTGCAGTGTCCAAATTATTTTTCAAAAGTAGGGAAGATTATTTATATTCTATGAAATAAATATAAACTTAAAATCCAAAACTTATGCATACACATACACACATATTGTGTGCATGTATGTATTCTTATTTAGAATCCTGGCTATGCTGGTCGCAATAAGTCTGTTTCTTTATTCTAAATAGGGAGCCAAATATTTTATTCGTGCTAGCCTGGGCAAATATTTAAGCAATCAGCTGTTCGAGAAATAGGGCATGTCAAGGAAATAGAAAATATATTTTTGGGGGTGTCCCTCGTAAAGGAGGCTAAATTTTTGTTGTCACTCTCCTTTTTGGCAGTAGTTTCCAAAGTATTTCTCAAAAGTATTGAAAATAATTTATATTCTCTGAAATATATATAAATTTAAAATCCAAAATTTATGCACTTTCATACACACACACACATACACACATATTGTGTGTGTTTATTTTTTCTTCTCTTTAGAATCCTGGCTATGCTGGCCGCAAAGAGTTGCCTGAAAATTTGAAAATTCAATTTCGTACGGTGGCCATGATGGTGCCCGATCGACAAATTATAATACGTGTGAAATTGGCTTCTTGCGGTTTCTTGGAGAATATAACACTGGCCCGGAAATTCTATACTCTCTACAAACTGTGCGAGGAGCAATTGACGAAACAAGTTCATTATGACTTTGGCTTGCGCAACATTCTTTCGGTGCTAAGGACATTGGGAGCATCGAAGCGAAGGAACTCCAAGGATAGCGAGAGTACGATTGTGATGCGAGTGTTGCGTGATATGAATCTATCGAAGCTAATAGATGACGATGAGCCACTGTTCATATCACTAGTGTCAGATTTATTTCCCAATCAGGTTATAACTCATTGAAATCTATATCGTTTTGCATTAAAAAAAAAACTTAATGGACTTTTATTTTAGACCCTGGAAAAAACCAATTATCCGGAGCTCGAGGCGGCTATAGCACAGCAAGCCGAGGAAGCAAATTTGGTTTATCATCCTCCCTGGGTTCTGAAGCTTATACAGTTATATGAAACTCAGAATGTGCGTCATGGCATAATGACCTTAGGGCCTAGTGGAGCAGGCAAAACAACTTGCATACAAACGTTGATGAAGGCGCTCACTCAAATGGGCGACTTTCATCGTGAAATGCGCATGAATCCGAAAGCCATAACGGCAGCTCAAATGTTTGGTCGCTTAGATGTGGCCACTAACGATTGGACAGACGGCATATTTTCTGCCCTCTGGCGTAAAACATTGAAAATAAAAAGTGGTGAACATGTCTGGCTGGTCTTAGATGGACCTGTCGACAGCATATGGATAGAGAATTTGAACTCTGTATTGGATGATAATAAAACTTTAACGTTAGCCAATGGAGATCGCTTGACAATGGCTCCGACAGTGAAAATTATCTTTGAGCCTCATAATATCGATAATGCGTCACCAGCAACAGTGTCACGCAATGGCATGGTGTATATGAGTTCTTCTGGCTTGGATTCGAAGCCGAGTAAGTTTTTATTTATATTAATTTTTTGCTACAAGATGAAAGCAATATAAAAATATTGCTTTACTTTTCTCAGTTGTCCAAGCTTGGCTTAAAAATCGTGCTCCTGGCGAAAATTCCGTTTTCTCCGATTTATTTGATCGTACTTTTGTGTCTGTATTTAGTTGGGGAACTCAGAATCTCAAACTGCTTATGCCTGTCCTGCAGTGCAATATTGTCCGTCAAATGTTGCTTATCTTAGAGGGCCTGGTGCCGGTTAAAAAAGAGGATGAGCAAGTTGTTAGCGTATGTAGTAACGATAGCCAAGATGGTAAGTATATCGCAATTTTTTATTTCAAATCCGCTAAGAGTATTTTTGATATTATTGAGCTTTTTATACGCTTTTATATGTATATCAAACATATTGTAGTGAGTTTTAAAGCAGTAAAATTTGAGATAAAAAAGACAACTGAAAAAATATATGTATATCGCTATTTAAATACCCGATGTGTATCGATATATTTTCGATCGTCATTATCCCTATAAAATCTGGAAAACTCTTCATAATAAAACAGAAAATGTAGATAAAAAACTTTATTTATAACAGATCGATGGAGCGCAGTATAAGTCGGATATGAAATAAAACAAATACAAAATAATATATCGACTTGTTTTTAAAATAATATCTAAATAATTTGCATCAAGAAATATCGGCGATATATATTTTGAAAATTATCGATATATTTTGTGCACCCATTTAACAGGTTTTTGTTTAGTTTGCCTTGAAATTTGTGGAGCAACGCATGCAAATTCTTGTAATTCTTAAACAAAATAATTGTTCTATTCGTCAAACTCATCCATTCAAAATTTTGTTTTGCGATGTAGCCTGTTTCTAGTTGAATGGGTACTCAAGTAGGAATAATTGTCGCATTTGGAGGGGGTAGAATCCATAAGATGTTGTCGAAACACCATCTACATATGCCCCATATGTTTTCAAAACCGATGATGGTCAGAATGTTGCTGTCGGTTTAAGAACATGATTCGAAATATTTTCAAACCTCAATTAAGTGGCATTAATCTTGCTGATATGTGGTTCCAACAGGATGGAGCCACATGCCACACAGTGGGTGCTACAATTGCTTTACGTAAGGAAACCTGCAATGAGAAAATAATTTCACGTAATGGCCCAATTCATTGGCCACCAAGATTGGTGATTGGAGTTTTTTACTTCGATAAACCATAATTGAACACCTGGAGAATTCGAGCAGTTGTCGGTGATACACGGCAAATGTTGTGGAAAGTTGTTGAAAGTTAGTGTTACAGATTGCGCCTTGTATGCATCAGCCGTGGCAGATATCATATTTAAACATTAATTTCATAAAATTTTCTTTCAAATAAAGCCCATTTCATTGATATTAAAAATGAACATCCTTTTTTATTGTTATTTAAACTGTTATCACTGTATAAAAACATTATAATGGAATGTAACTCGATTTCACTAGTTACATATTATTTACTCAGAGTATATCCATTTTTAGTAGAGAAGCCAGTGAAACAGAGAGAGGGAGAGAGAGTGAGAGAGAGAGAGCAAGAAGAAAGAAAAATATCTAATATAATATTATATTATTTCAATTTTGGAGGCAACAGTTTTAAACTGATTCACTGCTAAAAATCTTTATCTTTATATCCGTAGAAGAAGCCGCCGAAGAAACTTTGGTAGAAGTAAAGGAAGACACTTGCACACCAGAGCATTTGCATCGCCTATATATCTTTGCTTTAGCCTGGGGCTTGGGAGCTTATCTTAATACGGAGGATCGTCTTAAAATGAATGAGTATGTAAAGGATACGTTCCCGAATTTGGACTATGCCAAAGGCACCGCCAACGAAAATAGTATTTTCGATTTCTTTGTCACCGCAACGGGTACTTGGCAATCGTGGAAGACTTTGGTTACACCATACATGTATCCGGAAGTATCCACACCCGATTTCTTGAGCATTCTAGTGCCCATAGTGGATAATGTGCGCATGGATTATCTTATTGGTTGCATAGCAAATCAAGAGAAAGCTGTCATGTTGATCGGTGAACAGGGTACTGGTAAGACGGTGATAATGAAGAATTTTATGAAAAAATTAAATGTGGAAACTTATATGGGGAGATCGTTTAACTTTTCGTCGGCCACAAGCCCATATCAGTTCCAAAGAACCATTGAAAGTTATGTGGAGAAAAGAGTGGGTGTAACGTTTGGTCCTCCTGGCGGCCGCAAATTGGTTGTCTTTATAGATGATATTAATTTACCCGAAATCAATGAATGGGGTGATCAAGTCACCAATGAAATTGTGAGACAGTCTATGGATATGAAAGGCTTTTATAGTTTAGAAAAGCCTGGAGACTTCACCACTGTGGTGGATGTGCAATATGTGGCGGCTATGGGTTTGCCAGGTGGAGGACGCAATGATATACCTTCCAGATTGAAGCGACAATTTTGCGTGTTCAATTGCAATATACCCGATAATGATTCAATAGATAAAATATTCCGGGTTATAGGAGAAGGTCATTATAATACCAAGAGAGGCTTTGCGTCGGATGTTAGAAATCTAATTAAGAAATTAATTATAATAACGCGCTACTTGTGGCAGCGTACTAGGGAAAAGCTGCTGCCAACTCCAGCCAAATTTCATTACGTGTTCAGTTTAAGAGATTTGTCGCGTATATGGCAGGGTATGGTGGGCACATTGTCTACGGTGATAACATCGGAGAGCGTTTTAATGTCATTGTGGAAGCATGAATGCACTCGGGTATTTGCCGATCGTTTTACAAACTTCCCTGATAAGGAATGGTTCAGTACGGAATTATCATGCCTGGTGCGTTCAGAATTGGGTGAAAATCATGTTCAGATGATTGTACCAAATCCGGTGTTTGTGGACTTTATGCGTGATGCTCCTGAGCCCACAGGCGAAGAGGGTGAAGATGCTGATATGGAATTGCCCAAAGTGTATGAGCCGGTGACCTCTCACGAAGTACTCCGTGAGCGTCTGGTTATGTTTCTTGCCCAGTTTAATGAAATGGTGCGAGGTTCCGGGATGGATTTGGTCTTCTTTCCCGATGCCATGTTGCATTTGGTTAAGATCTCTCGTATTATAAGGCATCCTCGTGGTAATGTCATGCTCGTGGGGGTGGGTGGTTCGGGCAAGCAATCGCTAACAAAATTAGCTTCATTCATAGCGGGCTACAAGACGTTTCAAATTGCCTTAACTCGTTCTTATAATGTAGCAAACTTTTTGGAAGACCTTAAGTTGCTCTATCGTACTTGTGGTGTCCAAGGCAAGGGAACCACCTTCCTGTTCACTGACATGGATATCAAAGAAGAAGGGTTTTTGGAATATTTAAATAACATACTATCGTCTGGTGTTATATCCAACCTTTTTTCGCGTGATGAACAATCAGAAATTGTTCAGGAGTTGACACCGATTATGAAGCGTGAGAACCAACGTAAGACTGCCACCCCGGAAAGTGTGATGGAGTTCTTTTTGGCGCGTACTTGCGCCAATCTCCATGTAGCTTTTTGTTTCTCCCCCGTAGGAGAGACTTTTCGATCCAGAGTTCAACGTTTTCCAGCTTTAGTATCTGGCTGCACTATCGATTGGTTCCAGCCTTGGCCCAAGGATGCCCTCGTCTCGGTCTCTCGACACTTTCTGAGTGACTTTGCAATAGAGTGTACACCGGAAGTGAAAGAAGAGCTTGTTAATGCTTTGGGCTCAATACAAGATATTGTGGCAGAAACTTCCCAAGAATACTTTCAGCGTTTTCGGCGTGCTACTCATGTAACACCAAAGTCGTATCTCAACTTTATAGCCGGCTATAAGAACATCTATCAGCAAAAGCAAAAAGAATTGGGTGATGGTGTTGAAAAAATGGATACTGGCTTAGAGAAGCTAAAAGAAGCCTCGGCTTCAGTGGAAATACTCAAAAAGGATTTAGTTGTCATGGAGGAAGAGCTAGTGGAGGCCTCCAAGAAAGCTGAATCAGTGCTAGTGGAGGTAACAGAACGGGCCATGCAAGCAGAAATCGTTAAGAATCAGGTACTCATAGTCAAAGATAAGGCCGAGGCCTTGGTAGCTTGTATAGCCAATGAAAAAGCCTTGGCCGAGGAAAAACTGGAAGCAGCTAAGCCTGCCTTAGAGGAAGCGGAAAATGCTTTGAATACCATTAAGCCAGCTCATATAGCAACAGTGCGTAAACTAGGCAGGCCTCCGCATTTGATTATGCGTATTATGGATTGTGTGTTAATACTTTTCAAACGTAAACTGCACACTTGCATACCAGATGCTGGCACGGCTTGTCCCAAACCATCATGGCAGGAGTCCTTAAAGGTATACTCCACTTGCCAATTTAGTTTTACAATATTTTCTTTCCATTATTTATGTCGGCTTTATTTTTTTCCCTCTTGTTGTAGATGATGGCTAGTACAACTTTTCTGTTGCAACTGCAAAACTATCCTAAGGATACAATAAACGATGAAATGATTGATTTATTACAACCATACTTTCGCATGGAAGACTATAATATGGATATGGCCAGAAGAGTTTGTGGTGATGTGGCTGGTTTATTGTCATGGACAAAGGCAATGGGCTTCTTTCACAGTGTCAATAAAGAAGTTCTGCCATTAAAAGCCAACTTGACAATGCAGGAAGCAAGATTGAAGGTACGTACGAATATGTTTGTGTATTTGCGAAAAAAATATTTGTCAATAGGAATAATTAATAATTTAACAAAGTTAAGGCGTAAGGATATTATGACAATGATTGGATAAAGATGGTGAAAGTGTCATTGGATAGATAAATTGACAGATTGAGGATACGGTAGACCATAAAATATTATTTTCGTGATTTTATCAGTAAAGTGGTAATAAACTCATGATGTTAAGCAGACTTGGGTAAAATATTAGGAAGGGAAAGTACTAGTGAAGCATTTTAAGTGGGAAATAGTAAAATACAAAAATGCTTTTCTAATTATAAGTAAAATTACATTCTGTGTATCCCTGAATAGTTTTAAATATATTTTAAATTATTATGGGTAAACTGTAAAACGACAGCACAATTTTTTTTAATATTAAAAACTGTCCCAATGTCAACTAATTATAATTAAAATTTCTTAGTAAAATTATATATTAATTTATAATATGATAATATTACATACACATATATGACATACACTGCAGTCATGAGCAGGGATATGACTTCAACTTAAAAAAATAGACTACTTGATAATAAACGAATTGAAAATAATTCGATTTGTTTTTTAATCCGTCACACTTTCTGCCAAAATATATCTAAGGTCTGAAAGACTTAAATCACTACGAAATTGATTATAAAAAATTAATTACAAGAAAAAATTGATTAAATTAAATTAAATTATTTATTTGCACCCCTACCTATGACACTATTAAAGTAATTTACCGATATGTATAATCATATCTGAAGTTCTGATCACACTATTGTATGAGCCAATCTTGTATAGGGTGTTTTTTTTTATGGAGTGATACAAATTTGAGTTGGCATCACTGCTTTATTTGTCTATCCATTTAACAACTGATGGTTGCTTTTTGTTTAGTTTGCTTTGACATTTCATTATGGATCGACCTACACCAGAGCAATGCGTGCAAATTGTGGAAATTTTTAATCAAAATAATGGTTCTGTTCGTCAAATTTAACGTGCACTTCGTCCATTCAAAATTTTATTTTCCGATGAAGCCAATTTGTGGTTGAATGGGTACGTAAATAAACAGAATTGTCGCATTTGGAGTGAGGAGAAGCCACAAGCTTTTGTCGAAACACCACTACATCCACAGAAAATTACTGTTTGGTGCGCTTTATGGGCTGGCGCAGTCATTGGCCCATTTGTCTTCAAAAACGATGCTGGTCAGAATGTTACTGTTTGTGAAAATTGGTGTTCCAGATTGCGCCGAAATCATATTTAATCATTAATGTCATAAAATTTTCTATCCAATAAAAACCGATTCATTGATATCAAAAATATATTACTATATTTTATTATGATTTAAACTTGTATCACTCTATAAAAAGCACCCTTCACAATTTGATTGTGCTGTGTGGAAATGAAATAAAGAAATCGTCCCAATAAAATTCCCTGTAGTCACATAACTGGCGGAGTTTGCGGTGTTAATTAGAGTATTAATTTAATTGGGCTTTTGATTTAATCGCTCGATTAGTTAACCGAAGTTTTTTGTTATTGATCGGTTATTTGAGTAAAGAAGTTTTTTTTTTTTTTTTTTTTTTTTTTTTTTTTAAATTTAACTCATTTCAAGAAACAAAAGTGCATAAATTATTTATTTGGAATTTATTAGTAAAATAAAAACAAACACATAAGAAACGTACCAATTCTTGAATGAAATCGGGCAAGCAAAAAAAAATGGAAAAATGTTGACCCAAAAGGACATCTCTGTGACTTCCCGCCAAGTTTGACCGCAAATCTATCGTTACCTGGTTTTTGTGCTACCCTGTGCTTTTGATCTCCTCGAGTTATTATTTTATTTGTTAAATTAACCGATTCCCCCGTGATTAGCGGCGATTGATATAGTTTTCGATTACTCTAAGACCATGATGAACATCAGCTGATTAGATATATAATTACAGAGTGTTTCAAAAGACTTTTTAGGAATATTTTCGTTTACTATAAGTCACCAAGACATTAACCGATTTTGACCTGGTTCGCACTGCTTCTTATTTGGTAAGAACTGATTAGTTTGTATAATCAATCGGTGAAACTTTTGCAAAGTTATTATGAAAATACTTTTTTCGAAAAATGTATCTTGAAATCCATCAGATCGAATCGGTTTGAATTCACCAGACTTCTTCGGAATACTACCAGTTTGATTTTTTTCGGTTCAGCCTTTTCTAAGTTATATAACGCAAGTGTATTATATCTGCGGAGGAATACTTCGAAGGGGAAGAAACAGAATTTGATGAATATATACATATAAATAGTAAAAATTTATCTTAGTTTGTGAACAGACCTCGTGTGCGTTAAATATGAATAGTGAAGCGTTCTTTCTAGCACGACGAATGCTGAAATAATTTTGTTTTCCTTATTCTCTCTTAGCTCGCCATGGATGATCTCGCCGCTGCCGAAGATCAACTAAGGGAACGTGAAGAAGCCTTGCAGGCGGTGAAAAATCAGTATGACAAGGCAGTGGGTGAAAAACAGCGTCTAACAGATGCAGCCAATGCCTGTCTGCGGAAAATGACAGCTGCTACGGCTCTAATAAATGGTCTATCGGATGAAAAAGTTCGATGGACCAATCAAAGCAAAGAGTTCAAAATACAACTGGGAAAGCTAGTAGGAGATGTACTCTTGGCTACTGGTTTTCTATCATATTGTGGTCCTTATAATCAAGAGTTCCGGGCAAATTTAATAAAAACCTGGATGAGCATATTAAAGCAGAAAGTCATACCCTTTACCACAGGTCTCAATATAATCAATATGTTAGTAGACTCCTCGACGGTTTCCGAGTGGACGTTGCAGGGACTGCCTAATGATGAGTTATCAGTGCAAAATGCATTAATAGCCACCAAGTCCAGTAGTTATCCTTTGCTAATAGATCCTCAAACCCAGGGAAAATTATGGATCAAATGCAAAGAAGAGCAAAACGAACTGCAAATCACTTCACTAAATCATAAATATTTTCGAACTCATTTAGAAGATGCTCTATCTTTGGGCAGGCCGTTGTTGATTGAAGATGTGGGAGTTGAAATGGATCCTGTTATAGATAATGTTTTGGAAAAGAATTTCATTAAATCGGGTAGTATTGAGAAGGTGTTGGTTGGTGACAAGGAATGTGATGTTATGCCGGGCTTTATGCTGTATATCACCACAAAACTACCCAATCCTCCGTTCAGTCCGGAAATAAGCGCCAAGACCTCAATTATAGACTTCACTGTAACCATGAGAGGCTTGGAGGATCAACTTTTAGGCAGAGTAATACTTATGGAAAAGTCAGATTTGGAAGCCGAGAGAGTGGCTCTCTTCGAAACTGTTATGCAGAACCAAAGAAATATGAAAGAGCTGGAAGCAAATTTACTGTATCGCTTGAGCTCTTCGCAGGGTTCATTGGTGGATGATGAAGCTTTAATTGAGGTGCTGAGAGTAACGAAAACTACCGCTGAAGAGGTGAATGAAAAATTGAAAATTGCCGAAATCACGGAACGTAAAATAATGAAAGCCAGAGAAGAGTTCAGAGCTGTGGCAGCTCGTGGTTCGATATTATATTTTCTGATCGTGGAGATGAGCAACGTTAATGTCATGTATCAAAATTCGCTGAAACAGTTCCTAATCATTTTCAACAACTCAATCACAAAGTCAACCAAATCGAATGTTACCGAAGAGCGTATTAACATTATTTTGCGCTATTTGACATACGAAGTTTACAAGTTCACCAATCGCAGCTTGTACGAGCGTCACAAACAGCTGTTCACTTTAATGTTGGCTATCAAAATAGACTATCACAAAGGCAATATTAGTCATGAGGAGTTTATGGCTTTTATTAAGGGAGGTGCCTCGTTGGATCTGAACGCTGTGCAACCAAAACCGTTCCGTTGGATATTAGACATCACTTGGCTGAATTTGGTGGAAATAAGTAAATTGGAAACGTTTGTCAATGTCCTGGAGTTGGTAAGCTTATGTAAATTTTTTTCATTTTATCAGACATTTTTCATTATAAAATTATTTCCATGGCATGAGGAGTATTATTATTCGGACTTCAAAGATTAACTGTCGGTTAATTGAAGTCGTAAGCTTTTGTTGGATCTCACAAAGAGCATTTATAAGAAAAAGAAATTTTAATATTATTTTTACTTTAAATGTTATTTGTGCACGCCAAATAGGCCGTGAATTCGTGAATTGAAAATTGTGAATCAGGCTTAAGTTCAAATCTATTAATTTCCAATTTAATTTTATTTAAAGAATCTGTCTTAAATTAAAATTATTTTTTAAGAGTAGAACACATAAAACGAATTCGTCTAAACCACGAGTTCGAGTCGTGTTGAGTTTTGTGCAGGGCGACGCAAAACTACTGTTAGGATTTGAATGTTTAATAACTTTATTAATAACTTATTTGATGGTCAATTATCTTTAACCATTTTGTCTTAAGTATGAAAATTATATCGTGCACGTGGTCTCTATTTGTGGCCTTGTGTCCTTTCTAATACATTTTGCATAACTTTTCGTAAAATTTCCAGTGTTGTGGCATGAGTTTCATTGTGAATATTTTGTTTTTGCTGTCGTATGGTCGCTGGCACACCCTATTTTTAAAATAACTCCAAAGAAAACTGTCCGCCACTCTTTGAAATCGGTGGACGTAGAAGCCAATTGAAATCGCTTGTGCGCGAAATAATGCTTTCCTCAAAGAGGTCCTGTAACAGAGTCATTGAATCACATGCAGTGGTGGGTCCAGCTTGTTGGAACCACAATTACAAATAGTTGGCCTACAAAAATTTTCCACCATGCTTCGATATTCGGCACCATTAACTGTAACTGAGCCGCCATGTGCAATGTCAAAGAAATATGGACCACTGATCCCTTCAGATGATACAGGACACTTAAGTGGGTGCAATTATTGCTGGTGAAGTCTTCTTGGCTTCTCAATGGGCCATATCCTGGAATTTTCCTTGTTTACGAAGGAATGGAATGGAATTGACCTTCATCACTCATTATCAAATTGTTAATGAAATCGTGTTTTCTTCTGCTTTTTATCGGAATGAAATGGCAGAATCAAAGCGTGTTGGTGGTCCAACATTAAATGGGAACAAGTGCGATGCGGCTACAATCCTCTGAACGAACCTCCGCGATAGCCGCAGTTGTGCCTGCCAGACGTCTTCTTATCGATATTTCTAGACTGTCCTGCCCACTATCCACAACACGTTGAATATATTTTTCCAATTAAAGAAAATTTCTAACCAGGCGATTTATTTTTGGTGCTGAAGGTCCAGTTCTTACATTAAAAAACGATAATAAGAACACTGCGTCAAAAGAATTAAGTGTAAAATTTTCAAAACAAAATTCAATACATTTTGATCGCTGTTCTGTTGTGTATTGTTGCATCTCACCTGAAATAAAAATAAAATTCTTAAATAAAAATAAAATATATATGAACGAAAAAGTCTAGAAACATTGAAACCCCAACGGTAGTTTTATGCAGATCGGGATAGAAGACCGAAGAAATGCCAGGGAATGTAGCAACTAAATTCTTTCTTTCTTGGATCTATTAAAATTTTGAAAAATTCAATATATTATTTAAGAAGTGACTACTCTGCATTAAGGGAAAAATATTCTATCAACCTCTTGGTTCATATACAAGTATTTTGAAAGAGCTTTAGAAATTGTAGCTAAAAGAGTACGTACCCTAGAAATAAAAATATTTGCAGATTGAATTAAACGAGCGCGAATGGCGTGTTTGGTATGAAACTGAAAAGCCTGAAAATGAGGAAATACCCTGTGGCTATCAGACATCCTTGGATGGTTTTCGCAAGCTGCTGTTAATACGATCATGGTGCCCGGATCGTACAATTTCTCAAGCTAAGAAATACATCGAAGGTAAAAAGCTAAAAAATAACATATTGACGAATTTTAATAACAATTAATGCTCTTCTTTAAGAATCTCTGGGGCCCGAATACAGTGAAATGCAAATTTTAGATCTAGAACTTACCTGGTCTGAATCTGAGCCCCGAACGCCGTTTGTATGCCTGCTGTCTATTGGCTCTGATCCCACTACACAAATTGCTGCATTGGCCAAACTGAAAGGAATACGTACGTTGGGTTATGCTTTAAATCTTAGGCCAACTAATGGTGTTTTCTTTTCTAGAAAATATGTAAAATTCTTGCACTTATTTTCTAAAAAGTGGCTGTTTGGGAAAGTTTTGAAACAGAAATTATTTATCGTGGGGGATGTTGGAGTCATTTCAAATAATTTCCTTATTTTGAAATGGCAAAATTTTGCCATTTTCTGTTAAAAAGTGTGAAAAATGTTGCACTATTTTCTAGAAAAGAAATCGACATAATTTACATATATATATATTATATTTTAAATTTCTTTTGTAGCACTCAAATCTGTATCAATGGGCCAGGGGCAGGAACTGCATGCGCGTAAAATGATAACGGATTCGATGGCCAGCGGTGGCTGGGTTTTGCTACAAAATGTTCACTTGTCTTTGCCGTTTTGTACAGAAGTTATTGACATGTTAGTTGAAAAGGAATATGTTGATGATTCGTTTCGCATGTGGGTGACAACCGAACCACATTCAGAATTTCCCATTGGCCTGCTGCAAATGGCAATTAAATTTACAAACGAGCCACCGCAAGGCATACGTGCCAGCTTGAAAAGAACTTATCAGGTATGAGCGACGACAAAATTGCTTAACGCTCTCACAAAAATATTAAGTTTATGCGATTAATTTAAACAAATATAATTGCAGGCCTTCACACAAGATTTCTTGGATTATACGTCAGCATCACAATGGCCCACTCTTTTGTATACGGTGGCCTTCTTGCACACAATTGTGCAAGAGAGGCGTAAATTTGGCCCTCTGGGATGGAATGTGCCGTATGAATTTAATGCTGCTGACTTTGCAGCCAGTGTACAATTTGTACAAAATCATTTGGATGATATGGATCCCAAAAAAGGTGTCTCTTGGCAAACTCTCGTCTATATGATTGGTGAGGTGCAGTATGGTGGACGGGTAACAGATGATTTTGATAAACGCCTGCTGAACACTTTTACGGCCGTATGGTTTTGCGAAGCATTATTAAATCCATCCTTTGAATTTTACAAGGGCTACAAAGTACCCAACACAAAGAATTTACAAAATTTTATTGATTACATTAATAATTTACCAGCTTACGATACACCTGAAGTATTTGGTTTACATTCGAATGCTGACATCACGTATCAAATTAATTCTGCTAAAGGTGAGTGAGCGGGTGAGTTTATAACGCATGCAAGCGCCCTGTTTGATTAAGCATGTCTGTACATGTTCTTTTATATGAAAAACTGATTAAAGAGGAGTGTATGTAAATATTGTTGATATTTTAAAAAGGATATAAAATTATCAGCAGGCGAAAATCAATACTTTTCTTGAGACATTTTTTCCGAGTTGATATTGATATATTTTGTGTAATTGACATTAAAGGGTGTCGTTTTGCAGTCGTATTTTTGTTTTGTGTATGAACACTTTACAATCGCAACCATATTTCAATACCTAAATTCTCTATTTTATTAGACACTGACAAATAGTAACCTGTTTTTTTTTTAATAGTCATGGTGTTAACAAACTTGAGGAAAGTTTTTTTATGTGGGCGAATACTCTTAAAAGTTGGTTAAAATGCTAAGAGTGTTCTGTGAAGTTACTTTCTACAATAATCCTCTTAATTACAGCAACTCACAAAAGCCACTAATTCGACATAAAACAAACTTATCTTTATACGAGAGCAGTTTGATAATTCACCACTTTATTTCTACTTTAATTATTTAAGTCAAAGGACTAAGAGATCCTAACAGGCAAATCGATATATTTTAATATAAAAATATACTTAACAAATCCTTATTTTCTAACAAAAAAGTTCTCAAATCGTATTGATTTTATGGAAACCCTATGCCAATATTCGAAACATTATTTATATTATATAAAGTATCGAAACTCTTTTTCGAAGGCTCACGCATGACATTTTTTATTAAAATGAAATGTATGAAAATATAAAATAAATGATTGAGTGTAAAAGCTTTGAAAGTTATAAAAATATATATCGAATTTGACAAGTATAGGGTGTTTTTTATAGAGTGATATAAGTTTAAATCATAACAAAACATATATTTATGTATATTATATATTTATATATATTTTTGATATCAATAAAACGGTCTTTATTGGAGAGAAAACTTTATGACATTAATGTTTAAGTATGATTTTGGCCATGTGGCCGCCACGGCTGGCGCGTACAAGGCTCAATCTGGAACACCAATTTTCACAAACAGTAACATTCTGACCATCATCGTTTTTGAAGACATACGGGTGAATGACTCCGCCAGCCCATAAAGCGCACAAAACAGTAGTTTTCTGTGGATGGTGTTTCGACAAGAGCTTGTGGATTCTCTTCACCCATTCAACCAAAAATGGGCTTCATCGGAATATAACATTTTTAATGGACGAAGTGTACGATAAGTTTGACGAACAGAACTATTATTTTGATTACAGATTTCCACAATGTGCACGCGTTGCTCTGGTGTAAGTCTATAATAAAATGTCAAAACATATTTAACAAAAACCAACTATCAGTTATTGAATGAATGGTCAAACAAAGCAGTGATGCTAATTTAAAGTTCTATTACTTTATAAAAAACACCCTATGTTCACTACCATTAATCAAATTATAAATTCTTGTAACTGTTTGAATAGTTCTTATTAAATGTTGCTACCTATAAAAGAAGTTACAAGACTAATTCTGAAATTTTAGTGCTTTTAGAACAAACAAAACAAACTAATAATAAATAATTATAATAAATAAAAATTTTGAAATAAAAATATTCAAAAGTATTATGAAGCATTACGTGCAAATAATGTTTTATTAACTTCTAAAGATACCTTCCGTTTGTTAATTGTAAAGCAGGAAATCTCTAATCCATTAATTAGGGATGGTAATTACTTTCGCTGCATAATTGCAAATGGAAAATCTATCAGAGATTCTGTTAAAATCATGTCATGTCTTGCAAAAGCGCCATTTGTGGCATAACCAAAATAATTGTGTTATTAAGGAGATGGGCACATTAAGGATGGCCAATATATTTTAACGCAAAAAAACACCAGCCGCTCAACAGCAACGCTAGCGACTGACACCATCGAGTATTAAAGAACACATTAAATGAAACTCCGTCGCCCGTAAGGTAGTAACAAATCCTTGGCGAAATAAAATAATAAATAATATGTCTGGTCATAATCTTAATTGATTATTAAATGCAGCAAAGGAATTGTGCAACGCTGACAAAATCTAGTTTCGTTTGTCTGGTTTTCATATGGAAGTAGATAATATTAATATGTTTTGTTGTAGACCTTTTTGAATAAATTTGTTTTGCTTGTGATGTCCTTTTCGGCTTGAGTAGATAATATTTTAAAATTTTGTGTGAATAAAAGGAAAATAAAAGGCATTAACCTAAATGTCTAGCATATTAATAATATTATTTTTCATTTTATTGTTACTCGGAACCACCCTAATGCGCATGCATGACAACATAAATAGTTAATCCAACACTTTCTTATAACCTCAGGCATATTGGATACCATTCTCAGTGTACAGCCGAAAGAAGGTGGTGGCGGCGGTGGCGAAACACGTGAAAGTATAGTTTATCAACTGGCCGATGATATGCTCAGAAAGCTACCAGCCCAATACAATGACTACGAAGTGCGCGAGAACTTAATACGAATGGGCATACTGCTGCCCATGAATATATTTTTGAGGTAAGTAAATAAGTAATAATTGTATCAATAAGTGCTTTAATGTTAATGCTGCCACCGACATTAACATGAAAGTTTTCACTCATAATTATAATTTAATTTACACGAGTTATTAGTATTCCTTAAGTGATATAATAATGCTCGAGTGCGCTTGAATTAATCATACAAATTACGTGTGTGCAGCGATGCAGGAATATGAAATGTGTATATGAATATAATCAGGTGCTAATGCATTAACAATTACATTATCATTATCCAATAGACAAGAAATTGATCGCATGCAGAAGGTAATAAAACGAGTGTACAGTTGTTTGTGTGATTTAAAATTAGCAATTGATGGCACGATTGTTATGAGTCCTGGTTTGAAGGAGTCCTTGGATGCCATGTATGATGCTCGTATACCAGAATCGTGGATGAAGGTATGCCTTATTTATTTATAAGTTGCTGTCATTTGTCCTCGTTTTCACTTATTTATTATTTTTTATTAATAACTTTTACTCAAGTGTGGGAGTTTTGCGAAATGTGTTGTCAGGAACAGGGTTAGTGTAAGCTAAATGCGATTGTAACTGAAATAAATCGGAACTATTCGTTTTTTTATATGAAATTATTCAAAATAGTAGATTCTTTTTGTTCAGGATCGCATCATACTAAAAATATGTCATCCTCTTTTAAAGTGGACGGTCTTACTCAAAATTTTCCTGAAGAGAACACCGAAATATTGAAAAAAAATTTAATTATTTATTGATAATGAAACACAATAAGAGTTTTGTTTACAAGTCCTAGACCTAGAGCCCGAACAATAAAGAATTTAATACCAAAATAAGGTGGAATACAAATTAATTATTATTCAAAATGCTTTGCAATATTTGGTAAATCAATTTGAGATGTTTTAATTGAACATTGAGGTTAAACTGTTTTCACTTCTATTGCTTCTTTGCATCAAAATTTAATTTATTATTTATTTTTCTTAATAAATTCAGAACCATGTCTGAAAAACTATTTTTGTTTAATCTTTCATGGTTTTATTATATTAAAGCAAATTTTTTATATAAGAAATATGAATTTTTTAATTTATAATTTTATAGGCAAATTGTTCGGAAAATGTTTTCAATTTAGAAAGACTTGATACATATTCCAAAACACAAGGGAAAGTCAACATATTTTTATATATTAAACCTCCACAGCATAGTAAAACATCTGTTTTCAAACGCCGCTACACTTTCATCATCACTCCTCATGTATATTTTTAATAAGATAAAATATAATTTGCAATAAAATTTATAATCTAAAGAATGAGCGTTGAATTATAAGAAAAGGTATTTCCAGAACCATTTTTGTTCAAATTTCCTGGTAGCTGTACTGTAAATTTGCTTAATTTAATAATTGAATACATCAAGTGTTTACCAAGACCCATTGAGTCTTTCTTATATGAATTTTATGGCGAAAAGTAGCAAAATAAATTAAGATATTTCTTTTTTTCAGCCTTTTATTATAAATTAGCTTGAGTTAGAATGCTTAAATCGAATTGTTTTAGTTCGTTATGGAGAAAAAGGACTTTGAATAGAACAAGGAATATCGGCACCAATTATAATGATTAAATACTGGGGCAGGTCAAAAATATGTTTTCCTCTGATATGGAGAAAGAGGACTTTGAATAGTATAAGAAATATCGGCACCGTTTAATGAGGCAGGCCAAAAATATATTTTCTTCTGATATGGAGAGAAAGGACTTTGAATAGAATAAGAGATATCGGTACTGATTAATATGATTAAATAGAGCGGCAGGCCAAAGTTATGTTTTCGTCTGATATGGAGAAAGAAGTCTTTGAATAGAACAAGAAATATCGGCACCGATTAATATGATTAAACAGTGTGGCAGTCGACAAATAACTTCTATATGATTTAATTTACATTGTAGAGCGACTGCTCTAGATAATTTTTATTACAACCTTAAAATCGAAAGTTATCGGTAATACAGGATTTTCTTTGCTTTTATTATAAAATAACGTTTTACTTTGTATTTTTTCCCTTGATATAAAAATTTCAAAAATTTTACATAGAGGCCAAACAAGGCTTCAATATGATATATAAATTATTTCAAAGATAAAATATTATGACCTTTTATATATATTAAAGATTATATAATATATTATCGATAACAATTGATTTTGAGGATATAATCGAAAATACAAAAATTTCACAATTATCTACACAAAGAGCTCTACAACATCTCTCTGTACTATTCATTAACACTACCTGAAGTTGCATGTATTTGTGTCGAGGTCTTTATAGTTATATGAGTGTGGCGGTTTTTGAAACCTGTTCAGCTGTTCAGCTGCGTATGTTATATGATTAAAATTCTACTGGCCTAAGTCTATTACTACTGTTTATTTTATATATTCATAAAAGTTTTGGTAAAAATGGATATTTCAATTTGAATAAAATAAATTAAATGGCAACACTTAAATTCTTAAGTCGTTTATAATCGGTTCGATGTAACAAAATCTGTATTAAAAAGAATTGTCATGCCATTCAATTAAGTCATCTAATAAGTGGTGGTAGGCAAAAGTACGCTTGAGTACTCCTGATAAACGTGTAGCGGATTATGAAAACAGCTGTGCTGCTCTACTGTGTAAGTTAAACACTTTTCCCTGTATCTTAGAATATATATCATGTCTTTTTGAATTTAAAACACGTTACGAACAATAGTCTCTCAATCTTAAATGCATAAATTTTTGTTATGTTGTTAAGTTCCAAACTTCCATTCGCTTTCTAAGTAGACTGCTACAGTATTATGATCCTAGAGCTTAGATGCTCTAGATGCATCTAATGCCACATTAAACTCAATTAGACGCAATTAGCAAACAAAGAAGTGGTAAAATCACCGAGACAATGAACTCGAAGTAGTTACATTTCTGGCTAAATGGTATACGATTAAAGGTTGATGCCACAGAGTGTCTGAGATAAAAGATATTCTCATCTGTCCTCTCTATACACTTCCCTTCTTTCTTAGCTTGGCCACATGCATTACTTGAGCAGTTTTCTCACACCGACTGCCGGCGTAAGTAAAAATATATCCCTCAAATGCTGAACTGACCTATTTTGAGTTGTATAAAAAATGATTTGGTCTATAAAACGCTACTGCTACTAATAATGTGTATTTTGCGGCATATTTCTCAATATTGAGTCAAGTTCCATCCACATGGCTACTCCTAATAAAAGTCAATACGGATAATAGAGAAGCTGGCCTAATGCCATCCTGCAACAGGAGTTGATAATGAATAACACGCCTCCATGCAAAATAATACAGTCACAGAGAATGTCTGCCGTGTGTGACTCATTTTCTGCAGAGCACAAACGGTAAAAATATGAACTGGAGCGAACATGTTATCACTCAAAACTTTATTGCCTTCTTAATAAAATAATATTTTTTTCATATAGAATTATGTTTTATAGAATATAAAATCCAATCTTTTGCATGTTTGTTGACAATCCATAATACTTCAATCGAGCTACAATTTCTTATTTAATATACCTGTTACTTTGAGAATTGCAGAGCTGTTCACATGTGATTTACATAAAATTTTATGGATTGTATTTTTATATTTACATATTTGAACATGTGAAATGTCAGTTTATTTGTACAAGTAAAAGCATGTGCACAGTATGATAAACTATAAGCGTATGCAATTTGATTATGCAATAAAAAAAATTTGTTAGTGTTTTCCAGTACAAAAGAAAAATTTGCATTTTTCATGCAACGTTACAATGAGATTTTTTTCTTTTGTATTTTAACGTTATTTGTTCAACAAAATAAGAGCAACAACGGCTGGTTGCAGTGAAATAGATTAATGTTTTGGTGAACAGTAAATCAAGAGAGCTGCATAAATAGGGCACTGAAAATCGGTATTAAATTATTAACAAATAAAAACTACTAATAGGAGAAATTAAAATATATTATGAATAGTGTTTTCATACTGACGTGATTTTATTTAATGTTGACCTTAAAACCTACTATTATAACTTGGTTTTGCCACATAAAGCTATTTTGTAAAAGCCAACTTGAGTCCTTTTTTAATTATTGTTCTTGTACACAGTTTTCATGATATGCAACTTTGTGTTTAGCTTTACAAAATTTAGTGCTGCCAAGTTGAATATAAAAAATATGTGATTATGTGAAAAGAGTGGTATCGAAATTTTTTCTTTGAAAATCTTGTTATTTCTTATATGAAATATTACGACGTCCAATCACTTTTTCCTCGATTTTGAAATAATTATAATAATAATAATAATTATAATTATTAAATCACAATGTTAGATTTACAAGTTTCTTATACAAACAAAAACAGCTGTTGTACAGCTTGTCAAGGAAGTGTTATAAAAAGTACAAAAACACGTGCAATAATTTAATATATTTTTACAAAAATTTATGGATTATTTGAGTGTCAAAAGTATTAGGCCATCCTAATCATTACATTTTTTAATGTAAGATAGAGTAGAATGGCTCTATTTGCAAGGCGCGGCAATTTCTCGTCAGTTGTATTAACCAGGTTTCAAATTTAGGTGTGAAAGCACGACATATTTTTAAAACTAAGATTTTTTATATGCAAAGAATATATATTTTTTATAAGAAATGCTATCCCTATAACTTCCTGCTAATTTTACACGCTATTCTATGCTTTTGAGCTCTTCGAGCTAAAAACAATGTTATTTAAATTTTTCAATCAACCAATTTTCACGTTTTAGGCGTTTGTTAATTTAATTTTCGTTTGCCATAAAAAAATCGAGACCAATAACTGATCAGATATATAATTTGGGAGTTATTAAAATCTAATCACTTTTATCCAATTCGCTCGTTGGCGATATCTGACGATCGAGTTAAACAATCTCAATGCGATTTGCTTATGCTGCTGGTTTGCTTATGTAGCGTTTGAAAGTTATTCTAATAATCGCTTTGAAAAATGCTTCTGTTCTATGCTTTTTTTTGATATTTGAAATCTACCGGTTCGAAACGGTTCAAATTCACAGGAAATTTAAGTTAAAGAACTCAATTTGAATGCTGGTTATACTTAAACACTCCCACACATTCATACAAGTTTTCGGAAATTTAAAATTTTTCTAGCGAAAAGATAAAAAATTTAATAATATAATAATAATATAATATTTTGCACTTCAAATTGCAAGATTCAGCATGGCTGAGTTGTGTTCGCTGTTTACCGTAGCGGCGGATTGTTGCTCGTTTCGAAATTTATAAGCAGTGATGATGTTGTCAGAGTGTAAATCACTCGGAGTAGCCAATTGTATTCAATGTTGATGGTTTTGAATTCGGCAGAGTAAAATTAGATGGTTTTGAATTAGTGCGAAAACTATAAACAACTTAACGAATCGTTTGCTCTCGAGGTCAATTATGTTGATCGTAACATGTGAAAAATGCACGAACAAATTTATTTCTTTCAATGTAAATTTTCGCAATTCGGAAGCGTTGCTCTGTTGCCGGTTTTTCAATTTCAAAATCAAATGTAATGAAAAAAATTAAGTATATTTTCATATATCGATTCAGGCGGAACTATGAACTTTAAAAATGGAGTTATGCCATTAATTAGATGAGGAAACATGTTAATTTGGTCAACTAAATTTTGGAAGTGGCCATAATAACTTGTTTATTTATAAAATTGGTTTATACTAATTTATCATACTTGAGTGAGTGCTTGGTTTCCTGTCTAAACTACAAAAAAAAAAAAAAAATATTTATAAAAAATTTTTTTTATTAACTCACTTTATTTCCCTTTAAGGGATAGTTTTGTATTTATCGAATATTTTGATAGTTATGATTCCTATACAACGATTGCATTGGTTTTATGACAAACAAGAACACACAAAAAAAATTTAATTTTCTTTTCCTTCACATAAAAACGTAAATTTTTTCTTTTAAAACTTTATATATCTTTTCGTTCGTTTTTTCAAGAGCATCTATAAATTTATTCATTTACTGAAAACAGCCTATACATTTTGCAGATTAAAAGAATGCAGCTTTAAATCTCTATTGCTGCTGAAATAACTAATGAAATATTGATGCTAATTTTAATATAAAAAACAATATTCATTTAACGAAAAGTGTTAAAAACTTAACAATTCGTTAATAATACATTTCAAAATAGAAAAAAAATTAGTTTTTCTTAGTAAAACTAAATATGATCTCTTTGAAAAACTTTCACCTTTTAGATATTGACAATATCTGGGGCAAATAGTATCACTTACAGTTCATAAATTAATTTTAGTCTAAAATAGCTCGTAATACCACTGCCACTTCAAGCATTTCTTACAAAATAAACACTGTTATTAAAATAAAAGCATTCCAATTTATCCATAAAATTTACAATGTCAGATTGCCGCGCAGTCATTGACCTTCTTTAACTTTTGCCATCTACACGGTTTATATTGGCAATAAAAACCTACATTTGTAAGGATTACTTGCAAAATTATTTTGTTGCTATAATTCATGTGATAACAAAAGTTCAATAAAAATATTGAGATGTTAGAAACGCGAAACTCTTTAACTGTCGCAGCTGAAAATATTGCAAATAATTTGGCATATAAAAAGACAAATATAAAATAGAAAAGCCAGCTGCTAACCAAAATTTAAAAATACCTTTCCTCCACGAAAGCACATTCAAGGATTTGAAAAAATTGACTTGAAAATAATTCAAAAATGCCCTTAAGTTGGTTTTAATAAAGTCATTTGATATGGTTAAACCTGGTTCAAACATTAAAACCAGAATTTCTAGAATTTCTTAAGACCATGTCAGTGTGAAAGCACTATCGAACATTAAAACCATAATTTATTGAAATTATAGTAACGTGAAAAATTACTTCAACAATCTAAGATGATTTTGTAAAATTTTTAGTAAAAGAAAACGGTTTAATTTCGCTAATTGCAGTTCATTCATACAATTTTATTAGAATATCTGTATGCGTCTGATGTACTTATATAACCGGGTTTCCTGATGATGTAGGAGGCAATACCATAATTTTCAATGGATTATCTAAGAGTTCTCTTGCACCTGTTAATCGATTTGATGTGTTAATACGCAAAATGCTTATTGAACAATTCTATTGATAAAACCCTTGAAAGGAAAAATAACACAAAACATTATCACACCTGCTCAGAAGAGTGCGCATAATTTGTACGTTAATGATTTCGTCGAGAAACTAAATGGATTGAATGTTAAGAAAGAAAATTATTGTTCCGCAAATAAAAAAGTG
This sequence comes from Linnaemya vulpina, assembly GCA_963675445.1. Taxonomy (NCBI): domain Eukaryota; kingdom Metazoa; phylum Arthropoda; class Insecta; order Diptera; family Tachinidae; genus Linnaemya; species Linnaemya vulpina. Next base: position 93,881,329 of record OY776277.1, read on the forward strand.
TTTTACGGCAAGCAACTGAAGGATAAATATATGTTCCCTAATATTCTGCTATAACATAAAATTAAAAATTTATTTCAATGATAAAATTCCTTTAAAGCCTGCACATTATCGCTTAAGCACTTGTCGAGAATGCAAAACAAATTTATTGTTATATTTTCCAACATCTGCATATAGAAAATACATTTCCTGTGATTTTTCAACAGTCTTTTTTTTTTCGTTTGTGATAAATACGTGTGTGTTTTCCTTCCAAAATACCTGCCCGCATTTATGTTTGGCATGTGCTTATGTAACTTCTATATGAACGCGTCTAAAGTACTTTATTCAGCCTCTAATGCGTTATTGTATGTGTTGGATTTCAATTTAATACCATTCAGATTTTCGATAAAAAAAGCGAACGAAAATTTAATTTATGCTTATAATTACATATCTTTTGTTGTCGTTGCTTGTTATTGTTGTCGATTTTCATCACAGATTACGCAGAAATTCTTTAGGATTAAACCGATTCAATGTCAAATATTTTGTTAATATTTTGTGAAAAAAAAGAGAAAATTTAATTAAAAATGTTATAAAATATGATTATGTTGGTTAGTCCTACCGCATACTGGTTGACTTTTCATATCGCTCATTTACTAAAACAACATCACAACTCAAAACAACCGGGTTGCTGGAAAATGAGTGTAAAGTTTTCAATTTGCATAAAATTTGATGAAAGAAGAAATTTGTATTTTTCTGTTAATAGTTGAGTAAACAAGATACTGATATGAAATATCATAACATAATCAAACAATATCATAATTTGTTAGTTATGACGTTGTTGAAGCAAATGAGCGATATATAGTTTTATGTAAATTTAAGTCATTGTTGTAACTAAAATTTAGGGAGATTTCATGCGTTATTTGGGATAAAATTTTTGCGGTTAATAGTAGATAAATGCGGCTGTTATACACATAACAAAATAATTTTAATATATTCGAAATTTTCTTGCAATTAATTTAAAAGTAGGATATTGAGTACAGAAATGTTTCAATAAGATTTTTGATTACTTTGCTGGGATATTAGAATCGAATATATTTTTTAAATAAACGTACCAATATTAACATGAATTACAATTCAATATATCAATTATCTATTTAGTGGCTTAAAAATCGCCGGTTTGGCAACACTAGTATCAGCTCATAAGTATCTGTCATCTGAATTGCCTTTCATTTAGTGAAGATTTTGTCATCTTGAATATTGATTGTTTAACAAATTCGTTGCTCAAACGTTTTTAATTCCGCGTATCTGCAATGAGAGCGCAGATTGTGTTTTCTTATGGAAAATAAAAATCTGCGTTTAGCCTTAATATCATAAACATGTGATTTAGTGCTCACACAGCAGATTTAATAATTTTAAAATTTAATATTAAATCTCTCATAGAAATAGGTTTTTTTCTTGTTGCATTTTCCTCTACATTTAATAATAAAAAATACTTAATGCAAAAACTGTACTGTAGCTGTTTTTGTTTGTATGAAAAATATTAAAATTTCAGTTCAATATATTGCAAATTAATATTTTAATATAATGGAAATATTTATATAGACCGAATAAATGCTTCAGAAATATATTATTATTTCATATAAAATCATGCAAATTGTGAAAGAAAATTGCAGATGTGGTGGATTTTTCTGTACTTTCTTCAAACATTGTTTACTGTTACTAACATATAACTTGGCAGCACTTTTCTTGACATTGCCAGCAATAGATAAAAACATTGTTGCATTTCAGAAAACCTACTTAAGAGCAATTTCAAAATGTTTTAGTTGGTTTTAGTAAAATCTTTTTTTTTTGGTGAAACCAGGTCCTTACAGTTGGTTTTAACATTAAAACTAGAATTTATTGAGACCGTGTCAGTGGGAAAACACGGTAACATTTAAAATCGGTTATTGTCATTACGCGTAGTCAATTTTGCTCTTTCTGGATAGTGTTCATTTTGTTAGACTAAAATAGTTCATTTAAATACAGCACTGTTTCATATTATTTAAACTATAGATTTGTATTTGCTTTTTTTTTATCGTTTTATATATAATTTTTCTTTGCAAACTTTTAATTAACGACTGCTTTTATGTTAATTTATAAGAACTTTCTATAACCGCTCAACAAAAATATATAAAATGGTATAATTTTGATTAATTCGCCCCAACATAATCAAATGCTGATTCTTAAAAAAATTCAAATCAAATATATTTATTTACTGTGACTTGAGCTAATCTCTGTGCCTTCATTTCAACGAAGGTTATGTGAACTCATCAGTAGAACTAAGAACAGGATGATTGATTAATTTAGCTCGCAATAACCATGTAAATTCTACTGAATAATGAAAATCATGAACACATTTAAGAAATTCGTAAAAAACAACATATTAAATATTTTGATAAAAATAAATGTTTGCAGCAATAAAACAAGACAAATCCATTCTTAGCACGCTTTTGATTAATGAACATTTTAAAGCCTGCAGGGTGTTGCGAATGTTATGGTATGATTAACAGAATAAAAATCACTTTAAACTTTTTTTTTCCAAAAATTGAAGGAGAAAATAATCAGCACGATATTAAAATTAAAGAGAAAAATTATTATTTTTTTTATGAAAACCTGTTGATAAACATCTTGACTAGTATTTTTATGTATCAGGTGTCGAATATCTTTGAAAAGTATCTTAGTCGGCATTTATTAATTCGAAAAATATAATTTAGGTTTATATTCAATTTAGAAATGTTTTGATTGACGGAACTCAAATGATCGCTTAATAGTTTCACACTAATACCGTCTTGAGACTTGCATTTTTAATAGAGCCAATTTAATTTTAATTGCGCAACTAAATATAGTGTTCACACATACTCAATTTAACTGACTCAATTATCATTTCTCAGCTGATAAAAACATTGTTTTTATTTGTTCGGTGAATATTCGTGTTTGTAAATCTTAAAAATGCATGAAAATTTTTGGTTAAAAGGAATTTTACTTGCATATAATAGAAATATGGAGCTCTTGGAGTCGTTGCAGTTTTTTTTGTTTAAATTATCAGTGTTTGAAAAAAGGAACACTGGACAATTTTACTAAGTTTGAGAAAGCAGCAGCTATTGTTCCCTTCATTATTCCAGCAAACTGCAACTCAAAGGTCACCTTCTTCACCAGCAATTTCGTTTTTGTTTATTTATTTATTTATTTATTCAGTCTATTTGAAAATTCAGTCTATTTTATTTATATTTATGTACGAGTATATATTTTGACATTTGGCTCGCCATTATAGGAAATTTTTCTGCTCATTGAACCCAGTTCTTAATAAACACACTTATGATCAAGTTGCAATTCGATTTTAACGCAATTCGTGAGACAATTAACTACTAATTGCTCAATTTACTAATTGACTTATTATATTGTGGTCAATTCAGGCCTTAATTGCGAAAGATGCCCTAATTGCGCAATTAAGGGTTATGTCTGAGCACGGTATAAGATTTTCTTAAATAAATTGTGGTTTAAAGTTTTAATCCGGCTATTAAAACTTGGATTAATCGTAGCATATGATTTTATTACAATGAAATTAAATCCACTTTCGATTTGCATTTAAGTAGTTTTTGTGAAATGCATCATTGTGTTTGCCCGTTTTTATTGGCTGTGCTATGTTGAGTGCTGCCAAGTTATTAATTGGAAACATCTGACGATGTGTGAAGAATGCATAGAAATATACGTGTGGTGCAATTTTTTCTTTCAGAATTTGCATGATTTTATATGAAATAATATGTGTTTGAATAATTTATTCGCTCTGTATAAGTATTTCCATAATTTTGAAATATTGATTTCCAAAATACACAACAATTCCTATTTGAAGTTGCAATTTAAATGTGTTTATTTTTTATATGTATAAAAAAGCTGCTGTACAGTTTGTGCATTAAGTATTATAAAAATGGAGTGGAAAATTTGACAACTTTTAAAGACTATATATCCTGATTGATTTGATATCTTAAATTTTTTTTACATCCATAACTCTTTATTGCGCAGCGCACTTTCCATCATGAAGCTTGAACAGCCTTTCCTATTGTGATGGAGAGTAAAACAACACCACCAACTACAAATTAGTTATTGTGTTAAAAGTGAAAAAAATTTAATAAAAAATTGCTTTATGCTACTAAACACGAAGAAAAAAATTAAAACTTTTTAGTTTCCTGTATTTTTTGTTTGTCAAAAAGACAACTTTGAAACAGGATATTTTTTCTACTCTTCGTGTGAAAGTAAATTCTTGTTAGGCTTTCCAATTCTGTTTTCTTATTAACTAACAAGAAGGTATGCTGACAAACGTAAAGTGGACAAAATAATAGGGAGTTTTTTTTTTCAAAGCATCTGTAATTTGCTTTTCTTATCACCGGACTGTGGCACTAAATACTTCCTTTTAAGCACACAATTTATTCGGCACTGAATTTTAGTTTCTATTTTTAAACAACGAAACAAAAGGTTAAACCCTAAAATATTAGCGATGTTGTTGGTGTTATTTTTACAACATGAAAGAAAAAGAGTGCTGGTTGGATAGGTATTGTGTGACTATAGGACATGTATGCCAATACGGGCGTTTTAATATCAATTACGTATTAGATTTTCATGTCTTTGTGACTTAATTAAATTTTTTTTTTGGCCGGACATATAGACATTCCTTCAACCTTTTTCAGGAGTATGTAAAATATAAAACAAAAAAGTATATATGAAATTAATTAAAACGAAATAAAAATATTGGGTTGTAAGTGTAACCAAAAATTATGGCTTCTTATATTGAAACATCAATTAACTACTTAAAGCTTTAAACACAATAACGACTGCAGGCTACACGAACACCAACTACAAAAGCCGTTGGCTACAATCGTCGCCTCGTAGTCAGCTACTTAATTATTTTTAAAACGACTCCACCAAATCAATAACCATGTGTTGTTGTTTGTAGTAGAATTCTCTTCAAACGCCAGTGTAGCCGCTTTCATATATGTAATACTCATAAATAGTGTTATTCCACTAAAATATATTTAGAGTCCACAATATATGACAAGAAATCATTTCATTAGCTTGGAAATATAGTTTGTTGTTTCTTTTTGTATAATAAAATAATATGTTTTCAAGTTTACAGCTCAACAAATCGGAAATTAGTTTAATTTTTGCTACAACTACAACGATGGCCGGTAGTCGTGTCGCTGTGTCGTCACTAAAATAGTCATTCCCATTTCAATGCGTGTATACTAATTTTGACAGTTTGCAGCTCGTAGCCTGCTGTTGTTATTATGTTTAATGCCTAAGTTTTATGCTTTGACGACTTAAAAATATTTATTGGGGACACGTTTTTCATCAAATTTAATTTTTACACTGAATTTCTTACAAGTGCAATTTTTCACAGGATACTAGAAAGCAGCCTACTTGGCCGGTGAAGTAAAATTATAAATTTCTTTTTTTCTCTCACCCACTATCCTCTCCATACGATCCCTGCCTTCCTGATTAGCCCATAACTTATTCCTGTTCAAATTAACCCCATCCTCGTTACACGGCTGACCCCTATGACCAGTTAATAAGAAAATGGAAAATTTTCTTAATTATTTTTAATCATCAAAATGCCTATTTAATTGCATGTAATTATTTACTTGATATTTTTTTGTTAAATTTTTCAAAATTATTAGACCAAAATAGTCCCTTTTAAAAGAAACAGCAAAAAATATATTTCATTTTCCTCAGCTATTTATTCAAGTTAATCCAACAAGCGAACTTTTGCTCGCAAATAAAAATTGGTATCATTAATATTAATTGAAAAAGTTTAAAAATATATTTTTTAAATTATTATTAGAAATTCTTTGGATAAGAAATTTTTCGTAAACAAAATTATATATTCTGTTCCATGGCCAACACATTTTGGCGTTTTGTGAAAAACAGCATGAAGAGTACGTTTTGTTTTATTAAATATCCGTGTCATTTGCAGATATCGTGGGAGTCTACAACACTGGGGTTTTGGTACACTGAATTATTAGAACGAAATGCACAATTTCGTACCTGGATTTCCACCGACCGGCCAAAGGTAAATTGCATTCGAAGAACAAAAAGTTTTCTTTTGTTTAGCTTTTGCAAAGAAAATGAATTAACAGAAAATAGCCAAAAAATATCTGAATCATTTAGTGTTCATCATTTCTTTTGGTTTTTCTTTTCTTGTACATTTTCTTTGCTGTCATATTTTTGTTTTGGTTGTTGCAAAAGAACTCAAGTTAAATAGCGTCTTTCTATGGTATCTGCAATCTGTGATGCTTCATGTTAATTATGATTTTGAATAAATATTTTTTTGCATTTCTTCAAGGTATTTTGGATGACAGGGTTTTTTAATCCTCAAGGCTTTCTAACAGCCATGCGTCAGGTATGTTTTTTAAATATATATATATATATTTTTATTGTTATTATTATTTAATACTGCGGTTAGTTTGGTTAAATAAATAAATTAAATTGGTTTAATTTGGGCTGGTGTAAACACATTTTATTTGCTTAATATCGTTTCTATTGTGTATAACAAGTTGGTGGTTTTTTATGTTGAAATAACATTTAATGTTTTACATGAAAAGTTTTGAAAATAGAGTCAAAACGATGTCTACGTGTTAGTCAAAGGCACTATAATAATATATAGAGGAAATCTATATAATAGGGATAAATGTAATGTAATTTAGTTAATGTAATCTTTCATTAATATTTTTAAGTATATATATTTCTTTCTCTTTCTTTAGCGTGATTGTATATATATTTGGGGTATTCACACTTTGTGCTATTTAGACATATTGTCATAAAGTCATAAAATTTTAGACCAGCTTAAAAAAGTTGTTGTTGTGCTGCATATAAAAAGTCATGAAATAACAGCACTCTTCCAGGTATGTTTTTGTGTTGTCATAAAATTCTCTAGAGATCTGAGTCGAACGGCTGAAAATCTTTAGGCGATGGTATATGTTAGTCGCTGTTACTTATATATTAATGACTAAAAAACCGGTTAAGAAATTGTTTATACTTTTATGTATGTACATTAAATCACATTTTTATAACATAAAAAGTATTAAAAGAGCACTAAATCGCCAGAACTAAATACATACAAGTGAGCAACTTTTCTCGTTTAACTTACGTAGCTGGCAGACGCTGCACGTTTTTCCGTATGCCGCCCCAAGAAAAATAGAGTTTATATATAAAAATTTATTTAGCAGATCAGGTTCTGACGGGTTGTTCACACTTGTCATATTAATCGTGCTTTTATTTTATAAAATGACTTTATGACTACAGTGTGAGTCCCCCAATTATTTGTGGAACTTTAACAAATAATTACTATTTTATAATGAAGTTTATAATAATTAATTTGGGTCTCTAATAAGTAGTAGATAAAGAAAAACTTAGATCGCGTTTAATCATTGTATTGATTATGTTTTCCCCAAAATAGTGGACTGAGGGGCTCTGCCTAGTCTCTATGCGTATTTCCCTAGCGCTAAATCAGATTACCAGGGAATATTTACCCAATATTTCTTAGAATAAGTAAAGATATTATTTCAAATTTCGAATTAAATAAATAAGAAGCTGAAGTAACTATCAGAGTCATAATAAAAACGCATTGAAATAGTGAACGCAAGGCTACGGTGCCTGAGATCCTGAGTTCCACTCCGCACTCAGTCGACAATATAGTGTCGAGTTTTTCTTATCTGCATTAACGCGAAAATATGTTAATTTTAGTCCATTTTTATTAATTAAGAAGGCATATCACTGGTCGCTGAACGTTAACGGCACGATTGACACCGTCATGTATTAAAAAGAGCAGAATACAGCATCCTTCTTCAACGGCCAAGTAAAAAGTAAAAATAGTTACAAGAAAGTTCTGTATCTTCTGATCTGCCTTCATTTGACCTCTTAAACCATTCCTTCATATGCACTGAACATGTACAATGGATTCATATGGCCCAACAAATATATATTCAGCATAAAATCTTACGACTTTTTAAAAATGAAACCTCAAAATTAATTTTTTATAATTTGATATAGAGTGTACACACAACATAGTCTGTTTTTTTGCGCTTTTCGATTTAATTAGTAATTTAGTTCTTCTTTAATGCTGTTTGGAAAAGTTCACATCGCACAGTGGGGGATTTCGGAAAAAATTCCCCTAAAATTATTAATTAGCTAAAAGATGATGTATTTAATAAGTAAGAAGGAAAGGCCAATGAGTTCTATTACTGAAGTAACTCCGATTCCCAGGGAAACTCTGAAAAATTCCACAATGGGGAATTTTTGTATGTTCTCACGGTATTTTTCATATTTTTTAAAAATAAGATACTGACCAAACAATTATAGAAAACGGTGTATCCTAAAGGAAAATCCTTGTAACTTCCAGGTAACCTGTGCCTCATTTCTGTAACTGATGTGAGAAGCTCTCACATTGAAAAACTAAATAATTATGGTTGTCATGCTTTTTATTGTAGAGTTATTCATAAAATAATATATTTATTATTATAAAAAGCTAAAAAAAAATTTTAAATGCATTGAGAAATATATTCTGACTTATCGAGAAGTTCTCTCTTCAGTTACAGAAACGAGCCACTGGTTTTTTGGGCTATTCTACTATTTTGAGCCCTTTTTATATCAGCCGATTCTCCCGTGATAAAAAGTGATCGATGTAGATTTCGATAATTGATCAGATACATAATTTCAGAGCACACATACAGTAGCGGCTCTCAGAGTGAATGAGGAAATCTTCTTGGGATGTCAAAAAGTCAAGATCTGATAAGAACATAATTTTTTTCAGATGGAGTAAAACCAAAAACTAAATTTTTTCAAATTTTAAACTTTCCCAAAGGGAAGCTAAGCAAAAAAAAAAAAAAATTTGGAACATCAAACGTGTCTAAAATAGAGGTCAAGTGATTTTGTTGGTCTCCTATAGATACAGTGCTGCATGAAAATTTAAAGAAAATATCAACACCCGTAATTGAAGACAGTATCGTAATCAAGTATTATTATAATTTTAAATGTTAACCGATTTAATTGTGACCACTAGGTTATCTCAGTTACCATAAATACACTGTAATCAATCAAAATGTCAATATAAATTTTGTGTCACTTAAGACCTGTTGGATTTTAGGTGACGACATGCACGAACTTGTGTATATATACAGACATATATATTCAATTTCAATAGCCTGTAATTATATGTCTGCTAGAGTTTTAATCAATAGACAAATAATAAATTACTCAACTGATTACGAAAAATCCCTTCATTTCTTTCTACATCAAACTTAATTAATGTGTAGTAAATATTAATATCAATTCAATATATTGTATTAAAAGCTTTAATTATGTTTGTTCTAGAATAAGCTCTTTAAGTGATTTCTTAAATGTTCTTATCCATTTTGATTTAAATTTAGTGAAAAACTATTATGGAATCTGTATTAGAACAAATTAATTGTTTGTATTTTGTATCGGTCACTTTAACCACTGATGTTATAAACGCTTCCCTTTTCTTCGTAATCTGGTTCATGTTCGTGCTCTAATCCATATATTTTGTTGATAATTGTCACTAAATTGTTTTAATGTTCAGTTCATTAGATGGATATCGAACTATTTATTTGAAAAAAAGCAGCGTGCGTATGATTAACAATTTTAGGTTCGCAGTTTAATATCGCTCATACGCTTGACAAGTAGTCATTCACAGTAACGTGTGCACATACAAAAATACACACACACACACACTTGCACATAAATATATGGTAACTAATTCAATTTGATAGCATGAATGGTTTTGTTTCAAAACATGTTTTTGATATCTGTTCATTAACAAACATTAAAAATGGGGTAAGAACTTAATTATTATTTAATTGAACACGCACAACGTTTGTATTTAATAATAATGGTAACCAATATTTCACAGAGGCAATTAATTTTAAATAAATATATAACAAACATGTAGTTGAATTGATAAAAATTATTGTGTACTATTTTATAAGAGTTATATTCCGAATTTTATGTATTAAAAATTTCTATAGAGTGACACAAAAAAGAGGAAATATATTTTTAAATTCAATGAAACAGGTTTCGTTTGAAAGTAAATTTTATCAAATTAATATTTAAATGTGATTTCTGCCATGTGGTCGCCACGGCTGGTGTGTAGAAGGTTCGATCTGGAACACCAACTTTCAAGAACTTTCCGCAACATTTGCCGCATATCGCCGGTGATTCTTTGAATATTGATTTCCATGTCTTCAATTGTGGTTTACCGAAGTTAAAAAGTGACTTATACATAACCTCAAATCATTTCTCTTGGTGACTAATTAATTATGCAACCATGTGAAGTTATTTTTTCATCTAAAGTTTCCTTGAGTATATAAATTCAAGCGCCCGCTGTGTGATATGTGGGTCTGTCCTGTTGGAATCAGATATCAGCAAGATTAATGCCACGTAATTGAGGTTTGAAAAAATTTCGAATCATATTATTAAACCAACAGCAACATTCTGACCATCATCGGTGTTGAAAACATGACAGCCTATAAAATGCATCAAATAGTGTTTTTCTGTGGAATTAGATGTTGTTTCGTCAAAAGCTCGTGGGTCCTGCTCACTTCAAGTGGGACAATTCTTCTTACTTGAGTACCCATTCAACTAGAAATAGGCTTCATTGGAAAATAAAATTTTGAATGAATGACTTTAACGAATAAGACAATTATTTTGATTAAAAATTTCAACAATTTGCACGCGTTGCTCTGGTGTAAGTCGGTTTAAAATTAAATTTCAAAACAAACTAAACAAAAAGCAACTATCAGCTTTTGAATGGGTGCTCCAATAAAGCAGTGGTGCTAACTCAGAGCTTTGACACTCCAAAAAAACACCCTGTATTAGCAGATATTCTATAATTCATGGATAGTCTATTCTTTCATCGATATATTGTGATTCTACAGCTTGTCGGCGTAAAATAAACAAAAACACACTTTAAGAACTAAATTATTAAATTAAAGTATTTTTAATATCTAGACTCAGAATGACCATGAAAATAGAAAGTTAAAAAAAAATTTTGTTGTCCGGTGTTTTGAAATGTGGTTAGATTTTTGTTTTTTTTTATTTTCGGCAAACCATTATTTCCAATTTATTTTCATACAATTTTAAATGACCATAAACACCTAAAGTTTTGTTTTGCATATTAAAAAACAGACCAACAATTGAAATGTTTGTACTTTTTGTTATACAAATTTAAAGTTAACAATTTACTTTTATACGAGTGTAATAAATCATTATAGAAAATTAATTAGCTGTATGAAATTGTTCTGCCATTAGTTTGTTATTATATTCAAATTATGTGCAGATTTAATTAATCATTTTAAAACTTTTATTTTGCATTTGCGAATAGTGAAAAAATATTTGTTTGCTATAATTCCAGATCTGACATAAATACATACAGTGTGGGAGAACATAATAAGAACGTCATAAATTATTTTTTGAGTTATTTTGATAGTAACAGAGAATCGATTTCATATTTGTGAACTAGAATTTGGTCAAATCTGTCTATTGTTTCCTACTACTTCTTTTTGATTTCCTGACATTAAAAGCTATTCCATATGAAATCTGTGCCTCGTTTCTGTAACTGATGTGAGAAGTTCTCACATCGAAAAACTAAATAATTAGGGTTGTGTCATGCTTTTGATTGTAGGATTATCCATAGAAAAATATATTTATTAATATAAAAAACCAACGAAATTTTAAATGCATTAAGTTATATATTCTGACTCATCCTGTGTTTCACAGAGTGACGACAATTTCTTCGATGCGAGAGGTTCTCCTTTCAGTTACAGAAACGAGGCACAGATTTGATTTCTAATGTTCAATATGTATGAAAACAATTCTACTCAATTTTTCATTCCTGAACCAAGTAGAACAGTTTTTGGTGAAATGCAGTAGTTATTTAATAAGATTGACTTAATTTTCAAAGCCTTTTTATTTTATCAGTGCCAGCGCACTGATAAAACCGTTGGCAATAACGCTCATAATATTTTTTTTAACTTCCCACTAGGAAAATTTGAAATTTAAGAAAGTCGTTAAGTTATTGGTTTTCCCCGTTCCGAAGACATCAAGGTTTCCTCAGATCTCGATATATGAAGATCCTAGGAAGCTTCCCTGATTAATTCTGAGAGTCCTTAACTATGTCTGTATGTATCAGCATTTTGAATGGCTAAAACGTATCAAACCAAACTAGCAGCGTTATAAAGAACGTTACTGAGCTTAAGAGTTCTGTGAATTTATGATATTAAAAATAAGTTAGAAAACAATTTTGAAAGTGTCTTTTTTAATAACTCTTAAACGATTTCTTCGGTCCAGAAACTAATCAGCACTTGAAATGTAAAAACCACGTCGATCACTGTAAAAATCGTTTAACCCGCTCGTGAGATATTATGAACGAAAAAATTCGAAATAGTGAAAACATTTTAAACTCAGAAATGATATATCTGATCAGTCAGTATAATCGATCCTTTTATAGCAACCGAACCCTAAATCAATCACCGCTTATCGCATGAGAGTTTGTTGATTTCAAAACTAAAATATTAAAAAACAGGACACGATGAAAATTAATCAAACGGCAATACAGGACAGGGACTTAATAATAATAAGTTACCATCTGTTTGAAACAATTCTCGTATTCTCTTTCATAATAATTATGGTGTAAATAGAAACTGTTATAACATTCAAAGACGTCACCTAATAATTGGTAATAAACAAGGATACACATGAGTACTGATGATGAAAGTGTAGTGGCTTTCGAAAACAGTTGTTCTGTTCTGCTGTGTAAGTTGAATATATAAAATTGATGTTGACTTTCCCTTGTGCTTTGGAATATTTATCATGTCTTCCTGAATTAAAACCATTTTAAAACAATTAGCCTATAAAAGTTTAATAACATGCCGGTAAATAAATAGTTGATTACAAATTATTTACATTCAAAATAATAACACTTTAACCCGAACAGCTCAAGAGCATAGAACAGCTTTCAAAATTAGCGGTAAGCTACTGGGATGTTCCTTAGGCTTAACCGTCTGCCATGGTTTTAAATTAAGTACCTTTAGCAGTGAATTTTAATTTGTTAATATATTTTTAATTTTTAATACATTTTGCATAACACGCTGAAATTTATGTCTGTGCCTCTTTTTTTTTAATCATATATTTAAAAGCCACATGTATTGTGTGACGTGAAATATTTTGCATTTTATTGCAAAATAGAAAAAAAGAAACTTTTTGTGTAGGCAAGAAAAAATTAAATAGAAAATATATTTTATATTACGTAGGAGCATTTGATAAACGTGTGAAAATTTTCTCATATATTACCAATGCTATATCTCATGATCGTATGTATATACAAACACACACAGTCACACAATGCTATTTCATATATATGTATTTGTTGCTCTTTTTCCATATTTTCTTCCGTTTGCGGTTAACTGCTTATCTGATGTGAAATTATATCGCCACGGTTGGAATACACGGACACACTGAACATAAACAACGATAACACTAAACAAATAAATACCCTGACATTCGATTCCATACATGAACTGATGTCTGTGTGTATGTGTGTGTGCGCGCATGTTGCTGTGCGTAATTGTTCCATCATTCTGCATATACTCGTATATATTTTTTTATAACTGTTTTGGAATGTAAATGTTTGCATGCTACCGTGCTTTGGAATTTGCTGTGCCACACTGTCATTGTTGTTGTTGTTGTACCATCTGCCTGTAGGAAGTAACGAGAGCTCACAAAGGTTGGGCACTTGACTCGGTGGTGTTGCAAAATCAAATAACACGCTATAATAAAGAAGACATTGCCGAGTACCCAACGGAAGGTGTTTATGTGCATGGTTTGTTTCTTGAAGGTGAGTGTGAAAAAAAATTTATGTTGAATTTAAAATAAATATAAATATTTAAAATATGGCATGTGTTGAACTGGAAAATAATGTTAAGGCCTTAAGTTGTTGTTTAGCTGAGAGGCATGAATTTAGTTGAACAGCTGAATTTCCAAAATTTAAAACATAATGTTATCTAAAATTAATTCTTAAACTTTTATTCAATGCACGGGTATCTTTTAATTGCTGCGTATGAAATCTATTAATTAATCTAATGACGGGCTCTGAGGGAGAGCACTAAAGAAAAACGAACGTATTTTTCACTTTTATGTAAAATATCACAACGGACATTTTTGTGAAATATTTTGTGTCCTGAATTTTATGTTTTGCGATTCTTCTTTAATAATTTTACTAAAATATTTGCTATTTAAATAGATTCTTGGTAGTTTTCAAGTTTCAAATATAATCCCCTTGATAATTTTTAAAATTGTTTTCACACTAAATCTGGTTTTTATGTTAAAACCAACCATTTAAATCCGGTTTAATTTTGTTAAAACGGACTTCAAACCATTTTTGAATTGGTGTTAAGTAGTTTTTATGAAAAGCATCGTTGTTTTTGTCTGTTATTGTCGTCTGTGCTTAGTTGAGTGCTGCCAAGTTATTTATTTAAAACATCCGAGAAATTATGAATTATTGCGTATAAAAAGTATTATAAAATCTAATGACGGATTCTGGCGGAGAACACTAAAGAATTATTCACGTATTTTTCTGTTAAGACTTTTTGCGTAAAATATCACAGCGAACATTTTGGTGGAATATTTTATGCCCGGAATTTTTTGTTTGTTTTGTAATTCTTCTTTACGACTTTTGTAAAAATGCTTGCTATTAAACTCGATTCTCTGTAGTTTCAAATCTCCTTGATTTTGTATTCTTTTTCCACAGACATGCTTTTAATTAATTTTAGTTTAAAGGTTGAAACCAACTATTGAAACTTGATTTAACGTAACAAAATGATTTTATTAAAATAAACTTAAAACCCTTTTTGAATTTTTTCATGGTTTTAAGTATGTTTCATGAAATGTATCGTTGTTTTTGTCTGTGAGTGCTGCCAAGGGGACTTTGTGAAGACTGCACAAAAAAAATTCACCACACCCGCTAACTTTCTTTCAGAATTCCCCTGGTGTTATATAAAATAAAATGTGTTTTTGAAGCATTTATTTGCTGTCTATTTTCTTAGTTTTAAAATATTAACTTTCAAATTATAAATCGAATTCCTGTTTTGAATTATAAAGTAATATTTTTATTTCTATATATCAACATAAACAGCTGCGATACAGTTTGTTCATTAAGTGTTATAAAATGTGAAGAAAAATACAACAACAAATAGACCAATTTCTAGGGATTTACCCCCTTATTCATAAAAATTATAAGAGTGTAATAGATAAAATTTCATATGAAATTTAGTTTTATTACGATGTTATTAGACTCTAATAATTTTTATGAATAAGGGGGTTGGATTATAATGTTTAAATTTACTTCACAGCCTTTCAAGACTTGAGTTTATTAAACCTGCCTGTTTATGCTTCTAATGCTTAGATCAGATTTAAACTTTCAGTGTGAAAAAACTATTAACGTTATGACACGACATTTATATTCAATATTCTAGAGAGTAGTTACACGCTGTGAGAAGTAGTAAATTGTTATCCCCAAGGAATACATCGGAGTAGATAAGTGTTTAATATTATATTGAAGTTACGGAATACACGGGAATATAATTTTGGTGGTGTTTTTGGGTGAAGAAGCTTATGTGTAGGTTATGAAGCCGAAGATCCCGCACTCGATGTCCAAAGGAAATAACATAATCCATTCGATCTGTCTAATTGTTGACCATTTCTTCCAACAAATTTAACCGGGTCCATTTGATCTGTCTAATTGTAGACTATTTTTCCAAAGAAATCTGGCCTGCCGTATACTGTAAATGGTGGTTTGGTTATGGGTTTGTGATATTCCAAGAGTTGTTGGTTGGTCCCTATGAACCAATTACATGGCGGCATAAAAGACAGCCCAGAGGCGTGAAAATGCATGAACAAGGAGGCCTGTAAGCAGGACCACTTCTGGAAATAAAGATCATCATAAAGATATTCTGGAATAAAGAGCATCAAATTGATTTTGCGGTGCTTTTCAATCCAAATGTCGTTCATATTAAGCTGATTTATTTTTAAAGAAGAATAAATAAACTGATAGAATCGATTAAAGAAAATATATGCCATGAAACTATCTAGCAGATTATAATTTGGAAAATTCACTTCAATAATATATCCGCCTTGTATGGGCTGGTTTTTACAGTGTTATAAAATATTAAGTTGGCAATACTTTTCAAATTTATTTTGAAAATCATAGTTCTCTTCGAAATATGTGTCGCGCGAATTTCGAGTAGCGATGAAGGTCACTTTTGTATGAATGGATACTTTAATAAAAAAAAAAAAATTATTATTTGGAACGATGGTACTCCTCGTATTGAGACTCGTTTACATCTTGAAAAACAAACTGATTGGTGTGCCTTGTGGGCTAGTGGAGGGATTGGTACGTACTTTTTCGCAACAATTCGTTTCGGAGCTGCATTTAAGAGACATGCAAGACTCAAAATATTTTCAAAAGATCGGGCGTCGCGTTAGACATCATATTTAATTATTAATTCCCACTTTTCTACTTTACAGCGGTATTAATGAAACTAAATTTGCTTAAAAACAATAACAATAATAATAATAATAATAATAAACTAATTATAATAAAAAATTAATAATAAATTTAAAAAATAATAAAAAATTAATATGTTCTTGAGCCAGTTTACTTTCTAACTTGAAATTTGCCAGCCATTGTTTTAGTTGATTAATAATAGAAGCAGTTCACTGGGTCTTTCGAATATAAAGAGCGTTTTTTATAGAGTGATACAACTTTAAATCATCATAAAACATAGTAATATATTTTTGATATCAATAAAACGGTCTTTATTGGATAGAAAATTTTATTGCATTAATGTTTAAGTATGATTTAAACATTAATAAATTTATAAATCATATTTATAATTTATAAATAATAATTAAATATGATTTAAACATTAATGTTTAAATATGTGGCCGCCACGGCTGGCGCGTATAAGGCGCAATCTGGAACACTAATTTTCACAAACAGTAACATTCTGACCATCATCGTTTTTGAAGATATATGGGCCAGTGACTCCGCCAGCCCATATAGCGCACCAAACAGTAGTTTTTTGTGGATGGTGTTTCGACAAAAGCTTGTGGATTCTCCTCATCCATTCAACCCAAAATGGGCTTCATCGGAAAATAAAATTTGGAATGCACGAAGTGCACGATAAGTTTGACGAACAGAACCATTATTTTGAAAAAAAATTTCCACAATTTGCACGCGTTGCTCTGGTGTAAGTCGATCCACAATAAAATGCCACAACAAGTTAATCAAAAGGCAACTATCAGCTGTTAAATGGGTGGTCAAAAAAAGCTGTTATGCCAACTCAAAGGTGTATCACTCTATAAAAAACACCCTATATTAAAACCGACAGTATTGTTAAAAATTAATAACAGAGAGTTGCTTAATCTCCCGACCTCAGCCTTGAGAAGGGCTGCTATATTTTTTAATCTTCAAAAGAATAAATAAAGAGTAGTAGATTTGGATCAAGAAAGTCATTTGGCGGTCAAGTGCCAAATGACATATTTATATTATAATACCAGAAAGTTTTATCCCTCTATGAGAATAACTCTCTATTATCATTTCAATTTCTCAGGGAGCTAAGGAAACGCCTTAATTTGTCTCTTCCGGTTTTCATGTAGGAGGGGAATAAAATGCTGTTAAATGTCTTGCAGCAATTTCAAAATAGATTGTTTTCTTTACTTTGTATTATAACATTTTTAAAGAAAACCTACAATCGCTTCTTCTTATTGTAACCATATGCTTACAAGGATGCGTATAAATTCTTTTTATATGCGTTTATAAATATTTTTTATGAGTATATTTTATTGCTGTACTCTGGGTTAAAGTGAAATTGTGTGAATTTTTACAAGTTCTCAAAATTTTATGGAAAAAAATATGATTGATATTCACACATTTTACACATTCGCTGGCATGTTGTACCATCGCTGGCAAATACAAAACTGTCTCATTTTCGTGTACTTGCAAATGACAGCACAAGTGTGATGTTTGTTTAATGTGTTTTAGACTTAAAATATGTTTTATATTTTATTACTTATGAATTCCCACACATACGATTGCAACATATTTTATTATTGATGAATTTGATATATTCGCTGATTCATTGTGACTTTAAATTATGTTAATTGATTCGTACTCACAAGTTTGTTCTTGCCAAAGTGGTACTGTAGCCACTGCCGAAACAGAGCATATTTTGTGTAAATCCAAGTGCTTAAATTCTATTTAAGTATTTTTCATTCCCAAATCTCCACTTTATTTATTTATTTTTTCAAAAATGAAACAAATCACAGCCGTACTCAAGGTTGAGCTCAGGAGATTTAGTCCCTATTTATTGGTAACTATTATTGGTTGCTATTATGAAACCGAAGGTGGGCAAATTTAAAGTAAATTAAATTAAAAACTCCATTTTTTTACAAATTTAGTTTAATTGATGTCAGTGCGAAGTAAGAAGATGGCCGCTCTTACTATTATTCAGAAAATAAAATTTATTTCTTGATATTTAAATAAGAAATAATAATATAAAAGCTACTTCTTGACTTTAACTATTATTTTTTTTTTCGTAGAAGACAAGCAATTTTCCAACTGAAAATATATTAAACAAATTTATTTGATATATTAAATAAGACTTGAATTATAATGAGAAAATCGATCAGTTAAAAAAAAACAGTCTAGAAATAACTCTTAAGTTCTGGGGATTAAATAAAAATCAAGAAATAACTTTTATTTTTTGAGAACTAAAAAACACCGAAAATAATTATTATTTTCTGAGGAATAAATACAAATCAAGATATAAGTTTTATTTCTTGATGGAGAGCTTCTATTTTTTGAAGAATAAATCAAAATCATGACATAATTTGTATTATCTGATCGAAAATTAAAATTCAAGACATAAGTTTTACTCTCTGAGAAATGAAAACTAAGAAATAACTTTTATTTTCTGATTGAAAATTAAAAATCAAGAAGTAACTTTTATTTTCTGAGTGAAAAATAATTGTCAGCAAGTATCTTTCCCTATTTTCTAAAGCGTAAATCGAGAGCTAAATGTCAAGAAATAACTCTTATATTCTGGGGAATAAATAAAAATGAAGAATTAACTTTTATTTTCTGATGGAGAGCTAAAAGTCAAGATATAACTTTCATTTTCTGAGGAATAAATAAAAATCAAATTTTGCTGATCGAAAATTATAATTCAAAATCTAAGTTTTATTCTTTGAGGAATGAAAATTAAGAAATAACCTTTATTTTTTGATTGAAAACTAAAAATAAAGAAGTAACTTTTATTTTCTGTATGAAAAACAATTGTCGAGAGATGAGCTAAAAGTCAAGAAATAACTTTTTTCTCTGAGGAATAAATAAAAATCATGAAATAACTTTTATTTTCTGATAAAAAAGAAATTAATCCCAAAAAACAACTTTTATTTTTTGAGAAATAAGAAACACCGAAAATAACTATTATTTTCTCATCCAAAAATATTAGTCCAGATATAAATCTTCTATTCTGGGGAATCAATAAAAATGAAGAAATAACTTTTATTTTATGATAGAGAGCTAAAAGTCAAGAAATAACTCTTATATTCTGGGGAATATATAAAACCCAAGATATATCTTTAATTCTCTAACGAAGATATAATAGTCATGCAATAATTTTTATTTTAAGGGGAAATTATATTCAAGAAATAACCTTTATTTTCTGATTGAAAAATAACAGCAGAGACATAACTTTTCTTCTCCGAGGAATAAATATAAATCATGACACAATTTTTATTTTCTGTACGAAAATTCAGCCAAGAAATAACTTTTATTTTCTGTGTAATAAATAAAAATCAAAAAAGAGTTTTTATTTTCAGATCGAATATTAAAACTCAAGAAATAGTAAGTGTGATTTTAGTGTCATTTCTTAAATTTAAATTTAAAAAATAATTATTATTTGCGCTCTGTGTTTAACATACACAAATATGTATGTATGTGTGTATAACTAGAAAAGCCTAATAAATTTGTTGAACAAATTGCATCTGAAATGAAGTGTCAGGTAGGCAAGATTAACTTCAATAATTTTTTAAGTATATCACGGAATTAAAATCGCTGTAAATATTATGTGTTGTTTTTGCGTTTTTTATAAACATCATACAGGTATCTCAATTTAACTCAGAAAATATACGTTCCCAGAAAAACAAGGGCAACAAAGTGCTAAAAATGAAATAAATTTTTATATGATAGAATCGTAAAAATTTAAATGTTTTCATTCGTCCTTACGTGCTGAAAGCTCTCTTTAAAGTGCCACTTTTAATTTTGGTACGAGATCATAATATTGATATCCATTTAACAGTTTTCGAAAACGTACGTAAGAAGTTAAATGGTGCAATCCACGAAAGTATTTTTGATTACCTTAAGCGTAAATATTTAAAATTCTTTTTGGGTTTATAAGTCAAGTAGTTAAGCTTGCCATTCTAAAAGTATTAGAAAACATAATTTTTCCCAAAGGATTTATATATATTTTCATGAAACTAGAAGATTTCTTGCAGCTAAAGTTTTTTTTTATACAACTTCATAACAAATTAATGTCTCACATAAAAAAAATCTATAATTGATTAGAAAAACTCAGGATTTAATAAAGAAAGCTTGGCAAACCCAGTAAAAAAAATACATTCCAAAAAAGTCAATAAGATCCTAAACTTGTGACCCGAAAGTAGAGCAAATCTGGATATTTTCGAATGCTTTTTGCAACGGATTTACAAGAAGTAGGGAATTCCAAGTCATGTTTCTAAGTTAATTAAATCTGATTTTTGTACTTCATTGTTGTTGGGTATATATTTATATAAAATATTCTCATTTTAATAAACCAGGCGCTTGTTACACTAAATAAAGGGTGTTTTTTTAAGGAGTAATACAAATTTAAGCCACAATAAAACATAGTAATATATATTTGATTTCAATTAAAAGGTATTTATTGGATAAGAAAATTTATGATGTTAATGTATAATATGATTTCGGCCATGTTGTCGCCAAGGCTGGCGCGTACAAGACGCAATCTGGAACAGGAATTTTCACAAACAGTAACATTCTGGCCATCATTGTTTTTGAAGACATATGGGCCAATAACACCGCCAGCCCGTAAACCGCACCAAACAGTAAATTTCTGTGAACTTAATAGCGATTCGACAAAAGCTTGTGGGTTCTCCCCACTCCAAATGCGACAATTCTAATTATTTACTTACCCATTCCAACAAAAATGGGCTTCATTGGAAAATAAAATTTTGAATGGACGAAGTGCACGATAAGTTTGGCGAACAGAACCATTATTTTGATAAAAAATTTCCACAATTTGCACGCGTTGCTCTGGTGTAAGTCGATCCACAATAAAATGCCACAACAAACTAAACAAATATCAACTATCAACTGTTAAGTGGGTGGTCAAATAAAGTAGTGATGTCAACACAAAGTTGTATCACTTTATAAAAAACACCCTATATAAGACAATTTATTTGCATACAAGAATCGCGGCGAGATCATAAGCCAGTTCAGGAAAAAAACAAATAAAATAATAGATTCCTGATCGCGTTGTTGCCCAGTGTAATGCTCGTATAGATAACGTATTTTCGGCCAGCATTATCTTGTAATTAAGTTCTATAAATATATTTATCAAACAATCAATTGGTTACCCAAAAAGAGGCAAGTAGTCCCTACAGAGTTCCAACAGAAATAAAATTGTGCCCGTAAAGTAATTACACTCACTCATACATACATAAAATCATGTATTAAAATCAGTTCACGAGCACACACACACACACACACCAGACAAAATATAAACAAAAGCAAGTAAAAGAATACAACGCAGACTTTGTTTACATTTTGTCGTTTTCTTATCTGTTGTATTTGTTAACAAATAAATATGCGTATTTTGTATGTGTTTAAGTAAATTATTGTACAGGTTACAGTGCACTATTTCATAAACATTTAAACGTGTTTCATAGATAATTACAAGAACTGTTGGCCTTCAGAAATGCAAAGTAATTCTGTTGTTGAACTTCAAAAAATTGGGTGGTGCCGCAGTGTCTTATTTGTAGCAACATTTAATGCTTTAACTCCATACTTAATCCGTTGTGAATTTTTTCCCTTGTGCTCATTTGAAAAGCGTTAAAGTTTTCGGAGCTTTAAGAACTTTATGGCTTTGGAAATTTAATATGAAAATTTGTGCAACCAATTGCGAACAATATTCCAGTCATTAACAAATTTTGTATGGTAACAAAAATTATAAAATGTTCTAAGAAATATAACAGGCGACATATTGCAGCGTCCGATATCGATCGAAATTTTTATATCAATTGCACTGAAATTTCGACCGATATCGAATGCGATAATTTGGACCCAAGTCACCCGATTACCAATTTTCTTATCGTGATACAAGTTAAATCAAATAAAAGCCTTATAGTCGTTCGAATAAAATTTCATCATTCTTTTGTTTTTTTTTTTGGCCGACCAGACGAGTTATTTTAAGTTTTTATTAGAAAGTTCAAACGTACAAAAAATAAAAATGTCATTCGATTAAATTTGGAAGTATTATATAAAGCAACGAATATAATTAAAAACGAGATCTTACCCCTTATGAATTTTTAAGTTTTCAAAATCTTCGCAATTTATATATTCTATACATTCCAAAATAAGCTTCTAAGCTTTTTAAAATATTTTGTTATGGAAAATAATGGCAGAAAGAAGGTTGCTGACAAAAAATTAGGCTTTTCTAAAAAAATTTTTTGAAATTCGATTTTTTGAACAAAGAGGTACCCCTTATGAAATTTTAAATTTTCGCAATTTTTCTATAAATTCTAAAATAAGCTTCAAAGCTTTCTGAAATGTTTTGCTATGGAAAATAATGGCAGAAAGAAGGTTGCTGACAAAAAATTAGGCTTTTCTAAAAAATTTTTTTAAAATTCGATTTTTTGAACAAAGAGGTATTTTTTATGAAATTTTAAATTTTCGCAATTTTTCTACAAATTCTAAAATAAGCTTCCAAGCTTTCTAAAATGTTTTGTTATGGAAAATAATGGCAAAAAATTTATGCTGACAAAAAATTAGGCTTTTCTAAAAAAAAAATTTAAAATTAGATTTTTTTAACAAAGAGGTACGTACCCCTTATGAAATTTTAAATTTTCGCAATTTTTCTATAAATTCTAAAATAAGTTTCCAAGCTTTCTAAAATGTTTTGTTATGGAAAATAATGGCAAAAAATTGATGCTGACAAAAAATTAGGCTTTTCTAAAAAAAATTTTAAAAACTCGATTTATTCAAACTTTGAATCTTAGCTTTTATTTTATAAAGTAGAAATTTAGCTTCTGTGCTAATTATATTTTCATTTGCAAATTAATCATTTCAATGAATATTTTAAAATTAATATTTTTATATTTTGCATTGTTCTTTGTTTTCTGCATGAAATTCTAAAGAGTCATTATTTTAAAAGGTTCTATTTGAAATCAACGTATTTTATTTATTTCATTTAAAGTACAGAAATGGAAAACTGAATGAATGATTGCAAATTTTGTGGCGACTTTTTGTTAAAACAAAAAGCGCTTCTCTTGGCAAAGAATGACATGAATTATTAACGTTTGAATGATTTGAGAAATTGTTACGGAACGCGTTTCTGCTTCTTAATATTCTAATGGATTTCTATAAATTAACTTGTTTTGTTTTCCACTCTTTTGTTTTTCTTGCAGGTGCTTCTTTGGATCGTCGCAGCGGCAAATTAATTGAATCGAAAATGAAAGTCTTGTATGAACAAATGCCAGTGATTTATATTTATGCCATAAATACAACAGCCGGCAAAGATCCTAAATTGTACGAATGTCCCATATATCGTAAGCCTCAGCGTACTGACTTGAAGTATGTGGGATCTATAGACTTCGAGACCGATTTTAATCCCAAGCATTGGACACTGCGTGGTGTTGCCCTGCTGTGTGATATTAAGTAAAACGATTTATATTGTGTTATTTATCTTGTACGGAGGGGCGTGTTATGCGAGAATGGTTAACGAGAGTTTATGTGCGACTGTATGCGTGTGAAAATATATATGGCGATTAATTAAATATCTATTTTATTTGTAGTTGATTTATAAGTGGAATTAATGTTGAAAAGGTGGGTGTGCTTGTGTCTGACTTAGAAAACGGGTTTGTTATCGATAAGAGATTTTTATTTAGTTGTGAAGGCATGTGGAATCCATTGTATTTGTACACCATGAAATTAAATTAATCCATTTATCCACAAGAGAGAGAGAGAGAGAGAGAGAGAGAGAGTTGAAAATAGATTAGCCTCAATTAAGTATTTTACTTATTTGTGAGCACTTACGTAGAAGTGGGATATATTTCCTCAAATTTACCGTATGAGGACTTAATCACTTGAAAATAACTCCCTCATAAATAATATTTAACATTAACTATTTTTGTTGTATTACTTTTAACTGTTTTTCTTACCTTTTGGTGGAATATGTGGGAATGGAATCTTGATTGTTGAAAATTGTTTCGTTAACAATTTACAGTTTTTAGTCAAGTTAAGAAAAAATATTTAACTCCAGCATTGTTTTATAGCGCTTTAGCACTGACCTAAATTCAATGAACGATATTTTAATTGGTTCTTAGTAGATTTTATGAAATTGAAGCTGTTTTTGGCCTGCTTTTGTTTACTAAATTGAGTGCTTTCCAGTTATTAATAGAAACAACAGATTATGTGTGAAGAATGCACAGGAAAATCCACCACATCTGGAACCAAATTACCGCACTAGATATTGATCGTAATTTGAATACAATTTACATACAAACTTCGACCGATATCGAGTGTTATAATTTGACCCCTGCATTTTTTCTTTTGAAATTCACATGATTTTATAAGAAATAATATGTTTTTAAAACATTTATTTGCACTGTGTAAATAATCTTATGATTTTGAAATATTAATTTGCAAGATATAAAAAAAATTCCCACACTTAACTACTTAATTTTTTTATATATGTAAATAAAAACAGCTGCAGCACAGTTTGTGTATTAAAAGAATGTAGATCTAAGTCCATTAACAAGTAACCCTACTTCGAAGGGAGGTTTTTGAAACTTTTTTATATTTTATGATGAATTAACTAAACATAAACTATTTTAAAATTACAAAGAGAAAATCATTTTAAAACGGACAGGATATTGATTCCAAACACAATATACTGCATTTGCTTTAAGGTTTGTATTATATTTTTTTGTGCATTCAAGGCTCCCTGCTGATATTTTTTATTATTTAAAAAATTTTTTTTTGTATATCCTGAATTCAATTACGTTGGTGTTATAATAGAAGTCAGCAAAAAGATGGGAGTTGATAACTGTCATAAACATTCCACTATTATGAAATCAATATTCTAAACTTTACCTAAAGCAAAAATATAGTGCTTAGAAATTTATTGCTTAAAAGTTTATAAAATTTTTAGAATAGAGATTGTGTTTATGTCCAATTAAAGTGAAAAGTTACAAAATATTTGCAGAAATACTCAGACACAATTAATATGCAGGTTTAAGTTTAGATTCGCTAGATTAAATATTATTTTTAACTGTATTAAATTGTATTTTTATTAAGAGTAGAAAATATTTAGAATATTTATTATAATAATCATGCTAGCAGAACGAAAATGTCTGTCTATCAGTTATATATGAATTTATTTTACTTAAAAAGCATGTATTTATATAAACCAAAATGTAAATAAGGTATAAAGGTTACGATTTTTTTCGGGAGGTATTTGCCAAGAGTAAAATATTTATATGTATCCAAAAGATCGAAATAAAAGACTATTCTATTACCTAAACGTTGTGTATCTGATGGACTTTAAAAGTCTATCAATTAATTAAGAAAAACTAAATATATAAGAAACATTGACAACATGATCAGTTCTTGAAAGCTATTTTAACCGTATGGCCAACGTCAACAATTTGTGAAAGGAACTTTTCCACTTATCCTTTTATTAAAAATAAAAAAAGAGTATTTGAAAAGATATCGATAACAAAAATATTGTAAAATGCATGTACATGCATGCACAGTCTTGCAAATTTTTAATCAATATGATCTCGTTTTGAATAATATTCTGTAAGTCTATTTGAAATATAATAATTTCTATTTTTAATGGAGTGTTTTCTTATTATTAACAACAAAATTTAACAAAAATGCCGTGTAAAAATTTAAAATTGAAATTTTTTTATACCTTATTTATTTGAATACTCATGCCCGTTTTCATGTGTTCTAAGCTGAGTGCAGCCAAGTTATAAAGGGTGTTTTTTATAGAGTGATACAAGTTCAAACCATAATAAAATATAATAATATATTTTTGATATCAATGAAATCTTTATTGGATAGAAAATTTTATGACATTCATGTTTAAATATGATTTCGGCCATGTGGCCGCCACGGCTGGTGCGTACAAGACGCAATCTGGAACACCAATTTTCACAAACAGTAACATTCTGACCATCATCGTTTTTGATGATTTCGGTAGCCCATAAAGCGCACCAAACAGTAATTTTCTGTGGATGGTGTTTCAACAAAAGGTTGTGGATTCTCCTCACTCCAAATGCGACAATTCTGTTTATTTACGTACCCATTCAACCAAAAATGGGCTTCATCGGAAAATAAAATTTTGAATGGACGAAGTGCACGATAAGTTTGATGAACAGAACCATTATTTTGATTGAAAATTTCTACAATTTGCACGCGTTGCTCTGGTGTAAGTCGATCTACAATAAAATGTCAAAGCAAACTAAACAAAAGGAAACTATCAGCTGTTAAATGGGTGGTCAAATAAAGCAGTGATGCTAATTCAAAGTTATATCACTCTATAAAAAACAGAAAAATCCAGCACATTTACATTTTTTTTCTTCCACATTTTGTATGATTTTATAAAAAATTATGCATTTCTGAAATATTTATTCGCCCTGTATTTCCATAGTATTTCAATATTAATTTGAAAAACATGAAACGACTCCTGTTTTTGTAGGCAAACGAAAACAGCTGCATACGAAATATCATCGGAACGATTATAAAACCTGAATAATTGGCAACATTTATAACCACTGGGCACGTTTGGCGAATGATTAATATCGTGAGCCAAAATATTGCTCATACGCACACGTGATTAATGCATCCAAAACAATAGAAGCAAATGTTTTTGTTAAATACGTTCTTTTTTGAGTTTTTATATAAAATATTTCTTAGTTCATTTTGGTAAATCACCCCAATCATTTTAATAAATTAATAATTTGAATGCGTCTATAAATAATAAAATTATTTGTTTTTTATAGTCTCAAGAGTATGTGGGCAGCGGGTATAACATTGAACACATACACATATGCACTTTTATTATTAATTTATTAGTTATATGCGTATCGTTCTTTTTAATTCCAAATTTATTTATAGATTCAAATCGTATGACTTCAAAAATTTCTTTTAAAATATTTACATACAATATTTTTAACAAATTTGTAACTTAAGCCAATTCAAGGACGTGTAGTTGTGTCTTTTTCAACAAATTCCATTTAAATTTTCTATGCTTTAATTTACAGATATAAGAATGAAAAAACTTTTCATTACTATATAGCGGTTAGGCTTTATTTTTGGCCTTCGCATATCAAATAACTCTCCATAAATTTACATGTTTATAAGCACAACATGTTGCTAACCTATTTATTGATTGGCTGTAGCCTACAAGTGTACAAGCCTAATCAATACTGCTGACCTACATTTCATGTCTTGGATGACCATCATTAACATGTTTACACAATTAATGTCAATATGACAAACCAACATCAACAAGCCATTATAGATTTGACAAATAAGTTCTATATTAAAAGCCTTTGGATAACCACATTAATAATATAATAGCCAAAGAATATACTGGCATTAATTTCGATACTTGAAATGGTTTACTTAATTTACATTTAGGAAAATAACAAAAAGAAATCTTGACTTTTTATCAATAAATGATAGAAAAGTAACGAGCCTTGTGTTTGCTGAAAGGCAATTTCAAATGTTTGTGAATAATGCCAATAGGCAAAACGAAAAATAGCATTATTATGGATAAAATCTTGAACGCAAAATATTTATTTGATGTCATCGTTAAGATATTAACAGAATTTAAAGTTAGAAAGCCGATTTACACAATTAAATGAACCTTAAAGCCAGCAAGCACAAGGATGTTTATGGTGGCAATAAAATTATATTATTTTTATTTTAAATTGAACATGAATAAAAATCTAGCCTACAGAGTTTAGAATATATGAAATTTAAGTTTATTTCATGCATGAGTATTTTATTACTCGAATCAGGAGATAGACTAGGGCACCCGCATTAAGTTAACGATTGATATTAAATGCTTTAATTTCGCCCCAGGATAGATTTTAATTACTCAATAAGTTGATAAAATAATTGATATTCAAGCCAAAATCTTAGTGCCTTTTGCGAATGATTAATTTTGTGAGCAAAAATATTAATCATACGCACTTGCATCCCAAACATAAGGCATTAAACACAATAAAGACAGCAGGCTACACGAATACCGATTACATAAGGCATTGGCTTCAATCGGCGCCTCGTAGTCAGCTACTTAATTATTTTTAAGACGACACCACCAAATCAATAATCTTGTGTTGTTGTTTGTAGTAGAATTCTCTTCAAATGGCAGTGTAGCCGCTTTCATATATGTTGTACTCTTAAATAGTGTTATTCCAATAAAATATATTTAGAGTACGCAGTATATGACAAGAATTCATTTTATTAACTTGGAAATACAGTTTGTTGTTTCTCTTTTTATAATAAAACAGTATATTT
Organism: Linnaemya vulpina; assembly: GCA_963675445.1. Lineage (NCBI taxonomy): Eukaryota > Metazoa > Arthropoda > Insecta > Diptera > Tachinidae > Linnaemya > Linnaemya vulpina. The sequence continues at coordinate 93,910,280 of OY776277.1, forward strand.
TCAAGTTTACAATAATTGAATTTATTTATTATTTCATTGTGGCTCACCAAAATAGAAATTAGTTTCATTTGACTACAACCACAAAAACAGCGTAGACAACAACCAGTAGCCCTGTTGTCTGTAGTAGTAAAAATAATCATTCGCATATAAGCACATGTGTTCAATTATGGCAAGTTGTAGTCTGTAGTCTGCTGTCGTTATTGTGTTTAATGCTTAGTGGGAAATTTTTAATACCAAATTTTAAAAATTTTTTTTTTGTAATTCATTTATTTTTAATTTCATGTATATCGGCATTATACCTAAAACTCACCTCCTCCCTATTTCCTCATTATAATTCATCTCTCTTTTTTGCACCAGTACATGCGAGGGTGCTGGTCCTGCTACAAAATTTTGATCTTCTTAAATCTGAGTGGTGGGACAACTGACTCCCATTTTTTAATGGGAGATATTTAAAGAGCTTTCGGATTTAAAATAGCATAAAGCTTATGGAGCGACAGAACGATTCATAAAAGTCAATGTTTGAAGATGACTTGATGTAAATGTTGACCAAAGCTACGTCGCATATGATTTTTATGATGGGTCCAATTAACATATTGGCCAATATATTTCATAACTTAACGCCACAAAACAGTTTAAAGCTGTTGAATAGCACGGTATAGACGGCCACAGACGAACTGGCCTTTTAATTGAGCCATTGTTTCGCGTGCTGGCCATTAACAATAGTCTGCGATATTTTCCTCTCTCCGCACTCTAAGTAGGCGTGTTGGTGTTTTAATGTCCATTAATAAAAATTTGGCTCGAAATTAAGACACAAGATTTCGAATAATCACTTCAGAAGGTTGCCAAAGCCGAACATGAAGAGTAAGTAGGAGCATGAATTTTAATCATAAAACTCAATAACTAACTTGCCATCGTTGTTCATTTGCAAGTCGATGAGTCGTTAACTCATCGACCAAACTGAACATGTTTAACAGTAACATGTCACACGAAAACAGCCGAGCTGGCACACACAGTGTTCTCTGCAAAGAGGTACCCCTTAAGAAATTTATAATTTGGACTTTTATTTTATAAATTAAAAAATAATCTGCAACACTTTAAAATAATTAAAATTATTCAAAATGATTAAAAGGAGGGTGCTAACAAAAATTTGGCAATTTCTAGGAATATTTTAAAAAATCGATTTTTTGTGTGAAAATTTCCATTTTCACTTTTAATATACACTAATATTTTTAAGCTTAAAGTCTTTATTTTTATTAAAATAAAAGTATAGGGTGTTTTTTATACAGTGATACAACTTTGAGTTGGCCTGAAAAATAATTTTCAAAGTAGTGCTCTATTTTGCGTTCATTATAGTCGTTCTAAGAATTAATAATAAAAGCTTTTTAACGAACTTGAATTAGTTATTTCAGTCAATGATATTACCAAGAACGTTATAGGTTTTGCAATGACAGTTTTGACAACACTTTTTAAGATTATTTTAAATAGCAAAACAGATTTTAATAACAGTTTATATTAGCGGTAAAGTTACAACATTAAATTGTTATTTTAATTAAGAAGAAATAAGAAAATTTGCTTGTTTATAAGGATGCCTAAAACAATCTAGATGAACAGTTCAGTTACTACTGGAAACTGTAAGTGTAAATAATAGATTTAGTGTAATCACAAAAATTCCAACAACATTTATACTAATAGTTAATTTACAATCACAATTGGTAATATTAACCATAATGTTTTTTTTTTATGTATAGTGACTCAGCATAAACTTACACTCTTTTTTATCTTGTCGTAACTCTAGATGACTCGCTAGACGCTTTGGAAGTATTCTTACCCACAAACCCAAACAAGCAGCACTTCAACATTAAATGATATGATTTTTAAGATCGTTGAAATGAAATCGCCATTTATTAGTATTTATTTGTAAAGTAAAACTTTTTGTTTATTTGCTATAAATATTTTGTTTGTTTGTTTTAACAGTTTAGGAATTACTTTAATATTTTCAATATACATTTTATTATTAAGTAGTAACATTTACCATTGACTTCGTTTTAAAATAGATTTTGAATAGTTTCCTTTCTTTTTCTTTTTCTTTTTTTGTTTTTTCTTTTGTATATATATAATTTTTGTGTTTACAACAATTTATTTCTAGTTGTAATATATATCATCATTATTATTATACATAATTTTGCAAGTAGTTCATTGTTTGTATATGCATTTACTTTTCTTTTAGTTATTCGGTTACTACTTAACACATTAAGCAATACGATAAATACACTCAAAAATTTATAATCGATTATTCGTTTTTGAAGCCTTGTAACATGATTAGAATTTAATTTGAAATTTTTTTGATTATATTTGAATACGTTCTTTTAGAGATTAACAACTATTTTGTATATTTTAATTTTTATTTTTGTTTTTTTGTTTGTTAATTTAGTACGGAATTTTTCTTAGTCAAGTAATTAAACATACCGATTGCGGTGGTTGTGTTGTGGTGGTGGGTAGAGAGATGTTGTGTAAACAGTGTTGAGTTTGTGGTTGGTTAGAAGGTTGGGAAGGCGGGGGGTCGTTTAAGTAAATTTACTTTCTCGTTAAATGATTTTGATTCTTATGCAAATGATACAAATAACGTTGCAGCTGATAATCACCGACATTATCATTATCAGTCAATTCATTTTTATAATCATTCGCATTGACGTTTGCATTGGCGTTTGTGTTTGTGTTTGCGTTTGGCTTCGACGATACTGGCTTCGAGTCATTAAGATCTAAATTTAAATCGTTCTTATGATGATGAAGCTGGTGATTATTAATCAGTGTGTAACGTTTTGTATCATCGTTTCTGTTGTTGATTGATTTTTGAAAAGCTGCTGCCATTTCGCGCTGCTCATTTGGCGACATGGAAGAGTGTTCATTATTTGATTGTTTTATATGCTTCATGGAATGTTTGCCATCCCCATCAACAGCTGCCTTATATGCACTGATGTCCTGTTCAATACTTTCCATGCCAGACTCACCATCATCTTCGTTAGCAATGGGCGCAGCCAGAGCAGATTCTTCGATTGCATCATTAATGTAATTGTTATCAAATTGTATTGAAGCCGATTCGTATGGCAGCCAAGGACGTTGTGCTTGTTGCCTTTGCTGTTGTTGTTGTAGATAATCAAAAATTAATGCTGCGGGTATTAATTCGTAATCATCGGGCTGTATATGTTGCACGGGCTCCTGTTCTTGTTGCCGCTGTACATCGTATAGTGCTGCAGTTAGGGGAGATGAACGTGTACGGACACTACGTTTGCCAACATTTCTCAATATTTCTCGATTCAATTCCACCTTTGGCGTGCAAGAAAAATACAGGAGAGAAAGCAAAGAATATATAAGTGAAAAGTTCTTTGTCAATGGGGAAATAAAAAGAAAGTTTAAATGCTATTATTTTGCAGCATTTCATATAAATAGTTCAATTGCTTTTGAAACCAAAAAAGAAATGAAAAATCAATGAAAAAATTTAATGGAATACACGCAACGACCACAAATGATGTGCTTAACGGAGCACAATTTTACCGCTTATTGTGGGCTGGAACTTTTTTATTTCTTAAAACGCGCACATCATTTTTAATAAATTTCTTACAAATACTTTGTTTCACAAGCCCATATTATTTCAAAAATATTATTTATTTCGCTTTATACAACTTAAGTTTCTCGTTGCCAAAAATTTTTCAAAGCTGTCTAACATGAGCCTATTAAAGCTGGCTGTGAAGTGTTTACGAGGATTATAGGAGTTGTATCACCGTCTTTGCAATCAAAGTAAATGTCAAATGAAATATATCGAAATTGATTATGCCCAGGCTAGTTCATTAACATGATCTCTTCTGCTTTACTAGTGCCCAAATACTCGTGTCAGCAAAACACATTTTACAATCCAAAACAATAAAATTCAAATAAAACAATTCTCTCTACATTATTTATGATGCAGCAACTAGCGTTGGGCAATGTGAAATATGCTGTTGTAAAGTTAATTTGTTTTTTTTTTTGTTTGTTTAAATTCTTAAGCGTAAAGAAATTCCACGAAATTTCACGTTGTCAAAACTTGTTGAAATCTGCCTAACAAGAGCCTATTAAAATGCCTACATTCTCAGCCACTTCGCTAATAGTGATTTAAGGATTCTCTAAAAAAAGTTTCCTTCATTTTCTCAACACTTTCATTGGTGGTTGATGTTGCAGCATATCCAGGACAAATATCGCGTTTCACATCTTTTCGAACCTCTTTAAAATGTTAAGACTTGCCTCTGACTCAGAGTTAAATTCCTGTATCCCACTATCAATATATAAAATGCTTCTGAGCACATAACATCTTATTTTACATACAGTTTTATATAATTATTTTTATAAAATTTTATGGAGCTTAGAAAATTATCTAACACGCAAAATACTTCTGACTTTATGGCTCTCAGTGGTGAAATTTTAAAAAGTGTTTTATATTTTGAACAAACGTCGTAAAAATAAGTTTTCCGGATTTACTTGTTTATAATATAGGGTGTTTTTTTATAGAGTGATACATATTTGAGTTGGCATCACTGATTTATATGATCACCCATTTAACAGCTGATAGTTGTTCTTTATTTAGTTTGCTTTGACATTTTATTATGGATCGACTTACACCAGAGCAATGCGTGAAAACTGTGGAAATTTATAATCAAAATAGTGGTTCTGTTCGTCAAACTTATCGTGCACTTCGTCCATTCAAAATTTTGGTTTCCGATGAAGCCCAGTTTTGGTTGAATGGGTGCGTACATAAACAGAATTGTCCCATTCGGAGTGAGGAGAATCCACAAGATTTTATCGAAACACCATTACATCCACAGAAAAGCACTGTTTGGTGCGCTTTATGGACTGGCGACCACATTCCCGAAATGATATTTAAACATTAATGTCATGAAATTTTCTATCCAATAAAGACCGTTTCATTGATATCAAAAATATATTGCTATGTTTTATTATGGTTTGAACTTGTATCACTCCATAAAAAACACCCTTTATAAGACTTGGTTTCTTTGAAAATAAAATACTTTCTTAAAGCGAACAAAGCGATTTGGGTCTTTTAACTTTGGTGTAACAGGGGCATACAAAAAATAAACCACCGGTAACACTGTTATTTAATTTGTGGTAACATCAGTTTAGTTTTCGGTGTATACTTTTGCATGCCACTAAACAAACTCTTTATACACCCTTTTTGCAACAAAACGAATTTCGTTTAAAAATATTTCCAAACAAATTTCGATGGTAAACTTTGTTTCATCAAGGAATTTTGTATTGAAAATTGTTTATCATAATATTGAATAAAACCAAACAAGGATTTCATTGTAATTAATATTCGCACTAATCCATACATGTACAGTGGTAGCCAATAATTCAGCAGTTTATATACATCATCTAGTTGAATAATGAACATCATCTAATTAAATATTTAATCTAAAATGACAAACCCACAAGATTTGATCTATTTAAAATTGGAAATTAAAAAAAGAAAGAGCTCAGAACCATAAGCAACTTGTTGTTTATTTGTTAAGCCTGGGAATAGTGCGGAAAGCTGTTCCACCATGAAAAATCAATTTGTGGGTGCAACACACGCCACTTGTTTATTTGCACATCAAGTGTTTACACAATCTGTTTAACTTCGTTTGCAAATAAACTCTTACATGCACTTTGCGGTGACATAAAATTACGATAAATATATTTAAAAGTTTTCCACTTTCTTAGCTTTTCCTTTACTGGCATGTCGATGCATTCGCTCAAGACAAATTTAAATATTAAGGTAAACTTAAACGTCTCTGGTAAGTTAATATACAATATTATGATACGACTTTCCTTTATATTATGACAGAAATAAATTGCATGACTCTGAAATCAAACGCTGGGACCATTTAAAATGTTTGAAGTTTTATTTGATTTCAATTTGGATGTCAATCGATGTCAATTTAATGTAAATAGTTCTTTGACTTCTGTTTTGCTTTTTTTTTTTTTTTTAATTTAATTGACACTTGGAGACTAGAATACGTACTATTAAATTCTGAAGGACCTGATCCATAACCCAAAGAAGTATAATTTAATTTTCAACTGCTCTCTGAACACACCAGCGTTGCAAAATTAGAACATCAAAATTGTTCAAAAAACTTCTTCGACTACAATTGTACCAACGAAACAATTTATTTGGAACAATTTTCCATTCTTTCGACTAGAGAGGCCTATAGATTTCTATGGCAAAGCGCTAATTTGGAAACCTGCTAAATCATCACCATCATCAGTACTGCTGAGCATTTTAGTTGGCAAATTATTTTGTCTGCTCCTGTTTACTTTCTTTTTACACTGTTTACATTCTAATCCTTCTTTTTTTTATTATGCCACTGTACTTTATCATTCTAACAATATTGTGTGCACGTGCACCCTTTAAAAAATGTGTTAATACTTTTAACAGGTTAAATTGTGGTTAAAAATATGTATGAAATTGTTAGTGTTGGAAACTTTTTGCTGCATGACAGCAACTTCATTTTGTAAATATTTTTCGAACGTAAAGAATTTCTTTAAAAACCACATTAAATATTGTTATAACGGAGGGCAAAGTATTTGTTTGAAGTTGATTTAACGTTTTTAAGCATAAGAAATTTATGATGAAAATATTAAACAGAATTCTTAAGCAGTGAAAAGAAAAACACTAAAAAAAAACTAACAACAACTAAGTGATGAAAATGTGTTTACAAAATTTGTGTAGACGTTAATGGATTCCTACATGTCATTTATTATTTGCTCATGTTTTCATGTACCCGTGCTCTTACTCACGCACACATAAGAAAATGGAATACATGAAATTTTTTATTTATATAAATGCCCTAGAGAAATATCGCCCTACAGATGCAGACTGATATATTTCTACATGTACAAATTTATTTGATACAATCCCATAAACTGTGATTTGTAAACCAACACCAGCGAGTTGTTGAACACCATAAACAAATTAAGTAAAATTTGTGTGTGTCTAAAACAAATACGTCTTTCTTAAAAATAAGAAACAGTTTTGAATAGCGAACTGGCTGTGAAATGTTTCTAAGGATTATAGGAGTTGTAACACCGTCTTTGCAATCTGAGCAAGTGGCAGTCAGTGTATTCTTCAATTTAATGAAAATATATTTCGAAAATGTGTCAATATATTATTTCTATATATTTTATGAAATATATAGAAACTTTTATTGCGAATTAGCCGACGAGATGTTCATGAATACTAAACCGATAGTAAAGCACTACTAAAGTGATAGTAACACACACGTATTGGCGTTTGATTATTTTCTTTATGTCACATTTTCAGAATTTGACTTTCATTATACTTGAGGCAAAGTTTTGCCGTGAGCATAAAATAAATCTATCCAGGCAGAGCACTTCGCCTTAATTTAGGGGCAACGTAATCGGCTCAGATCATTAATTTTACTTATTCGATTTACACGATCAAAGACTGCAGGAAATATGCGTCCTAAAGATTCTTTCTGCAGTAGTCTGAAGTATTGACAAAGAAGGCGAATAACAATTCCTCGTCGTTCCAAGATTTTACGGGGATAAAATGAAATATTTGATGTGATTTTTCGGCGCAACTCGCCATGTAGTGCGCTTAATAATCGATTGATAATAAAATCATTTTGTTGACATTTTTATTTGTAGAAAAAGTCCTGTTCACTGGTGCTTCGTTTGTATAACTTAACGTTCTGGCGGAATTTTTACAACGACATGTCAAGTAATTGGCTTATGCCAATGAATCCAAAACAACTGAGGTATTCGATTTTAATATTCAAGTCATCTTTGAAGACATGAAGCAGGGAATAATTGTAAACTGAAAGGACCATATAGTCCGCCAGAAGGGTGGCAAGTATTTACTGCTGAAAATTTTGTTTAAAATAAGTAAATTTTTATTTAGAATCTAGTATATGTTTTTCAAAATAAAAATATTGAAATTGACCTTCTTACAACACCATGAAACTTTAACCAAATAATCATATTTGGCAAAAACATTCCACAATTCAAAACGATAAGTATCAAATAAAAACTGCCTCTGCATTTACTACCATATTTCTGAATATATTATAGCCTTTTAATTAAATCGAATGAAGCGATTTTTATATTTTTGTTTGCCAAATGAATTTGAATTTGTAATCAGCTCATATCTCCTGTACTTCTGATGAGCCAAGAATATAGGCTTTACGCAATACTTTTAAAAATATTGAATTTGCTTAAGGAAATAAGTTTCATTTATCCGAAATTCTTTTTCAAAAATATCTCATAATGCCAACAAAACTCTTGTAAATGCTTGATGGAACTTAACTGAGTTCTCGCTTGACTCAACTCAAATATTATAAAGACTTGTTAAGCCGTTATTCACAAAAATATATTTAATGCTTATAAGCTGCTTATAAAATAAATTTTCTATACGAAATATAGAATAAAATATTTTTTGTGAATAAGGCCTTTAAAAAACAAATTTTATATAGAAATTTGTGCACCGAATTTCACAAGGAATTTTGTTTTATAACTGATTTATTCGTAACATATTAATATCCTGTTACAAAACGATTATATATAATGACATGAACAATGAAGTGAATATTTTCTATAATCCAAATAGATTATGCGGAGGCTATTTAATTAACATGACCTCTTCTGCTTAACTAGTGCACGACATCATGCTGTTTTACCCAAATACTGGAGTCAGCCAAAACAATAAAATTCGAATAAAACAATTCTCTCTACATTATTTATGATGCAGCAACTAGCGTTGGGCAATGTGAAATATGCTGTTGTAAAGTTAATTTGTTTTTTTTTTTTGTTTAAAATTCTTAAACATAAAGAAATTCCGCAAAATACCCAAATTAAACACAACTATTTTGCCTTTAAGCTATTTTACTTTTTGCCTCCGCATAAATATTTCTATTAGGAAATTTACCTGTCTCGTGTTCTCCTTCATTTGCCTGCGGGCTATTTCCAGCAACAAACGCTGCCTCAAAACGTCCAGTGGATTTACAATCGACAACGACGGCTTGTTACGTTTCCAAAGGAAGAAGTCATTCTGAAAAAGAGAGAGAATAGTTTCAAGACAACATTAAATTACACAAATAAATACAATTTGCTGTACAGAATAAGCAAAAGTTTACTCAAGTTGTGTACTGGGGGAAAATATTAAGTTACAGAGAAGTCAGAAAGAAGTAAAACAAAAAACATTGTGGAATGTTTTTATTATGTTGTTCAGTGCGGTAGGGGAATTCTATTTATTAATATATCATTTTGTTGAGAATATTTTCACGAACTAATTTTTAAATTAAGGAATTTATTTACTACAACGCCAATTTATTTTATTTCACTTAACTTTGTTAGCACCCTGAAGGGAAACTTGAGGTTCATTAATAAAATTTTTGTTTAACATAAAAGAGATACGTTCACACTTATGAGATATATGAGGAAACAAAAACGTAAGTACTCAATACTAATAAAAAAAAACTTAAAAAAAAACTGAGTTTATCATTTTCCAACAACATTTTCTTTGGAGTTAAAAAGCTTCCAACAATATTGAATTTTATAACACCGGCAATTAGTTATATATGCAACTGTGTTGCTTAATAAACTCGCATTTGAATCGAAAAAAGTATTTAGTGGTTACACTTTTTTTATCAAATATTTCACAAGTGTGGATGTGCCTTGAAAATCCTTTCACTAAATATCAGGATATTTAAATGAAAATATACGGTCGCAAGATTTACATGAATCTGTAGTTCATTATTCGAAAAAAAAATATTTATTTAATTATTAAATAATGTAAATATTATCCATGAATTTTTAAAAATTATTTCAATTCGAATTAAAAAATATTTCACGTTGATCATACTGAACAGAACGGATCAGAAATAACTTTGAGGAATTGTGATTCAGGGAATTACAATTTATTTTATTTTTATAGTCCTAGTGTAGTCACTTGTTTATTCTTCTAAGCTTTGTAGGTGACAAAGTTTACCCTGAAGATGACCAACAGAGTTGATGGAAATATCGGAAAAATAAATATATATTAAAAGAAAAATTGTAGTATTATTTTATTATATAAAAAAGACCTCAAGCCGAAAAGGACATCACAAACAAAACAAATTTATTCAAAAAATTCTAAAATAATTTCTAAATCAATTATCTGCATATTGTTGATGATCGCTTTCTGATAAGTCGAAAATACAATTTTATTGATACTTTGGAAGTAAAAAAGAAGTACTTCCCCACAAATGACCTCGAATATATTTCACTGGGCGTATAATTAAACTACTTCCTTAAGCTTAAGAACTACTTAATTTTATAAGTTTATTTTCTACTTTTATATCCAACATTTTGTTAACCTTCACTTAACTTCTTTATAAAATTTCATATTTTTCTTGAAAGCTTAACTGAAGGTTACCACAATATTGAAAATTTCAATTTCAAAATTTATATGTACAATTATAGACCTAAAGCTTTATAAAATACTTTAACTATAAACTATAGAGTCTTATTAAAAAAAGTTTAATATCTTAAAAATATTCAATTATTTCATAAACTTCAATTAGTTGTTTGAAATTACTTTCTTCACTTTTAACATTTTTCTACTCCTGTCACATGCTGGAAAAATAATTTAAATTACTTGAGTCACTTCATTTTGTTACCATCAATTCTTGGTAATTTAATTTTCTTTTAAAAATTATTTGTCATGCAAGTAGTTGAGTGTATTAAAAAGTGTATTAAATTTCCATTTATATAGAAGATGTTATATAAAATATAAATAAACTCCTACAGATTAAGCCATTTACTGTCAAATAAAACCTGCAACAAAATTGTAATTTTGCTATTGGCTGCTCTTCATGTTACTCGAGTTGCTTATTTGAAACGCCATAACAAAATACATAATTTTTAATAACTTTAATATGCATAAAAGTACTTTGACACCCGTGTCATTTACCTTGACTTTACACTTACCAACAGGAGTACTAAAATATTTTTATATCTTCTCTTTCCCTAATGTCAGTTCTAAGCAAAATGTTTGTATTGTACTCACTCAAAGTTTGCAACAGCATTTGTGTAGCAGCTTCATTTGGAAAAATTTTATATATTTGTAACGTTTATTTGATGTGTGTAATTTAGAAAGAGAAGAAAGAAAAATTAAACTGCTTTCATATCTATGAAATATTTAACAAAACAAGCTTAACCACTTTTTTGAAATATCTCTTTAATATTTTGTATGAATAATCGACAGTTGAAGTTTTTGCCAGACTCATGATCAGTTTGGAAATTTTTTATAAGACTAATAATATTTAATAAAAAATTACTATATTCGCTTATTTCTTTAAATATTTGTTTGATGTGAATGCAGCTTTAAAATATTTTAAATTGCAATCTTTTTCCAGTGCTGCCAATATTTGTACTCTCTTTCACTCTTAATTATATCTATGGCAAAGATAACAACTGAATCGGAGAGAGAACTGAAGGACATGCCAAAAACTGCATTACAGAAATGTTAACAGGATTGGAAAAACGAAGAAGTCAATTATCCTAGGGGACGTCTTTGAAAGGGGAAAAATATGTAAATTTTGGAATATGTAATATAATTTTTAAGATATATTAAAATATACCTCCACCTAACAAGTGGTAGCAATAAACAAAAATGCAAATAAGTGCTGAAAGTGAAAGTGCAGTGGCATTCGAAAACAGCTGTTCTGCTCTGCTGTGCTATTAGAATATATATAACTGATAGTGACGCTCCCTTAACTACATTTAATAGGGCGGATAGGAATAGGGACGTATTATTTTGTATATCAAATTGTGCAGTCATTCGATTTTCAATTTAAAATAATAATTCGAAAGGTATTGCACGATTATTCGAATAAAACTTTTTCAAAAATTAAAAAAAAAATTTTACTTTTTGGCAGATGTAAAATAGTATTTTGGAGTATATAATTTTTTTCATATTTTTAGCCATATAATGATTTAAGAATATGCAGATATTCGTCCGCATTATGAATGACGACGTCGACGTCACATCAATACGACAGCAAAATATTGCAACTTGTCATTTAATTGTCAACAATAATTGATTATTATTAACTGCCTTTTGGTATTCTCTAAGCCATATAATATTAATAGAGCATGTCCCAGAAGTAAATTTTTGTCGACAAAGACTAGATGAGTGACAATTTCGTCGTCGTTCATAATACGGTTGATTGCAATATTATTGATATATCGTTTCAATTTTGTAGTTATAATATTTTCCATACAAATTTGGGAAACAAAAGCGTTTGAATTAGTATTAATTACCGTACGTTTTGTTATTATTATTATTATTATTATTATTATTATTATTATTATTATTATTATTATTATTATTATTATTATTATTATTATTATTATTATTATTACTATTATTATTATTATTATTATTATCTTTATTTTCTTTTTGCATTGGCATGTGCAATCTTCCCTCCTACAACATGTAAAAATATGTTGAAACCTGTCTGAAGTTTTCTTTATATAAATAAATAATCAATATGCAATTCTTATTAAAACTAATCAATTCCACCAGCTCCAGCAAAATATCATATCGCACTTTCCATAGCACAAAAAAAAGAAACAAACAAACTCTATCTGTGGTAACATCTCCTGGAATCCTAAAAAATTGCATAAAATTGTGTTTATGTAGTCATATGTATGTGTATCCTTTCCTCTCTGTATGGGTATGATAATATAGAGGCAAAATAAATCCTTATGTTGTTAAACATTTTGTAATAAAAATAAATAAATTGATTTACCTACGAAAATTGCTTTATAAAATTGACAATTTATTTGAAGAAAAATATTTTATTCTAAAGAAAAAAAAAATCCAAATACTTTATATCACCAGTAGGTTTGATTTTCAATTCTAAAAAAAATAAACTTAAACGAGACATGCAGGCAACTACACAAACAAGTATGCAGACAGGAGCAGATAAATGAAATCAAGATTTTTTAAAGATTTTTAAATGTTTGTATATGGGTGTACCCAGCGAGCATTTTATAAACTTGTTGAGGGCATTCGAGCACTTTGCTGCTTCTCTATAAAGTGGTTTGTGTGTAACTTTTAGAAGTGGAAATATGTAAATGGGGAGGTACTTTTCACAACTTGACTATTCCACTTTTTTCCGAACGAAAATATTTTTCATTGACTTGTACAGGATTCGAGAATTTAATAATAATATATTTTGAACGCATCTAGAGTTTTAAATTGAAAAATATAGTTTTGAGGCAGCTGTTTTAATAAATGTTTAATTTACTTATAATGATCCACAGGATATGAGACTTAATGCTGTTTTGCTGTTTGAAATATTAATTTAGATTAAAATAATCTGAGATTCGTTTACCTCTAAATAAATAAAAGAAAATAGATTTATAATGGATTATAAGGCTTCGGAAATGCCAGTACCCATGGGTCGAAGTCTGAGTAGTCCTTTAAAAGTAAAAGGATTTATAAAGGATTGCAAGACTTCGCAAATGCGAATTACCCATGGGTCGAAGTCTGAGTAGTCCTTTAAAAGTAAAAGGATTTATAAAGGATTGCAAGACTTTGCAAATGCGAATTACCCATGGGTCGAAGTCTGAGTAGTCCTTTAAAAGTAAAAGGATTCATAAAGGATTGCAAGACTTTGCAAATGCGAATTACCCATGGGTCGAAGTCTAAGTAGTCCTTTAAAGATAAAAGGATTTATAGTGGATTACAAGGCTTCGCAAATGCCAGTGCCCATGTTTCATAGTCTGAGTAGTCCTTAAAACGAAATTGCGGATTGGATAAGTAAGAAATAATAATATTTTATTTTATCGCCCACTGTGCCTATTTCTTGAGCCCCTTTTAATACTGGGCCCATACAATTCATAAAATATCACTATAATACATGATCCAAATGATTTGAATTCGAGAAGAAATGCGCTTCACTTGATCAGTTGACAATCATGACAAACATACGCCACCTGGTTTTTGTGTATATATGAGTGTTGTAAAGCCGCTCATAAGCAAATATATTCAGCTTGTAAAACTGACAGAAAAATTTAGAAAAAACATACTTTGATGCGACTTAATTTATGTTCACACTTAAGAAATATTTGACCATAAGAGCGTAACCAAAACTCGAATGAAAACCACTTTTTTAAACAGCTTCAAACAACAGTGGATTTTACTGTCTATTAATTATCCCAGTAAATGGAAGACGTTCCAAAGAAGTCAATAAGATGCTAAACTTTTGATCCGGAAGTAGTGCGAGTCTGGATCTTTTCTAATGCTTTTTACAAGGGGTTGTCATTTGCAAAGAGTTCTCTTTTTGTCACCTTTTCAGTGAATCCGAAGTCAGGTTTCTGCTGTTAATTTAATCAGATTTTTGTATGATACTTCTAATAACTCTTGCAATTGGTTAGGAAAAGGTGCTTACTGCGAATTCTCTGTAGGATCAGGGACACAATCGACATTTCCGTGACATTTTCCAATGTAAGTTTTATAAAGGGTGTTTTTTATAGAGTGATACAAGTTTGAATCATAATAAAATATAGTAATATATTTTTGATATTAATGATGCGATCTTTATTGAATAGAAAATTTTATGACATTAATGTTTATATATGATTTCGACCATGTGGCCGCCACGGCTGGAGCATACAAGGCGCAATCTGGAAGACCAATTTTCACAAACAGTAACATTCTGACCATCATCGTTTTTGAAGACATTTGGGCCGATGACTCCGTCAGTCTATAAAGCGCACCAAACAGTAATTTTCTGAGAATATAATGGTGTTTTGACAAAAACTTGTGGATTCTCCTCACTCCAAATGCGACAATTCTGTTTATTTACGTACCGATTCACCCAAAAATGGGCTTCATCGGAAAATTAAATTTTGAATGCACGAAGTACAGGATAAGTTTGACAAACAGTACCATCATTTTGATTGAAAATTTCCACAATTTGCACGCGTTGCACTAATGTAAATCGATCCATAATAAAATGTCAAAGTAAGCTAAACAAAAAGAAACTATCAGCTGTTAAATGGGTGGTCAAATAAAGCAGTGATTACAACTCAAAGTTGTATCAGTCTATAAAAAACACCCTATATATTAAAACAACAGCAGACTTCTGTCCAATAGTGCTCATGTATCATTAGCAATTTATATTTATCAACTTATTTTGTATATACAACTTTTGCTATGTCTTTTAGTTCAATTATATTTTCGTAAATAAGAGTATTTTTGAATATATAAAAAAGCATAACAATTGCAAACACTGCAAATAACGTCCAACTTTGTGTAAGTAAAATAACTTCTTAATCAATTGTCTGAATATTAATAATCAACGCTTCCTGATATATCGAATATACACAACTACTGATATACTTATTGGAAGTAAAAGTTTCCCAAAAAATTACTTACTGCCTGTTTGCCAGTTTTGTCTTAAATGTTATTAATTCAAACGAGCGATTGCTTTCGACATCGGCGAACAGTCAGTTAAATATTTTTCCACTGCACTTTAATATCGCTGTAACCAATTAAAACGCCCTCCTCTACATGCAGTACAACCACTTGTAACACCCTGCTCATTAGTAATTCATAAAGGAAACGTACAAAATAATTTTCAAGATTTTAGCAAACAGAACTTAATTTCCCATGAAAACCGCCAACTGCAATTGTATATTTATTCGCATGAGCACATCTCTTTCACTTTACATAATATTATTATTTTTTTTATTTTTATTTACTATTTACACATGCATTAACGTGAAGGGAAAACATTTCATGACAAACGACATACCTGTAGCTTTTTAACGCTGATATCATCCAGTGGATAAATGCCATAACTTCCTCTCTGCGCTGTATAAACAAGTTTTGTAGCACACAAAAGTGTTAAAACTGGACACAGCCACGTTGTAGCTTTCATTGTGCTGAAAAAAAACATGAAGTGGAAAAAGATATGAAAATATTAGCAAAAGTAAACAGTGAATGTATTTTTAATATTTCTCGACAGAAATAGCGAGAAATATGCAGATGTTTGTTTGAAAACAAAAATAAAACAAATAACTCTTCATGTAAAATTTGTTTTTCAATACTGAATGGTTTTTAGTTTTAGTGTTCATGATTCCTGATGGCCAGTTCTGGCTGTCAGGTTGTTGTATATTTACATGGATTTGCAACAATTAAAAAAAAAGTTCACATGCGAATGAGTTTTGTTCTTTAATCGTTGCATTTACTTTCCTGCCACAACACGTAGCCCTCACCGCAAGTGACGCGGAAATGAAATATAAGTTTTATTTACACAATATGTCAGCTAAATACTGCTGCTCATCATGATGATGGTGATGATGGTGATGATGATGATGTTGATGGTGATATTTGAAGGACATATTGTTTTTAAGCTTTTCACCAGATGTTACAAGTGATATTATTGTTAGAAATAATCTAAATTTTCACATTTAAGTAGAAATTACTTTATCGTCAAGTTAAATTTTTATTTTGTAAGAGAAAAAGTTAAAATTTAATATTTACCTAAATATAATTACTTTTTAGAAATTTTCTCAGAACAGAGAAGCTGTTTTTTTATTTTATAAAAAATAAATTGTTGCTGGTTTCTGCCATTACGGCTTAATAAGACGGCGCTATTAACACTGAGTATTCATCACCTCATCAATGGCCACTTGGCAGGTACCCACAAGTGCCAACTTTTTATTTATAAAGACGGCGCCAAAATAATTATCAATTATATTTTGGAGCCAGTTTTTTACTTATGGCGTTTTCTTTTCTGGAAAATGTGTAACATTTTTTCACTTTTTTTTCTAAAAAGTAACAGTTTGCAGAAGTTTTACAATAAACATTATTTGCCATAGGTAATGCTTTATTAATTTCTAATAAATACTTTATTTTCAAGTGGCAGAATATTGCAGTTTGCTGTTGAAAAGTGCAAAAAATGTTGCATTATTTTGTAGAAGAGAAATCAACATTAATAAAAAAAGTGTTTGTGGTTGGCCCGTTTTATTTCCTTTTTTATAACTTTCTGCACAACTTTCTGGTGATAACTCTTCGCATTCGTGTCGAATACTCTCCATGTCGCTGAATGTCAAGATATTGCTGGCCAAAGAGGTGAGATTGCGTGGCCAGAAAACGCTTCCGTTATAGCTTCTGCTGTATGTGTGGTTTCACCGCCTTCTTGAAGTAACATGTTGAAAAGGGATCGCTTATTTGATCAAGGGCCTGTAGCATTCACCAGTAACAGTAAATGTATTGCTGATGGCTTTTTCAAGAAAATACGGTCAAATAACTCCTTCCATGTGAACGCCACACCAAACAGCAGCCTGGAGTGGATGAAACAGACTTTAATGCATCACACACAGATTTTCGCTGCCAATGAAACGAAAATTTTGTTTATTGAAATCAGCGCTTATATAAAAATGCGTTTCATCGCTCACAGTGATTTTCCACTCAGAATCGATCGGAGTGTTTGTTAAAGAAATCGACACAATTATTCCACGCTCTTGCGGAGTGTTTGTGTTCTGCAGCTTTCTAGTTCATAAACGTCAAATATGATTGACGTAAGACAAGAGTTGAAAAAGCTATTAAATCTTACAATAGAATGATTAACTTTGCGCCACCCTGTTTAAATAAATTGTAAAGATGTTCAAGCCCATTTTACGCCCTTATTTCTTTCGTGGGTTGCGTTATAGCACCAGTAACTGAGGCATAACCAATAAGACAAAACGCAGAACTTCCAGCATTAGTTTTACCGTGGCTCTTCTGTAGCATCTTTCGACCTGGCAACAGCTCGTAGAAATTGTAACAATCGGTTATAGAGTCCGAAAGGGTACGAGCCCATGTCAAGCATCAGTTTATAGTAGACATTTCTACCAGCACCACGTGAACTGCCGAAGGATATGTCATCCAACATCTGGTCACATGCAACATTCATCCAACACTCTTTAGAGCAGCAGCGATAATCGCCCCCAAGATGCTACATGCACATACACACTCAATCCCGACTTGTTAGGACTTGGTTGCTGTCGCACATCATTATTTTACCTACCCGGAAGATATTTGATCTGTATCCGATATGCCTTCCTGTCACTAGTGTTAGGTTGCTGGTCACGCCTCAATGGCAAACTTTATCCTTCTATTAAATTTGCATTTTTTTGGGAAACCTGGGAACCCTGTCGCCTCATATTCTTTTATCAGACTGTGCTCGTGAGCCTACCCCTTTTGAATTTTTTTTTTTACTATGGCTTGTTGGTCTCTCATTCATCCCTAATTAACCGATTTAACTGGTTATCGAACAAAGTTGAAACAGTTAATTGGGTAGCACTAATCGATTCATCATTTATATATCTTCTCTATGATACCAACATGCATGCATTGAATGAAGTGAAAATGGCTGTAAGCTGCCTTCTTCCGTGGAAGAATATTTTCCAGCATTAATTAGCCGACAAGTATTATTACAGGTGTTATTTAAAGGACTTTATCTTTAAAGCAATCTCATATAAAGATTCGCTTTTAGCTTCGCATACATCTAAAATACAAGTTGATTCATTTCAAGTGCGACAACACCTTCACCGAAAGCCAATAAAATTATCAATTTACTCTCATCTAGAAATGAAACTGCCATTATACCAGAAAACCCATTACAAATCAACTGGTTTTGAAATCTAAGCACATAAAATTTAAACCATAAAATGTTATCAAAAATCTATTATGGGTCATATAACAAAAAACACAGACATGCGAACATACAAAATACAAATTCCGTTTACAATGTTGCATAAATAAATGTTTGCCCGACTTAAAGAGAGCTTTTTGTCAATTACACATAAGCAGCTGCGTCCTTCATTTATATGTACGGAGTACGTGCGAATAGCACCTCATGCCACTCTATTAGAACACACAAAAATATATTTTTGTTTTTATTCCGCAATTCAGTGCTGTTGAGTTTACAGCAGGACTTTTCAAGTGTCAACCACACACGACTCCTAAACATCATCAGCATTGCAAAAATTTTATGGCACATGGCATTTTATATGCTCGTTGGCTGCTGCTGTTACTATTTGATGTTTAAACAGAGATCATAGAAATCTAAAGAGGATTATATTCATTCAATACCAGTATCCATAATAATGGCTTTTCATTATCTAATGGCCGTTATAAGTCACTCACATGCCATTAATATTCCTTGGCTAATATGCATTGACGATATTGCTGGAATAAAATTAAATGCAACAGGTTTTTACGATGCACAAAGTAACAGGCTAGAGAGAAGGATAAAAATGGGGAGGGGAGAGGAAATTTGTCTACGCTTTTCAATAGAACTTGGGGGCTAAGGCAGATCTTCAGGAAACTTTTTACTTAAATTCACTTAAGAAAATTATTTTATTAAA
Organism: Linnaemya vulpina; assembly: GCA_963675445.1. NCBI lineage: Eukaryota > Metazoa > Arthropoda > Insecta > Diptera > Tachinidae > Linnaemya > Linnaemya vulpina. Next base: position 93,929,735 of record OY776277.1, read on the forward strand.
ACTATTTCATTACTTTAAATTTCTTGGAATCTTAAAATTGGAGGAGACCCAATTTATTGAAAGCGAAAGCTCAGGCCTCATTAGGGTGTTCTGTTATTGGCCTTCACACGACACCGCTTTATGGTATGAATTCCGAAATTTCAGAACGAACTTCAACAATTTATTTTCCTATTGTCACAAACTCTTTTAGCGGAATAAATTGAATAAATAAATAAAGTTTTTCAGTCGCAGAGCATCTCGGAGTCTGTCCACATCAAGTCCGGTTGGCAATTAATTTTAAGGTGCAGTCATACCACCGATCGTTCAATCTCTTGTAAATATTCAACTTCTAGCACTCATTTAACTGTTTAGATTAAAGGCCCTTATTCACAAAAGAAACCAAAGTAAATATTTTATGATTATCTGTTCATAACAAAACTACGAAACTAAAAACAAAGTTTGGAGAATGTTTGACCCTAAAACCCATCCCTGCAACTTCCCGCTAATTTTAACCGCAAATTTTACGTTGTCTAATTTGCTGGGCTATAATTTTTAAAGGAACCCACTGTTTCTTAAGTGATAAGCGGTAGTTGATGTAGTTTTTCTCGTACTATAAAAGAATCGGGAACAGATCAAATATATAATATCACAGGTTTTAAAATATATATTTTTCTAACATATTTCATTTACGATATCTCATAAAGAAATCAGCTGATACACATTCACATTTTCTTTCATAAATTTTAGCTTAAACGTCTTATTGTTTTGACTTCTGAATTTGATTCAAAGAATTCTGATCTTGACGTTAAAACTGACTCTTAAAACCTCGTTTAACCTGATAAAATGACTTTATTGATATCAACTTAAAGCATTAAACACAATAACGACAGCAGGCTACACGAACACCGGCTACAAAAGTCATTGGCTACAATCGTCACCTCGTAGTCAGCTACTTAATTATTTTTAGAACGAAACCACAAAATCAACAACCATGCGTTGTTGTTTGTAGTATAATTCTATTCATACGCCAGTGTAGCCGCTTTCATATGTGTACTACTCTTAAATAGTGTTATTCCAGTAAAATATATTTAAAGTCCACAGTACATAATAAGAAATCATTTCAGTAGCTTGCAAATATAGTTTGTTGTTTCTCTTTTTATAATAAAACAATATGTTTTCAAGTTTACAATAATTGAATTTATTCATATCATACTGGCAATATTGCATCTACTCATTGTCGCTCACCAAAATAGAAATTAGTTTAATTTGACTACAGCCACAAAAACAGCAGGGACAACAACCAGTAGCCGTGTTGCCTGGTGTGGTAAAAATAAACATTCTCATATACGCACATATATTCTGTTTTTGAAAAGTTGTAGTCTGTAGTCTACTGTCGTTATTGTGTTTAATGCTTAAAGCCAGATTTTAATTGGATGTAAGAAGAGCAATATTGTTTCTGCCTATTGTTGTCTGTGCTAAGTTGAGTGCTGCCAAGTTATATATGATTATCTTTTCGAAATATACACAAAAATCAATCATATCTTTCACAATTTGCCTGAATTTATATGAAATGAAATGTTTTTGAAAATATTAATTGTCTACATATAAAATTTTAATTTTAAATTTCAAAATAAAATTAAAAAAAATTTATTTTTTCATAAATAAAAACAGCTTCGTTACAGTTTGTGCATTAAGTATTATTAAATGTATAGAAAAATACAACCACAAATACACCATTTTTGTAACAGATTTAATTTATTGTGATTATATTTATTCGACAACCTGTTGGTTGAAACCTAAACTTATTAAATTCACACTGAAGCTAATATTTATAAGCATATACATATAAACATTTGAATATATATTGTTACTTTCAATAAAAATTTACCATAAAATATAATAATAAATAAGCAGAAACATATCAAATCATCATGATATGGGTATGTAAATATTACAAAAGTTATGCGGAAGCCCAAATAACTGGGTCAAATGACAGGTAAATTTAAAACAGAAACATCGAAAAGTAGACTGTTTGATATGCCTGGACAAAGAAAACTATTTTTATTAACCAACAAACCTTTTATATACTCTTAGTTGCTTATCTATCTCTAATATTTTCAATATTAAATTTCAAATAAAAATAAATTCCAAATAAACTTTAATGTTTCTACTTTTGATTGGTTTCAAACGAATTCATTCCGACAATTTTGATTGGAAATATTATACATAATCTTATTGGTTTTTATGTACCTATACACTAACACTTACACACACATACATTTCTCAGTGTATTATAATAAGCTTTAATAAAGTTTTTGGGGTAAGAGAAGTCGTGCAACAGCTAAACGTACTAGAAGTGAGCACTTAGTTTTTGGTAATCACATCTAACATTCGTTTAAGTGAAGAGTACAGGATTTAAAAATCTATAAATATGTCTTCCAACAACAGCCAAATATGTATTAAATCAGATTTAAAAATTTATGTATGAATATTTTATAAAATATTTATGCAAATTTTGTAAAAGCAAATGACATACGGACACATCACACATATTTAACGAAGTGTGAAATTTACAAAACAGATACACTGGCGTTTGAAGTCTTTAAGGATATTAAGGAAAAATATTTTAAAGATTTTTTTTTCCTAAATATTGTTTCAGATGTCTTGTTCTGCCATTTTAGACTCTTATAGTTTAAGAAGTCTGTGGAGTGCATACGAAAAGCCATAGAGTAATCCTGCACCAGCTTGTGCATTTCTAGAAACGACTAATATAAAGCGTGGTCCAACCATAATACGTGATGTTAATTGTAAATAAAGTAAAAAGTTTTCAGGGAATTATTTTTAAATTTTTTATTATGATAGAAACCTTTTTCAGTTTCACTTGACATAATTGAGGTTCAATATCGTTAATGTGCCGCATTATCTCTGTTAGCTCTTCAACAAATCATGGCTCATTAACGTGCACGTTTTTTCTAAAATATATCCCCAAAGAAATAAGTCCAACAATTTCAAATCACATGATCGTGACGGTCACCTAATAACGCCATGACGTGAGACAACACGGCCATTGAATTACTCGCGTAGAGGAGCCATTCTTTCGTTGACTATATGGTAAGCGACACCATCCTGCTGAAACTATATATCATTCAGGTTTATATCATTAATTTCTCGGCACAGGAGGGCCGTTATCTCACTGTAGCGAACACCATTCATGCTGGGACGACTTCATTTGCGAGTACCTACCAACCCGATGACCCTACCAGCCCATAAGCCGCACCAATTAGTCGCTTTTTATTTTCTCACATTCCTGCTCAGTTCTTCCGATTGTGAACACGTTTTTTCGATAATGCTGTGCTGAACAAGTGAACGCAAAGTAAACGAGTTCGACTCTTCACTTATTCATGAAAATGGTAAAGAATTTTTCTGACTTGCATTAATACAAGTTTGGGTCAATTATTGTCGGCTTGTCTCAATGATGAAGGCAAGGCACTGCTCGCTGAGCAATACCGACAGTGATTAAAACCGCCAAGTACCGAATACAGTGCCCACCTTCGTCGTCAAAAATTTATTGATGAAGTAAAAATAGTAACAGCGGTCTTCATTTGCAACACTTTCCTTTCCTTTCTAGTTCTGGCACAATGCACAACGCATGTGTAGGGGTCATGCACTGATTGCTAGTCCAAGACAAAAGAAAATAAGTGCTCGAAATTTCTTTTGATTTAGGCGACTATTTCCCTAAATTTGTGAAACACTCTGCCACATTCAGTACATGTATGCCAACGCGAAGTACAAAACTTGGTCAACTTTTAGCTTTCGACGTTCGTTAAATACTTTAGCAGAAAACCAGAACAATTCTTTCATTGTTTTAATTAAATTAATTTAGAAAAAATGAAATAATTCACAAAAGCTTATGTAAAATATATGATTTTAAATTAAATAAATAAATGGATATCAAATAAGACACTTAATATCTTTCAACAAAGTAAAATTGTGTTAACCTTCTTCGTGAATAAATTAATTTCAATTAAAAAAATTTACGGATAAAGTACGAAAGATTCGGCGTGTCTCGGCCTTAAAGCGATAAATAATCTCTGCCATCTTTAAAATGCTTATGGAGATTGAATCCTTCAGAGTATTTTAACAAACTTTTGCAAATACCTTTATAAGGATATTGAAACAAACACGTTCAACATCTTAAAAAGAGAACAAGTTAAAGAGCAAAATATTCAGATTTCCAAACAACGCTGGAGGGCATAAAATATTAAAATGTATGAACGAGCAAATCGATGACAAAATAATTTAAAATATTCCAAACATTTTGGGGAAGTTCTATTTAATATAAAAAGTAACGTCTTTCTGAAATTATTGCATGATAACATTTCAATTGGAAAGTTGTTTTAAAATGGCTGCCCTTTTCTGGCCATGAATTCAAAATGTTTGAAAAATATTTTCCAACAATCGCTTAAAAATAATTTCGCGCATGACAATCAGCCGTTTAAATATGTTCAAAGAATTTAGCTTTTCTTCTTTCTGGATGAAATGTTTGGGGAAATTTTTTCAAATCACTTTCCGTTGATAAAATTCATTTTAAAATAGAAACTGGTTTTTAAAATATTTAAAAACTTTGCTTTAGTTCTGTGCACAATGTGAGTGCTGCCAAGTTATATAATTCAAAACTTCTGATCATGTTCGAAGAATTCACTGAAAACCCCTCCACGTTTGTATTTTTGTTTCAAAATTTGTGCTAATTAAAAAATTTTTTTTTAGTGTTTTTTATAATTTTAAAGTATTAATTTGCAATATATAACAAAATTTCTATTTTAGAGAAATTTATGTAAAAAAGTACAGAAAATTGCTAAAGCAAATACGCTTATTTGTACGAGATATTTTATTTCTTTTCATTAAATTTATTAGACAGTTAGTGCATTAAAACGTGAATTTACAAAACTTACAGTGTGAAGACAAAAATTAGACATGACTATGGTTTTAACCTTAATATGCGTTTTAACTTTCGGTGTCAAAACACTATTATATATCAAAATTAATTGGGAAAATTTATCGTAAATTGCATATACATTTTGAATTAAGAAGAGTACAATTAGAATGAACACGACCGTATATTTTCGCTGGCCAATTCTATTTATTTATTATTTTAAATATAATCTTTTATTATTATATATCATTCAATACAAAATAAATTCTATGTAGCATTTAAACAATCATGTTTTATTTAAAGCCCTTGAGAGTTTTGCCTAAAATTTCTACTTGTTCGATGTCTTGTTACAATTTAGTGAGACGCCGTTCTGTAGTAAGTGACGTTAAGTTAAGGGAACAAATTAGTAGGCATGAATTGCAAGTATACGGCCAGCTTATGTGCTCTGGAAAATTGTTCTTCGTACTTATTCTTCTGTTATTTTTCTTGGTACGTAGAACCTACAACAACATCTTTTATTGCAACAGCAAAATTGCTTTTCACTGTGTAACAGTGCGGCGTATGAGTGTTATTTACACATCAATAATACTCATGCGACATGTAACAATACGCGTGATGATTTATAAATTTCGACAAAAAAATTTAAATAAATACGGATGAGTAGACGAATAAATATGTAAATTTGGTAAACGTAATTTTTATTTGTAGTATTTTAGAATGATGTAAAATAATTTAAAGCAGTTAAATTTAACTGTTACGCTCTGCTCAAGGAGACTTCAAAAGTTTATTGATTCATTGTTGAAATAATTTAGTATTATATATAATATTATATTATAGATAATATTAATATATGTATATTATATTAATATTATATATATTTCAGATGAAATTGTGTGTAGATCTTGCCTCGATCTGTTTGAGGTTTAAAGCCAATAAATGAAATACATAAAGTAATTAAAAAAATATTTCAAATGAAATTAAGTTCAACTATTTTCATAATGAAGGCAGTTATAAGGAAATACATAAACATTTTTTGCTGGATTCTTATTTATGTATTGAACAGTGAGATGTTTTGAGTTTCTATTTATTAAATGGCCGCTAAATGAAAATTCAATGCTCATGCAAAGAAAGTTATAAGTTTCAAGTTATTAATTGCGTTAGTTTTGAAAATATTTGTAATAAATAGATGGATCACTTTTCCAATATCAGCATAGTTTTTCATATATGTAGAGTCGTCAACTGTTAAGTTTCAAAGCTCATAAAAGCAAAAAAGCTTTGATTTTAAAAACATGAAGAACATATAAAGATGTGAAGCTTTTTTAATAGACTACTTGCAGATATCAAAATTAAAACAAACAAAATACTTTTCCTAAACATTTTTCGCGTTTAAATCTAAATATTCAGAAGGAATTAAAAAGGATTGACAAACCAAAAAACAAGAGAAAGCTAACAGCAATTTGAAGCCAAAAGAAAATCGATGTTCCCGGAAGTTATTATGTTCCCATCATCAGTGCTAGAGCATATTTACGATGCCTGTCAGACTTTAATGTGTGTCTTTCGTAGCATAATTATGCTTGACCACCTGTTTATTGAAAGAAACGACCTCGTTTAAGTTAACTTTTCCTATAACATAAAATAAAACTCTCAGCTGTGGGCCGATGCTTCAAAGACTATTTTCAAGCTGCTGGACTGTGTATAGCAGAAGGCAAAGAATCTCTTCGAAAGTAGACAACTCTATTGACTCTCTTGAGCATCGCTGCCATGTAGGAAGCGTTTAGATTTTTTATCGTTACTATAATTGGATGTTCACTGATGAAATCGGGGATCATGTTACTGGAACCTATTCATTTTTGCTCTCAATGAGTTTTTTAGAAGGAGTGCATTTCTTTGCACTATAGAGGGAATTCGCTTTTTGACCAAAAAGTCTGTATGTGGAGCAAAGTACCTGCAGACGTACTTCCCCTTGATCAATTTAAAAAAATTTTAAAGCAATATGGCAAAAAATTAATACGGTTCATACATTCAAAGTGTAAAGATCGAAGAAAGAATTCTGATGAGATGATCTTGATCATGATCTGATCATTATTATAAAAAATATAAAAAAAAAAAATTCCCTTTTAATAAAAATTAAAATTTTCAGATTGCAGATTTAAAGTTGAAGCCTGTTAAATAATTTTCAAGTTTGAAAACAGTTCAATTAATTTCTTTAATTTAATATCTTTTATAAACAATTTCATTTTAAATATAGTAGTTTTAGTGTCACCGCCATCAACAAAAAATGCTTAAAATAATTTCAGAAAGAAGCGAGCAAGAACTCCAAAGCATTTCGTGTCTATTTTTCAAAAAAGCACTTAGAACGACGCGAAACGCACCGAGTTTACAACACTGTCACTGATACTTATAATTCGCTTTTCTTTTGCATATAATTCGTTCACCGGAAAAATACACAATTAGAATTTGCTTTGCCTTCCAAAAAGGTTTCAGTTAGAGGAAAAACAATAAAAAATCTTTGACACTCTACAGAGATTTTTTTTATAATTTTCTTTATTTCATACCACTGTATTATTTCAAGGTCTCAAACTACTTTCGTGTTGTGTATTAATTCCGTTGAAATATGGAAAACAACTGCAATAAAACTAAAGCTTCCCGAAATTGCCATTAAATTGAGCATTTCCATTTTTATTTTTGTATATATTTTCATTCATTATTTGGCTTTCCAAAGCAATAATATATATAACAGCTCACGTTTGATTATGTTTTACGTTACGCAACCCAAAAACGTGTGTACACACCGAAAAAATAAACATGAAACTTATTTGCAAAACTATATTTGCATAGGATTTATATTAAATATAAACTAATTTTTTTAATAACGTTTGAGATATGTGGTCTATAAATATCAGGTATAAACTTGCTAAATTCTTGACATTAACAAAAAGCAAGTGATTTCTGATGTGCCGAATATTATATGCCGTGAAGTCAAGAACGTCTGGAGTATCTACAAAAAGTTTTCATTGGATATATATAGAAAGTACTATTAATTAAAATAATAATATATGTTAACAAATTTGACAATATGTCAAATTTACTATTTGACATATTGTTGAAATACTATATGAATTAATATTTTAAGTGATAAAGCACTGGCTATAAGCATTTCATTGCCGCTTTTTACCAAATCATCAGTAGACTTCAACCACAATTTTAAAAAGTTTCAATCCTCGCATCTCATCAAAAGACTTTTATAAACCATTTGAGAATTTTAATGAAAACTCTGAAATGATTTTAAAAAATCAAAACTGTAGTTGGAGCCAACTGCTGATTTGGTAAAAAGCGCCCATGAAATGCATATAGACTCAACATATAACAATATATGCTTAAGTTAAAAACACTTTGTGTTATTTAGTTGCTTCAATATAGCGAAATAATAATTTCTAATATCCAACCCTGGCATTATATTCTTCATCGTTCTGATTTTCAATACTATTTTGTTTCCTCTCTTATTTCTTTACTCAATTTCATGTGTGTTTACCAAATAAAAAAATATATTTAATCAGTTACTTTATATATTAAAACAATAATTTTCCATCTCTGCAGCTGTTTCTGTGCCTCTTTCGCTATCTCATACCAATAAATTTCTTTTAAAAAAAGTATCATATATAATTATTTTATAAGAAAACAGAAAATTATTGGTTTGCCTCGTTACTTTTGTGTAACAAATAATGTTTCGTTTGTCCAACCCTGGAATAGTATTTTTATGTGTATTTTTTAGTTCTAAATACCAATTTAATTCTTCCTGAAGTATAAAATAAATTGAATTAACAAAAAAAAAATATTATAAGTGCGAGTGCATATTGTCCATTTCTGGAAGCGAATTTCGGATGTTGCTAATTATCAATAGCAATTTATTTACAACTATTTCCATTAAATCAATCCAAGTCCAAAGTCTATAGATTTTCTAGCGGCTGCGGAAAACTGTGTTCTGAAATAGACAATAAAAAACTAAACTAAAAAATTTTATTTAAAAAGATTTGAAGGAACTGTCGATTAAAAACTATTTATTTGATCAAAACGAAATGTTCATAAGTCATGTTATTGTTGCCATTTTGCATGTTTATATCGCTCATTTACTGCAATAGTGTCATAAATCAAAAAACTTGTTTTGCAAAAGAACGCTTTTAAAGTTTTAAATTTACTAACAACTCAAAGGATATCTAAAAACTAATTTTCTCTCAGGACTAAAGTATCAAAGATATATCAATAAAATTTTTACACAATAACAAGAGCGATGTGTAGATGAAATCTGCATATTTAAGTCTAAAAATGCAATTTTTGAGTTATGACGTTGTAGAAGTATATGAGCGATAGGTACAAATCTGCACGTCTAATGTTAGTGTTAAAAGAAGTTGATGGTCTAAATGGCTGGTTTTAGGTTTTTCGTGTTGCGGTAATTTTAGCCATATTTGACTCTTGCTGGGGGTAATTTCTATTTACTCTTATATTACCGAACTTTACCTAAAAGGTACAAGATCACACCCAAAATTTATTCTCTAAAGTGACACGTTAAAAAATATCTACGATCAGCTGTTTAAACAGAACGAAAAATCGCCAGGCTTAGGAAAGGCAATACAGCAAGATATCTCTTAGCCAATTTAATATGTGTAAGAAAATGGGATTGTATTGCAAATGAAAATATTTTTGCAGGGCAAAAATATAAAGTGTGTACTTATCGGCAATTTTTTTCTGTTCTTTAAACTGTAGAGACCCATGAAAGGACGTCGTTTTGAGACAATTGAGGAAATATAAACCACATGACTGAGAAAACTCAAGCATAAAGCAAAAAGTGTAGCTCAGGACTGCTTTGAGGATTGATAAAATGTTGGCACAAGTATAAAATAACTGAGGAGGGCTACTCTGAACAAGAAGCAAATAGAATTAATAATTAGAAAAAAAAACTTTTTGAGCAGACCTCCTATACCTCGAACCTGCATAACAATTTAATTTCTAAATAAAACGAAATTATTCCCTGATATAAAGCACACCTTAACAATTACTCATGACATTTATTGTACAAATAGCTTTTATACCTCCACGCAAATGTTTCTTCATATACCATATAATTGCCACTTAAGCTCTTTTGTTACCTGCCAAAGCGACATAAATGAAAGCTATTATATTTGTTATTATCGCTTTCAACAACTGAATAAAATATGCACTCTACATAAATTTAGATTTAAAAAGCTGTTGGGTTTCCTTCAAATATAATTTAATTTTCATTTATTGATTTATATATATAATTCTATTCACGTAGAATATATCTACAGGTCTGTTCTGCATTCGTGTCTTTCTTTTGCAATTTCTTTAGTTAAATTTAAGAATAAGAATAAGTAAAACAATATAATTTACGTCAACTTCTTTGCAACAGAAGCTGGCAGTGGATAGTAAATATTTAATACCAAAAGCCACAGAGATGAAACCGGAATCATAACAGCTTGTGGCTAAAAGGAATATGAAACAAAAAATATATAAAATTTTCTTTTGTAAAAGAAAAAGCTACTTAAAAGCTTAAGTCTATATGCAGCGTTAAATGAATGGAAGTTGGTTGTTTGGCTTGTTTATATTTGCCGAAGGTTGTTGTTACAATTTTAGTGGGCAAAAAGTTAAGTTTATTTATTTTATTCTTTAATTCGCCAGCGAATTTTCGCTACTCCAGCGAGGAAGTTACGACTTTAAGGTGTCAGTTGAATTGTGAAGATATTTCAAAATTTGCACAAAACTGTGTTTCACTCTTTAATATAATTATAATCATGCTGTTTTATTTCTCCAAAATTTATTTTTCATTTAAATATTTTTTTTACTATGGTCGCGATTTTCCTAAATCACTTATTTTACATGCGAAGCGTTCGGTTGAAGAACGTATTCTAACTATAATGCGTGGTGCGGTCCACTAGCAACTCAAACACAAAATGATGCGTCTTGTGTAAGCAGCGTGTAGTTCGCAAACACAATCGCAATTTTCTCGTATAAGCTCCCTGATGTCACTTGAGCACATTTCGTTGTAGTATCGACAGAACAGTGAAACACACCCCACGTTACGTCTATTCTCTAGTGAGTCCTTAGAGTTTCTGCCATAATTTAAAAACGGAAATACCCGCTCGTCCATGAGAGATATAGGCTGCATTTTATAACACCTACTCGAAAGCTGTTCAGAAATAGTCTCAACTTCTTTTTAACCAAATAATTTTGTATGGTAAAACTCACAGTTAACAGCTGATATCAACGCTAAAATCAGACTTTATTACTACCACGCCAGTGTGTAAAACTCCGTCCACATGGTGAAACTTTTCCTGCAGCCGTTTTTAGTTTATAGTAAGAAAGAACAAGAGAGAAATATAGTGAGTATATATTTCCATTTCATCACGCTCACACAATAGCAAAACTGCTGAAACGAAAGATTCTCTATGATGATCGAATCGCATGATCTCGGTAGTCGTTTCACATCACCTCAAATCACTCGCACACAATACCAATAAGTAATGAGCCGTGTAGCACGTAGCGCCTTCGTGCCACACATATCGTTGATATTCAGATCTTCAAATGCAGGCCAAAAAAAGTAGGCAGTCATCGACCCATAGTGCTCCCCATTCGCAATGATAGCCTGGCCAACGTCTTCGGACACTCCTACTTACTCGCCATCAAAATAGTGATGTTTAAAGCAGATCTCGTGATTCAGGGACATACAGATGTTGGTTGATTATTAGCTGAGCCAGTGGACTCAGGTTTAGACACCGCAATGAGAAGAGCAACCGTAAACTGAGAAGAGATCGCGATGCGTTGACCGAACAGAACCTCATTTTGAGAAAGCAATTTTTAGTACTTGGCTCGTTGTTGAATGCTTCTATCGGCTCATAAAGTTTTGGCAAAATATAGGGAATATATGATAGCAACGTTATCAAGTTGGGAAGGTCTAGTTGGAAACCCATCCAATACCAGTTAGTTAAAAGTAGACTTTTTCGGAAGGATACAGAATTTTTCATTATTGGAACTTTATCTTAAACCGAACTGTTTGATGAACCACAGGTTGGATGAACGCACTTACAATTTTAAGGAACAGCCTTTGGCAATGAAGTTGCCATAAACACACAAACATGAGAGGCATTTAGTTAATTGTATGGCATAGTTTTAGGAGCAAAAGCAAATATTTATATTCTTTGGAATCGTGTAACAAAGTGCACTGAAGAGCAGCCTAAAAGCAGTGATTGTTGTTTGGTGTGGTATTTCCACAGATCAAAATAGATTCAATTGCATTTTTTGGGAAAGTTTTAATAACAGAAATCTTCATTCCTTGCGTCAGCTAAAATTCAGGTGCTCTCAAGTCAAGTTGTAACAATGGCCTGAAAAATAAAATCATTTATAAAGTATCCCACACAATCTTGCCTATAAAAAATTGCAATTGGAGTGGAAACAACAGTCTTCCACGATTTTTATCTAATTGTGGAATCACACCCTTTAATAAATTGATTTAGAGAGCAAACAGCAAATTAATATTAAAGTACTTGAACAGTACAAACGTCTTATGAACCCTCCAACCAAAATGCCAAATGTCAACTTAAACAATGACGTGAACAACAATGGCTACAATTAAATCAGTCATTCGAGTAAAAGCTCAAATTACACAGTCAAAATGTTTTATAGATGTACAAAATAAATACTGCAAAAAAATGAGATACAATAAATTCAGTATTAACAAGATACTCGTAAAACTTTCGTACACGTTTAAGATATAAAAATGTGTGCTTCCTTTTTGCCATCAGCATGTAGCGTTAAAACATCTGTCTTTATATTGTCTAATAGCAATAATTCTTGTCTAAATGACCAGCAGCAAATATTTATTAAGCAACAATTTTTCAAATTGTTACAAACAATTATGCCATGCCCATATTTTATCGTCAAATAAAAATATGTATTTATTATACGTTTATTCACCTTTTGAGAATATTGAAACGAAACAATTTACTGCATTTATAAAAATATATATTTTGAAATTGCTTTCGTTAATTAAAAAAGAAATATGCACTTTCGACTCTTCAAGTGGGAGTGCTCAGATAACATTTTACATTTTTCAGTTAATGAAACAAATTAAATACTTAATTACTAGTTAGAGAAGAGGCAGAGATGACAAGTTGTATGCCATTGTTTGTTGCAACGTGAAATTCATGTGCTGCAATGACAGTTAGCAAAGTCTATATTAAAATTGCAGAGCTGGAAAATGTATATTTACTTTTGGTATATGAAATTAAGCAGTTTAAACTAATATTTGTTTTTATTTAGTTAAATTGTAGAAAGAATTAAATTGCTGTTATTTGTTGGGAAAATATGGGAATTAATTGAAGAAAAAAAAATTCTAAATATATTTTATTAAACAACCTTTTTTGTACATTAAATTAAAAGTTAAATCTATTGAACAGGTTTCGAGTTCACTTCTGCTATCAGCAAATAATTTTTTTAATTTCTTTCCATTATAATGTTATTGAGAACGAAATATTTTGTTTATAATCATCAAACAGTCAAAATGGATCAGTACTAATTTCGAAGCCGCTACGCCATCTTATCAGGGTTTTTCATTCAGTTTCTCCACTTCTGAAGGTGGTACTGATCCATTTTGCTAGTTTCATGATAATAAAAATATATTCATCATATTTCACTTTTAATAAAAGTAGAATTTGAAGAAATTCAAGAAAAATGAGGTGATGGTGGCACATTCGAATTTAGAGCCAGTTAAATAATTTTAAACTCTGCAATTTTATCTACAAAAAAATATATAAAAAGAAATTAAAAAATTATAATACAAAAATAATAAAGACAGTAAAAAATTTTAAGTACTTAAAATTTTGCTCAATCTTTAGAATCTCTCCTCCATATTCACAAAAATGAGTTTAAAATGTTAATAAATTAACTATTTGACATACTGTCATTGTACTATTATAAGATGAAATTTATTTGTAGGGTGGTTAAATACTTTCTTTGTTATCCAGAGGATTTCTTATGACATAAAGGTGTAGAAAAATAAAATAGATACATATCGAATAAAAGTTGTTTGTTGGGTTTTGGTTTGTATAAGTTTCATAACCTACTACACTTATTATAATGTGATTTTTTGAAATCATTTTTGAATTTTTATAGTTAATTTATTAACAGAATTCTCAGATGGTTTATAAAAGTCTTTTAATAAGTTGAGAAGTTTGAAACTTTTCAAAACTGTGGTTGAAGTCTGCTGACGATTAAAATAAATTTCATATTATAATGAGTTTAAAATATTTTTTAACAAAATTGTCTCAACATAGATTTTATATTTTTTTAAGAATATTTTATCCGGGAAATAATGTGTTACGCAAGGAATTTTAAAAACTGCCATTAACCGGGACACACTTCTACTCTAGATATTTCTAGAAGTCGACTAGTTAATATCGACTTCCAGTCTCATCACAAAATGCCTAATAGTTTCTAGCATCCATCTGAGTTGGACTGAGCTACCCCATGGACTCTATAGCGAATATTTGTTAAACGGTTGCTCTCAGAGTCATGCCAGTTAAAGCTGGCCATACAAAATGACTTTAATGTTAGTCAGATGACACCTGAAGTTTCCATGTAATTTTTTTTCAATTCAATCAACCAGGTTAAAGGTTTTCGATTGCAGCTAAAATAATTATTAGCTGTACTGTCCAAAGGCTTTTTGAGCACCATAAAAGTCTGCCTACAAGTTGTTATATATTTGGGTTTAGGAACGCAAGGCTTCAAAGTAGTTTTTCAAAGTCACGAAAATCTATATATATTTTCCATTAAATTTAATTTTATTAGCTAATTGTTTCAAATGTGTTTTTTAACATTCTAAAGCATAAGGGAAAGTCAACATCTATTTTATATATTAAAATTACATAACAGAGCAAAACAGATGTTTTCGAAAGCCGCTACACTATCGTCGCCAATTTCGTCGTGTGTATTTTTTTAAAACCACTTGTAAGGTGGCTTAATTGAATGTGACAACAGTTTCTTGTTGTATCAATTTTATTATGCAAAAGCCTACGAGAAATGTATCAAAACGATGGTAACACACTTTCATTGAGTCCCTGGGTTGCCGTTTGATTATTTTTCTTCATGTTCTATTTTTTGGAGCCTTTTGTTTCCCCTTTCTTAAGTAAAATTTTCGGTTTGAATTTTGTTAAGCAGATTTTAATGTTTTTGTACTTTTTATATTTATTTAACGCACAAGCGCAGTTGTTTCGTTTACATGTTTGTTACAGTTCAATAAAATACAATATTTATTTATGCTGTTGTAAAGAGACAAATTTTAAAGATTTTAATTTTAATTTATTTTAAAACGTCAGAAATTTTAAACGATAAATCAATAAGAGTCACTACTTATTCCCAGTTTGATGATAAATATTTAATAAGCGTGTCATGTTAATCAATTTTAGTTCAAGTAGTTTGAAATTTACACTGAAATAAATTAATTTTATATTTATCATAACGAAGATTTTATTTCCTTATGTTAGTTGTCAATTATTTTAAGAAATCCAGCAAGAAATAAAGAATACTTCCATACCTGATTCCAATACAAAATCCAGCAACAAAAAAAGAGAATATTTCCATACCTGATCCCAACGCAACTATTTGCAAAACATATGAAATTCAAACGCATTATTAGAACACACTTTTATATAAAAATTTGCAAACAACAAAAGCAAAAAACTTTAAAATTATATTATTAAACAAACTATACGACTTTAATGCTGGCTTTTAAATTGAGCAATCGTTTTTCTAAATAATATAATAATTATCGTTTGGAATTTTACATTAAAACAGCAGTAATATTTTTGCTTTTTTATAAATTTACAAAGAAAATATTTTAGTTCATTTAGAAAAACAGGCAGTTATAGTATTTCTTTTTTAACTAATAATTTAAATTAATAGGATGAAAAACAATTTAGGCACCAAAACAATTTGAAAACGATGAAGGGTATGATGTGTTTCGAATAGTCGTTTTGTCACAATTTTCGAATTTGTATTTTTCCGTCATCTTTAATAGATTTCCTTTCATTTTTTTACTCCATTTCTTATAAATTATTTCAAATATTTTAATTTCTTATAAATTAAATCCTGGTGTGTTAGCGAAATCTTTCGGAATTCATCATAAGAAGATATAACATCATACCCACAAATACAGCTAGTGTTTAATTTTGTGCAGTCAACAGTTAAATATCAAGGCAGACCGTCTTATTCCACGAAATTTTACAAATTCCTTCCTTTGCAAAGAAAATCATCCAGTCGGGCTACTGCCATCCTTCCACAGCTACTCATTAAATCATGTTAAGAAACTTAGAAATGTAAGTGGCAACAGCAAACTTCATGAAAGTTTGTTTGCCAAATATAAATGAATACCCTGGATACATAAATATTAACTCACCATAAATAAAATGACTTGTTATTATTTCACTTGTTAATTATTTATATTCAACGTTGTAAGTACATTTATTAAGTTCAATGTAGTAAAAATTAATTTAATATAATTAACAACTGTGATATATTTTTTGGGTTACGTGGCCCAATAGACTAGTGAGTGCTGCGCTACTCTGTACGGGTGAAGGTTGAGGATTTGATTCCCACCTTACACTGTCTCTGCTCTGATTCATTACAACGAGTAAATTTCCTTACAATAATTCTCGGTGAATTAAGTTTGCATAGGATCTGCAGTAGTATTAGTAACGAAATAAAATAAAAAATTAATGAGTTGTTTCATATTTAGCAAAGAAAAATGGGTACTTGATGTGTTCTTTAAAATAAAATTAGTTGGAAAGCTTTCTTGAAGTTCATTGGATTCCTTATGATTTGGGCCTGATATGTGTTGGGTGTTGCATACGAAAGATATAAATAATATAATAATATTATATTTAACAATCAAAAAACTAGTTGCTTTTAAAATATCACAAGATATATCAGAAGAAGAAAAGATGTATCGAGTGTTTTTTATAGAGTGATACAAGTTTAAATCATAATAATACATAGTAATATATTTAAATATGATTTCGGCCATGTGGCCGAAACGGCTGGCTTCAAATATTGACTTCCAGTGTTCAATTGTTTGTGGCTTATCGACGTACACAAGTGACTTTACATAACCCCAAAGAAAATAATCCAATGGGGTTAAATCACAGGATCTTGGGGGCCAATTAATTGGGCTATTTCGTGAAATTATTTTTTCGTCCAAAGTTTCCTTGATTATAATCAATTGTAGCGCCCGCTGTGTGGCATGTGGCGCCGTCCTGTTGGAACCACATATCAGCAAGATTAATGCCATTTAATTGAGGCACGAAAAAATTTCTAATCATGTTCCAATACCGTTCCCCATTGACAGTAACATTCTGACCATCATCGTTTTTGAAGACATATGGGCCCATGACTCCGCTAGCCCATAGAGCGCATCAAACAGTAATTTTCTGTGTTTCGACAAAAGCTCCAACCAAAAATGGGCTTCATCGGAAAATAAAATTTTGAATGGACGAAGTGTACAATAAGTTTGACGAACAGAACCATTATTCTGATTAAAAATTTCTACAATTTGCACGCGTTGCTCTGGTGTAAGTCGATCCATAATGAAATGTCAAAGCAAACTAAACAAAAAGCAACTATCAGCTGTTAAATGGGTGCGCACATAAGCCAGTGATGCCAACTCAAAGTTGTATCACTCTATAAAAAACACCCGATATTTTTACGTAAATTAATAATGAAAACATGTTCAAGCTTTTTGAATCATAACTTCTTTTTTATTTTTTTGGGAACTATTCTCAACTCAGGTTTAAATGCGCTGATTATTTTTTGTTGCCAAAATTTTATTTAGAAATTCAAAATTATTAATCCAGGGGCTTCATCTAGTTCCAGTGCACATTTCTCTGGGTCTAATACAGATCATCAGGGAGTCTTTACCCAGCATATCTTAGACTAACTGAAGATAATATTTTCAAACTTCCACTTTAATAAGTGAGTAGTTTAAAACAAATATCAAAGTCATAACAGGAAATCAATGATCTCTTTTTTTATTCTTTAATAGATTTGCTATTTTCCAACTCTATTTGTAAGAGAATAGCTGCTACAAAAGCAAGTGTAGCAATCGATTTATTTTAAAATCAATTTTCTGTCAACTTTATCTCCAGAAGCGGTCTGGTTTGCTGGTTCACTTTTTCGGTCAGTTTCACGCCAATCGATTACTTTTTGTGGGAATATGTTAAGTCAGTGATTTATAACCACAAACCAGGAATTCTTGAAACATTCGAAGACAATGACGTGACACAGATTTATTGGAAAAATTGAGTACTTATACTGATCGCATGGACCATGTAATTCAGAATTATGGCAAACTTGTGCCATCAAATTATCTATCAGATTGTAATAATATATATATATATATATATATATATATATATATATTGTATATAAAAAATCTTATTTACAAATATTATTATTATAATTCGAGATACTCTCAAGAATTTATGTTGCTAAAATATTTATTTCATTAGAACATTTGCCAGCATCATATTTCAAAAGATTGCAAACTTTTTTGCTTGTACAACAACAGTAAATGGGAATAACTTTAGCATAAATATAAAAAAATCAAAAACTTAGACAAACAGCACAACAAACAACTTGGAACAACTCGAGTCTAAGATTATCGTCGGCACCTACCATTATGGCCCATCCGACGGTGGTCTTAACACCGGGTGAAATTAATGTTCACTACCACCTCTGTCGCCCTCAGAGGCCACCTGAGGACACACAGGTTGCAATCTTAATCTTTTAGTATCGCCATATATACCAACTTCATACACCTTGATTAACACTTGGACACTTGTTACTTCCGAGGAAAGTATGTCGTCAGCACTAAGAGGAACCAAAGTTCAAAGTCGTAAGACTTATCCCTCCTGAAACTCTCAGCGCCATAGCACACCACCACTTCTGCAACGTCTGCTGATTAGCAGCAGCCCATAGAGACTGCTATCAGCTGGGTCGAAGTCTCAGCATAGTATGAATATGCTGGAACATCGACCCTTATCTGACATCTCTACCAGCGACTCTTGGTATTAAACCACAGCCACCACGTGGACTCATTGAAGAGACCTCAACCAACATCTGACCACAGAATCAACCGAAGTCTCATCTGCGGTGCTCAACCTTATCGAGTGGTACCAGTGTAAGGCAACTGGTTACGCCTCGCAGGTCAAACCAACATAGGTTTGCCACCTACTATTGATTTCTGATCCATTGTATGGCGGGACCCAGGTATCCTTCCATCCGATTTTCTTTTCCTGACACATAGGCAAAAGCCTACTACTTTTTATACACTTATATGCACCCCCGTTGCTCTGCTGCTTCAGAGATAGGGCAGTAACATATAAGTACTATGGGCTAACAACTTGGAACAAGTGAATGTATTTATATCTTCTACGAAAATTAAATTAAAAAAAAAAACAAATTTTAGGAAACATATTTACATATTATGGATGAAGAGCCACTGATAAATTCACTACCACAAAAACAGAGAATATATCGAATAAACTGAATGAAATAATAATGAAAATCTTTTCATTTCCCACACAACTAAATCGTAGGTCATTTAAATATTGAATTCTAAATAACAAACATTGAGAAAAAAATTCAGTGTCAAGGTTTTCCCTTAAGAGTTGAATCAAAATAAGAAATCAAAGCAGCTGGAAATTTCTTGTATGAATTAGAATCGTTTTTCTTTCTCATCGCATACGATTCTGTAAACTTATTTATGTGTAAGAATATTGTGGGTTGAATGTATTTCGTTTTTTATTAACTTGAATTCCTGAACGGATATGGACAAGAAATGGCAAAGAAATTTTATAAAACTTTTATCGTTTCACTTTTAGCACTCGTATGATGAAACTTAAACGTCTATAATAACTTGTTATATATATAAGACAATATTAAATGACTCTGCATATGTTAATTAAATACTTGAAAAAAATAATTAATAATTAAAGGGTTATAAGACCAGACTACTCATATAACAACATCGTTCAGCTAAATTGAACTGAAAAAATATTTTGAATGTTGAAAGAGTAGTAAAATATGAATCACACTTGTATCCCACTTTTTATTGATTAGTTCGTGTTTTAGTAAAAAATGGAAATTAATATGAATTAATCATAACACAAATAGCTCACATAATAATCAGTGTTACAAAGCTACAGACTGACTTTTCACGTAAGTATATATTTCTCTATCAAGAAACAGAAGCTAAGATATTCGAAGAAAAAAATGTTAGATGATTGTATGAGCTTTACCAGGGCGAGTCAGATGATGGCCTGACAACAGAAGAAACTCCATTTTTAAAGAATTAATCCAACGACTTGAAAGTATTAGAATCATTAAAAAATTAAAACAGGACTGTAGGGGTATAATTGAAGATTCTATATGTCTAAAAGAATCCAGGATAAGAACCAGTATCTTAGTCCTTTTTAGGTTCCTTTTTTTCTTTATTCTAGGTTCCTTTCGATTCTTTCACCATCTAGGATAAGTTCAAATATGTTGTCCAAGTCAAAACTATAGAAATAGAGTCGCTCAAATTCTTACCATTTTAATAAAATAACTTTTATAGCACTCCCTCGAACAACGGAAATAACTAATAAAATAATCTTACAGTTTATTTTTTAATTAATTTATAATATATATGTGATAATATATACGTACTAAATATTCCTAAAAATTCATTTTTTCAATTGCCACTAGGACAATTGAAAATTTGCGAAAATCGGCAAGTTATTGGACTTATAACGTTTTAACGATATCGAGTTCTCATCATATATCAACGATTTAAGGTCTTATGAAGCATCGCTGACTAGTTTTGATGTTTGTATGTAAATGTGTGTGTGTGTGTGTGTGTGTGTGTATACGTGTGTTTGTATATTTATTTGACCCGCTTATAACTTTTGAATGGTTGAACAGAATTAAAACAAACTGGAGGCGTTCTTCAACACGTTCCTGGTTTTTTATTTCCTTTGAATTTTCCTTTGAATATCGATTTATCCCAAAAATTAAAAATAACATTTTTTAATTGATTTTTTTTCTTGTGTCTAATTTTTTAACTTATTTTCTTTTAATAATTAATAGATTTCTTTGAGTTTTCAAGTTCTTTTATATTAATATTTAATTTTCGATATTTTGATAATACTAAATAATTTCCTGAAGAAGCTGATCGACATTTAGCGAAATATCTAATATTGAATATTAATATAAAAGAACCTCAAAACTCAATTTTGATTGATGATTTTTTTTTCAATAACTTTTAACTCCGCCAACTAACAAACTCTTGATATGTAAGAACTACATCGATCGCCGCCGATACAACCATTTGGCTGCTGAGCAGTGTTATTTTTTATGTCCTATTTTTCGGAGTTCTTTGTTTCCCCTATATTAAGTAAAACTTTTGGTTTAAGTTAATTTGAATGTTTTTGTCCTTTTCACATTTATTCAGTGCATAAGCGCAGTTGTTTTGTTCACAGTTTAATGAAATACAATATTTATTTATGAACTTGTGAACAGACAAATTTTTTGTATCGTTAGGCTGTCGTATTTTAAAATGTCAGAAATTTTAAACAATAAATCAATAGGAGTCACTACTGATTTCCAGTTTGATGATAATTATTTAATAAGCTTGTCGTGTTAATCAATTTTAGTTCAATTAGTTTGAAATTTAAACTGAAATAAATTAATTTTATATTTATCATAACGAAGATTTTATTTCCTTATGTTAGTTGTCAATTATTTTAAGAAATCCAAATAACGAGTATTTCCATACCTGATTCCAATACAAAATCCAGCAACAAATAGAGAATATTTCCATACCTGATCCCAACGCAACTATTTGCAAAACATATGAAATTCAAACGTATTATTAGAACACACTTTTATATAAAAATTTGCAAACAACAAAAGCAAAAAACTTTAAAATTATATTATTAAACAAACTATACGACTTTAATGCTGGCTTGTAAATTGAAATATCGTGACCGAACAATTTCGAAAAAACTGTTTTATTATTTAAGTTCCGATCAGTTATTGTTCTCGATTTTCTTAAAGTAATAGAAAACTTCATCAATGGCGGCTTATCACGTACGAATCGGTTAATTTGAAAATTAAAATAATAGTAAAGGATGTTTTTTATAGAGTGGTACAAGTTTAAATCATAATAATACATAGTAATATATTTTTGATATTAATGAAACGGTCCTTATTGGATAGAAAATTTTATGACATTCATGGTTAAATATGATTTCGGCCCTGTGGCCGCCATGGCTGGCGCATACAAGGCGCATTCTGGAACATCAATTTTCACAAACAGCAACATTCTGACCATCATCGTTTTTGAGGTCGTATGGGCCAATGACTCCGCCAGCCCATAAAGCGTAAAAGTAATGGTGCTTCGACAAAAGCTTGTGGATTTTCCTCACTCCAAATGCGACAATTCTGTTTATTTACGTACCCATTCAACCAAAAATGGGCTTCATTGGAAAATAAAATTTTGAAAGGACGAAGTGCACGATAAGTTTGACAAACAGAACCATTATTTTGATTAAAAATTTCCACAATTCCTCTAATGTAAGTTGATCTATAATGAAATGTCAAGGCAAACTAAACAAAAAGCAACTATCAGCTGTTAAATGGGTGGTCAAATAAAGCAGTGATGCCACTCTATAAAAAACACCCTATATCTTAGCTCAAGAGCTCAAAAATATAAAACAGCACAAAAATAAGTTATGATAGTTTTGAGTTTAAAATTAGCAGGAAGTTACGGGGACGGCCTTTAGAATCAACCGTTTTCTATATGTTTTCACAAATAAACTTTAAATAATAAATAATTTATACATTTTCGTTATGAAAATTATTTATAAAAAAAGTCTTTCACTGTTAACCGATCCTTGAGTATGGATCGATTGTCTGGGATCCTTATTACTCCATTCATATCAATAGTATTGAATCTGTACAGAAACAGTTTCTAATTTTTTGTCTGCGTGGGCTTGGTTGGAATTCGTATGTCTTACCGCCGTATCAAAGTAGACTTGCTCTAATAAAATTGCCTACACTAAAAAGTCGACGATCGACGTTGAGTGCTTTATTTGTTATGGGAATGTTTCGAGGCGATGTTGATTCGGAGTTCTTACTTAATCAACTATACTTCAACGTTCCTGTAAGACCTACTCGCAATTTTTAAATCTTGGCATTAAAATATTACCGCTCTGTTTATGCTAATAATGATTCTTTTCGTGCATTTGTCAACTTTAACAAATGTTACCATATCATGAACTTATCTGAGAGTAATACCGTATTGAAAAGAAATCTTATTTTATATTTAAATTCTTGAGCTAATTTGTTATCTAGTCAGTAAGGATGTAAAATCCATTGACTTATTAAAGAAATAAATAAATAAATAAATAGATGATATTGATATTGAATATATAGTAAACCCTAATCAAATACTGGGTTTCATACCGCAAGCACGATAATTTTGATCCACCTTTTCTGATGTCTGTTTTATTAAGGAACTGTTTTAGCTGTTGTCACAATAAGTAAATATTCATTCCATGATTCTTTTTTACACATTTTATTACTGAACAATTTATTTCAGTTGAAACACTCTGTATGAAATTCCGGAAGGGTGCTGTCTCTTTAATAGTTTTATACACATATTTCTTCCATATATTTTAAAATTTATATTTTTATATGCTGCATATTTCAAGACTGAAGTTGTTGTTAAAAAATAAAAAAACTTAAACCTACACAAATTTCGATATCACGTTTATATTTGCAAAAGAAATGTCTTACGATATTTATATAAATTCCTGCAGAAAAAGTATATTGTATAAAACATTTTTTTTTTTGTTTGTAAAAACTCTTTGTGCAATAAAATATTGTGTGTAAATATTGTCTGATATGTATGTAAACATTTTAGCCCTGAGCTTGTTGTAGCATTGATAAATACCTAAATAAATAAGAGGTAACATTTAAACTGTTTGATGTCAGCTCAATTGACCATAATGTAACATTAACCAAGTTAGTGCAGGTACTGGTGAACACTGTCATATATCACTGTCATTTTGTAAATGTCTTGCCCTTCTTTTACTCAACTAAACATAAATACTGAAACTTTGAAGAAACTTTAATAAGGTAAATAAAGTTATTTCTGTTGTAAGACCAACGGGTGTTCTTTAGCTGCACGCTAACTTTTGATATCCATTAAAATGAAATGACAGATGAGAATGCCGAACCGTATTGGGGTTTCTGTTCCTTAAAGCTTAGCAAGAGAGAAAGTGACATTCTGCTCCTGAAACACTATATCATTCAATAAAATTCACTGTTCTGTGCGGTTAACATGCTGCTGTTTTCGTCGGTCCCTATTTCTCTTATGCTACTTTTTCCAAAAATTAAGCAGCTAAACATTAAGGCTTCAACCAGAAAGCGCTAATTGCCACACTTAAGCGGTTAATAAGACATGTATTGCAAAATCAATTTGGTGGCAATTCTATTTCCAGAAATTTAATTCTCATTCTTCTGATTTAACGTCTCTGGATTACGTCTTATAAGGCCTTTGCCAACAAAATAGAATATATTCCAGCCGATATTGAATATTGAATACTGACTGAATGGACCATGTTAATTGTAGCTATGGCGTACATATGCCGGAAATGATATGCAAACAAGAAATAACATAAAACTATCTGCTAGACTTCAGTAAAAATATTTCACTTCAACAAATTTTTTTCCTCCTGTTGTAATTTGGAACTTTCATGTATCTGAAAAAATATGTCACATTTTATAATAAATGCAGTTGATATTTTCAGGTCGCAAAATACAAAAAAAAAATCTGTTGTATAATTCGTATAAATAACCGATAAAAAGTTATGACACTACAGTGAAACCTTCTGAAACAGAGTCGTATTCCGAGCACTTTCGTCGGCAGCGACGACTAAAAAAAAAACTCTCCACTTCGGCCCAAAGATGGCTAAAGCCAATCAATGAACTGGCGGGTTTTTGGGAGGGTGATACAAAAATATGGCTTGAAATTTGGAACCCAAACAAACTACAACTTTCATTTACACGGGGAAAGTTTATTTTGAAAAGTTGTAGTTCAGCTGGTAGGAAAAGAGAGAAAATTTTGACAATTTTCACATGAAATAATATGATTTCCAAGCACTTCTTCACTTTGCACAAGCATTTTTTGAGCGCATTTTAAAGTTTAAAATTTTTTTTTCAACCCGAAAGGCCATCCCTGTAACTACCCTTTAATTAGCTTTTTTAATTTTACAAATGTATCTAGGAGTTTATTTATATCTGCTGCTTTAAAAATATCTCTTGACAAGGTTTCAACTCGCGTCTATTTTGCCAATAAATATTATTCTTAATAAGCGCATATTAATCAATTTAAAATCCAGATGTTAATAATGTTCGAAGCACAAGTAAATGGAGGAGAATTTTTATCTCATCATCTTCAAATGAAATAAATCAATCAAACCGTATAACTAATTAAGTCAGTGGATGCTGCAAACAATATCGCTCATACGCGGCGAAGTATTTGTCTTGTAATTCTGCAACAACAACAATATCTACAGTAGCAAAGCGTGTCATTCGAGTGTAAGTTTATGTATTTCGTAATTTTGCCGCATGTATTTTTACTTAAAATGAATAATCAAATTTCAGCAGGATTTTATAATCCTGCTGTCAGTAAATGTGATACAAAATAAGACCTTAACAAATATAAATTGAGAACTACCAGAAACATTTGATTTATTTGTTACGCGTTTCTTTTGCCCAAATGAAAACCATAAAAGTATTTTAGTAGGCAACATGAATAATTATATTTATGTTAAAGTAATTAATTTAGGTTAGGTAAGGTTAGGTCGAAAGGAGGGGCATGAGTTATCCCAATCCGCTCAAGATTACACTTAGGCCTGTTGTAAGGAGTTCCCATTCTACCATAGGGAGCCTCCATTAATGCCGCGAAAACCTTTGAATTCGGTTACGTTATGCACCTAGTTTCCTCAATGTTTCTTCTTAAGTCCCTTCAATTAGATCCCTAAGAAATTCCATCTCCTGTATAATCTCCTGATTAAATGTTTCTCTTCTGACTTGGCTAAAAGCTGGACAGTAGCACAAGAAGTGTTCCAGTGTTTCGTCCTCCTTCTGGCAGGCCCTGCATGTTATATCGTTAACGATACCCAAAACAGTAATTAATTTAATATGAAATTTATTTGTTGGGTGGCTAAGCAATGTCTATATGCAGTTCAAAGGCGCTTTATACCAAATCGTCAGTAGACTTTAACCACAGTTTTCAAAAGTTTCAAACTTCTCAACTAAGGAAAAGACTTCTATAAACCATTTGAGAATTTAAATGAAAACCCACAAATAAATTTCATATTATAATAGCTCAATGACAGTATGTCAAATAGTTAATTTATTAGTAATTAATTTAATTTATTTCATATATAAAGTAGGAAGTAATATTTGGTGTGTCTAACTTCTCTAAATTAGTTTGAATTTAAAAAAATATCTACCTTTGGAACAATAAGGTAAGAAAAATACTGCTTGACCCTAAAAGCCATACCTGTAACTTTTCGCTAATTTCAACCGCAAAGCTATAGCAATGCGGTTTGTGGAGCTCTTCGAAATCGAAAGTCTAATAAGGGTTTCATAAAACACTATTATTTCCCAAAATCTAAATTATTTAAATATCTTAAATCTTACATTGGCAAATTGTTATTTTGAAGGTATTCAAAATTCTAATTTTGTTAAAAGAAATATGTCTGCATTATATTTTATAATACTAAATTAGCACAGCACATCAGTAGTGATTTGGAGGCCCCTACGTCACCTGATCAACTTTCTTTAATAAAGTTTTTCCAGTTTTGACGATGGTAATAGTCGGTAGCAATACACACAATTTAATCAGAGTTCCTGAACGAGAATCGAATATGAGAAGTGCCAAATTGTCCAACCCTGATGGTTAATATTACAAATATTCTAATTCTCTCTTTGCTTTTTCCAGAGTCATCAGCTGTTGACATTTAAAGCCTCTTGTTGTTTATGTCCAAGTAATAAGTTAATAATGATTTTTTTTTAATTTTGGCATATTCAAAAATATTAATTTGTTGATGTTAAATTTGAACTTAAGCCCTGTTAAATAATCTTCAACTTAATAATTTAATCTACAAAAAGTTCAACTTACAAATAACATTCACTATTATTTTTATTTCCAAACTGCTATAATTTTTAAATGAATCGATCGACTTTCGCCGGGTAAGCGATGCTTCATGTAATTTTTGAGCCCTATAAGACCATTGAGAGCACTAACTGATCAGTTTTATAGTTTCTGACCTTAAAAAAGTTACCTCTTTCGAATTCTTTGTTAACGAAATCTCATGAATGAATCCACCGATTAGTGGCAATTCATCGATCAGTGAGGCCATTTCAAAATTATCCCAAAAGTAATAATAGAAAATAAAATTTGCTGAGTGTTTTGAAAATTTCTCGAAATCTACCTATTCGAAACGGATCCAATTAGCAGGATGTTTAGATTTTAATTGATCTCTCACTCATGGAGATAAAGCAACAAGTAGTGTTTTTGGTACTTAAGTTCATTCATGAAACTGCAATCATCGAAATATCTGAATTATCTGAATTATTTATAGTCACAATAATGTGTATTTTATAAATCTGAGTTACAACCCATGAATCCCTCGTGATCATCATACAAACAACAAATGGATGAATCAAACCTGTGTGATCATGAGTATATGAAACTTTTGAGTGCGTATGAGTCTCTACAGCATTTAAGTAAGTACGAATGCGTTTAAGTAGAAGCAATTTTCAGACATGATTCATGAACTCATTCAAAAAATCGAGATGCTTTTTGTCTCGAACTAATACTCAGCGGATAACCCCGACTGCATTAGATAGCACCGTGCCAGAACTAGAAAGGACGAGATAGTTTTTTTTTCTAAGAGGACGCATTTTGACAAATTTGAATTTTGTTGTAGCTATTTTTACTAGTTTTCTTCGCTGGTGAATATTTCTGCTACAGGTATCGACGAGGGAGGGTGTTGTTTCCTTTTTATGACAGTGTTTCTGCCATCGTTATTGTTCAGCCTTCGTTATTGAGACAAGCTGGCAACAATTAGCATAACCCTTTACAAATGCAGGTCAGAAAAATTCTACACCTTGTTCATAACTGAGTGAGGAATCAAACTTGTGTCATAAGGCATCGTAGTCTTGTGTTGACCACTTCAACCAACAACACTCTCTGACGACAACTACACTTTTACAAAACGGGCTAAAGTAAAATTTTTAATTTTCTCAATTTATATTTATATATTTCATTATAATATATTATTTTCATAACTTATAATTATATGAAGTGATGTAACTTTATTCTTTTGACAAAAACAGAATAAAGTGATCATTGAGTTCTTGTTAAGACTTTGTTGTTTATATAAACTTCTTGCTCAGTTGAGTGGAAGCTTAAAATAATAACTTTAATTAATCTAAAAAATGTTTGCTAAAGTTTCCGTGATGATCTGCATTGGAAAAAGCTGGAAACCTAACACAGATGACTTTGAACTTTTTGAAAAATTTGGATAAAAAGCTTCAACACGATGAAAACAACATTAAAGAATTATCTTTTAGTTTTCACGGAACATTTTTTAATACGATCTTAACCATAAAAACGTGGGTATTATAACGAATAGTTTAGCAAGTAACTGAAGTCAATCTAAAATAGAATGAAGATATGAAAGTGATTTCAATAATTTCTTTTTATCAAAGTTGTTACTAAAAGATGGAAATCATTTCGGCTGTTCGATTATTATTCTTATTAATTATATTAAGATTCTTGATTTTTAAATATATATATTTTTCTTAAAGTGCGAAACCAAAATCCAATTAAAATCCATATAAAATACTTAATATTTGCCATGGCTTTTTATGTGAATAGTGGCAGTGGTGTTGCTGGAAAGTTTTGCTTGAAATTGTGCCCTTTTAACAACTCAAGCAATTTGAATGAGCTGCAGTACTTAAAAGACTTGAATTAATTCATCACAAGTTTTATATAAAAAAACTGGGTATATTAAAGAAAATATATACTCTGGAGTAAACAACATTTACAACAGGTGTTTTAATTGTGTTTATTATTGCTTTCCCCAAAATAATTAATAAAACTTTGCATGTTTTTAGTTAGTCTTAATAAGAAACTACTAAATAAACGCAACACAAGCACAAACCAAATTAATTAACCGCTGAAGACTTAATCAAACGGTTAAGCAGGTGGGTGAGCAGGACCAGCAGAATTCTTGAATAAAATTTTGCTACACGGCAGTTTCATGTGGTTCGGATTACAAGAAAGCCCTTCAACTCCATAAATTTGTTTGTACAGCCGCTTAAGTCTTTGCAGACCATCTGCGAATGTAAAAGAAAGTTTTAGGCAGCATAAATTATTTTGATGAAGTATGAACAAAATTCCCGATTCAAATATTTCGTTTCGTAAAAAGGATTTTAAAAAAGGTTTCATGTTCCAAACAAACTAAAAAATTGTTGCTGGATGTATTAAAAATTTATAATATTTTGGCACAACTTTTCTTCCCAGTTAAGAAATTCATTTGTATGCATACAACAAAATCTTTTTATAAAAAAAATAAATTCAAAGATAAATATTATAAGATTTTTCATATTACATTAAACAGGGATATATGAAATTAATACAAAATGTTAATTGAGATACTTACAAATAACTGACGGTTATAAATTAATCCAATGAACGTTGAAATTAAAAAGGGTTACAACTGGTTGTAACCTGGTTGTTTAAAATCACTGAAGAGAAAAACTAAATTCCGTAACCAGGTTATATATCGAACTATTTAAACGTTGGTTAAGAAAGTACAAAATTTCTACGCCTGCTGGCTTAATCGCTGTCTAAACGAAATTGCACTCACGTTTGACAAATTTATGGAGCAGCAAGACACAAACTGCCTGTCACTAAAACTAAAAATTTTATGTGAAAAAGCAGATTAATTGGGAAAATAATTCGGTGTAAAATAAAATCACAACAACTCAAATGAACACGCAGAATATGTAAGCGTTTATGTGTCGTTGCTATGGAACCCCAAACGGAAAAGGTCTAAGCAATTCCAACTATCAATATTTTACGTGTAAGAGGTTTCTTAGTGTTTATGTTTTCTCAAAAACCACAATAACAATTTTTTTTTAATAGAAAATAACACAAACCAATAAATTTTATATATTTTTATACGGCAAACTATACGAACTGGTCTGTCCTTAAATATTTAAAAAATAACTTTTATTTCACACGCAACACAAGTCACGTTGGTATTGAATTAGTTTTTGAGTAGAGCGCGTAAAATGTGTAATAACTCGTGATATCTGGTCAATTAATATATAAATTTTTTTTTTTGGTAATTCAGCCGCTATACTGTTTTCAAATCGAACGCAACAGGCGGACAACGCAAAGATAACTCAGGTTGAAATGCTTCGGCCACTAGGTTTTATATTCAAAATCAGTAAAATGTTTAAACAAAAACAACAAAACACAAACAAGTGCTAAAACAACAAAAACATCAGATGAAGAAAGAAACTCTGAACTAAAAATTTTCAAACGAATCGCAAATGTTTGTTGTAGAGCATGCGTTGTTCACTGTATGTGTGTGGCAATGGGAAACACACAATTCACGTATACACACACACACACTTGCTCCCATATACAACATACATTTTACTTCACACATGGAACCAAAACATCCTGTTGCGTATGCAACACCGCTTGTCCTCCATTTAAATGTTGAGACACAATGTTGCTTAGAATACTTGAATACATGAATCAATACGATAAAAACTTGTGTGGGAAATGTGTAATAATTTATCAAACAGGCACTTAATTAATATATAAAATACAAATAATTATAAGTAACTAGAGATAAATAATAATATATTCTTAATTTTAATGATGTATATTAAGTTAAATAGAATTGACTCTTTAATTTTAATATGGTTGTAATTCTTTCTTCTTAGAAATTTTATTTAAAAATTCAAGGTTGCGTTATTCTAAGAAATTTTTCCTAATGATTTGCATTAGCAGTGAAATGCACACTAGAGCACTTAGAATTTTTCTGTAAAATTTTGGGAAAAAACAAGAGTTAGCACAATATTAAAATTATTGAACTTTAAAAGACAACTCCCACAAAATTACTAATTTAATAAATAAAATGAATTTAAATTAAACTAATTTATATTTTAATAAGTTATATTAAATTAATTTAAATTAAATTGAAAGAAATTATATCATGTTATATGATATTAAAGTATATTGAATTATGTGAATAAATAAATGAATAATAAAATGAATTTTACTATATTAATATTTATATAGGCTAATTGTTCTAACTTTGTTAAAATCTCAGAAAGACATTATGAAAAATATTTCAAGGCACACAGGAAAGTCAACATCAATTTTATTCAACTTACACAGCAGAGCAGAACAGCTGTTTTCGAAAGACGCAACTCTTTCATCATCAGTGCTCATGTGTATTGTGTTTGTCACCGCTTAAAATAAAACTGTATTTCAAATAATTTTTGTTTGTACATGTTAAATTGAAAAAAGAAAAACATTTAATTTTGAATTACATATCCCTGAAGAAGCTACACAAAGAAGTAGCGAAATATTGAATTAAAAAATACAATTTTTATATAAAAAATAATAGAGCTTTTGCTTGAATAAACCTAATAAATTAATAAATATATATATTAAATTAAATGGATATAAATTTAATTAAATGATATTGTATTAAATTATATTGAACTAAACTGAAATAAATATATTTTTATTAAATTATACTGAACATTATTTATATTAAATATACGTACTTATAAAATTCAAACCAAAAGTTTGTCTTAAGAAAGAGGGAACAAAAAATTCAGAAAAATAGGATATGAAGAAAATCTATCAAATGGAAAAAAGGGGACTTAACAAAAGTGTGTTACCATGGGCTTGATACAGTTCTCGTATGCTTTTTCATAATGAAATTTATAAAAATAGAAACTGTTATGACATTTTATTAAGCCACCTAACAAGTGGTAATAAATAAAAATGCACATGAGTGCTGGCGATGAAAATGTGGCGGCTTTTGAAAACAGCTGTTCTGCTTTTTTTTTTGTGCAAGTTGTAGATATATAATGCTGATATTCACTTTCATTTGGGCTTTGAAATATTTATCATGAAAAATACTTTTTGAACAGCTATTCTATAAAATATTAACTTTAATATACGAAATTAAATTAAGTTACGCTAAATTAATTTAAATTAATTTAATATAAACTACATTATTTGTATATTATTTTTCAAATTAGTACATATTTTGGTTTTAATTTGAATTATGTGCTGATTCTTTTTTCCCAAAATCTTACTAAAAAATGCAAAGT
Organism: Linnaemya vulpina; assembly: GCA_963675445.1. NCBI lineage: Eukaryota > Metazoa > Arthropoda > Insecta > Diptera > Tachinidae > Linnaemya > Linnaemya vulpina. The sequence goes on from OY776277.1 coordinate 93,962,202, forward strand.
GATCAATTGAGGGGGTTTTAGTCAGTTCCTAAGTTCACTGGGGCTAATGCAAATCAACAGGGATTAACTAAAGATATTTATTTCAAATCTTCACTTTAATAAATGAAAAGCTTAAAACAAATACCAAAGTCATAACAAGAACTCACTGAACTCACTCTACAATTTGCATGAGACTTGCCTATATCAACAACTGCGGATTGACAATGTTCAAGGTCAAACTATATTGACGTAACTGCTTAGTACAGCTTTTCAAGCAGTCATGAATCGTATAATGCAAGAACAACGCAAGGAAATTGTGACAATTTATTTTGAAGAAAAAAGTAAGAATTTATATATTTGCGAAGTTCATAAAAAACTACGTCCATTTTATGGTGGAAGTAATTGGCCTATTGAGCGAGCAATTTGTCAAACTTCATATTGATTCAAAATGATCAACAAAAGAAAAATAATTGTGTACCGAAGTATTGATATAAGCAAAGAGCAGGCGATGCGGTGAAGGGTGAGCACTTTAAAGCTTAAATTGTTAGCTAATATTTAAGTGTAGCACTAACGATTGCATTAACAATTCATTAACCTCTTCTGAACATCTGTGTTTGTCAATTTATTTAGTATAAACTTGTATGACAGTTTAGTTGGAAAAAGTAAAAGAAACAAAAACAAAACAAAAGAGATTTCTTAAATATGTTATTCTCAATATACAAAATAAGTTAACTGAAGCTCTAATTCATTATTTGCAATCTATGTTTTTTATCATTATTATATAACATTTATAAACTAACTATGCTATCATGAAAAATTAGAGCAACAAACAAGCGGACCGGAAAAAACAGGCGATATACGCAAATACTTCACATTTTTAAGATACAATATTATACAAGAGCATATAAGAATGTATTGTTTAAATTGAACTCGATATATTGTTTGAGTTGCTCTATTCAAAAAAATAAAAACAACTAAAAATTTTAAAACTTTATTTGCTAAAATTAACACCAAAATATTTATTGATTTTGAGCAAACACCGAAACAAAAACAGCTGTTTTGAAACGCCAACAATAATAGTTTCAAGGTTTTACTAAATTTCAACAGCAAAATGTTTGTCTTAGACTCTGTAAACAACTTGATGTTAAACTGAGTTGGGGAATCGCATTCTTGGATTTTTTTTTAATGTCGGTAAATTCATTGACGTCAAGCCAATTTTTTCAATTTATTTCCATTTGACTTATGACAGAATATTTCGATTTGAGTTTTAGACAGAAGTGAAAATTTTTTTTCATTTAAACTGGTGGACTAGAAAAATTAAGTGTATCAAATTTTTCGAGAGATCGATCGACCATAATAAAAGTGAACAGCACACGAATCCCATATTATTTTATGTTGGTGCAAAATTAAATATATATAAAAAGAAAATATAATAATCTGCTTATTGCTATCATATTATGTTTAAACACCACAACTTTTCAACTATAAATTTATCCTGTTGTATAACATACACAACAAATCAAAATGCTGCAGAGTATTACCGTCATTTATATGTCATAACAAACATGTTGCTAAACATTTCAATCCCTTTATATGTTTTATTATTAAAATCTAAAATTTATAAATGAAATTTATTACGTCCTATTCGCTAAAAATATTTACACATATACAAGCATACTGATAGGGTATTCCATCGATACAACTTTATTTGAACACCCATTTAACAGCTGATAGTTGCTTTTTGTTTGGTTCGCTTTGGCATTTTATTATGGATCGAGCTACACGAGAGCAACGCGTGCATATTGTAGAAATTTTTAATCAAAATAATGGTTCTGTTCGTCAAACTTATCTATTCAACATTTTATGTTCTGACGAAGTCTATGTCCGGTGAAATGGGTACGTAAATAAACAGAATTGTCGCATTTGGAGTGAGGAAAATCCACAAGCTTTAGTCGAAACACCACAGAAAACTACTGTTTGGTGCGCTTTATGGGCTGGCGGAGTCATTGGCCCATATGTCTTCAAAAACGATGATGATGGTCAGAATGTTGCTGTTTGTGAAAATTGGTGTTCCAGATTGCGCCTTGTATGTGCCAGCCGTGGCGGCACATTTAAACATTATGTATTTAAACATTAATGTTATCAAATTTTCTATTCAATAAAGGCCGCTTCATTGATATCAAAAATATATTACTATGTTTTATTATGACTTAAACTTGTATCACTCTATAAAAAACCTGCTATACCCATAATAAAACATTTTAAGAAAAGGATATTAGGAATAATAGATAAATATGATAATAGGAAAAACTATTTAAGCAAACAACTCAATTTTTCACTGCAACATTTAATAAGAATTAAATGTTTCGCTGATGTTTTTCAATTAATCGATTGAAAAGTATGTTGAAATGAATACCCTAACATGTGAATGAATATGTGAGTTGTTTAACACAGAAAACTCCTGGCGTACAGTTTGAGGAGCCATTATTCATTAAAGATATTCTACATTTAACTATAATTTATCATAAATTTACATATTAATAAAAACAATTTTACTTCTCCCACATTCATAAATTGAAAACAAAAAGTAATTTTTCAAACAATTTATCCTATTAAAATGCATATTAATTAATCCTGCAAAGTCGACGTTATTCTTCACATATCCTGGCACACATGTCCAGTTTGAACTCGTTAGAATATTTGAAACTGTTTATTTATCTTATTAAATCTCTGTCATTAAAAATTTATGATATATTTTTAATGGTTTTGCTTAGTCGTGCGGAAATTCTATTAATTCATTTGAAGTTTTATTATAAACGTGTAATTTTTATACGGTCTCCGATTGATTGTTATTTTCCTGTTATGACATGTTTCTAATTGTTAGAGTGGGATGCTACTGTTTGATTATGAATTTTTTTATTAATATTTTTTTTTTTTGTAATAAAAAATGAAAATGAAAAGCTTTTCCATATTCTAAAACAATGTATTTTTAAGATACAATAGTTGTATTGGAATACAAACTCTTATTTATTTATAGCCTTTTGTAAAAAAGTAATTTCTTTTCTATTTCAATATATAAAAGATTGTTGCCATTTCATTGAATTGCAGTTACTGCTTATGTAAATATATCTTATGGACATTTGAAGGTTAATAGAAATATTAATTTGAATGAACTTGATTCTGAATATATGAAGGCGGCATAGTTCGGCTAAAAATTCATAGTTTAATTGTTCAACTATAAATTTCAAACAAAAGATCGTCTTGTAGCTCTTTTATTGCAACGCACTGTATTTTTAAATTTCGCAACAACTGTAACAATCAAATCAAAAATAATTACTTACATCTGACTATTAACTTATTGTTTGTAGTTGTTTCAAACTCCCTTGTTTGTTTTATTAAAGTGATTGAAATTTAATATAAACTTGCAGATACATTTAAGCACATGTTTGCTTAAAAAAAAAAAACGTAGCCACTAACTACTAATAAAAAATATTTTGATTTCTTTATTTTATGAACATTTTATTTATGGTATATTCATATTTTTATAGGCTAATTGTTCTAATTTAGTTAAAATCTCAGAAAGGAAGTCAACATCAGTTTTATTCAACTTACACAGCAGAGCAAGATTTAGGCCCGATTTTACCGAATTAAATAGCTGCCAATATTATTGGCTTCTATACCCCTGACTATTAGTTGTGTATGAGACTGTTTTACTTAACAACACGTGACTTTTTCAAAATTGTTTTCTTTACTTTTTAGTGGCTACGCTTTTTGGGGCAAATATTTGCCAAGTGCGATCGTACCTTAAGCCGTTCACAACGAATATTAGTTCTTGCTTGGGCCGAAAACTTTATCTATGTTTTTAATTTAAATAGCATATTTTAATAAGCTGGAATTGAAATGATTAACACTGCCAATACTTTTATAATCTGCTTATTTATATTTTCTATGAACTTGAAATGAACCTCCAAGTTGAGCTGCATTTGCCTACGGTTGAAAACCTCTACTAATATATTGTCTAATACCATCTTCTTCATTTTCTACAATTAATTTCAAGTGCTACAAGGTAACGCTTTTAAATGAACTGAATTTATTACAACACCCTCCAGTAGCCACGACCCCTGTAGACGGGCTAAGTTTATTGTTCACTTGTTTGCTTTCCAAATTCTTTATTTGCTTTTTCTTATTAGGGCTGGCACTCATGGGATGACCCTCACTCATGCGCACATTGTCCTGGAACTAGGAAAATTGCTTGTGGGAAGGAGAATAAAGGGAGTATTGTCTATTAACATTCGATTTGAAAATCTCCGAAGGGAGTTTATTCCCTATATGGGCAGTACGGGCAAAGAATTAATTTTGCTTGTAATGCGGAAAATCCACTACATATGGGTGTGATCGCACTGTAGAGCATGGAAAAGTGTGCGTTTCGAGAAAGAGATCCGTGACTTCGTTGGAGCAAAACCCATTAAATTAACGATAAAAGAGTAAAAACGCACCCCACATTGCGTCGATGCTCGTGTGAGTCAATAGAGTTGGCTACCTTACCATCCCCCATGAGGAGACCGAGTCTCCTATATATGGTCAAGTAGCTTCACAACAGACTGTGAAGCACCGGTCCATACATGAAAGTTCTATTCCATATCGCGATCGGATGTTAGTTGTATAAATAGTAAAAAGATCAGAGGGGGTGAAGTAGGTCGTACACCGCCTTAGAAAGCCGAGTTTCTTGAATGTCTCTTGTAAAACATGAAAACACTGGATTTTCATACCAAGGATATCAAGAGTTTCTGATTCCTCAATGTCTATACAACTCATGTTTACAGATGAAGCAGCATGATCGGGCTTGCGTCGGTGTATAAGCAAACAGCACTGTATCTTGCGCGCTTTGAAATTTACTCTGATTTTGCGAGCCCATTCAGCAATTTTTTGAACATCACAGCTGAGCGCAACATTCACATTATACCTCATCGCCCCGATCACTGACGAAGTCGGCCTATTATTGAAAGGATATCAATGGCAAAGGCTGCTATCATCTGCAAAAGAGCTGGTAGGAGTTATGGGCTGACGTAGAGAAATTTAGAAATATAAGAAATAGTGTAGGAGAAGCAACATAGTCTTGCGGTACCCCAGAGTTGATGAAATCCCGTTTATAACAACTCTTAGAAAACTCGATATAAATCGAGATAATACTTCACCGACACCAAAAGCCATAAGATTCGACACAAGTGCTCCGTTCCACACTCTGTCAAATGCTTTAGAAATATGTAGAGCCAGTACCTACTCTCACCGAAGTGGTGGATCGATTGGCACCACCTTTTCGAAAGGAAGGCCAATAGGTCTCCCGTAAGGCGGCCATTACGGAAGCCATCACCTTGGAAAGGGCATAGCAAATCGCGATTGGGCGGTAGTTATGGGGGTTGTTGGTTTCTCCCTTTTTTGGGATTCGCTTTACATGCGCAATCTTCCAGCATGAGGGAAATTCGCCGGTACGGCAAATAGTGCTGAAAAGGGTTACCAGAAAACGAGCTAGAGTCGAAAAGCACTGCTTTAAGACCAGTGCTGGAATTCCATTTGGTCCAAGTATTATCTTTGTTTCTTGGAGCCCCCAACTTTATACGAATTTTAGCGATGGAAATTTATCTTTAGCGAAATACAGAATAAGGCTGCAGGTCAACAAAAATGAGAAGATAGAGAATTTGTTGTAGCAATTTTAGTTTTTACTTTGCCGGGTAAATTTAGCTGCAGTACTGGCGATTTTTGATAAATGGAGAGTTTGTAGCGAAATTTCATGCAATTTAATTTTAAAATTACTGCAAATTTTTCTTAGAACTTGGAAACATAATGAAATAAATTTATGATAAAATAAAATTATTATTCAAGAGTCAAATAAATAGTTATTTTCGTATCATTTTCGACTAGTTGCTTGAATACCGACAACATTTTTTGCAGTCTTGTCTTCAACACAGTCTTGTCTTCAACACAGTCTTGTCTTCAACACAGTCTTGTCTTCAACACAGTCTTGTCTTCAACACAGTCTTGTCTTCAACACAGTCTTGTCTTCAACACAGTCTTGTCTTCAACACAGTCTTGTCTTCAACACAGTCTTGTCTTCAACACAGTCTTGTCTTCAACACAGTCTTGTCTTCAACACAGTCTTGTCTTCAACACAGTCTTGTCTTCAACACAGTCTTGTCTTCAACACAGTCTTGTCTTCCATCTCTTGTATTAAATTTTTTTATTTATTTTTCAAATAAACTTCACATATAACATTAATCAAAACTAAGTCAAAATTTACAAACATAAATATTTTAGCAAGAATTTCTTTAATGCAGCCCTTCAAAACTTTTATTGTTGAGTTTCCTTCCTTGACTTCCTTTTTGTGAGTCAATTTTTATTGAACTATTCATACGAGCGGAAACGAACTTTCGTTAAACTTGAGAATAATCATTAAATTGTTTACGCATACCTTCTGATTGGCTCAGTAATCTGTTTTATGTTTTATTATTATTATCATTATTTTTTGTTTGGCTACATATCCCGTCTGTTCATCCATTTATATTTCAGCACACATGCTAACACACATAAGCATGTAATTATATACATCGTTTATTTGTGTACGAGTATGTGAGTGTAAAAAACTAAATGGATATTTAATAGCAATAAACTTTTATTTCTTTATGAATATTCAATCTATATAATAAACAAACTTAGATTTTGTTATCAAGCTAACCTGCACACATACACACACATGTGCATATATCAAATGTGTACATGTGTGCTTAACTTCGTAATACATCAAATACAGCAAGACCAACAACAACTTACAACTATCTTAGAGGCATCATCAATGGCAGCAACAGGAGTATATTAATCCGTTAGTTATAAAAGATTGCACGCGATGTGATGTTAATACGACAGAGAATAAGAATTATGTGGGAGTGTGTTGTAAATCACAGTTCGTGGAAAACATAAGCAACACAAGAGCTTAAGCGTTTCTTGGCATAAAACGCAATTGGAATTCATAAAATTGAATACTGTATTGCTGGCCGGATTAGAGGCCTCTACTGGCTTCATAGTCGTTAAGATCTTATAAATTGTTCGTAGTATTATTAATGGGTCACTGAGTAAAGAGTTCAACTTAATGACATCATTATGTTGTTAAATAGAAACTCACTTATTAATCAAACAATTATGGCACACACTTATATTTAATATTATCTGAGAAGAATTATTAGATAAATTATCAAATATGTGTTACCGATCGTGTTCGTTCTTCGAAAGTTCACTATAGTCTTACCCTAAACTCAACAGTATTAATTTAATAGATTTTGACAACTTCCGGGCAGATGTTGCCACCTTCAACTTATTTGATACGAAGACCATTTCTGGCAGAGTTATGACCCCAATTTAAAAACGAGTTTGATTAGTCAATGCACCCGAGTTGCTCTCTAATGCACATTAAAACAAGTTCTTGCACAAAATGATGCAACTTGTGGTAAACGGCATACAAGCAAACATACTAGTGATGTGGATTAATCTGATTCGTATTCGAGTTGTCTAATATTCGATCATTGTTATATATTGGCTAAATGGCAAATATCTATTCGACAATCAAAAATATATTTGTTTCACCGCAAAGAGCAAATAATATTAAATGATACAATATTGACTTCTGTTACAAGAGTTCAAAATCATACAAAATTGGTCATACATCATATTACAGACGTTAATAGAACCCCAATTAAATGTCTTTAAATTTTACATGGGTTAGATAATTTCGTTACGACCGTTTTTGTGTTACACAAGGAGTTACAATTATAAGTTTGTTTTCTCATGTATATATATATATATATATATATATATATATATATATATATATATTATGTGACAAATTGCCAGCATGTGACTCAATCAACTAAATGAATGGGTTCCATCTCCAATGTTACAAATTCTTGATGCGTTCTTAGTAGTACTACCATTTAACAGATGGCGCAATGTCAATGTCAACTTGAAGGTTTTTTTTAAACAATCTCAACGCTTTGATTATCGCTTTATCAAATTTTTTTTTTCCCGATGCCGATGTGTTTTGAAATTAATCGTAATGCAACATACCAGTATACTGACGACTTGGTATAAAACTCATTAAATATTTTTTTTTATTTAAGGAGACAATGAATGTAAATCATCGATTTGAACTTCTTATTAAATAACAGTTTTTCTTATTAGGTATATGCAATACTGTGTACGGAGCACCATCTATTGCAGAAGGGTAAAAGTAAAAGAAATCAATTACAACATTTAATGCAGTTATTATCACCCCTGCTAGCGAAAATACTTTAATGCAACCCTAGGAATAAAAGTGAAGGAAAAATAAAATGGCGTGAAATTGTATTGCAGCAAATTGGAAACGCTGTCAAAATATAACAAAAATTGTTTTAAATAAGTAGATCTATATTTAATGATATAATTAAGGTTTTCTCTAACGGCAAAACCAATGATAAAGTGAGCACAAATGTTAAATAAAACTGAAAATTCCAGAAAAAAAATTACGTGACTGAAAAAAGCAAAAACCACATTAATAGCGCATTTCTCTTACCACAATATAAGAGCGAAAGAGATGACAAAGTACACCAACAAAAAATAACGCTTAAAGAAAAAAATTGACATTTCAACGAAAACGAATTGTAATAAGAACGTTTGCGGTGGACAAATGTTTTGTGAAAACTAATGAAAATAAAATAAAAACTGAATATTCATTATTTACAATTTCTTTTAATCCCCGTAAAAGAAAATATGTAAATTATACGTTTGAACTAGTTTTGTCTGAATAGGAAAAACAAGTTGTTTACGTTCTGAATCGAAATTTTTCAAGCTCTAGATTAAGAACAACTAGTGTTAAAAAGTGATCATTAAATTATCATTTCGTGTTTGTAAGCTGTTGAATTCGTTATAATATTGTTCAAAGATTTTAATAATGTCTGGAGGTGGACGTGATTCCACTAGTAGTAGTGGCACGAACAGCAACAGTGGCAGTAATGGCGTTTCTTCTTCAGCAGTTGCCACTACGCCCACTTCCACCGGCCAGTCAGCGAATCAAAGATCTCGAGGTCGTCCTGCTAAGCGGGCTACTTGTACTTGGTGTGGCGAATGCAAACAACCTTTGCAATACGTTTTGCCCACCCAAAATGGTAAAAAAGAGTTTTGTTCCGAAACTTGTATAGCGGAATTTCGTAAGGCTTATAGCAAAGGGGCATGTGCTCAGTGTGACAACGTTATACGTGAAGGAGCGCCTAACAAGGAATTCTGTTCGTTTATGTGTATGAATAAACATCAAAAGAAGAATGGTTCTAACCGATCCCTAAATAATGGTTCTCGAATAGAAGGGACAAATAATGGTAAAAATATGGGAGGTGGTGGTTCATGTACACCTACAGGACCATTTCAGTATGAAAGTTTTCATGTCTTTGATTGGGATGCTTACTTGGAGGTAAATAATATAATAAAAATCAATAAACAATAAAATTAATAAAAGTAACACTCTTTTTAGGAAACTGGTAGCGGAGCTGCTCCGGCTGAGTGTTTTAAACAAGCTCTTAATCCGCCCATGAATGATTTCAAGATTGGTATGAAATTAGAAGCTTTAGATCCGCGAAACGTTACCTCCACATGTATTGCCACTGTGGTAGGTGTTCTTGGCTCACGTTTGCGTTTGCGTCTTGACGGCAGCGACAGTCAAAATGATTTTTGGCGTCTAGTTGACTCGAATGAGATTCATGCCATTGGTCATTGTGAAAAGAACGGCGGCATGTTGCAACCACCACTTGGCTTTCGCATGAATGCCTCCAGCTGGCCCGGTTATCTTTGTAAAATTTTAAACAACGCAATGGTAGCACCGGAAGAGATTTTCCAACCAGAACCGACAGATCCTCCTGAAAATCTCTTCCAGGTGGGCCAAAAGCTCGAGGCGGTCGATAAAAAAAATCCTCAATTGATTTGCTGTGCAACAGTTGATGCGATAAAGGACGACCAAATCCATGTGACATTCGATGGGTGGCGCGGAGCGTTCGACTACTGGTGCAGCTACAAATCCAGGGATATATTCCCGGTTGGTTGGTGTGCTCGTAGTTGTCATCCTATGCAACCGCCCGGTCATAAATCACGCATGGATTCCAGTTCGAGTAAACATCGTAGTCCACGTCAAAGATATACTTTCATACAGGAAACTGATGCTATGGTTCCAGCAACACCAGTAACAGCTCATTTTCATATCAATTGCAAAGGTGGACCGTTCATCAATAGCTCAAAGCTTCCATCGATGGTAACAGGTCCAACACATCAGACATTGTCGAAACTATGCCTACAGGAGGTATTAGCAGCAAGTACGGATACACAACAACTGTCAAAGTTGTTGTTTGCTTTAGATGGTGATGTGCACATTGTAACCGCGGCTGGAAAAAACTTTACGGTAAGTGGGAGGAAACCTTTTTATTTATTTATTCTTTGTAACTCAGGTACCTGCTTGTGAGATAAACTTCTTAATTAAAACCCGTTTTCGAAATTTTAAAATTCGCGAATGCTTAAGCATAATTTTTTTACGTTCTCCTATGCACGAGTAAAATATTTAGTAACTAGTAAGATTATTTCGTAATATATTAAGAGAAATAAATGTTTATTATAGGTCAAGATCCCATCACCCCTACGTATGAAGGACGATGAAAGTTTGGCACAATTTATTGAAACATTATGTACAACATGCAGAGCATGTCCAAATTTAATTTCGCTGTCTCCTGATACAGAGGATTGCGAAAAATGTGCAAATACAAAGAAAAGACATATGACGCAAATATCCGGCGATTGTTCTTTGCCAGCGGTACCAGAAAAACGTAGTAAAACTCCAGCAGGCACGGAGAAAATTAGCATAAAACAAGAAGTAGCGACCTCGACGACTACAGCCAATAACACTGTGGAAAACTTTGACGATTCGAAGAATAGTACGCAGGCAACATCAACAACTCCTATAGCATCTGCAACTTCTACGTCATTAACGTCGTCCTCAACAACATCGTTGTCAACAGCTAAAGCTAACTTAAACAATACAAATAATCAACAGTCGCAACAGCTTGTTAGCAATACATTACCGCAATTAAAACAACAGCAGCATCAAACAAATCATACATTAATCTCAAGTAGCAGTGTTACCAACAACAACAATTGTATGACAGTTATTGGAACAGCGACTCATCCAACATCAAATGGCACAAACAGTACCAACAATAATAACATGTTGGCAAATGTTCATATTAAAACAGAACCAAATACCAACAATACAAATGGCATACAGGTAATTTTCAAGAAAATGTGTATTTTACTTATGACAACAACAAAAAAACTCGTGTGTAACTTTTGACTTGCGAAATTAGTGCATTCATATTAGGTGTGACAAGATTTAGTAAATTTTTATGAAGTATACCGTTACTGGTGTTTACATTTAAAACAAACACATATTATAAATTTTTTTTTCAAATAATACGAAAGAAAGACTTTCGACACTTTGAAATAGGCAGTAAATTCATGTAAATTAATTTCTATTTCAAAAGCATTTTTAATTAGAAAATTTTTATGAAAATTCTGTTATAAACTAATATTACGAAGAAGACTTTATCTGTTTGAATAATATACTTATTATTTATTTATTTTATTCATTATTTATAGACTGCTTCGCCAGTACAAGCTCTACGACAAATACGAATACACCACTTGAGTGGCAATATTGGTAATAGCATTGCTACAGTAGCAGGCACAAACTCGGCCACAATGGTTGCCAACTTACACCCGGATGAGCAGAAACATTCTACACTTACCTCAAACTCGAATTTTAAGTATTTAGCACCTTTAGTTGCTGAAGTACATCCAGAACAATCAAATATGACGGCAGCAACTGCAGCTGCCGCCTCAACAACATATAAATCTCCTTCCACATTGTCATCAACTGCTTCGTTACCTACATCAGTATCTACACCGTTTTGCGCTTCTCAATCGGCTTCGTCTACGGCAGCTGCGGCTACGGCTATCATACCTTCCACATCAACATACGCTACGACTGTGGCAATACCCATACAACATGTCAATGCGACAAATGGTACTATAAATGCAATAGTGGCGACGGCAGCAGCATTGCCGCCATTACGAACCCATCCTGGCGACTGGTCTATTGAAGATGTTATACAATTTATAGAAAGTAATGACAGTTCATTGGCTGTACATGGTGATCTTTTCAGGAAACATGTAAGTTTTTCATATCATTTATAATATAATATTTAGATAATAAATGATGCCTTTAATATATTTATATATATTCACGAAAGTTGTATTATTATAAATTTGGGAAAATTCATTGTTAATCCTTCAAGAATTCATCTGTTGTACGTGCGCAACCTACTGTTATTTTAACTTGGACAGTATAATTTGCTAAAATCCCAATTGTTTATAAGAAAAAAAAACTCATAAAATCTATAGAGGTGACAAAAGGCTTTCAACCTTTTTGTTTTTTTTTTTTTTTTTTTTGTTTGTTAAAAAAAAAACAAATCAGAACAAGGTTTTTATATATGGCAGTACTGGAGAAATTTGTTTTTCAGTTCAATAAATAATATCACTGGATCAAGCAAATAAATGATAAATAATTCAAGCAATTTTAGTCCAAAGTCTAAAATGCGTGCAGAGGTCCAATGAAGTTCTTGTTACCTTAAGATTTTATAAATCTAATTAGCATGACAGAGAATAATTCATTAAAATTTATCAAAATTTTGCTCATTACCAAATAGAATTGGATGTAAAAAAGTTTGCTATTAATGACTAATGAAAATTTCTAATTCACTGCAATAACATGTACTATATTAATTTGCATATTTTTACATTTTCAGGAAATTGATGGCAAAGCCTTGTTATTGTTAACCTCCGAAATGATGATGAAATATATGGGTCTGAAACTCGGACCGGCCTTAAAAATTTGCAATTTAGTTAATAAAGTTAATGGGCGTCGAAACAATATGTCCCTGTAAATATTCCATGATAAATCTCCATTCCCTTATCCTTATTATCACCTCCATACATACCAACCACAATCCAATTATTATCAAAAATGAAAAATCAACCTTTAACCAAAAACACCAAAATAATTCATTCTCACTCAATACATCATCCAAAATATATACAACAAACATAAAACGATCTATAATTATATATAAACAAATTGAAACACGTAAAAAAATTGAAATACATTTAAATGCAGTTGGCAAACCAATACTTTTTTGGCATACAAAATAACAAGCAAATTAAACGCATATAAACGAAAACCATATGGAAATATATATCTAGATAAAAGTATGTTAAATCTGATGACAAAAATAAAATCAAACATAAAATATGAATATCAAGTCGTTAAATTTTTTACACAATACACATTCATAGCAAAAAATTTAACACACAATACACATTTTAAAACGTCATTTAATTTAATATTAATTTTAATTCGGCATTCCTATTTATGAAATCATTACACCAGTGTGTATGTATTATTATAATTGGTTATTATTCACTTAACCAAATGCGATAATTCAATTCTCATTTTTAAATTTGTTGTTACATTATATATTATATAGTTTTGAATTTTTTAGTTTTATCTCCATTTTATATTTGATTGTTTTTACTAAACATTTTGATTTTGAATTAAATTGTGTCAATATGTTTAAACTTAATATAAATATATTAATTTATCTCTGCAAATGTCTAACATTTGCAAAAAAACACAAACAAAATTATAATAATTATTGTAAACTTTATTTTGATAGTTACAAAAAGTTTTGAAAATATCAAGCATAAAGATCAGTCAAGTGAATTCCTTTTCACAAAAATTTTAGGTTTTATTTAATTACTATTAATTTAATTTTTAGATATTTTAAGGCCACAAAAGTATAGTATGTACATGTAGTATGAAATGAATTAAGTTTTAGATTGGACAGCAAACACAAATAAGGAACGATCTTGAATTTGTTAGACTGATCTTTGTGGTACATTTTCTCATATTAATTATAAAAACTGTGTATTTAGTTTAGTATTAATGAAAAGAAAATAAAAACTATAAACAATAAAGCAAAATACAAATTAAATATCTATATATATATATTTCATTATTTAAAGATAATAAATCATTTAATGTTATTGTACATAAATTAAATAAAACAGACAAATATATACATTTTAATTCGAAATTTAAAATTTGGCAATACATTTTACTCAACCAATTCAGATTTTATGTGATTTGAGACATGGGATTCAAAATAATTTCAAAGCATAAGCTAAGAATGTATCGAACTTATTCTGAAAACCACTTTACAATATAGTAATTTGGAATCACTGCAAGCTATACTGCGCAAATAAATTTGAAACCGATTATCCGGACGATATCAAAACACTTGACTGTTTTTCAAGCATTTTATTTTGAATACATTGATAAAACAGTTGTGGCTTTTGTAATAGAACGATTTATTATTTTTTATAGAGAAAAACTTTAAAATTTTGAAATTCATGAAAACGTTTTATATTTTAACTCTATTCTTTTCAAATCAATTAATTTGAATTTTAGTTGAGTACGATATTAGTTTTTATTTATGCAATTTATAAGAGAAAGTAGTACTTGAGAACTCTGGTCTAATTTTTGAATATTATTTTATCGAATATTTACCTGAACACCCTGATTAAAAGAAAATAAAAAAGAGCATTGCGACAAAACGTATGAATGCGTTGGACAAAATACATTGTTGCGATTTGATATCGTGGACCATTTATAGAAATGAAGTGCAATACTGCATAATAATGATAGTGCATGTTTTTGATACTTGAGAAAAGTTAAATGACTACATGCACAATGCTCATGATAGATGCTCATATATATGCATGTACATCTGTTTATATATACATCTGTATATATGTAAGCGCATTTCTTGTATGTGTTTTTATGCGCTAGTAATATTTATGCACCCTACATGTTTTTTGTGATATCGACAAGAATAAAATTATGAAAATTGCAAAATTATAGTTTCATATGGAATTTTTAAATAGAAAGTTTCTCCAACAGTAATTTGTAATTATGGACGGGGCTTGCAATTGTCAAAAGGTGGTAAGTAGTGAACGTTATCTCATATACAAAATTTCGATCTTTTAAAATGCTAGACGAATGAAATATTAAAAAAAAAACCGAGTGTAAAATGTATTAGACAAATTATGTACTGAATTCATTTATATCTGCTTGTTATAGGGTGAAATATACACACTCGCTGGTTACACACAATTTTGTTTTATGATGACTGCACTAAAAAATTTATGTGACAACAACAAATACAAATAATCCCAAGTAAAATACATAAATCGCGAATATGGTCTATGGCTGGCTACATACTGTGATTTATCATTTTCATACCACGATGACACGATACGAATCTACACTACTGAAATTAAAAAAGCATTTCCACAGCAAAGAGAGATACAATCTTTTTTGCACTGCAGTTTCGTTGCATTATTTTGTGTTCTAAAAAGTATTAAATCGATTATTCGAAATACGTTGGTGAATTATATGATCGAATTATGGAAAATTTTAAAATTTTTATCAATTTCTCTGATGATTTATATTAATTTAATTATTAGAGGCATATTTCATAAAAAATATTTTATTTTATTTGAATTAGTCCTAAAATATTTATCCTTATAGTTATTAATACATAAAATGAGTTTAAAATTAATTATTAAAATTAGATTAGATTTCAAAAACTTATCATGTTTTTATGCAAATGTGGTTAAAGTATTAAGTTATTTTATATAAGTTGTTCAGCTTTGAAACACTGGATAAATTTTATAATTTAATATGTACCTGATCATACTTTATTGTTGTATGTATCTTTTTTATTAGTGTTTATTTTACATATTTTAAAAAATATTATTTGAGTAGACACAGTACTTGGAATAATTTTTAAAACCTTATTCCATGAATCGAGCAAAATATAAGTCCTGGAACCGATTAGTTATGAACACGAACAGAACCAAAAGATGAATAATTGTAGATATCAGAGAAAAATGTTTAAAAAGTCGATTTTTTTACACATTTCCAGTTTTAACATATTTCTTATAAAATAAAAAATTAGCTTCTCTACTTTTAAAAATGTTTTGTACTGGCAAAAGAAGGGGTGCTAATTAGCGCCCCCAAAATAAGTGCATGCAACCTTTGAAAAATAAACAAATTTATTCGGAAGTGGTTAGTGTCTGTTGGTGAATTAGAAATAATATTTAAAAGTCAACATTTGCCTAGTGGGCCCTAAACAGACAGATATTTAAGAAAAATTGGTCAATAGTTACTACCTTAATTAAATAATTAAAATTATATAAAAGCTTTAGGTGCGTTTTATTTAACTTTGAAACCGCAAAATGTATAACCCGTTACTAATACACATATCCATATGTGTGCAATACATGATGCTTTGCTTTTATGGTGTTGTAGATTGCAAAGCACACCACGTTGAGAGCATTTGACCATTTCTGTATATGATTTTCCTAAAAGGAATTATGAAAAATATACTACTTTTTAGTGAAAGTTAATGCGTATGACAAATTTATACATGCTCCGACATAATATGTATGTGTGTGACTGATTTACACAATTTTCTAATCAATAGTGTTCTATATTGTCAATAGCTTGAAAGTCTATTGTGAAATTAAATACTTAACCGCTTACAAGGGAAGACATATAACCCCAAGTCTATTAATTATTATTGTATTTAATTGTAAGTAATTTGGATGGTACTATTTATTTCTATATTATAAATATTTAACTTTATATGCAAACTTTTCGAAAAGTGCAGTTGATTCAGAAAGACATGATAAATATTCTGAAACACAACGCAAGACATCAGTTTCATATATTCAACGTATACAGCAGAACAACTGTTTTCCAAAGCCGCTACAATTTCATCATTAGCGCTCATGTGTATTTTTGTTTATTACCACTTGTCAGGTGGCTTAATTGAATGTCATAAGATTTTCTATTTGTAAAAATTTTATTATAAATAAGCGTAAGAGAACTGTATCAAGCTGATGGTATCACGCTTTTTTTTTTGGAATATTTATCATACTTTTCTGAATTAAAAACACTTTTCGAACAACTAGCATATAAAATCATATTTAACTATATATTTAATATCATTATCGTTTGTTCACAAAAATTATCTTATTATTCTCTACATAAATTTTTTCTAGCGGCCCACTTCCAACTTGTTTTTCCAAGAATGTTTTGCAAAAAGCACAGGCTTTGAAATTATAGGGTGTTTTTTATAGAGTGGTATAACTTTGAGTTGGCATCACTGCTTTATTTGACTACCCATTTAACAGCTGATAGTTGCTTTTCGTTTAGTTTGCTTTGACATTTCATTATGGATCGACTTACACCAGAGCAACGCGTGCAAATTGTGGAAATTTTTAATTAAAATAATGGTTCTGTTCGTGAAACTTATCGTGCACTTAGTCTATTCAAAATTTTATTTTCCGATATAGTCCATTTTGTAAATAAATAGAATTGTCGCATCTGGAGTGAGGAGAATCCACAAGCTATTGTCGGACTGGCGGAGTCATTGGCCCGTATGTCTTCAAACACGACGATGGTCAGAATGTTACTGTTTGTGAAAATTGTTGTTCCAGATTGCGCCTTGTACGCGCCAGCCGTGGCGGCCACATGGCCGAAATCATATATAGACATTAATGTCATTAAATTTTCTATCCAATAAAGACCGTTTCAATTATATGAAATATATATTACTATGTTTTATTATGATCTAAGCTTGTATCACTCTATAAAAAACACCCATTAGTTATTAACTATTATTAATTAACTATAATCTATTTGATATTTTGTCTGAGTCAATTCATTAAACTCATGATTCCAAAATAACAAAACAACTCATGCTTATGCACAAACTTTCAAAAACTATTTGAGAATTATTCTAGCAAAAAGCATAGGTTTTGATATTTGGAAAAAAAATTAAACAAAACAGTTGTATTTGAAAAAAAGCATTAACATATTTGATAACTAACGAATCGCGTTTAATGTTTCTTTTGAAGCAGAAGAAACTATAAATATGTTTTCTTGAATAAAAAAGTGCAAATTTAATTTCAAACTTAACGTATCAAATACTTTACATATTCTTGGGATTTCTAAAAAATCTCGGTTCAGCAAGTTAAGCTAAATAATGAAGAACAATTTTTTATATGAAGGCAAATTTTGTTTTGTTCCTTTTACCCCTATTAATAACGTTTTTTTTTCTATTTGTAAATAATGCAGATTATTTTTGCTTTCAGTAAATGGAAAACAGCATGTAAAAGAGCAACATCATATGAGAATTTTCATCAGCAGTAGTCGTTTGTATCAACGAGTTTCATAAGTTCAGGATTTAGCATGCAGGGTATGCAACATATTTCTTCAAAATTAATTATATTATCTGTTAGCAATATTTGCTGCTGAACTTTTTTCTACTTTTTAAAACACCTAAAACGAAGTCCACACCAGATCATTTGAAGTAATTTATTTTTTTTTTAATAACTAACCCGGCCCGCGTGGCGATTTGTCTGTTGACGGAAAACCCCCAGAATATCCAGCGGGAACCCAGCCCAAGACCTTTGGATTGATAGGTCAGCTGTTGCCACCTATCAAATAATATCAAATATATAGCGGGCAGAGGAAATGTAAATTTTTTTATATCAATCAACACAACTTTGATGATTTCTTAGCGAATTATAATTACAGATAAATTGCCAACATAATTAAGTATCAATGTAAATAATTAACTTTATCTCTTTAACTTTTTAGAACATAACCAATTCAAGAATAATTAAAAGATAAATTTTCGCAGTCTGTTAGTCTTTTCAAGCAAATAGTTGCTACAATTTTAAATTTAGTCACAAAAAATCCTGCTAAAATGACATTTAACATCATGATGAAAGAGTCAAATCATATCGCTGCTTTTAAAAAGTATTAAAAGTTGGTTTCAATGTAAAGTCCAGGATATTGTTTTAAGTCATTATATTCAATCAACCCATCTGAAGGGGTCCAATTAAACAAGAGGTTTGACCCAGACGAACTTTTTGTTTGCACATAAACGATGCAAACGTAACGTATAGAAATTAAATTTGTGATTTGTTTTCAATGAACTTACAAACAGATTATAGTGATGGAATTTTGCTCGCGACTCGTTTGAAATGGAAAAAGAACACCAAAGATAATGGAAATCAATTTGAGGCAAATAGAGGTTGCATATTTTAAAGTTCAATAACATAATTAGAAATACCTTTTCCTTGTCCATTTTTTTTTTGTATTCTGTTTTCTTTCCACATCTTCACACTACAAAACTTTCACCTTAAATAGCAAAAACAGTTTGACAAACATTCAACACGTCTGCGAACATAGAAAATGATAAGTTTCTCGTACAAAAATCTTTCAAAATTTTGCACAAATAAAGAACTGTCCCAAACACAAAAAGTTTGTACAAACGCAAGATGTTTGTCAAATAGCTTGTGTAGTTTATTTGGTCATTTACTCGTGTATGGCGATTTGGTGTGATTATGAGGAATGAATGCTTTGTCGCAGCGGTGTCAAACAGAGTTTGATATTTTGCACGTGTACCGAAATTTAGCTCAGTTGAGTAAAGTTCTCATAACAACAAAATCTGTTCCCAAAATAACGCCAAATCTTAAAATATATGATGGCACAATCTTCCTTGCCCATAATGAAAACTCACCGGCAAAGTAAAAAATTAAAAAAGAATTTCTGTATCTCTTCATCCTTCTCGAATTCTATATGTTCTCATCTTTCTATTAATTTCTATTAATTGTAGGAGTAGAATTCATACCCGGAGTGCCGGTGTGAGAAAAATAGATTCTTCATATGAGCACTGATTTTAGTGTTTTGGAGGATTCCTAAAACGGTGCTATTTTGCTATGCTCTGTTGCTTGAAAATCCAAGTTAAGGCTCAACTGTCCTTTTCTGAACATCAGCTTGAAAAATATTTACATTAAAATAAAAAAAGGATTGATAAGGCGAATTTTCATTCATCAAAATACTGATATCATATTGATAAAAATACTGATTATTCTTTTCAGTTTTATTACTATTAAATGATTTTATTATCCCATATATTCATTAAAAGTAAAATGTATTTGAAATCCTTTGTAAGGAACCGTTGTATGAACAATTTTGAATAAAATACAATTGAAACTAATTTTAGACTTTCGGAGGCTCAGACGTGGTCACACAAAGAAGAGTCCTTTTTCAGAACGTTCACGAAGTAATGCAGAAAGCGGTTCGGTGAAGGTAAACACCAGAAAAGTAGGGGGGATTGTTTTAGTGGAGACACCACTCGACGCAGCTGGCAACAGCCGTTGTAAATGCGAAGGCATTTTAAACCCTCCTCACACGCAGAAAAAAAATTATAATAATAATGATATAAAGTAAATAACTCCATGGAACCGAGAAAAATATTTCCTTATAATAAAAGTTCTTAATAAGTGACGTTCATTAGCAATTAAGTTTTAGCTGTGAATACACACACAAATACAATAGGTATGGGTAAATATATATTTGGACAAAATAACTTAATTAAACCAATTCATGCTAGGACCTCTAAATATTAAAAATAAAGCAGAACATTATTTATAAAACAAGCAGCAAATAAAACCTTAAAAAAGTAATACAAAATAGTAACTGTTTTATATCTATTTAATACACGTTTTTATAAGTTCGCTATAAAAGGGTGAAAACGTATGATATTTACGAGCCCGTTAAAAGTAGTTCGTAACAAAATAGGAATCTTTATAAGTGAGTTCGCTATACCGAAGGATTCAGAATATGTTTCAATCGAGAAATCGTTATTAGTGAGTTTTATTGTAATTATATTAAATGTACTCCTTTACATCTAATTTATCTAATTACTGACTGCAATACGTTAAAGAAATAGAAACTTGTTCCGTACAACCATACTTTTTTGCAGAATTGTTGCCGGAAACATGTCTCATGTAGGTGGTTTTCTGCCTATACAAACTAAATAAGGCAACATTTTTAATACACCAAATTTTCTATTATACTAAGAGGAAATAATATTCCAAATATTTCATTATTTCACAACATGAATTTAATAAAAAAAAAAATCCGTATGTAAATATGCGTATCTCGCACTTTTTCGTTTACAAAAATATCCTTCAAATTGTACATTCTCTTGAACTGCTGAAAGTAATCACACCAACACAGTCTGTATGTACTTATCTCCTTTACACTCGTACACACACACACACACACACAAACATACACATATTTATCCTTAAAACAATGGGTATTTTGAAAAGGGAACAAAACAGAAATGAAAGTCTTTTGTTCCACAAAATATAGTTTGCATTTGGTGTAAAACAAAAGTTTTCCACTTTAAAGAGTTTTCATGGGGCGTGCTAATAGAAGTTAACTAGTAAAAATTATATGATTTTTATGTTGATTGGGGTTTTACTTGCAAACTTATGCCATTTTATTTCAAAAGATGAATTCATTTACTTTGAAAGAAAAAAAAATGTTTTTAGAGAACAAATAAAACATACTGTAACACACACAAAGGAAAAGAAATATATACTGAAACTAGGGAATACGGGAAAAATTGGGTTAAACGGTGGTTGATTTATTTATTTGTCAAATTTTATAATTTCAATTAAAAATTGTGTTCTAATTATAATTGGTTGTATCAAAAACAATAATAAATTATTTATTCGTCTGCGGGTGGCAGGATAAAGGCCAGGGTTTCTCATATTATAAGCCAATCATTTAGAGCCACCAACATTATTTATAAAAAGAAATCCATACTTGTTAAAAATCTCATTGAATGTTTATTATTCTTAAGGTACGTTCACACTTGTCAAATATTTGCCCAAAAAACCGTAACCACTAAATACTAATCAAACACCTTTTGATTTGGCGAGTGTTTATCAATTTAAACAGTTTTAATATAAAATCGAATTACTGGCTATTAGTTGCTTATGAAACTGTTTTATATATTAAAAACATATCTGAATCAACACATTTTGCATTAGCATTTAGTGGTTACGCTTTTTTAAGCAAACATTGGCAAAGTGTGAACTTACCTTTATTGTAATTTAACTATAAAGTCCTTTCGAGTTGCCGCACTTATTTTTTTCCATACACGCAATTATTTTGAAATAAAAATTTCCAGGACTTTTCCAACAAAGCCAATAGTTATAACAAAAAAGTAGTTTTAATTCTAGCTGGCCTTTATAGACATAATAAAAAAATGTAATTCTAGTTTCTGACCATTTTTTTGATCGGTTAACATATTCATTGTATTTTATTGTTTTCCAGCAAATAAAAACTACAATTTCGCTTAAATAAAATTCCATAGACTCTGAGGGAATTTTTATGCAAAAGTTTTGTAAAAATAATAAATCATTTTATTTAATTTTATTGTAATAAATTTGAGTGGGAGACATGTAAAATAAACGGAATGCATTTAAAAAGTAACGTTGTTATATTAATTCAACGCGTGCTTTCATCTACTTCCGCTAAATTCTGCACCATAAAAATCAT
Source organism: Linnaemya vulpina (assembly GCA_963675445.1). Lineage (NCBI taxonomy): Eukaryota > Metazoa > Arthropoda > Insecta > Diptera > Tachinidae > Linnaemya > Linnaemya vulpina. The sequence continues at coordinate 93,984,853 of OY776277.1, forward strand.
TTCCATTCCTTAATTCTTGTTGTGTGTGTGTAGGTTATCTGTGTAATCGTATGGGTTTGTGTGTATATACAGACAGTAACGTTTCATATTGTTTTGAGTTTAGATGTGGTTTTGACTTTTGTTGTAAATGTGTTTGTAATAGAGCCAGTAACCTGTTATTTCCTCTTCAAGGATATTGGGGTTAAATTACTAACAGACACACAAACATACATGCAAAATGTATATGTATGTATATGTGTAATTGTATTATTTGTGTTATTGTGCTTTTAAACTACCCACCCTCAAAATGAATTAAAACGACAAACTTGTATTTATTGTATGTTTTACTTCATATCCTTTTTATTTAATTTCATTTCTTGGGAAACAGTTTAAATGCTTTCATGTTGTAGTTAACACCTTTGGCGTTATTTTAATCAGTTAAACTTGTAATTTGCCTTAAACGCATTAAAATAATTTAAAGTAATTTATGAAACACTTAAACATTCCTGAGATAATCTATATGAATAAAATTCTTTGGCGTCTTGCTCAATCAAATTAAAAGGTGTAGCATGAGAGCTTAAGGCAAAATGACATTTAAAATTTTATCTATTCACGTTCAGAAATGAGCAACCGTGCAATAGAATTTAGTTGCTGCTCATTTTAACTAATTACGGATAAACTACTAGTGGCGATTTTGCAGGAGGAGTCAACGCAGTGAAAGTTGTAATAAAAAACAAAAACAAATTTGGAAAGATTTCAGAAATTTATTTGCGTTTGTCAAGCAAAATGTAGGATTTTTAATAGAAACGTGTTTAAGTTTGAAAAGTTTTTTCATTGAGCCACACAAGAATATGTTTTGGAATGTTGTGTAACGCTATTCACTTTAATTCCATTTATTTAAAGACATTTAAGTAAATGCTTTTGTCATATATAAAGAGATACGGAAGACGGTTGAGCCTAAAGGCCAGTCCTGTAACTTCTCCCTAAATTTTAACCACAGAGTTATCGTAACCTTTTGAGCTCTTCGAGATAAAATACCATTATTTGAGTTTTCAAATAAGCCAACTGCCACTCGATAAACGGTATGATGCAGTTTTCGGTGATTATAAAAAGATTAAGAACACTAACTGATTGGATATATAATTTTGGAGTTTTTTAAGAAAATCGAATTTTTTCGTTCACGATGTCTCACGAACAGATTAACCGCTTTTGACCCTATTTGCAGTGGCTGACGTGGTTTTTAATCTTGAGAGCTGATTAGTTTCTGGAATAGGTTGATAACGCCGTTTAAAAGTTATTTAAAAAAAAAAAAAACATAAGCACTATCAGAAAAAACTCTATCTAAGATATTCCCTTATTAAAAAATATATATCAGGCTTGTAAGTAGTTTATAAAAGAAATTTCATTTATAACAGCTGCTTATAAAACGGATTTCGTATAGAAAATTTGCCTTATAAGCAGCTTATAAGCATGAAATATTTTATGTAAATAAGGTCTTTAATAAAATTATATAATTTTTTTAAATTAATTCATTGACTGATAAATCACTTCTAAAGCCTAAAAATTTACACATAATTTGTTTATGTACTTGAGGACCCGGAACTGTAACTGAGGGGGAAGAAGTTCAGCAACACAAGCAAAATGGTTTTTATTCTTATCCTTTGCAAAATTTTTCGTAAAATTCAAGAAATTTTGAAGAAAATTATAAGAAAAAGAAATTTTTAATATGTGCTTTTTAATTTCAATGAAATAAAAGAAAAATGTTGCACTTTATATCCAGAGAATTGTACACTTACCCAATAAAAGGGCAAGACCGTACACTTAAAAAAATTCAAACCAAAAATGTTTGACTTAAGAAACATAAAACAAGTTTCGGAAAAAAGGGACATAAAGAAAAATAACACAGTACAACAAAAAAAAAAAAAAAAAAAAAAGTACAAGGTCCAACCTATAAATTTTGATAGAGAAGACTAGACAAAAGGACACGTGTATCGGTGTTCTGAAAGTTTATATTTGAATTTCATTTGAGGGGACATTAAAGTGTCCCAGCTCTGGCACATTTTTATTGGTAATCGGCATGAGAATTCATGTGATCCTTACATTTTAGGTATAGAATGTGTTTAGCAAATTTATGTAAAATGTTGTTTTGTCTCCTCTATCAAAATTTATAGGTCGGACCTTGTAATTTTGAAAAAAATTTGATATTGTTGTACAGTGTAATCAAACGGCAATACAGGAACTTAATAAAAGTATGTTGCCATCGGCTTAATACGGTTTTCTTACGCTTTTAAAATTAGCCTATAAAATAAAGTTTAGTTTAATTTATTTTTATTTTTGTGTTTTACCAGCACTTAGGACATGCCTCCCATATTTGCAGTAAAATTATGCTAGAACTAGAAAGTAGAGGATAGTATTAAGAGGATAGATGAAGACAAATAAGAAGATAGAGAACTTTTTTTGTAGACCTTTTCACTTTTAACAGGTACCGGTGAGGGAGGCTGTTGCATTCTGCTCTTTAGCACATGACGTGTTAATCGCTGTTCTTTAATTTTCAGAGACCAGTGTCATGCCTCCATCATTGAGGCAAACCCACAACAATTATAAGAGACACAAGTCATAATGCAGATCAGAAAAATTCGACACAAATTTCATGTCTGAGTGCAAGTTGTACTGAGGCAGCGTCGTCGCGTGCCCACTATTTCAGCCAATAGCGCCCATGTTATGTAAATTAATTTATTAAAATTATTTCTTATATCATCGGTCAAGTCTGGTGCTGTAAAAAATTTATAGTTTTTAAAATAATAATTTAAAAAATCGAATATCTGAGTGTTAAGAAAATTCTCAATAAATTGTAACTTCAGCTTTAACTCAGCATTACAATTGGAAATATTTCAATTTAATAATTTATTTGTCTAGATTAAGCGACAATTTTTGGGGTTTTTAGTGTGTTTCTATGTTTGGTTGTGATACTATTCTGATAAGAACAACAACAATCCAGCAGAGCTGTCTCTGTTGTTTGTTCGAGGCTTAGTTGTCCATGGGTTTTGTGTTATTTATTTTGAAATCCTTAGAGATTTATAAATAATTTAAAAACTTCTTTTTAATTTAGTTATTAAAAGCAATTTGTGCGGGAGTAACTTTTTCAAAACATACTGTATGAAATAAATTTAAAAATAATAAATTTATATCTAATTTTTAATAATTTACATATTTATTTATTTAATTTGTATTAAATATCAGATAAAAAAACGAAGTGAATAGAATTATACAGTTTATTGAATAAACTTATCAATGGCTCGTAACGTTTGCAAATTTCTTGAAAATCTTACGGATGCGATTATATACACAAGTCTGCAAAATATTTTAAGCATTCAAATATTCATTTTTGCTTCATATTAATTCATAGTTCGTAGTAGCAAAAGACCTGCTTGAAAATTCTTTGAAATTTCACATGAATAGTTTTCTTACATTCAAGTATGAACACATAAAAGGAAATATTTGCTGATGTGTACGTGCGTTAGAAAGTAACTACTTAATCAAAAGATACTTTTGAGGAATTCTCACAATCTCTGTTCAATAATTAAAGACATGACATTACAAAGTAACTTATTTACAAACATCCGCTTAAAATATATCATGCTTTAAAATACGAAAAGGAAACTTTTTTTCTTTGAGCAAAAATATTTATAACTTTCGCAGAGAAGCAGGTTTTGCAACATGACAAACTTCGTTAAGGCCGAAAACGACTGCGTGATCGGGCAGGAATACGGTGGTGAATTTTTCTGACCTGCGTGAGTGCAGGATTCTTTACGACTTGCCTCAATGATCAAGGCTCAAGCACTGGTAGCTAAACACTACCGACACCGATTAATCGCCGTCATATCTTAAAGAGCAGGGTACACCACCCTCCTTCATCGGTACCTGCAGGGGAAACTTAGCTGGCGCAGTAAAAAGTAAAAACAACTAAAACAAATTCTATATCTTCTAATCTGTCTCCGTCTGTCCTTCTAACACTATCCCATACTTTCTAGTTCTGGCATAATGCACTGCATATGTCGAACACATCTCCAAGGCAAAAAAAAAAATAAAAAATATTATAAAATAAAAATATTCCATATTTATAAAAAGAGCAGTATTTTTCGTTTATTTCATTGAATTTACCAGCAAATAAAACTTATTTTTAAGATTGAAAATTTTGTACCACGAACAATTTCATTTTCTTATGATTTTCTTTAAAGTACAAAATTATTTTAAAATCTACGGAATAGAAAATGTTTCATTACACAAATTTGTTGAATTTTACTAAAAATTTTGAAAAGAATAATAATAGAGACGCGTATTTAGGTGCTGGTCCAAGACAAAAAAAAATATATATATATTAAATTAAATTAAATTTTATTTTATAGGATAATTTTTCGAAAGTTGTTTTTGATTCGGAAAGGCATGACAAATATTTCAAGATACAAAGGAAACACATCAGTTCTATATATTCCACTTACATAGCTAACAGCTGTTTTCGAAAGCCGCTACACTTACATCATCACTACTCAAGTGCATTTTTATTTATTACCACTTGTTAGGTGGCTTAATAAAATGTCATAACCGTTTCTATTTGTATAAATTTTGTTTTGAAAAAGCCTACGAGAACTGTAGCAAACCCGTGGTAACATACTTTTATTAAGTGCCTGCATTGTCGTTTAATTATTTTTCTTTATCTCCCATTTTTCCGAATTTTTTCGTTCCATGTTTCTTAAGTCAAACTTTTTTGATTGGAATTTTTTCAAGTGCACGGTTTTGCACTTTTATTGGGTTAGTGTACAATTCACTTGGTATAAAGTCCTGTATTGTTCTTTTATTTCATTGAAATTAAAACCACTTAAAATACATTTTTAAGATTGACAATCTCGTACCATAACAAATTTCGTATTCCTATAATTTTCTTAAAGATACAAAATTATTCTGCAATCTGCGGAATAAAATTTTTTTTTTACACAAGTTTCTTGAATCTCACGAATAACTTTGTATAGGATAACAATAAAAAGCATTTTGCTTCTCATTTTACTGTTCCGGGTCCTCAAGCACATAAAAACATTATGTATAAATCTTTAGGCTATAAAAGTGATTTATCAGTTAATGTATTAATAATGGAAAAATACTATCATTATTAAATTTTATTCACATAAAATATTTCATGCTTATAAGCTGCTTATAAGGCAAATTTTCTACACGAAATCCGTTTTGTAAGCAGCTTTTGTAAACGGAATTTGCCTTATAAACAACTTACAAGTATGAAATAGTTTTTTGAGTAAGGGAATATCTTATATATATATATATATATATATATATATATATATATAATGACAACTTTTTTATTTTGCTTAGATCTGAACTGCTTATTGACTTTTAGTGATTCTTTTTCTAATTTGCTATTTTGTTATTAGTTTTCTTAACTTCTTATAAGCCTTGGATTACAATATTATCAAAAGTCATCGGTTTTCTTAAATAAATAAGTCTTTCACAATAGTTTTCACAATACTTTTTACGGAAAAATTTATAAGCTTCAGTCTTATAGTAGTAAACTTTTTATAAGTTATTTCTATATTGTTTTGCTTGTGTGGAATGCTTAATAAGTTTTTGTTTATTGTGGTTTTTATAAACTTCAAAGCCTGCTAAGTTGGTAACTTTCAATACGTTTTTATAATTATATTATAATTATAGGATTAATATTTATTTTTTAACTTCCCGCTACAAAAATTTTATATTTTCAAATATTTAGAAATCATAGTTTTTACTCCGTTTTGAAAAAAATTTAGTTCTCATCAGACCTTTACATTTTGAGGTCCTACAATGCTTCCCAGTCTAACTCAGAGAGCCTTTTACTACTGGCGTTTTCTTTTCTAGAAAAAATTTAAATTTTTTTTCACTTCTTTTATAAAGAGTAGCAGTTTGGAGGAGTTTTAAAACAGAAATTACTTTCCGTAAGCGATGTTGCATCAATTTCTAATCAAATCCTTAACTTCATACATCGAAATGTTGCCTTTTTACATTAAATAGCGTAAAAAATGTTGCACTCTTTTCTACAAAAGAAATCAGCATTAGTCTGTATGTGTATGGTTGTGTGTGTGTGTGGCTATGTGTCCCGCTTATAACTTTTGAACAGCTTGAACGAAACCAACCAGACTGAAAGCATTCTTATGACGTTTTCTTTTTTCAAAACCATGTAACATTTTTTCACTTATTTTTTAAAAGGAGGCGGTTTGAAAAAGTTTTAAAACAGAAGTTACTTTTCGTGAGGGATGTTGGATTCATATCTAATAAATTTCTTATTTTGAAACGACAAGATGTTGTCATTTTCTGTTAAAAAGTGTCCAGAAAAGAAATCGACATAAGGCTTCTTTTAAACTGATTTGTACCGTTAGATAAAAAAAAATCCCAAAATAATTAGAAAAAAAGTTGACAGTTTTTTAAATCGGTTCCACAAACAAATCAACTCTTGACATTTAGAAATCATTTAAATGGCCACAAATCGGTTAAAAGTCTACTACAGTTTAGGAGATATCGTTAACGGAAAAAATTCGATGTTCTTAAATAGTTATATATCTGAGCAGTCAGCGTTCTCGATTCTTTAGCAAAAGTCGAAAGCTGCATCAATCAACTCTAATCGCGTATGAGTCGATTGATTTTCAACTGTTTTTAAGATATTTTTAATAGTCTAAAAGTCCTTTTCAGCGAAAATATTAGTTTCTTAATACAAAATAAAATAGTAGAGTTTATGCTCTGAAATTTTTATTATCAACTACATTAACCCCATTTAAATGAGAACTTAAAAAAGCGTTAAAACAGTGTAGTAATACGAATATCCTGGATTATCAAACACACGGTTTGATCTCTTAAGAGATGAAATAAAAGAAAATTTCTTCTAACCAACCAACATTTTCGTTTGACGAGCTTTCAAACAATTAAAAAGAAACTTGTTTGCCACTCAAATAAATAATTCCAAAAATATCTTTTACGTGATTTCGTTGCGTATCTCACCCACAAACAAAAGTAATTTCATATTTAATTGCAGTTTCTTGTAAATTTTAATACTTTTTCTCTTGTATATATCTTTTCATGCTAAAGTTTATTACCTTTTGCTGGTTGCGTTATGTTCGGTTTGCCAAAATAACGGAAATAAATGGTAACGATTTCCTCTTCATTTCTGCTTCTTTTTATGATTTCTGTTTTTTACAAATTGTGCAAATGAACAACTTCCGTTTGTTGCATTTTGCGCTTAAATATGAAATATTTAAAATGTATATTCAAGTTTGTTTGGAAGTAGTGAGACTGTTAGTTGCAGACATTTAAACAGTGATTTATTTGCAACATTTTGTTAAAGAAGTAGTAAAAAGTTGTTTATCGATATAATTATAATAAAGACCATATTTTTAGACAACTGAAGTTATTGATAAAACAATAGTTTTTAAAACTAAAATCAAAACCAAAAACGATATCCACGTGATCACTTTCAGAATGCAATTTTGTTTTATTCATTTTTTATGTAACACGTTTTACAATCCCTCTATGGCGATACAAGATCCATCTCTCTCTATACACATATATCTTCCTAAACTTCTTACTGATTATAATGCGATCAATGGATTTTTTATCTCATCACGAATATGTTTTTATTTTGTGTGTGACATTGACACGCATCCATGTTGTACAATAAATATTTTTATGGAAAAAATT